>OW443296.2:20000-1224999 GCA_937001585.2 Brachylomia viminalis
CCCCAGTACCCGCCTTCACCACCCTCTGCTGACCCCCTGGAACTCTCCGGGATCATTTTTTGCATTAAATTGGGTAAACCCCCCCCCCCCCCCCCCCCCCCCCCTTCTCAGAACTACCTCACTCCCCCGGGCCTTAACTTTGGTACCAGAGGTCTTAGACCCATCGAGTTTGGGGTCTTTCGAATCGGAAGGAAGAGACCTACCTTTTGGCTCCAAAATAAATTGAATTAAATTTAATTTTAAGATTTACCAAAATTATATTAAGTAGGTTAGGTTAAGATAACTGGACAAAGGGTCTGAGACCCAGTTTGTTTTTATTAACTGTAGCTTTATTGAGCACAATAATTAGCATAAGGCAAGTAGTTTATAGAGGTTGATTTTTATTATATATTATTTTATTGAATACTTTCTGTGCGTATCCCCCCTCTACAGGGACACAGAAGTATCGCCAGTGTCCTCTGACTGGTCTTTGATGAATTTGACATTCACAAAGGCCACCACCATGTTCCGCACACCGGCCAAGAAAGACGCGAGCTCACCGGGCTCCAGGGGCTCGCCGCGTTCGACAGAGAAGGCTGGACCCTCGCTTCCCAGTGTGAGGCGTAGCATTGGGGAATGGGAGGCTGGGAAAGCTGAGCCCCAGGCCAAGACCCCGGCCAATCCAAAGCGTGACACCACACCACCTGCTTCCAGCTCTATGGAGACGCTCCGAATACCCGCGGACACCGAAAAGCCACCAAAGAGGCCCGAGTCCGGCTATCCCAGCCTCACTGCGGAGGCGAGAGCTTGCCTAAATAAAGCAAAGCTTCATTTGGGCAACTCTCGCAACCTCAAGACAGAGATAAAGACGGAGGTGGTCAACGCGATCAACAGGCTCTTTGAGCTGGTAAAGGAGTCAGAGCGAAGCAAAGCTCCCGTTGCGGCTGCGGGTAAAACAGCGGATACACCTGTGTCCGCAGTTGTGCCTGCAGTCGCACCGGCGGCGCCCGCATATATAAAACCGACCACGGATGAGCCGACAGAGCTAATGAAGAGCCTTGTGGCAGGCCTCATGGAGCACAAGCAGGCGTTGGAGGAGTGCCAACAACACACCCGAGCTCTGTCGGAGCACCTTCAGCAGGCACCTCGGTACGTCGCAGGCCAGGGTCCGTCGTTCGCGGAAATCGCCGCCGGTCCGAAGCAGAACATCCAAGAACCTCTTCACTCGGTGGTTGTATCATCTGTGAATGATCAGGATACGAGTGAAGAGGTTATTGAGAAGCTCAGGACGGCGGTTGATGCAAGAAACGAGGGCACTAGGGTGGAGCGGCTGCGCAAGGCGAGGGACCAAAAAGTGGTTGTCGGCTTTAGGACCAGGGAGGAAATGACGTTGGTAACCGAAAGAATAAGGAAGACGGGCAATCTAGTGGTAGAGGAGGTAAAGAACAAAGATCCTCTCATCATCATCAAGGACGTCCTCTCCTGCCACTCGGATGTGGAGGTTACACAAGCCCTGCAGCGGCAAAATACCCACCTGATCGGGGACATACCTGCGGAAGATTTGAGGTTGGGGGTGAAGTACCGTCGTAGAACGAGGAACCCCCACATGTGCCACGTCATCCTGCGGGTGTCTCCTACGGTATGGCAGAGGCTGACTACGGCGGGTCGCGTGCACATTGACCTACAGCGGGTGCGTGTGCAGGACCAGTCACCACTGGTGCAGTGCACTCGCTGTCTGTGCTTCGGGCACAGCAGGAAACTGTGCACGCAGCCCGCCGACCTCTGCATCCACTGCGGTGATCCCCACATGCGTGCTGACTGTCCGTCACGTCTGGCAATGGAAGAGCCGAAGTGTCACAATTGCCAATCAGCAAAAATGGAGAAGACCGACCACAACGCCTTCGACAGCGGGTGCCCGATACGCGCCAAATGGGACGCGTTAGCACGCCTGTCGGTGGCGTACTGCTAAGGTCAAGTCGGCATTACCCGCAAGAGAACCACAACGGCATTGGTTACAAAATTAATACTAGTTCTCAAAACTACAGGCGTAAAAAACATAAACAAAATGCAATGAACTCAAAAACTGCGAATTGGAGACAACTTCATGAGAAATTGGCCCAATTGAAAATCGATATTAAATTAAATTTAAAAACATTAGAAAAACCTTACCTTACCGTTGTGGTGAAATGTGCTGTTAATATTAAGAAGGAGGTCAGCACCATGAGCATTCGGAGCGTTGTCGAACAGTACCTGAAACAAAAAGAGAATGATGAGTATGAAGAAGTGGAAGTTACTATAGCAAGAGAGACAGCGGCTGAGAGTCTGGCATGTTTTTTTAGAACCGTCTAAGAGGAAGATATATTAAAATAGTAGTAATAATTTATAGGATAGGAATGAAATATAAACCAGTATAGTATAAGAAATTATGTCTATATAATATATTGTATATATATTAGGATAGCCATATTATAAATAGAAAATAGATTAAGAAAAGATTTGAACAATTATAGTTTGCACAAAAAAAAAAAAAAAAAAAAAAAAAAAAAAAAAAAAAAAAAAAAAAAAAAAAAAAAAAAAAGGAATTAAAAATCTCATAACTATAATAAAAAGAGCAATAAGTTATTACTAACTTAAGGTGTTAGCCTGTTAAGATACGCATACCAGGTAAACGAATGTATTAGATTGGTTATTACAGACAAATCGGATGAAGTGTGGAAACCGCTTCCAGGAACTCTCCATTTCCTAAAACAGGATGCATGAAAGAAGAACAAAAGCAATGATAAGCAACCAGAATTATGGCCAAACAAGGTCTCTGATCATGTCAGAGGGACACTGAGCAAAGGCAGGAGTGGGTTTTAGCCGGTAAGAGTCCGGCACTGCCCAGACTGGCTCACCAGTGAGGTAGTCTGGGCGTCCATGAGGATTTCCCCTCCTGCCCAAAAAAAAAAAAAAAAAAAAAAAAAAAAAAAAAAAAAAAAAAAAAAAAAAAAACCTAACCTAACCTTTTTTTTTTTTTTTTTTTTTTTTGTCGCTGAGAAATGACATTACGCATCTCCGCTCGTCGGGGGACGAGACAGAGTATGTGGGACTCCCTGCCAGAGTGGCAGTATACCCACTAAAACTCAGCGGTGTTCCCGCGACGCCGTGATGGGAGGGCTATGGGAAATTGGCTCAGCCTCTGCTTCCACAGCCCTCCCGGCGTATGCCCGCCTAGCTGGCGGGCCCCGAATGCCCCCCAGTCTGGGGGGCTACGGGAATGGCCGGGAACACCTGGCCATTCCCGTCCGACACTGGTGGAGGCCCGTGCAATACAGGCAAGGGTGCCCCCGCACCCGTTGCCTGCTGGCCTCCACCGGGGAGGAGTCGCTGATGGCCGTCATACTGACGTCTTCTCCGACCCCTCCTCCGTCTTCGGAGCGCCGCCGCGTGAGGATCGTCCTCCCGCGCGCGCTCCGCCGCCTCCTTCTGGGACATGACGTGTTCGCAGAAGGAGGCCACTGCCGCCCAGGACCTCTCATCGCCCAGCATGGCGTTGACCAAACCGGGGAGTGAGAGGTCCGGTCCGATCACCGCAGTGAGACTGCGGCGCGGCTCGGACCACGACGGGCACACCGCGAGGGTGTGCTGCGCCGCGTCCTCCGCCGCACCGCAGTCGTGGCACGACGGTGTCTCCTCCCGTCCGATTCGGTGCAGGTACGATCCGAAACAACCGTGTCCGGACAGCACCTGCACCAGACGGAACGAGAGGAACCCATGCGACCGATCGAGCCAGTCTGGCAGGACCGGCCCGATCGCGTCGAGGGTTTGGCGGCCGAAGGCTGCGGTGGCGAGGTCCCTCGTCCAATGGACGACGATGGCGTCCCTCGCCTCCCGCCGGACGGCCTCCCGCTCTTCCGGGGCGGGGCGTTCTCCTCTCGCCCTCCGCCCCGCCGTCCATTCGTATACTCTGGCGAGCACCCACGCCTCGAGTTCCCAAGGAGGGGTGCCAGCCAGAGCACACGCTGCCGCGAAGCCCACCGTGCGGTAGGCCCGCGACACCCGCTGAGCTATGGCCCTTTGGGGGGCCCGCAAGGCCGCGGCGTTCTCCCGCCTTTGGAGGGAGTCCTCCCAGATTGGGGCCCCGTAGAGGGCCATACTCCTCAAGATGCCGGCGTAAAGTTGCCGGCATCGCGCGCTGGGCCCCCCCAAATTGGGGAGCAGCCACGAGAGGGCGCCCGCAGTCTTCAGCAGGCGCGTCGACAGCCCGCTAAAATGCGGGCCGAAACGCCACCTGCTGTCGAGTACAAGGCCCAGATATTTCATCTGGGCCTTCACCTCGATTCGGACGCCCTCCACAAATATGTGGGCGTCTGGTGGTTGGCGCTGCCGAGGCCCGTGGAAGAACACAGCCTCGGTCTTGTGCAGCGCCACCGTCAATCCTAGGCGGCGGATCCTCCCTGCGACCAAGGATCCGCCCGCCGAGGCCAAGTTGGCCGCCTCCCTGAAACTCTCCCCCCGGGCGGTGAGGAGAGTGTCATCCGCGTAGCAGACGACACTCGTACCTCGGAGGAGAGTTCCCCGCAAGAGCCAGTCGTAGCCGACGTTCCAGAGGAGAGGTCCCAGGACTGACCCCTGTGGAACGCCGGCCTCGACTGCGTACCGCCGGACTTGGCCAGCCCTGTTCACGAGGACGATCGCCCGATCCTCCAGGTAGCTGGCCAGTAGACGCCGCATATATCGAGGCACCCCGTGGAATCGGAGTGCCTCTAGGATGGTGCTGTGGGGAACAGAGTTGAAGGCGTTGGCTATGTCGAATGACACCGCCAACAATCCGTCCCCCACCTCCACCGCCTCCTTCACCTGCCTCTTGAGGCAGGCCAGCGCGTCCACCGTCGAACGCTCAGCCCGAAAACCGAACTGAGCGTCCGACAAGTCCGGCCCGATACGCCGCATATGGCCCTTTAGGCGGGCAGCGATTATCCCCTCGAACATTTTTCCGACCTCATCGAGCAGAACGATGGGCCGGTATGCCGAGGGGGAGTCTGCAGGGCGGCCCTCCTTGCGGAGGAGGCACAACTGCCCCTCCTTCCACGGTTTCGGGAACCTTCCAGACGCAAGGCATGCGCTGAAGAGGTCCCGAAACCGCTCCTCCATTTGGGTGGCGGCAATTGCCACCACCCTCGCCGGGACACCGTCGGGGCCCGGAGCCGTCTTCTTGGCGCGGATATGCACAATCGCTGCGCCAAGTTCCGACTCCGTGACAGGAGAGGGAGCCTCCTCTTCCTCCTCATCCTCCAGCGGGGCTCCACACATCACTGGCGGGGTGAAGTTGTCCCTGCACGGAAACAGGGACTGAACCACCCCATCCAGAAATGTGGGCTCCAGGGTCTCGACAACCGGGGGACCAAAGGGGCGCAATTTGTTGCGCGCCGCCTTATACGGTCTCCCGTAAGGGTCGTTGTCGAGACCCTCCAGCAGCTCGGCTCTCGCCGAGTCTTTAGCGGCGGCGATGGCCCGATCGAGGCCCATTTTTGCCTCCACGTACACCTCGTAGAGGCGGTCCTCGTCGGGCCGGTTGCGTCGACGCCGCCGCCGACTCCGCGTGTAGGCCCTCTTGGCCGCCACGCAGGCGGTTCTGAGCCCCGCCAGTTCCTCCGACCACCAATAGACGGCGCGGCGGGGAGCCGGGCGGCGAGACCGGGGCATGCTGGAGTTGCATACCTCGGTCAGAGACTCCCTCAGCTGGCCCGCCGCGGTGTCCACATCCAGGCCGGCGGTAGGCGGCGACAGCCAGTCCTGGATGAACGCCGCCTCCGCCGCTGCCTCCCTGTCCAGGCGGGTGAAAGCCCACCGCGGGAACGGTGATCGCCCCGAGAGGGGCTGCACCGCTCCGGGGCCACTGGCGGAGATGTCGAACCGCACATAGCGGTGGTCCGACATAGTCTCCACCAGGTCCACCCGCCAGTTCAGCACGCGCGCGGCCAACGCAGGGGTGGCAAAGGTGACGTCCACTATCGAGCCACCCTGCCGCCGCACGCATGTCTGGACGTTCCCTCTGTTAAGGAGGGAGAGCCCAGAGGAGGCCGCCCACATCTCCACTGCCCGCCCGCGAGGGTCGGTGGCCCGGTTGCCCCAGGTCACCGACTTGGCATTCAGGTCTCCCAATACGGAGACCTGACGCGGCGCCGCCCTTCCGACCACGGCGGCCAGGACTCCGAGATAGTTCTCGAAGTCCTGAAGAGGGCGGTTTGGGGAGAAATAGACGCCCACGAGGGCTACCTCTCCCCACGCGGCGGCCACGTATCCCGGTCCCCTCTCTAATAGCGAGAGGGGAGGGGAGTATGTGGAGGACCGCGCCGCTAGTGCCACCAAGCCGTCGTCGTCACCCAGCCAACTGCTGGGGATCGAGTAGGGCTCGGCGACCACCGCTACGTTCACCGACCACTCAGCCACGGCCTGCACCAGCAGGTCCTGGGCCGCTCTGCAGTGGTTGGTGTTCGCCTGGAGGATGCGATGATTGGAAACCATTATTCCGACATCGCACCCCCCTCCTCAGCTACCGCCGCTGGAGCTGGAGTTACAGCGGCGGCGACAGCGGCGGTGGCGGCGACAGGGCGAACCTGCGCCGGCACTATGCCCTTCCTCGTGGGCGGCTGGCAATTCCTGCCCCCCATCTTGTGCCCCGCGAGGCGACCACTGGCAGCACACGCCGGGCAGTGTGGCGTGGCGGCACCGCAAGTGGCACTCCTGTGTCCCTCCTGTCCGCACCGGAAGCAAGACTCTCCCCAGTCGAACTTGGAGGGACACGTAGATCGGGTGTGGCCCGGCGCGAAGCACTTGAAGCAGCGCGCAGGCTTGTCCTCAAGCAGCCGGACCACAGCCGAGCTGAAGCCCACGAGCAGGCGTCCCTTGGTCGCCTTAAGGGCGGCCGCCGCCGCGGCGACTGGGCACTCGACGCGGATGGCGCCCATGCCACGGCGGCCGGGCCTGATGGCTCCCCCCCCTTACCGCACTAGCGCTGCAGCCTCCCGCGGTGGCAACGGCCGCCACCACATCCTCTTTAGTGACCGAATCGTCCATATCGATCACCTCCAAGGATGCGGTCTTGACTGGTCTGGCGACCGTCGCCACATCCGCGATGACCTCCTGCAACTTTGTTGCAAAGAGGTCCGCGTTTGCGCCGCGCTGATCGCCCCCGAACTCAAAAAGTCGGGCTCCGGCCTGGGTGCGGCGGCACGTGATGTTTCCAATCCCCAGCCGGGAGGGATCCGCGTTAGCACGAGCCCGTCTTAGGACGGACTCGTACGTTTCGCCCCGCTCCGCGGCCTCCGGGGTGATGGTCACCACGACCGCTGCAGTTTTGGGAGGAACCAACTTCCTCCCGCCCGCCGGAGCCTTCTGGGCTGCCGAAGCAGTCGCAGCGGGCTTGGGCTTTTTGGCCTTTCCCCCCTTGCCCACTTCCGTCCACGCCCGGTTGGACGGGGTGGTGGAGGGAAGCATGGCGTCCTCCCGCTGCGTATTCTGGTGGGCTGCCGGAGTGGCAGACGCTCCCTCCGCGCTTGTGGTGGGGGTTTGAGGAGCCACAGTGCTCCTCTTGCCCGTCCCCTTGCCCTTCCCCTTGCCATTGGGGGGCTTCGAGGCCTGGGGCTGCACACCCGATGGCGGGTCTCCCACAGGCTGTGCAGGTACAGGTACCGGCTCCGTCGGTGGCGGACTCTTATCCGCCGCTAGCGGCGGGCGGAGCCGCTTTTCCGGCAAGAGCCGGTCCTCTATCCCTGCGAAGCAGGCTCTTGTGAAGGCCCTCTCCTCCATGACAACCTTTCGGAATATTTCCTCAAGGTTGCAATTGGAGGAGGTGGAGCCTCCTACCACCTGTCCAGGGGCTGGTTGCGCAGGCCGAGCCGTGACCTCAGCCAGCTTCTGGTGCAGCTGACTGACCTCGGACTGCAGGCGATCCACCTTCGCCTGCAGCTGCCGCGTCTCGTCCGTGGCCGTCCGCTGCACCAGCTCGGTGATGATGCCGTGCATGCTCACGGCCCGGCATTTGAGGGCCTTCTGAAAGGTCCCCTTCAGGTTGGAGGACTTGGAGGCGACCTCCAGTACCTCCTCCTTGTCCTGGAGCGCCATACGCTCCAGCTCCGCCAGGGAGTGGTCGGCGTACAGCACAATGGATGTGCCGTATCCAGCCCTCGACCTGGCGGCCCGCGCCTGCTGCTCCCTGGCAGCGACCTTCTCCTCGAGGTCCAGCTGGAGCTGATCCCTCCTCGCCAGGCCTAACTGACGCTCGGCGTCCAACAGGCCCACGTCGTGGGTGGGGGTCGAAGCCGAAGTCGAAGCCTTTTTTGACTTCGGCTTCCTCTTCGACTTTCCCACCGACTCCGAGGAGCCCCCGGACCCGACCCTCAGGTAGGTCCGCTTCCGCTGAAGGCGGTCGTTTTCGGCCGCCGACGTGTCCATGGTGGACTCGTCGGAGTCCGAAAACTCCGCCTGCAGACTGGATAAGCTGGCCGCGGATGGTGCGCGGCCTGCTTCAGCGTGGCCCTTAGAAGGGCCGGTGGATGGGCCCTGGGAAGGGCCACTGCTTTGGCCCTGAGAAGGGCCGTTTGAATCGCCCTGAGAAGGGCGACTCGGGTTAAAACAAAAGCGCCCGGAGGCGTCACGCATGGCTTTCTTCGACATTGTCACAGACGACCGCATTTATGTCTGTGAGTCACAGCGCACTTTAGCCGCCGGTCTGCCACTCCGTTACGGTGGTCAGACACGGCGTTGCCCGGGGGATACTACGTGGAAGTATGCGCTGTGGGGGATCCCCCAACATGCACCCCAACCTAACCTAACCTTTTTTTTTTTTTTTTTTTTTTTTTTTCTCGCTGAGAAATGCTTTATGCATCCCCGCTCGTGGGGGACGAAACGGGGTATGTGGGACTCCTGTCGAAAACCGCACTCGACAGTATACCCACTAAAACTCAGCGGTGTTCCCACAACGCCGTGATGGGAGGGCTATGGGAAATCGGCTCAGCCTCTACTTCCACAGCCCTCCCGGCGCATGCCCGCCAAGTTGGCGGGCCCCGCATGCCCCCCATTTAACTGGGGGGCTACGGGAATGGCCGAGAACACCCGGCCACTCCCGTCCGACACTGGTGGAGGCCCGTGCAATACAGGCAAAGGGCGCCCCCGCACCCACCGCCTGCTGGCCTCCACCCGGGAGGAGCCGGAGGTGACTACCAGACCGGCGTCTTCCTCGACCCCTCCCCTCTCCAGAGCGGCGCCACGCGAGAGAATCATCCTCCCGCGCGCGCGCCACTGCATCCCTCCGGGACACGACCGCCTATTCCGCAGCGGCGGCCGTGCCCAGTCAACGCCCACTCACCTCCCTCTGTAAGCAGAGGAGGAGTGGGCGTACCCTCTGTAGCCCGGTTCCCTTCACCGACCATCAAGCATGATCGGTGATTGGAACCGTGACCTTTCCCCGCTTGTTGAAGATTAGCCGCCAGCCCCAATTGTCCACCAAAACCGCACTGGGAGAAATTGGAGCCGACGTTGCCCAGGGTGCGCCACGAGGAGGCTCTTCAACATGCACCCCAACCTAACCTTTTTTTTTTTTTTTTTTTTTTTTTTTTTTTTTGTTTGCGCTGGGAAAAATGCATTACGCATGCCCACCCGTCGGGGGACGGGAGGGGTATGTGGGACTCCCCGGTAGAACCGGTATACCCACTAAACAACCCAGCGGCATTCCCGCATCGTCTGAGTGGAGGGGGACTGGGAATCGGCAGAGCCTTTCCATCCTGCCCCCCGCCGACGACCGCCCGCCTTTACGGCGGGCCCGGCGGGCCCGTCCCGTCGGGGGGGAGGGGCCCAGGAATGACTGACGACGTGGGTGGTGAACAGTGCAATGCAGGAGAAGGCGCCCCCGCGCCTGTCTCCCGCTGTTCACCACCTGGAGGCGCGTGACGACGATCATACAACCGCCGTCTCACGCCCCGTCTTCGCCTGCGGAGCGGCGCCGCGAGAGGGTCTTCCTCCCGCACGCGCTCCGCCGCCTCCTTCTGTGACATTACCTCTTCGCAGAAGGAGGCGACCGCTGCCCAGGCCCCCTCGCTTTCCAGCATCGAGTTGACGACGCCGGGAAGCGAGAGGTCCTGCCCGACCGCTGCGACCAAAGGTAGGCGCAGCTCGGACCAGGCTGGGCACACCTCGAGGGTGTGCTGCGCCGTGTCCTCCGCCGCGCCACAGTCGTGGCACGACGGGGTCTCCTCCCTTTGGATCCGATGCAGGTGCGATCCGAAGCACCCGTGGCCGGACAACACCTGCACCAGACGGAAAGAGAGGAAACCGTGGGACCGCTCGAGCCAATCCTTCAGGACCGGCCCGAGAGCGTCCAGTGTTCGGCGGCCGAATGCGGCAGTGGCGAGGTCCTCCGTCCAGTGATGGACGATTGCGTCCTTCGCTTCTTGCCGCACGGCCTCCCGCTCTTCTGCGGCGGGGGGCTCCCCTAACGCCTTACGGCGCGCCGTCCATTCGTACACTCTGGTCAGCACCCACGCCTCGAGCTCCCAAGGAGGGGTGCCGGCCAGAGCGCACGCCGCAGAGAAGCCTACCGAGCGGTAGGCCCTCGCCACCCGCAGTGCAATGGCCCTTTGGGGCCTGCGGATGGCCGTGGCGTTCTCCCGCCTGTGGAGGGAGTCTGCCCAGATTGGGGCCCCGTAAAGGGCCATGCTCCTGAGGATGCCGGCATACAAGCGCCGGCATCGCGCCTTCGGACCCCCCAGAACCCCAACCTTTTTTTTTTTTTTTTTTTTTTTTTTCTCGCTGAGAAATGCTTTATGCATCCCCGCTCGTGGGGGACGAAACGGGGTATGTGGGACTCCTGTCGAAAACCGCACTCGACAGTATACCCACTAAAACTCAGCGGTGTTCCCACAACGCCGTGATGGGAGGGCTATGGGAAATCGGCTCAGCCTCTACTTCCACAGCCCTCCCGGCGCATGCCCGCCAAATTGGCGGGCCCCGCATGCCCCCCATTTAACTAGGGGGCTACGGGAATGGCCGGGAACACCCGGCCACTCCCGTCCGACACTGGTGGAGGCCCGTGCAATACAGGCAAAGGGCGCCCCCGCACCCTCCGCCTGCTGGCCTCCACCCGGGAGGAGCCGGAGGTGACTACCAGACCGGCGTCTTCCTCGACCCCTCCCCTCTCCGGAGCGGCGCCGCGCGAGAGAATCATCCCGCGCGCGCGCGCCGCTGCCTCCCTCCGGGACACGACCGCCTGTTCCGCATCGGCGGCCCTGCCCAGTCTACGCCCACTCACCTCCCTCTGTAAGCAGAGGAGGAGTGGACGTATCTGCCCTCTGTAGCCCGGTTCCCTTCACCGACCATCAAGCATGATCGGCGATTGGAACCGCGACCTTTCCCCGCTTGTTGAAGATTAGCCGCCAGCCCCAATTGTCCCCCAAAACCGCACTGGGAGAAATTGGAGCCGACGTTGCCCAGGGTGCGCCACGAGGAGGCTCTTCAACATGCACCCCTCCAGAACCCCAACCTAACCTTTTTTTTTTTTTTTTTTTTTTTTTTTTTTTTTTTTTTTTTTTTTTTTTTTTTTTGTCGCTGAGAAATGCTTTATGCATCCCCGCTCGTGGGGGACGAGACGGGGTATGTGGGACTCCTGTCGAAATCCGCACTCGACAGTATACCCACTAAAACTCAGCGGTGTTCCCACAACGCCGTGATGGGAGGGTTATGGGAAATTGGCTCAGCCTCTGCTTCCACAGCCCTCCCGGCGTATGCCCGCCTATTGGGCGGGCCCCGCATGCCCCCCATTTAACTGGGGGGCTACGGGAATGGCCGGGAACACCCGGCCACTCCCGTCTGACACTGGTGGAGGCCCGTGCAATACAGGCAAAGGGCGCCCCCGCACCCACCGCCTGCTGGCCTCCACCCGGGAGGAGCCGGAGGTGACTACCAGACCGGCGTCTTCCTCGACCCCTCCCCTCTCCGGAGCGGCGCCACGCGAGAGAATCATCTCCCCGCGCGGGCGCCGCTGCCTCCCCCCGGGACACGACCGCCTATTCCGCAGCGGCGGCCGTGCCCAGTCTACGCCCACTCACCTCCCTCTGTAAGCAGAGGAGGAGTGGGCGTATCTGCCCTTTGTAGCCCGGTTCCCTTCACCGACCATCAAGCATGATCGGCGATTGGAACCGTGACCTTTCCCCGCTTGTTGAAGATTAGCCGCCAGCCCCAATTGTCCCCCAAAACCGCACTGGGAGAAATTGGAGCCGACGTTGCCCAGGGTGCGCCACGAGGAGGCTCTTCAACATGCACCCCACCCCAACCTAACCTAACCTAACCTTTTTTTTTTTTTTTTTTTTTTTTTTTTTTTTTTTTTTTTTTTTTTGTTTGCGCTGGGAAAAATGCATTACGCATGCCCACCCATCGGGGGACGGGTGGGGTATGTGGGACTCCCCGGTAGAACCGGTATACCCACTAAACAACCCAGCGGCATTCCCGCATCGTCTGAGTGGAGGGGGACTGGGAATCGGCAGAGCCTTTCCATCCTGCCCCCCGCCGACGACCGCCCGCCTTTACGGCGGGCCCGGCGGGCCCCTCCCGTCGGGGGGGAGGGGCCCAGGAATGACTGACGACGTGGGTGGTGGACAGTGCAATGCAGGAGAAGGCGCCCCCGCGCCTGTCTCCCGCTGTTCACCACCTGGAGGCGCGTGACGACGATCATACAACCGCCGTCTCACGCCCCGTCTTCGCCTGCGGAGCGGCGCCGCGAGAGGGTCTTCCTCCCGCACGCGCTCCGCCGCCTCCTTCTGTGACATTACCTCTTCGCAGAAGGAGGCGACCGCTGCCCAGGCCCCCTCGCTTTCCAGCATCGAGTTGACGACGCCGGGAAGCGAGAGGTCCTGCCCGACTGCTGCGACCAGTGTGTGGCGCAGCTCGGACCAGGCTGGGCACACCTCGAGGGTGTGCTGCACCGTGTCCTCCGCCGCGCCACAGTCGTGGCACGACGGGGTCTCCTCCCTTTGGATCCGATGCAGGTGCGATCCGAAGCACCCGTGGCCGGACAACACCTGCACCAGACGGAAAGAGAGGAAACCGTGGGACCGCTCGAGCCAATCCTTCAGGACCGGCCCGAGCGCGTCCAGTGTTCGGCGGCCAAATGTGGCAGTGGCGAGGTCCTCCGTCCAGTGATGGACGATTGCGTCCTTCGCCTCTTGCCGCACGGCCTCCCGCTCTTCTGCGACGGGGGGCTCCCCGAGCGCCTTGTGGCGCGCCGTCCATTCGTACACTCTGGTCAGCACCCACGCCTCGAGCTCCCAAGGAGGGGTGCCGGCCAGAGCGCACGCCGCAGAGAAGCCTACCGAGCGGTAGGCCCTCGCCACCCGCAGTGCAATGGCCCTTTGGGGCCTGCGGATGGCCGTGGCGTTCTCCCGTCTGTGGAGGGAGTCTGCCCAGATTGGGGCCCCGTAAAGGGCCATGCTCCTGAGGATGCCGGCATACAAGCGCCGGCATCGCGCCTTCGGACCCCCCAGATTCGGGAGGAGCCACGACAAGGCGTTCGCGGCCTTCAGCAGGCGCGTCGACAGCCCGCTAAAGTGTGGGCCGAAGCGCCACCTGCTGTCGAGGACAAGGCCCAAGTACTTCATCTGGGCCTTGACCTCGATCCTGACGCCCTCCACTATAATGTGGCCGTCGGGAGGGATGCGCTGCCGTGGACCGTGAAAATACACGGCCTCGGTTTTGTGCAGCGCAACCTTCAGTCCGAGGCGGCGAATCCTTCCTGCCACTAAGGATCCGCCGGCAGAGGCCAGACTGGCCGCCTCCCTGAAGTCTCTCCCCCGGGCGACGAGGAGGGTGTCATCCGCGTAACAGATGACGCTCGTGCCACGGAGGAGGGTTCCCCGCAGTAGCCAGTCGAATCCAATGTTCCACAGCAGTGGTCCTAGGACCGACCCCTGTGGAACACCGGACTCTGCGCCGTATCGCCTCACTGTGGCCGTTTTGTCTGCGAGGAGGACCACCCGGTCCTCCAAGTAGCTGGCCAAGAGTCGGCGCAGGTACTGAGGCACTCCGTGGTACCGGAGCGCCTCCAAGATTGTCGAGTGGGGGACGGAGTTGAAGGCGTTGGCTATGTCGAATGACACCGCCAACACTCCGTCGCCCGCCTCCACGGCCTCCCTCACCTGGCCCTTGAGTAGGGCCAGCGCGTCGACCGTCGAACGACCCCGTCGGAAACCGAATTGGGCGTCCGACAGGTCCGGCCCCACCGTCCCCAGCAGGCTCTTTAGCCGGTCGGCGATTATCCCCTCGAACAACTTACCGACCTCATCGAGCAAGACGATGGGCCGGTAAGCCGAGGGGGAGTCCGCCGGGCGTCCCTCCTTTCGGAGCAGGCATAGCCGCCCCTCCTTCCAAGGTTTCGGGAACCTCCCAGTCGTAAGACACGCGCTGAAGAGGTCCCGAAACCTCTCCTCCATGTGTGAGGCGGCGATGGCCACCACCCGTGCGGGAACGCCGTCCGGCCCTGGGGCTGTGTTCTTTGCGCGGAGGTGTAGAGTCCCCGCGCAAAGTTCCACCGCCGTCACCGGGGGGACCTCCTCCTCCGGCGGAGCCGCCTCCCGCGGGGGATCCATCACTGGCGGGGTGAAGTCGGTCCTGGACGGAAACAGGGACCGGACCACCCCGTCCAGCAACGCCGGCTCGAGGGTCTCCGTCAGTGGAAGACCGCAGGGGCGCAGTTTATTCCGCGCCGCCTTGTATGGTCTTCCAAATGGGTCCCTGTCGAGACCCTCCAGCATTTCGGCTCTCGCCGAATCTTCGGCCGCGCGCATAGCCGACTTCAAGACCGTCTTGGCGTCGACGTACGTGGCATAGAGGGCCTCCTCGTTGGTGGGGTCTCGGTGCCTGCGCCTTCGACTCCGCGTGTAGGCCCTCCTGGCCGCCACGCAGGCGGTTCGGAGCCCCGCCAGTTCCTCCGACCACCAATAGACGGCGCGGCGGGGAGTTGGGCGGCGAGACCGGGGCATGCTGGAGTTGCACACCTCGGTCAGCGACCTCCTCAGCTGAACCGCTGCGGTGTCCACGTCCAGGACCTCGACAGGAGGCGCGAGCCAGTCCTGGACGAACGCCGCCTCCTCCGCAGCCTCTCGGTCCAGGCGGGTGAGAGCCCACCGCGGGAACGCAGATTGGCCCGAGCCTGGAGCAATTCCCTGGGAGCTCTGGGTGGAGCTGATGTCGAACCGCACATATCGGTGGTCCGACAAGGTCTCCACCATCTCCACCCGCCAGTTCACGACGTGGGCGGCTAGCACGGGGGTGGCAAACGAGACGTCGACCACTGATCCTCCCCGTTGCCGCACACACGTGTGAACGGTCCCTCTGTTCAGGAGGGACACACCGCACGACGCCGCCCAAAACTCCACGGCGCGTCCCCGGACGTTGCAGGACCCGGCCGGGTTGCCCCAGGCCGTCGACTTGGCGTTCAGGTCACCCAGTACGGCGACCTGGCGTGGCGCCGCCCTCCCGACCACCGCGGTGAGGATTTCGAGAAAGTTCTCGAAATCCGAGAGAGGGCGGTTCGGGGAGAAATAGACGCCCACCAGGGCTAATTCTCCCCACGCGGCGGCCACGTATCCCGGTCCCCTCTCTAAGAGCGAGAGGGGAGGGGAGTCCGTGGAAGACCGCGTCACCAATGCCACCAAGCCGTCCCGATCGCCCAGCCAACGGCCAGGGACTGAATACGGCTCGGCGACGGCCGCCACGTCCACCAACCACTCGGCCATGGTCTGCATCAGCAGATCCTGGGCCGCTCTGCAGTGGTTGGTGTTCGCCTGGAGGATGCGATGCTTGACCGAACTATCCATCGACAGACATCGCACCCCCTTCCACAACCGCCGCCGATGTCCCAGCCTCAGGGACGGCAACGGTGGCAGCGACAGGCCGGATCAGCGCCTGTGCTTTGCCCTTCTTAGGGGGAGGATTGCACTTCCTCCCCATCATCACGTGGCCTGCCGGGCAGCCACTGGCGGCACACACCGCACAGTGCGGCGTGGCGGCCTCGCAGGAGGCCGACTTGTGGCCTTCCTTGCCACAGCGGAAGCATTTGTCCGCCCTGTCGACCTCGGACGGACAAAGGGCCCGAGTGTGTCCGACTCCAAGACACTTGTAGCAGCGCAGAGGCTGGGCTGCAAGTGCCCGGACTACACCCGAGCTGAACCCGACAGTCAGCCGTCCCTTGGCTAGGACGGCTGCAGCTGCGGCGACTGGGCACTCGAGGCGAATGGTGCCCATGCCGCCGCGGCCGGGCCTGATGGCCCGACCTTGCACCGCTGTGACGCCACAGCCCCCCATCGCAGCGACCGCCGCCACCACCTCCTCTTTGGTGACCGAGTCGTCGAGGTCGGTCACCTCCAAGGCCACTGACTTTACGGGCCTGGTGACCTTGGCCGCGTCGGCGATGACCTCTCGCAGCTTGGTTGCGAAGAGGTCCGCGTTGGCACCGCCCTGAGCCCCCGGGAACTCGAACATTCGAGCCCCGGCCTGGGTTCGGCGGCAGGAGACTGTGCCGATCCCCAGCTGGGTGGGATCGGCGTTGGCACGCGCCCGCATCATTACGGACGCGTACGTCTCCCCCCGCTCCACAGCCTCAGCGGTGAGCGTCACCACTACGGCTGCGGTCTTCGGAGGAACCAGCTTCCTCTTTGACTTGGCGGCGGGGGCCCCATTAGCTGCAGGAGCAGCAGCGGGAGCAGCGGCGTTGGGCTTCGGGGCCGACGTCTTTCCCTTCCCCTTTCCCTTGCCTGTTTTCTGAGGCGGGCCGGTAGGGGTGGTGGCGGGGGTGGCAGGGGCAGCCACCGTCTTGGCCTTCTTTTTGCCCTTTTTCACCTTCGTCCACCCTTGCTGGTTCGATGGGGTGGTGGACGGAAGGTGGGCGTCCTGGGAGGACAGCTCAGGCTGGCGTGGCCTACTGTCCGCCGCGAGCGGCGGTCGCAGGCGTTTCTCCGGCAAGAGCCTGTCCTCTATGCCCGCAAGACAGGCTCTCGTGAAGGCCCTTTCCTCCATTACGACCTTGCGGATTACATCCTCAAGGTTGGAGGGCGGGGCCTCAGCCGCTGGTCTCGGCTCGGACACCTTAGTATTTGGCCGGGCCGTGGCTTCAGCCAGCTTCAGATGAAGCTGGCTGACCTCTGACTGCAGGCGATCGACTTTCGCCTGCAGTTGCCGCGTTTCGTCGGACGCCTTGCGTTGCACCAGCTCTCCGACGATGCAGCGCATGCTCGCGGCCCTGCATTTAAGGGACTTTTGAAAAGTCCCTTTTAAGTTAGAGGACTTGGAGGCGACTGCCACTATCTCCTCTTCGTCCTCCTCAGCCATCAGCTGCAGCTCCGCCAGGGAGTGGTCCGCGTAGTGGACGCGGGACGCGCCGTACCCGGACTTGGCCCGGGCGGCGTGCGTCCGTTGCTCCGTGGCCGCAACCCGCTCCTCCAGGTCTTGTTGGACCTGCGCCCGTCGAGACAGGTCCAACTGGCGCTGGGCTTCTGCCAGACCCACGTCGTGGGTGTCAGACACCGGCCTCTTGGCCCTCGGCTGTGACGCAGTGTCTGAGGAACCCCCAGACCCCTTCCGCTGATAAGCCCGCTTCATTGTGTCCCGGCGAGCAATCGCCGAACCACACGACATGATGGACTCGTCGTCGGAGTCCAGCAACTCGCCCGCCGAGCTATAGAAGCTAGTCGCAGACGGCGCGCGGCTAGCCTCTGTTGCCGAGGCACCCTCAGATTGGCCCTGAGAAGGGCCTTTTGCTTGGCCCTGATAAGGGCCTTTTGGGTGGCCCTGAGAAGGGCCTTTTTGTTGGCCCTGATAAGGGCCTTTTGCTTGGCCCTGAGAAGGGCCTTTTGGTTGGCCCTGAGAAGGGCCTTTTTTAAAACGCCCGGAGGCGGTCCTCGATTGCTTTGGCATAGCCTCCGCAGGTGTCGCAGGTTCCAACATTAAAATAAAATTCGCTACAAAGATAAAATACGCTACGACTGCACAGTGCACTTTAGCCGAACACCGGTCTGCCACTCCGTTACGGTGGTCAGAACCGGGTCGTTGCCCAGGGGACGCGACGTGGACGCAAGCACTGTGGGGTGGTCCCCCAACCTAACCTTTTTTTTTTTTTTTTTTTTTTTTTTTTTTTTTTTTGTCGCTGAGAAATGACATTACGCATCTCCGCTCGTCGGGGGACGAGACGGAGTATGTGGGACTCCCTGCCAGAGTGGCAGTATACCCACTAAAACTCAGCGGTGTTCCCGCGACGCCGTGATGGGAGGGCTATGGGAAATTGGCTCAGCCTCTGCTTCCACAGCCCTCCCGGCGTATGCCCGCCTAGCTGGCGGGCCCCGCATGCCCCCCTGCCTGGGGGGCTACGGGAATGGCCGGGAACACCTGGCCATTCCCGTCCGACACTGGTGGAGGCCCGTGCAATACAGGCAAGGGTGCCCCCGCACCCGTTGCCTGCTGGCCTCCACCGGGGAGGAGTCGCTGATGGCCGTCATACTGACGTCTTCTCCGACCCCTCCTCCGTCTTCGGAGCGCCGCCGCGTTAGGATCGTCCTCCCGCGCGCGCTCCGCCGCCTCCTTCTGGGACATGACGTGTTCGCAGAAGGAGGCCACTGCCGCCCAGGACCTCTCATCGCCCAGCATGGCGTTGACCAAACCGGGGAGTGAGAGGTCCGGTCCGATCACCGCAGTGAGACCGCGGCGCGGCTCGGACCACAACGGGCACACCGCGAGGGTGTGCTGCGCCGCGTCCTCCGCCGCACCGCAGTCGTGGCACGACGGTGTCTCCTCCCGTCCGATTCGGTGCAGGTACGATCCGAAACAACCGTGTCCGGACAGCACCTGCACCAGACGGAACGAGAGGAACCCATGCGACCGATCGAGCCAGTCTCGCAGGACCGGCCCGATCGCGTCGAGGGTTCGGCGGCCGAAGGCTGCGGTGGCGAGGTCCCTCGTCCAATGGACGACGATGGCGTCCCTCGCCTCCCGCCGGACGGCCTCCCGCTCTTCCGGGGCGGGGCGTTCTCCTCTCGCCCTCCGCCCCGCCGTCCATTCGTATACTCTGGCGAGCACCCATGCCTCGAGTTCCCAAGGAGGGGTGCCAGCCAGAGCACACGCTGCCGCGAAGCCCACCGTGCGGTAGGCCCGCGACACCCGCTGAGCTATGGCCCTTTGGGGGGCCCGCAAGGCCGCGGCGTTCTCCCGCCTTTGGAGGGAGTCCTCCCAGATTGGGGCCCCGTAGAGGGCCATACTCCTCAAGATGCCGGCGTAAAGTTGCCGGCATCGCGCGCTGGGCCCCCCCCAAATTGGGGAGCAGCCACGAGAGGGCGCCCGCAGTCTTCAGCAGGCGCATCGACAGCCCGCTAAAATGCGGGCCGAAACGCCACCTGCTGTCGAGTATAAGGCCCAGATATTTCATCTGGGCCTTCACCTCGATTCGGACGCCCTCCACAAATATGTGGGCGTCTGGTGGTTGGCGCTGCCGAGGCCCGTGGAAGAACACAGCCTCGGTCTTGTGCAGCGCCACCGTCAATCCTAGGCGGCGGATCCTCCCTGCGACCAAGGATCCGCCCGCCGAGGCCAAGTTGGCCGCCTCCCTGAAACTCTCCCCCCGGGCGGTGAGGAGAGTGTCATCCGCGTAGCAGACGACACTCGTACCTCGGAGGAGAGTTCCCCGCAAGAGCCAGTCGTAGCCGACGTTCCAGAGGAGAGGTCCCAGGACTGACCCCTGTGGAACGCCGGCCTCGACTGCGTACCGCCGGACTTGACCAGCCCTGTTCACGAGGACAATCGCCCGATCCTCCAGGTAGCTGGCCAGTAGACGCCGCATATATTGAGGCACCCCGTGGAATCGGAGCGCCTCTAGGATGGTGCTGTGGGGAACAGAGTTGAAAGCGTTGGCGATGTCGAATGACACCGCCAACAATCCGTCCCCCACCTCCACCGCCTCCTTCACCTGCCTCTTGAGGCAGGCCAGCGCGTCCACCGTCGAACGCTCAGCCCGAAAACCGAACTGAGCGTCCGACAAGTCCGGCCCGATACGCCGCATATGGCCCTTTAGGCGGGCAGCGATTATCCCCTCGAACATTTTGCCGACCTCATCGAGCAGGACGATGGGTCGGTATGCCGAGGGGGAGTCTGCTGGGCGACCCTCCTTGCGAAGGAGGCACAACTGCCCCTCCTTCCACGGTTTCGGGAACCTCCCAGACGCAAGGCATGCGCTGAAGAGGTCCCGAAACCGCTCCTCCATTTGGGTGGCGGCAATTGCCACCACCCTCGCCGGGACACCGTCGGGGCCCGGAGCCGTCTTCTTGGCGCGGATATGCACAATCGCCGCGCCAAGTTCCGACTCCGTGACAGGAGAGGGAGCCTCCTCTTCCTCCTCATCCTCCAGCAGCGGGGCTCCACACATCACTGGCGGGGTGAAGTTGTCCCTGCACGGAAACAGGGACTGAACCACCCCATCCAGAAATGTGGGCTCCAGGGTCTCGACAACCGGGGGACCAAAGGGGCGCAATTTGTTGCGTGCCGCCTTATACGGTCTCCCGTATGGGTCGTTGTCGAGACCCTCCAGCAGCTCGGCTCTCGCCGAGTCTTTAGCGGCGGCGATGGCCCGATCGAGGCCCATTTTTGCCTCCACGTACACCTCGTAGAGGCGGTCCTCGTCGGGCCGGTTGCGTCGACGCCGCCGCCGACTCCGCGTGTAGGCCCTCTTGGCCGCCACGCAGGCGGTTCTGAGCCCCGCCAGTGCCTCCGACCACCAATAGACGGCGCGGCGGGGAGCCGGGCGGCGAGACCGGGGCATGCTGGAGTTGCACACCTCGGTCAGAGACTCCCTCAGCTGGCCCGCTATGGTGTCCACATCCAGGCCGGTGGTAGGAGGCGACAGCCAGTCCTGGATGAACGCCGCCTCCGCCGCTGCCTCCCTGTCCAGGCGGGTGAAAGCCCACCGCGGAAACGGTGATCGCCCCGAGAGGGGCTGCACCGCTCCGGGGCCACTGGCGGAGATGTCGAACCGCACGTAGCGGTGGTCCGACATAGTCTCCACCAGGTCCACCCGCCAGTTCAGCACGCGCGCGGCTAACCCAGGGGTGGCGAAAGTGACGTCCACTACTGAGCCACCCTGACGCCGCACGCATGTCTGGACGCTTCCTCTGTTCAAGAGGGAGAGTCCAGAGGAGGCTGCCCACATCTCCACCGCCCGCCCGCGAGCGTCGGTGGCCCGGTTGCCCCAGGTCACCGACTTGGCATTCAGGTCTCCCAGCACGGAGACCTGACGCGGCGCCGCCCTGCCGACCACGGCGGCCAGGACTCCGAGATAATTCTCAAAGTCCTGGAGAGGGCGGTTTGGGGAGAAATATACCCCCACGAGGGCTACCTCTCCCCACGCGGCGGCCACGTATCCCGGTCCCCTCTCTAATAGCGAGAGGGGAGGGGAGTCTGTGGAAGACCGCGCCGCTAGTGCCACCGAGTCGTCCTCGTCACCCAGCCAGCTGCTGGGGATCGAGTAGGGCTCGGCGACCACCGCTACGTTCACCAACCACTCGGCCATGACCTGCACTACCAGGTCCTGGGCCGCTCTGCAGTGGTTGGTGTTCGCCTGGAGGATGCGGTAGTCGGAATCCTGCATTATTCCGACATGGCACCCTCCTCCTCAGCTACCGCCGCTGGAGCTGCAGCGGCGGCGACGACGGCGGCGGCGGTGGTGGCGACAGGTCGAACCTGCGCCGGCACTATGCCCTTCTTGACGGGGGGCTTACAGCTCCTGCCCGTCATCCTGTGGCCCGCGGGGCGGCCACTGGCGGCACACGCCGTGCAGTGTGGCGTCGTGGCGCGGCAAGTGGCACTCTTGTGCCCCTCTTGCCCGCACAGGTAGCACGTGTCTCCCCAGTCGGCCTTGGAGGGACACGTGGCTCGGGTGTGGCCGAAGGAGAAGCACTTGAAGCAGCGCAGGGGCTGGTCTTCAAGTGCCCGGACCACAGCCGAGCTGAGCCCCACAAGCAGCCGTCCCTTGGTCGCAGCAAGGGCGGCCCCAGCCGCGGCGACTGGGCACTCGACGCGGACGATGCCCATGCCGCGGCGGCCGAGCCTGATGGCTCCAGCCTTCACTGCGCCAGCGTCGCAGCCTCCAGCCGCCGCGACGGCCGCCACCACATCCTCCTTGGTGGCCGAATCGTCCAGATCGGCCACCTCCAAGGCTGCGGTCTTGACGGGCCTGACGACCGTTGCCGCGTCGGCGATGACCTCTTGCAACTTCGTTGCGAAGAGGTCCGCGTTTGTGCCGCGCTGTTCCCCCGAGAACTCGAAAATTCGAGCTCCGGTTAGGGTTCGGCGGCACGTTATTTTGCTGATCCCCAGCTGGGAGGGATCAGCATTGGTACGAGCCCGTCTTAGGACGGACTCGTACGTCTCGCCCCGCTCCGCGGCCTCCGGGGTGATGGTCACCACGACGGCCGCGGTCTTGGGAGGAACTAACTTCCTCCCGCCAGCTGGAGCCCTTTTCACTGCCGGTGCAGTCGCGGCGGGCTTGGGGGCCGACTTTTGCCCTCCCTTCCCTTTTCCCCTCCTGACCACTTCCGTCCACGACTGGTTGGACGGGGTGGTGGCGGGAAGAAGGGCGTCTTCCTCCTGCGAGCTCTGGGGGGCTGCCGCTGGAGTGGCAGCCGACCCAGACGCTCCCTCCGAGCTGATGGTGAGGGTTTGAGGAGCCGCCTTGGTCCTCTTGCCCTCGCCTTTGCCCTTGGAGGGCTTCGGGGCCTGGGGCTGCGCACCCGATGCCGGGCCTGCTAAAGGCGCAGGTTCCGGCACCCTGCGTGGTGCCTTATCCGCCGCTAGCGGCGGGCGGAGCCGCTTCTCCGGCAGGAGCCGGTCCTCGATGCCTGCGAAGCAGGCTCTGGTGAAGGCCCTCTCCTCCATGACAACCTTTCGGAGTATCTCCTCAAGGTTGTGAGGGGAGGAGGTGGAGCCTCCTACCACCGGTCCAGGGGCTGATTGCGCAGGCCGAGCAGTGACCTCAGCCAGCTTCTGGTGCAGCTGGCTGACCTCCGCCTGCAGGCGATCCACCTTCGCCTGCAGTTGCCGCGTCTCATCCGTGGCCGTCCGCTGCACCAGCTCCTGCACAATGCCATGCAGACTGGCAGCCCGGCATTTAAGGGCCTTCTGGAAGGTCCCCTTCAGGTTGGAGGACTTTGAGGCGACCTCCAGGACCTCCTCCCTGTCCTCCCGCGCCATGCGCTCAAGTTCCGCCAAGGAGTGGCCAGCATACAGGACACTGGATGCCCCATAGCCGGCCCTCGACCGGGCGGCCTGCGCCTGGCGCTCTCTGGCAGCGACCCTCTCCTCCAGGTCCTGCTGGAGTTGCGCCCGTTTTAGCAGGTTTAGCTGGCGCTCGGCGTCCACCAAACCCACAACGTGGGTATCTCCTGCTTTCGAAGAAGTCGAAGCCCTTTTGGACTTTGACTTCTTCTGCGCCCCGCCTCCAGCCGACGAGGATCCCTCGGACCCGTGCCGCAGGTAGGCCCTCTTGCGCTCGAGGCGGTCGCTCTCAGCTGCCGACGTGTCGACATTTGAGTCGTCGGAGTCCGACTCGTCTGCTCTGGCCGCACACGGTGCGCGGTCAGCGTCCGACGCTAATGCGTCACCGGCGTGGCCCTGAAAAGGGCCTTTGGATTGGCCCTGAGAAGGGCCGTTGGGTTGGCCCTGAGAAGGGCCGTTGGGTTGGCCCTGAGAAGGGCCGTTGGTTTGGCCCTGTGAAGGGCCGTTGGGTTGGCCCTGAGAAGGGCCGTTTGAATCGCCCTGAGAAGGGCGATCCGGGTTAAAACTGAAACGCCCGGAGGCGTCCCGCACGGGTTTTTTCGTCATTTTAATATTCACAGTCTTCCGCATTGATAACTGTGAGTCACAGCGCACTTTAGCCACCGGTCTGCCACTCCGTTACGGTGGTCAGACACGGCGTTGCCCAGGGGATACTACGAGGAAGTATGCGCTGTGTGGGATCCCCCACTATAACCTTTTTTTTTTTTTTTTTTTTTTTTTTTTTTTTTTTTTTTTTTTTTTTTTTTTTTTGTCGCTGAGAAATGCTTTATGCATCCCCGCTCGTGGGGGACGAGACGGGGTATGTGGGACTCCTGTCGAAAACCGCACTCGACAGTATACCCACTAAAACTCAGCGGTGTTCCCACAACGCCGTGATGGGAGGGCTATGGGAAATTGGCTCAGCCTCTGCTTCCACAGCCCTCCCGGCGCATGCCCGCCTAGTTGGCGGGCCCCGCATGCCCCCCATTTAACTGGGGGGGCTACGGGAATGGCCGGGAACACCCGGCCACTCCCGTCCGACACTGGTGGAGGCCCGTGCAATACAGGCAAAGGGCGCCCCCGCACCCACCGCCTGCTGGCCTCCACCCGGGAGGAGCCGGAGGTGACTACCAGACCGGCGTCTTCCTCGACCCCTCCCCTCTCCGGAGCGGCGCCACGCGAGAGAATCATCCCCCCGCGCGCGCGCCGCTGCGTCCCTCCGGAACATGACCGCCTGTTCCGCATCGGCGGCCCTGCCCAGTCTACGCCCACTCACCTCCCTCTGTAAGCAGAGGAGGAGTGGGCGTACCTGCCCTCAGTAGCCCGGTTCCCTTCACCGACCATCAAGCATGATCGGCGATTGGAACCGTGACCTTTCCCCGCTTGTTGAAGATTAGCCGCCAGCCCCAATTGTCCCCCAAAACCGCACTGGGAGAAATTGGAGCCGACGTTGCCCAGGGTGCGCCACGAGGAGGCTCTTCAACATGCACCCTATAACCTAACCTTTTTTTTTTTTTTTTTTTTTTTTTTTTTTTTTTTTTTTTTTTTTTGTCGCTGAGAAATGACATTACGCATCTCCGCTCGTCGGGGGACGAGACGGGGTATGTGGGACTCCCTGCCAGAGTGGCAGTATACCCACTAAAACTCAGCGGTGTTCCCGCGACGCCGTGATGGGAGGGCTATGGGAAATTGGCTCAGCCTCTGCTTCCACAGCCCTCCCGGCGTATGCCCGCCTAGTTGGCGGGCCCCGCATGCCCCCCAGGTTGGGGGGCTACGGGAATGGCCGGGAACACCTGGCCATTCCCGTCCGACACTGGTGGAGGCCCGTGCAATACAGGCAAGGGTGCCCCCGCACCCGTTGCCTGCTGGCCTCCACCGGGGAGGAGTCGGAGATGGCCGTCATACTGACGTCCTCTCCGACCCCTCCTCCGCCTTCGGAGCGCCGCCGCGTGAGGATCGTCCTCCCGCGCGCGCTCCGCCGCCTCCTTCTGGGACATGACGTGTTCGCAGAAGGAGGCCACTGCCGCCCAGGACCTCTCATCGCCCAGCATGGCGTTGACCAAACCGGGGAGTGAGAGGTCCAGTCCGATCACCGAAGTGAGACCGCGGCGCGGCTCGGACCACGACGGGCACACAGCGAGGGTGTGCTGCGCCGCGTCCTCCGCCGCACCGCAGTCGTGGCACGACGATGTCTCCTCCCGTCCGATCCGGTGCAGGTACGATCCGAAACAACCGTGCCCGGACAGCACCTGCACCAGACGGAATGAGAGGAACCCGTGCGACCGATCGAGCCAGTCTCGCAGGACCGGCCCGATCGCGTCGAGGGTTCGGCGGCCGAAGGCTGCGGTGGCGAGGTCCCTCGTCCAATGGACGACGATGGCGTCCCTCGCCTCCCGCCGGACGGCCTCCCGCTCTTCCGGGGCGGGGCGTTCTCCTCTCGCCCTCCGCCCCGCCGTCCATTCGTATACTCTGGCGAGCACCCACGCCTCGAGTTCCCAAGGAGGGGTGCCAGCCAGAGCACACGCTGCCGCGAAACCCACCGTGCGGTAGGCCCGCGACACCCGCTGGGCTATGGCCCTTTGTGGGGCCCGCAAGGCGGCGGCGTTCTCCCGCCTTTGGAGGGAGTCCTCCCAGATAGGGGCCCCGTAAAGGGCCATGCTCCTCAAGATGCCGGCGTAGAGTTGCCGACATCGCGCGCTGGGCCCCCCCAAATTGGGGAGCAGCCACGAGAGGGCGCCCGCAGTCTTCAGCAGGCGCGTCGATAGCTCGCTAAAATGCGGGCCGAAACGCCACCTGCTGTCGAGTACAAGGCCCAGATATTTCATCTGGGCCTTCACCTCGATTCGGACGCCCTCCACAAATATGTGGGCGTCTGGTGGTTGGCGCTGCCGAGGCCCGTGGAAGAACACAGCCTCGGTCTTGTGCAGCGCCACCGTCAATCCTAGGCGGCGGATCCTCCCTGCGACCAAGGATCCGCCCGCCGAGGCCAAGTTGGCCGCCTCCCTGAAACTCTCCCCCCGGGCGGTGAGGAGAGTGTCATCCGCGTAGCAGACGACACTCGTACCTCGGAGGAGAGTTCCCCGCAAGAGCCAGTCGTAGCCGACGTTCCAGAGGAGAGGTCCCAGGACTGACCCCTGTGGAACGCCGGCCTCGACTGCGTACCGCCGGACTTGGCCAGCCCTGTTCACGAGGACGATCGCCCGATCCTCCAGGTAGCTGGCCAGTAGACGCCGCATATATCGAGGCACCCCGTGGAATCGGAGTGCCTCTAGGATGGTGCTGTGGGGAACAGAGTTGAAGGCGTTGGCTATGTCGAATGACACCGCCAACAATCCGTCCCCCACCTCCACCGCCTCCTTCACCTGCCTCTTGAGGCAGGCCAGCGCGTCCACCGTCGAACGCTCAGCCCGAAAACCGAACTGAGCGTCCGACAAGTCCGGCCCGATACGCCGCATATGGCCCTTTAGGCGGGCAGCGATTATCCCCTCGAACATTTTTCCGACCTCATCGAGCAGAACGATGGGCCGGTATGCCGAGGGGGAGTCTGCAGGGCGGCCCTCCTTGCGAAGGAGGCACAACTGCCCCTCCTTCCACGGTTTCGGGAACCTTCCAGACGCAAGGCATGCGCTGAAGAGGTCCCGAAACCGCTCCTCCATTTGGGTGGCGGCAATTGCCACCAACCTCGCCGGGACACCGTCGGGGCCCGGAGCCGTCTTCTTGGCGCGGATATGCACAATCGCCGCGCCAAGTTCCGACTCCGTGACAGGAGAGGGAGCCTCCTCTTCCTCCTCCTCCTCCTCCAGCGGGGCTCCACACATCACTGGCGGGGTGAAGTTGTCCCTGCACGGAAACAGGGACTGAACCACCCCATCCAGAAATGTGGGCTCCAGGGTCTCGACAACCGGGGGACCAAAGGGGCGCAATTTGTTGCGCGCCGCCTTATACGGTCTCCCGTAAGGGTCGTTGTCGAGACCCTCCAGCAGCTCGGCTCTCGCCGAGTCTTTAGCGGCGGCGATGGCCCGATCGAGGCCCATTTTAGCCTCCACGTACACCTCGTAGAGGCGGTCCTCGTCGGGCCGGTTGCGTCGACGCCGCCGCCGACTCCGCGTGTAGGCCCTCTTGGCCGCCACGCAGGCGGTTCTGAGCCCCGCCAGCTCCTCCGACCACCAATAGACGGCGCGGCGGGGAGTCGGGCGGCGAGACCGGGGCATGCTGGAGTTGCACACCTCGGTCAGAGACTCCCTCAGCTGGCCCGCTATGGTGTCCACATCCAGGCCGGTGGTAGGAGGCGACAGCCAGTCCTGGATGAACGCCGCCTCCGCCGCTGCCTCCCTGTCCAGGCGGGTGAGAGCCCACCGCGGAAACGGTGATCGCCCCGAGAGGGGCTGCACCGCTCCGGGGCCACTGGCGGAGATGTCGAACCGCACGTAGCGGTGGTCCGACATAGTCTCCACCAGGTCCACCCGCCAGTTCAGCACGCGCGCGGCTAACCCAGGGGTGGCGAAAGTGACGTCCACTACTGAGCCACCCTGACGCCGCACGCATGTCTGGACGCTTCCTCTGTTCAAGAGGGAGAGTCCAGAGGAGGCTGCCCACATCTCCACCGCCCGCCCGCGAGCGTCGGTGGCCCGGTTGCCCCAGGTCACCGACTTGGCATTCAGGTCTCCCAGCACGGAGACCTGACGCGGCGCCGCCCTGCCGACCACGGCGGCCAGGACTCCGAGATAATTCTCAAAGTCCTGGAGAGGGCGGTTTGGGGAGAAATATACCCCCACAAGGGCAAAGTCTCCCCACGCGGCGGCCACGTATCCCGGTCCTCTCTCTAATAGCGAGAGGGGAGGGGAGTCTGTGGAAGACCGCGCCGCTAGTGCCACCGAGTCGTCCTCGTCACCCAGCCAGCTGCTGGGGATCGAGTAGGGCTCGGCGACCACCGCTACGTTCACCAACGATTCGGCCATGACCTGCACTGCCAGGTCCTGGGCCGCTCTGCAGTGGTTGGTGTTCGCCTGGAGGATGCGGTAGTCGGAAACCTGCATTATTCCGACATGGCACCCTCCTCCTCAGCTACCGCCGCTGGAGCTGCAGCGGCGGCGACGACGGCGGCGGCGGTGGTGGCGACAGGTCGAACCTGCGCCGGCACTATGCCCTTCTTGACGGGGGGCTTACAGCTCCTGCCCGTCATCCTGTGGCCCGCGGGGCGGCCACTGGCGGCACACGCCGTGCAGTGTGGCGTGGTGGCGCGGCAAGTGGCACTCTTGTGCCCCTCTTGCCCGCACTGGTAGCACGTGTCTCCCCAGTCGGCCTTGGAGGGACACGTGGCTCGGGTGTGGCCGAAGGAGAAGCACTTGAAGCAGCGCAAGGGCTGGTCTTCAAGTGCTCGGACCACAGCCGAGCTGAGCCCCACAAGCAGCCGTCCCTTGGTCGCAGCAAGGGCGGCCCCAGCCGCGGCGACTGGGCACTCGACACGGACGATGCCCATGCCGCGGCGGCCGAGCCTGATGGCTCCAGCCTTCACCGCGCCAGCGTCGCAGCCTCCAGCCGCCGCGACGGCCGCCACCACATCCTCCTTGGTGGCCGAATCGTCCAGATCGGCCACCTCCAAGGCTGCGGTCTTGACGGGCCTGACGACCGTTGCCGCGTCGGCGATGACCTCTTGCAACTTCGTTGCGAAGAGGTCCGCGTTTGTGCCGCGCTGTTCCCCCGAGAACTCGAAAATTCGAGCTCCGGTTAGGGTTCGGCGGCACGTTATTTTGCTGATCCCCAGCTGGGAGGGATCAGCATTGGTACGAGCCCGTCTTAGGACGGACTCGTACGTCTCGCCCCGCTCCGCGGCCTCCGGGGTGATGGTCACCACGACGGCCGCGGTCTTGGGAGGAACTAACTTCCTCCCGCCAGCTGGAGCCCTTTTGACTGCCGGTGCAGTCGCGGCGGGCTTGGGGGCCGACTTTTGCCCTCCCTTCCCTTTTCCCCTCCTGACCACTTCCGTCCACGACTGGTTGGACGGGGTGGTGGAGGGAAGAAGGGCGTCTTCCTCCTGCGAGCTCTGGGGGGCTGCCGCTGGAGTGGCAGCCGACCCAGACGCTCCCTCCGAGCTGATGGTGAGGGTTTGAGGAGCCGCCTTGGTCCTCTTGCCCTCGCCTTTGCCCTTGGAGGGCTTCGGGGCCTGGGGCTGCGCACCCGATGCCGGGCCTGCTAAAGGCGCAGGTTCTGGCACCCTGCGTGGTGCCTTATCCGCCGCTAGCGGCGGGCGGAGCCGCTTCTCCGGCAGGAGCCGGTCCTCGATGCCTGCGAAGCAGGCTCTGGTGAAGGCCCTCTCCTCCATGACAACCTTTCGGAGTATCTCCTCAAGGTTGTGAGGGGAGGAGGTGGAGCCTCCTACCACCGGTCCAGGGGCTGATTGCGCAGGCCGAGCAGTGACCTCAGCCAGCTTCTGGTGCAGCTGGCTGACCTCCGCCTGCAGGCGATCCACCTTCGCCTGCAGTTGCCGCGTCTCATCCGTGGCCGTCCGCTGCACCAGCTCCTGCACAATGCCATGCAGACTGGCAGCCCGGCATTTAAGGGCCTTCTGGAAGGTCCCCTTCAGGTTGGAGGACTTTGAGGCGACCTCCAGGACCTCCTCCCTGTCCTCCCGCGCCATGCGCTCAAGTTCCGCCAAGGAGTGGCCAGCATACAGGACACTGGATGCCCCATAGCCGGCCCTCGACCGGGCGGCCTGCGCCTGGCGCTCTCTGGCAGCGACCCTCTCCTCCAGGTCCTGCTGGAGTTGCGCCCGTTTTAGGAGGTTTAGCTGGCGCTCGGCGTCAACCAAACCCACAACGTGGGTATCACCTGCTTTTGGAGAAGTCGAAGCCCTTTTGGACTTCGACTTCTTCTGCGCCCCGCCTCCAGCCGACGAGGATCCCTCGGACCCGTGCCGCAGGTAGGCCCTCTTTCGCTCGAGGCGGTCGCTCTCTGCTGCCGACGTGTCGATATTCGAGTCGTCCGAGTCCGACTCATCTGCTCTGGCCGCACACGGTGCGCGGTCAACGTCCGACGCTAATGCGTCACCGGCGTGGCCCTGAAAAGGGCCTTTGGATTGGCCCTGAGAAGGGCCGTTGGGTTGGCCCTGAGAAGGGCCGTTGGGTTGGCCCTGAGAAGGGCCGTTGGGTTGGCCCTGAGAAGGGCCGTTTGAATCGCCCGGAGAAGGGCGATTCGGGTTAAAACTGAAACGCCCGGAGGCGTCCCGCACGGGTTTCTTCGTCATGTTTATACTCACAGTCTTCCGCATTGATCACTATGAGTCACAGCGCACTTTAGCCACCGGTCTGCCACTCCGTTACGGTGGTCAGACACGGCGTTGCCCAGGGGATACTACGTGGAAGTATGCGCTGTGGGGGATCCCCCACCCTATAACCTAACCTTTTTTTTTTTTTTTTTTTTTGTCGCTGAGAAATGACATTACGCATCTCCGCTCGTCGGGGGACGAGACAGAGTATGTGGGACTCCCTGCCAGAGTGGCAGTATACCCACTAAAACTCAGCGGTGTTCCCGCGACGCCGTGATGGGAGGGCTATGGGAAATTGGCTCAGCCTCTGCTTCCACAGCCCTCCCGGCGTATGCCCGCCTAGCTGGCGGGCCCCGCATGCCCCCCAGTCTGGGGGGCTACGGGAATGGCCGGGAACACCTGGCCATTCCCGTCCGACACTGGTGGAGGCCCGTGCAATACAGGCAAGGGTGCCCCCGCACCCGTTGCCTGCTGGCCTCCACCGGGGAGGAGTCGCTGATGGCCGTCATACTGACGTCTTCTCCGACCCCTCCTCCGTCTTCGGAGCGCCGCCGCGTGAGGATCGTCCTCCCGCGCGCGCTCCGCCGCCTCCTTCTGGGACATGACGTGTTCGCAGAAGGAGGCCACTGCCGCCCAGGACCTCTCATCGCCCAGCATGGCGTTGACCAAACCGGGGAGTGAGAGGTCCGGTCCGATCACCGCAGTGAGACCGCGGCGCGGCTCGGACCACGACGGGCACACCGCGAGGGTGTGCTGCGCCGCGTCCTCCGCCGCACCGCAGTCGTGGCACGACGGTGTCTCCTCCCGTCCGATTCGGTGCAGGTACGATCCGAAACAACCGTGTCCGGACAGCACCTGCACCAGACGGAACGAGAGGAACCCATGCGACCGATCGAGCCAGTCTGGCAGGACCGGCCCGATCGCGTCGAGGGTTTGGCGGCCGAAGGCTGCGGTGGCGAGGTCCCTCGTCCAATGGACGACGATGGCGTCCCTCGCCTCCCGCCGGACGGCCTCCCGCTCTTCCGGGGCGGGGCGTTCTCCTCTCGCCCTCCGCCCCGCCGTCCATTCGTATACTCTGGCGAGCACCCACGCCTCGAGTTCCCAAGGAGGGGTGCCAGCCAGAGCACACGCTGCCGCGAAACCCACCGTGCGGTAGGCCCGCGACACCCGCTGGGCTATGGCCCTTTGGGGGGCCCGCAAGGCGGCGGCGTTCTCCCGCCTTTGGAGGGAGTCCTCCCAGATAGGGGCCCCGTAAAGGGCCATGCTCCTCAAGATGCCGGCGTAGAGTTGCCGGCATCGCGCGCTGGGCCCCCCCAAATTGGGGAGCAGCCACGAGAGGGCGCCCGCAGTCTTCAGCAGGCGCGTCGACAGCTCGCTAAAATGCGGGCCGAAACGCCACCTGCTGTCGAGTACAAGGCCCAGATATTTCATCTGGGCCTTCACCTCGATTCGGACGCCCTCCACAAATATGTGGGCGTCTGGTGGTTGGCGCTGCCGAGGCCCGTGGAAAAACACAGCCTCGGTCTTGTGCAGCGCCACCGTCAATCCTAGGCGGCGGATCCTCCCTGCGACCAAGGATCCGCCCGCCGAGGCCAAGTTGGCCGCCTCCCTGAAACTCTCCCCCCGGGCGGTGAGGAGAGTGTCATCCGCGTAGCAGACGACACTCGTACCTCGGAGGAGAGTTCCCCGCAAGAGCCAGTCGTAGCCGACGTTCCAGAGGAGAGGTCCCAGGACTGACCCCTGTGGAACGCCGGCCTCGACTGCGTACCGCCGGACTTGGCCAGCCCTGTTCACGAGGACGATCGCCCGATCCTCCAGGTAGCTGGCCAGTAAACGCCGCATATATTGAGGCACCCCGTGGAATCGGAGCGCCTCTAGGATGGTGCTGTGGGGAACAGAGTTGAAGGCGTTGGCAATGTCGAATGACACCGCCAACAATCCGTCCCCCACCTCCACCGCCTCCTTCACCTGCCTCTTGAGGCAGGCCAGCGCGTCCACCGTCGAACGCTCAGCCCGAAAACCGAACTGAGCGTCCGACAAGTCCGGCCCGATACGCCGCATATGGCCCTTTAGGCGGGCAGCGATTATCCCCTCGAACATTTTGCCGACCTCATCGAGCAGGACGATGGGTCGGTATGCCGAGGGGGAGTCTGCAGGGTGGCCCTCCTTGCGGAGGAGGCACAACTGCCCCTCCTTCCACGGTTTCGGGAACCTTCCAGACGCACCCTATAACCTAACCTAACCTAACCTTTTTTTTTTTTTTTTTTTTTTTTTTTTTTTTTTTTTTTTTTTTTTTTTTTTTTTTTTTTTTTTTTTTGTCGCTGAGAAATGACATTACGCATCTCCGCTCGTCGGGGGACGAGACGGAGTATGTGGGACTCCCTGCCAGGATGGCAGTATACCCACTAAAACTCAGCGGTGTTCCCGCGACGCCGTGATGGGAGGGCTATGGGAAATTGGCTCAGCCTCTGCTTCCACAGCCCTCCCGGCGTATGCCCGCCTAGCTGGCGGGCCCCGCATGCCCCCCAGCCTGGGGGGCTACGGGAATGGCCGGGAACACCTGGCCATTCCCGTCCGACACTGGTGGAGGCCCGTGCAATACAGGCAAGGGTGCCCCCGCACCCGTTGCCTGCTGGCCTCCACCGGGGAGGAGTCGGTGATGGCCGTCATACTGACGTCTTCTCCGACCCCTCCTCCGTCTTCGGAGCGCCGCCGCGTGAGGGTCGTCCTCCCGCGCGCGCTCCGCCGCCTCCTTCTGGGACATGACGTGTTCGCAGAAGGAGGCCACTGCCGCCCAGGACCTCTCATCGCCCAGCATGGCGTTGACCAAACCGGGGAGTGAGAGGTCCGGTCCGATCACCGAAGTTAGACCGCGGCGCGGCTCGGACCACGACGGGCACACCGCGAGGGTGTGCTGCGCCGCGTCCTCCGCCGCACCGCAGTCGTGGCACGACGATGTCTCCTCCCGTCCGATCCGGTGCAGGTACGATCCGAAACAACCGTGCCCGGACAGCACCTGCACCAGACGGAACGAGAGGAACCCGTGCGACCGATCGAGCCAGTCTCGCAGGACCGGCCCGATCGCGTCGAGGGTTCGGCGGCCGAAGGCTGCGGTGGCGAGGTCCCTCGTCCAATGGACGACGATGGCGTCCCTCGCCTCCCGCCGGACGGCCTCCCGCTCTTCCGGGGCGGGGCGTTCTCCTCTCGCCCTCCGCCCCGCCGTCCATTCGTATACTCTGGCGAGCACCCACGCCTCGAGTTCCCAAGGAGGGGTGCCAGCCAGAGCACACGCTGCCGCGAAGCCCACCGTGCGGTAGGCCCGCGACACCCGCTGAGCTATGGCCCTTTGGGGGGCCCGCAAGGCGGCGGCGTTCTCCCGCCTTTGGAGGGAGTCCTCCCAGATTGGGGCCCCGTAGAGGGCCATACTCCTCAAGATGCCGGCGTAAAGTTGCCGGCATCGCGCGCTGGGCCCCCCCAAATTGGGGAGCAGCCACGAGAGGGCGCCCGCAGTCTTCAGCAGGCGCGTCGACAGCCCGCTAAAATGCGGGCCGAATCGCCACCTGCTGTCGAGTACAAGGCCCAGATATTTCATCTGGGCCTTCACCTCGATTCGGACGCCCTCCACAAATATGTGGGCGTCTGGTGGTTGGCGCTGCCGAGGCCCGTGGAAGAACACAGCCTCGGTCTTGTGCAGCGCCACCGTCAATCCTAGGCGGCGGATCCTCCCTGCGACCAAGGATCCGCCCGCCGAGGCCAAGTTGGCCGCCTCCCTGAAACTCTCCCCCCGGGCGGTGAGGAGAGTGTCATCCGCGTAGCAGACGACACTCGTACCTCGGAGGAGAGTTCCCCGCAAGAGCCAGTCGTAGCCGACGTTCCAGAGGAGAGGTCCCAGGACTGACCCCTGTGGAACGCCGGCCTCGACTGCGTACCGCCGGACTTGGCCAGCCCTGTTCACGAGGACGATCGCCCGATCCTCCAGGTAGCTGGCCAGTAGACGCCGCATATATCGAGGCACCTCGTGGAATCGGAGTGCCTCTAGGATGGTGCTATGGGGAACAGAGTTGAAGGCGTTGGCTATGTCGAATGACACCGCCAACAATCCGTCCCCCACATCCATCGCCTCCTTCACCTGCCTCTTAAGGCAGGCCAGCGCGTCCACCGTCGAACGCTCAGCCCGAAAACCGAACTGAGCGTCCGACAAGTCCGGCCCGATACGCCGCATATGGCCCTTTAGGCGGGCAGCGATTATCCCCTCGAACATTTTTCCGACCTCATCGAGCAGAACGATGGGCCGGTATGCCGAGGGGGAGTCTGCAGGGCGGCCCTCCTTGCGGAGGAGGCACAACTGCCCCTCCTTCCACGGTTTCGGGAACCTTCCAGACGCAAGGCATGCGCTGAAGAGGTCCCGAAACCGCTCCTCCATTTGGGTGGCGGCAATTGCCACCACCCTCGCCGGGACACCGTCGGGGCCCGGAGCCGTCTTCTTGGCGCGGATATGCACAATCGCCGCGCCAAGTTCCGACTCCGTGACAGGAGAGGGAGCCTCCTCTTCCTCCTCCTCCTCCTCCTCCAGCGGGGCTCCACACATCACTGGCGGGGTGAAGTTGTCCCTGCACGGAAACAGGGACTGAACCACCCCATCCAGAAATGTGGGCTCCAGGGTCTCGACAACCGGGGGACCAAAGGGGCGCAATTTGTTGCGTGCCGCCTTATACGGTCTCCCGTATGGGTCGTTGTCGAGACCCTCCAGCAGCTCGGCTCTCGCCGAGTCTTTAGCGGCGGCGATGGCCCGATCGAGGCCCATTTTCGCCTCCACGTACACCTCGTAGAGGCGGTCCTCGTCGGGCCGGTTGCGTCGACGCCGCCGCCGACTCCGCGTGTAGGCCCTCTTGGCCGCCACGCAGGCGGTTCTGAGCCCCGCCAGCTCCTCCGACCACCAATAGACGGCGCGGCGGGGAGCCGGGCGGCGTGACCGGGGCATGCTGGAGTTGCACACCTCGGTCAGAGACTCCCTCAGCTGGCCCGCTATGGTGTCCACATCCAGGCCGGTGGTAGGAGGCGACAGCCAGTCCTGGATGAACGCCGCCTCCGCCGCTGCCTCCCTGTCCAGGCGGGTGAAAGCCCACCGCGGAAACGGTGATCGCCCCGAGAGGGGCTGCACCGCTCCGGGGCCACTGGCGGAGATGTCGAACCGCACGTAGCGGTGGTCCGACATAGTCTCCACCAGGTCCACCCGCCAGTTCAGCACGCGCGCGGCTAACCCAGGGGTGGCGAAAGTGACGTCCACTACTGAGCCACCCTGACGCCGCACGCATGTCTGGACGCTTCCTCTGTTCAAGAGGGAGAGTCCAGAGGAGGCTGCCCACATCTCCACCGCCCGCCCGCGAGCGTCGGTGGCCCGGTTGCCCCAGGTCACCGACTTGGCATTCAGGTCTCCCAGCACGGAGACCTGACGCGGCGCCGCCCTGCCGACCACGGCGGCCAGGACTCCGAGATAATTCTCAAAGTCCTGGAGAGGGCGGTTTGGGGAGAAATATACCCCCACGAGGGCTACCTCTCCCCACGCGGCGGCCACGTATCCCGGTCCCCTCTCTAATAGCGAGAGGGGAGGGGAGTCTGTGGAAGACCGCGCCGCTAGTGCCACCGAGTCGTCCTCGTCACCCAGCCAGCTGCTGGGGATCGAGTAGGGCTCGGCGACCACCGCTACGTTCACCAACCACTCGGCCATGACCTGCACTACCAGGTCCTGGGCCGCTCTGCAGTGGTTGGTGTTCGCCTGGAGGATGCGGTAGTCGGAAACCTGCATTATTCCGACATGGCACCCTCCTCCTCAGCTACCGCCGCTGGAGCTGCAGCGGCGGCGACGACGGCGGCGGCGGTGGTGGCGACAGGTCGAACCTGCGCCGGCACTATGCCCTTCTTGACGGGGGGCTTACAGCTCCTGCCCGTCATCCTGTGGCCCGCGGGGCGGCCACTGGCGGCACACGCCGTGCAGTGTGGCGTGGTGGCGCGGCAAGTGGCACTCTTGTGCCCCTCTTGCCCGCACTGGTAGCACGTGTCTCCCCAGTCGGCCTTGGAGGGACACGTGGCTCGGGTGTGGCCGAAGGAGAAGCACTTGAAGCAGCGCAAGGGCTGGTCTTCAAGTGCTCGGACCACAGCCGAGCTGAGCCCCACAAGCAGCCGTCCCTTGGTCGCAGCAAGGGCGGCCCCAGCCGCGGCGACTGGGCACTCGACGCGGACGATGCCCATGCCGCGGCGGCCGAGCCTGATGGCTCCAGCCTTCACCGCGCCAGCGTCGCAGCCTCCAGCCGCCGCGACGGCCGCCACCACATCCTCCTTGGTGGCCGAATCGTCCAGATCGGCCACCTCCAAGGCTGCGGTCTTGACGGGCCTGACGACCGTTGCCGCGTCGGCGATGACCTCTTGCAACTTCGTTGCGAAGAGGTCCGCGTTTGTGCCGCGCTGTTCCCCCGAGAACTCGAAAATTCGAGCTCCGGTTAGGGTTCGGCAGCACGTTATTTTGCTGATCCCCAGCTGGGAGGGATCAGCATTGGTACGAGCCCGTCTTAGGACGGACTCGTACGTCTCGCCCCGCTCCGCGGCCTCCGGGGTGATGGTCACCACGACGGCCGCGGTCTTGGGAGGAACTAACTTCCTCCCGCCAGCTGGAGCCCTTTTGACTGCCGGTGCAGTCGCGGCGGGCTTGGGGGCCGACTTTTGCCCTCCCTTCCCTTTTCCCCTCCTGACCACTTCCGTCCACGACTGGTTGGACGGGGTGGTGGAGGGAAGAAGGGCGTCTTCCTCCTGCGAACTCTGGGGGGCTGCCGCTGGAGTGGCAGCTGACCCAGACGCTCCTTCCGAGCTGATGGTGAGGTTTTGAGGAGCCGCCTTGGTCCTCTTGCCCTCGCCTTTGCCCTTGGAGGGCTTCGGGGCCTGGGGCTGCGCACCCGATGCCGGGCCTGCTAAAGGCGCATGTTCCGGCACCCTGCGTGGTGCCTTATCCGCCGCTAGCGGCGGGCGGAGCCGCTTCTCCGGCAGGAGCCGGTCCTCGATGCCTGCGAAGCAGGCTCGGGTGAAGGCCCTCTCCTCCATGACAACCTTTCGGAGTATCTCCTCAAGGTTGTGAGGGGAGGAGGTGGAGCCTCCTACCACCGGTCCAGGGGCTGATTGCGCAGGCCGAGCAGTGACCTCAGCCAGCTTCTGGTGCAGCTGGCTGACCTCCGCCTGCAGGCGATCCACCTTCGCCTGCAGTTGCCGCGTCTCATCCGTGGCCGTCCGCTGCACCAGCTCCTGGAACCTAACCTAACCAACCTAACCTTTTTTTTTTTTTTTTTTTTTTTTTTGTTTGCGCTGGGAAAAATGCATTACGCATGCCCACCCGTCGGGGGACGGGAGGGGTATGTGGGACTCCCCGGTAGAACCGGTATACTCACTAAACAACCCAGCGGCATTCCCGCATCGTCTGAGTGGAGGGGGACTGGGAATCGGCAGAGCCTTTCCATCCTGCCCCCCGCCGACGACCGCCCGCCTTTACGGCGGGCCCGGCGGGCCCCTCCCGTCGGGGGGGAGGGGCCCAGGAATGACTGACGACGTGGGTGGTGGACAGTGCAATGCAGGAGAAGGCGCCCCCGCGCCTGTCTCCCGCTGTTCACCACCTGGAGGCGCGTGACGACGATCATACAACCGCCGTCTCACGCCCCGTCTTCGCCTGCGGAGCGGCGCCGCGAGAGGGTCTTCCTCCCGCACGCGCTCCGCCACCTCCTTCTGTGACATTACCTCTTCGCAGAAGGAGGCGACCGCTGCCCAGGCCCCCTCGCTTTCCAGCATCGAGTTGACGACGCCGGGAAGCGAGAGGTCCTGCCCGACCGCTGCGACCAAAGGTAGGCGCAGCTCGGACCAGGCCGGGCACACCTCGAGGGTGTGCTGCGCCGTGTCCTCCGCCGCGCCACAGTCGTGGCACGACGGGGTCTCCTCCCTTTGGATCCGATGCAGGTGCGATCCGAAGCACCCGTGGCCGGACAACACCTGCACCAGACGGAAAGAGAGGAAACCGTGGGACCGCTCGAGCCAATCCTTCAGGACTGGCCCGAGCGCGTCCAGTGTTCGGCGGCCGAATGCGGCAGTGGCGAGGTCCTCCGTCCAATGATGGACGATTGCGTCCTTCGCCTCTTGCCGCACGGCCTCCCGTTCTTCTGCGACGGGGGGCTCCCCGAGCGCCTTGCGGCGCGCCGTCCATTCGTACACTCTGGTCAGCACCCACGCCTCGAGCTCCCAAGGAGGGGTGCCGGCCAGAGCGCACGCCGCAGAGAAGCCCACCGAGCGGTAGGCCCTCGCCACCCGCAGTGCAATGGCCCTTTGGGGCCTGCGGATGGCCGTGGCGTTCTCCCGTCTGTGGAGGGAGTCTGCCCAGATTGGGGCCCCGTAAAGGGCCATGCTCCTGAGGATGCCGGCATACAAGCGCCGGCATCGCGCCTTCGGACCCCCCAGATTCGGGAGGAGCCACGACAAGGCGTTCGCGGCCTTCAGCAGGCGCGTCGACAGCCCGCTTAAGTGTGGGCCGAAGCGCCACCTGCTGTCGAGGACAAGGCCCAAGTACTTCATCTGGGCCTTGACCTCGATCCTGACGCCCTCCACTATAATGTGGCCGTCGGGAGGGATGCGCTGCCGTGGACCGTGAAAATACACGGCCTCGGTTTTGTGCAGCGCAACCTTCAGTCCGAGGCGGCGAATCCTTCCTGCCACTAAGGATCCGTCGGCAGAGGCCAGACTGGCCGCCTCCCTGAAGTCTCTCCCCCGGGCGACGAGGAGGGTGTCATCCGCGTAACAGATGACGCTCGTGCCACGGAGGAGGGTTCCCCGCAGTAGCCAGTCGAATCCAATGTTCCACAGCAGTGGTCCTAGGACAGACCCCTGTGGAACACCGGACTCTGCGCCGTATCGCCTCACTGTGGCCGTCTTGTCCGAGAGGAGGACCACCCGGTCCTCCAAGTAGCTGGCCAAGAGTTGGCGCAGGTACTGAGGCACTCCGTGGTATCGGAGCGCCTCCAAGATTGTCGAGTGGGGGACGGAGTTGAAGGCGTTGGCTATGTCGAATGACACCGCCAACACTCCGTCGCCCGCCTCCACGGCCTCCCTCACCTGGCCCTTGAGTAGGGCCAGCGCGTCGACCGTCGAACGACCCCGTCGGAAACCGAATTGGGCGTCCGACAGGTCCGGCCCCACCGTCCTCAGCAGGCTCTTAAGCCGGTCGGCAATTATCCCCTCGAACAACTTACCGACCTCATCGAGCAAGACGATGGGCCGGTAAGCCGAGGGGGAGTCCGCCGGGCGTCCCTCCTTTCGGAGCAGGCATAGCCGCCCCTCCTTCCAAGGTTTCGGGAACCTCCCAGTCGTAAGACACGCGCTGAACAGGTCCCGAAACCTCTCCTCCATGTGTGAGGCGGCGATGGCCACCACCCGTGCGGGAACGCCGTCCGGCCCTGGGGCTGTGTTCTTTGCGCGGAGGTGTAGAGTCCCCGCGCAAAGTTCCACCGCCGTCACCGGGGGGACCTCCTCCTCCGGCGGAGCCGCCTCCCGCGGGGGATCCATCACTGGCGGGGTGAAGTCGGTCCTGGACGGAAACAGGGACCGGACCACCCCGTCCAGCAACGCCGGCTCGAGGGTCTCCGTCAGTGGAAGACCGCAGGGGCGCAGTTTATTCCGCGCCGCCTTGTATGGTCTTCCAAATGGGTCCCTGTCGAGACCCTCCAGCATTTCGGCTCTCGCCGAATCTTCGGCCGCGCGCATAGCCGACTTCAAGACCGTCTTGGCGTCGACGTACGTGGCATAGAGGGCCTCCTCGTTGGTGGGGTCTCGGTGCCTGCGCCTTCGACTCCGCGTGTAGGCCCTCCTGGCCGCCACGCAGGCGGTTCGGAGCCCCGCCAGTTCCTCCGACCACCAATAGACGGCGCGGCGGGGAACCTAACCTAACCTAACCTAACCTAACCTAACCCAGTCCCCCCCCAGCTCTCGTGGCGGTCGGATCGTTTTTTAAGCTGCTCCGTACTTAAAAAATCCAAAAATTGGTAAAAAGTGAGCCGATTTTGACGTGTGTGGTGTCTAAGTGCGAGGCTTAGTGCAAGCTATATGCCCAAGTGAAAGTTCAACTCGGATTGCAGTGCATTTTCGTGAAAACCTGTAAAACCTTTACATTTAGAGGTTAACTATAAAAGAAAAAACTTCAACGGCAAACGCTGCAAAATCCAGAGCGACAACCCCGCCTTTTTATTGATTGAAAAGGTGGGCATCGACGCCGCTCATCACTCTGACCACCTAGAGGCCTGAAAAACCCAGAGCTTCAGAAGTTATTAAGAAAAGAAAGGAAACCACGTGCTCCTGAAAACCGAAACCGACAGTCCGGGGAAGCTGAAACTTTGCAGGCACACCCTTGACATCATAACAACGCGGACCCAGCAAGTAAAAATTTTCCAATTTCATTGGAAAATTTTATATGTTTAATCGAAAGTTGCAACTTTGACACGAAATATCATCGGAAGTAAAGAGAAATCACAAATTCTGCAACTGCTATCTGCTGCGCGCTCAAGAGGACAACATACATATAGGTTTTTAGATTTTTACAATTAATAGCTTTAGAATTATAATCAAATTAATGAAAAAATTTTATTTATGAAAAATTCAACTGAAAGTTTTGAAAATCCTAATTAATTTTAACTTAACCTGCTAGAGGACCTTTTTATACAAATTTTAATGTTAATTTTAGATTTTTAGGTCAAAGGGTTCCGGAGATATAGATTATTTTGTGTTTTTTCCATTTTAAATTTAAACAAATAGTAATTAATTATATTTGGCATCGGGAACGCCTTTAGAAGGTGTCTGGCAACTTGTTTAAGCTCAAACTTGGGCCAGAAAAATTAAAAACTGAGAGATTTAGCTTTTTTCAGCCATTTTGGTTTTTGGGGTTTTAATTTTACATAGTGATATCTCCGAGACCAATTGACATAGAGGGCTCGGGTTTGCGCGAGAGGCAGAGCACTGACAGAACCCTTTCGTTTTATGTACTTTCAGGCCTTTTCGGGCGCTGAAACTTTTTCGTCCTGAAACTACTTTCAGGAGGTGCCGGACATTGGGCCAGGCTGCCCATTTCAAACCCGGTCTTTCTGCGACTGCTGGCTGTCGGGATATTGGCGTTTGAAGTTGACTTTTGACAGTTGTGAACTGTCAGAACCAAGTTTTGAACGCTCGTATCTCTGGACTGGGGGGTCGTGGAAGGTCACGATTTCTTTAGGGTATTAGTGGTTACCTTCTGTATATCACACGCCATATTTCAGGCTGAAATAAGCCTGAAAAATTCGGAGCCCTGAAAGTGGTTTCAGGAGAAGGAGCAAGCCGTGGCGAGTCAAATAAGCCGAGACACGGCTATTCTGCGACTTTCGGTTTGGACTCTGTGGCCTTTCGGAGTTTGACTTTGACAGTTCTTGGCTGTCAGTGTCGAATTTTGGATGCCCATAGCTCCTACACCCGGGGTCGTAGCGAGCTGCGGTTTCTTTGCAGGCTGTTGGCTGGTCCTCGGCTGTGCTCCCGGCAGATTTCAGGAGTTTTCAGCGTACTGAAAATTTTCTGCCTGAAAACGTTAGATCTAGGTGCGGCTCATCGGGACCTTTACTTTGAGCCCCGGCACGCCGAAATCGGCCTGGCGGTTGCGGAGATAACCTGGATTTACTAAGATCCGCGGCCATATTGGCAAATAACCAAAAATTTTGATCCTGGTTATCTCGGAGACCGCTTGGGCTAGCTTAGCCGTGTTTGGGTTCTTTTGAGAGGGCTCGGAGAGGGCTATATGGTGGTGGGTAAATTTAGACTCTAGGTAGAGAACGGAGGGTTTTTCCCGGTAAAACCTAAACGGGAAACCCTAAAAAATTTTTTCTTTTGGTGGGCGAATTAGAACGTCATTTTACACCCCCTGCAAGACAGACGTGAAGTGACTAACCAAATAAGGTTAAAAATTAAGTACCTTGACTCAATTTCGACGCATAATTTGACTTGACTTAGCGGTCTTCCGCTGGACGAGACTGCAGACCGCCTATAAAGGCGAACAGTCTAAACCAAGAGCGACTAAATTGGTTAATATCCAATAGACACCAAATATTTTTTAATATTTTTAATAATTATTTGACTGACATTTTATACACACTTTTACACCCTATTTTTTAGATACTTTTATATTACATAATTATTAATTTATTTTTTGCTTCTTTACAAAGTAAAAAATATTAAGTATTAAGTTTTTAATTTAATTTTAATCCAATTTATTTATTATTACTCGTTTTTACTCATTTTACAACTTATACAAACTTAAAATAGAGATAAGGCGCCCCTCGGACATGTTTAGAACTCCAAAAATGGACAACAAGGACCCTGCAAAATCACCGACGGCAGGTAATAAGACTTTTATAAAAAGCACACCGCCGAAGGAAGGACAAAAAATGGCTCCGATTAGGTTAATTATCGGAGACGGGGAGGCTGGTAAGTCAGAGACTCCGGCTCAGAGGAGGCCTCAGACCACCCCAAAGGAGGCCTCGTCTTCCTCGTCTTCTTCTTCTTCTTCCTCTCTGCCGGTGGACCCCAAAGTAGCGCCCCCGAACTCACAAGAGGAAGGAAGGGCTACACAGAAGACTTCAACATCAACGAAGTCCCACGAAAGTCCCCCTGTAGAGATAGGAAAAATTAAATACGCGAATAGGATCTCTGAGGCACGAGCCTGCCTCCTGAAAGCAAAAATGCATATGGGCAACTCCCGAAACACAAAGACGGAGATAAAGACGGAGGTCATCCAGGCATTGGACAGGCTCTTCCAGCTCGTAAAGGAGGCAGAGGCCGAAAAAGGAAAAGGCAAAGAGCCACAAAGAGACACAGAAAAGGAACACAAAGCGGTGCAGTGTGTCGAAGTAGGTAAAAAGGAAGAGGGAAACAGAGACATCGCTGACCTCATTGGTAAGCTCAAGGAGCATGCTGATCTCATCAAAGAGAACACTGAGAGCGTTGGGCAGCTCAGTGAGCAGATGAGAACCATGGAGAAGCGGTCATATGCCGGTGTAGCCGCGACCCCTATTGTTAAGCGGCTCCCGATGCAAACTGCCTTGCACTCCTTCATCGTGACCGCGACTGATGACCAGGAAACTGGTGATGAGGTCATGAGTAGAGTGAGGAAAGCGGTAAATGCGAAAGAGGGAGGATTTGAAGTGGAAAAGGTTAGGAAGGCAAAAGACCGTAAAATAATAGTTGGCTGCAAAACCGATGAGGACAGAGAGCGAGTCAAAAACAAAATTAGGGAATCCGGCGAATGTTTGACTGTGGAGGATATCCAGAACAGAGACCCCCTCGTTATCCTGAAGGACGTGCTCAGTTGCAACACTGACGAGGACATAATAAAAGGTTTAAAAAACCAAAATAAGCGACTGTTCATTAACCTCAATGAACAGGAAAATAGGTTGGAAATAGCTTATAAAAAACGCACCAGGAACCCCCACACCAATCACATCGTTATGAGGGTGTCCCCCAAAATGTGGCAGAGACTGACGGAGGCTGAGTCGGTTCTCATTGACCTTCAGAGGATAAGAGTAGCCGACCAGTCTCCGATAGTACAATGCTCACTTTGCCTGGGCTATGGGCACGGAAGGCGATTTTGCCAGGAGTCACAGGCGAAGTGCAGCCATTGCGGGGGACCCCACATGAGGGCAGAGTGCCCCGACTGGCGTGAGGGTGTGACCCCGTCGTGTTGCAACTGCGTGCGCGCAAAGATAGACAATATAGCCCACAACGCCTTCAGCCAGGAATGCCCCATCAGGGCAAAATGGGATGCTATAGCAAGGTCGAGAGTAGCGTATTGCTAAGGTGGTCTCGGGGGGAAACTCAGTCTCTCAAAGAAGGCCATACCTCGTGGCACAAGCTAATCTGCAAAGGAAGGCCCTGGCCACCAATGAGATTATGCTTGAGGCGCACAGTAAGGGGGTGGCTTTTGCACTGCTCCAGGAGCCGTACATCGGAAGTTTGGGTAGAATGAAAGACTACCGCGGGGCTAGAATATACCAGCATGCTGGCGATGGAGACGGCGTCATCAAGACCGCAATCGCGGTCTTCGATGGCGATATAGACGTTGTCCAGTGTCCGAACCTCACCACGCCTAACATCACAGTGGTGAAGATGAAGACAAGCGCCTGGGAGATCGCGGTGGTCTCATTCTACCTTGAACCCAAACCAACACCGATAGGGCCATACTTGGAGCAGCTCATCAGGATAGAGAGGAGTTTCGGCCGGAGACTCATCTTGGGCGGAGACGCAAACGCCAAAAACTCTTGGTGGGGTAGCCGTAAAATCGACCAAAGAGGGACCGAAATGGCTGGTGCCCTAGAAGAGATGGGTTTGCAGGTGCTCAACACAGGCGACACACCTACGTTCCACACAGTGAGGGGAACCTCATTGTACACCAGCTTCGTGGATATCACGGCGTGTACGGCGGATCTGCTCGACCTCGTCGAGGACTGGAGGGTTGACGAAGGTATGACGAGCTCTGACCACAACACCATTCTTTTTAAAATTAAATTGGAAAGGGCAAAGGGATTAGATATCGACAGAACCACAAGGATCTTTAACAGCAAAAAAGCGAACTGGGAGCAGTTTCATGAGAAACTGGCCCAGTTCCTAGTAGAAAATAAAATAGGCAAAATTGAGTTTGATAGCATTAATAATAAAACAGATATAACCGCTCGGACGCAGAGCGCGGGAAAAATAATCGAGCCAGATGAATGCCAGATGCGTCACCGGCGCGCGCGGCGCGGCGGGGCGCCGCTCGGCCGCCCGATAATGTAAATAAAGCATTTTTACGACTTGGGTTTGTTTGAATGGTGCTAACACTTGTGTTTTTTGTTATGGTAAGGAACGGGGCTTTAAGATAGCGGAGTTTCGTTTGAAATAGGATAGTATTTACGTAAACACTACGTACGATACGTACGTACGATAGTATTTACGTAACTTTGTTTTCAAATAAATGGTTATAGTTCGAAAAAACGAGCGTTGACCTATATTGTTTAAGGTTTTAAATACATTATGTGTATATACTTAACGCAAAACACTAATAAAACCACATAGCATTAGTACAATATGTACTATTTACGAGCGTGCAAAGTTGAAAAAATTTGCCGACGGCAAAAAAATAACAATGGCCGCCAAGACAATGGAAACAAAATGTTGTTTTATAAATATAAATCTGATACGTAGAATAAAAATATTGGTACCTGTGGAAAGCTTATTTAATGCTTCAACTTTGTTATAAAAGTAGTGGTATTAGAATAACACACTGTACTAAAATAAGGATCTGAAAACACATACACGTAATAACAATAAACATGAATCGGTCAGCGCCGGTTGTGGAATAAAACCGAAATTACGTACTATTTTTTCACTCACCGACCTTGAAATCCTGCAGTAATTCACTTCACTATAATATTTATCACACACTTAACAGGCCATAGCACTTCAAACACTTGAAAACCCACTTAAAACACAAATTATTTATCATGTAAACAAAACACGCGCGAGTCCGTACGTCACTGACAAGACGCCATATTTTTTTAATTATTTGATTTTTTTGGTTGAACGCTTGTAGTTTTGTCATACATCTGAATACGCGGCTTTTAAGCACGAAATCGACTAAGCAATCGGATACAGTGTGCCACAGATCTTTTAAAAATGAAAAATTGAATAAAGTTTATCGGATTTCGATTAATTAAAAGGTTACGCGAGTGGACGCTAGCGTGCGGCGCCACTTTCTATGCGGCGACTTTGGTCACCTCATCCACTCCAGCGGTTAGAAAATAAAATAGAACAATATATAAACGTAATAGTAGAAGCAAGTAAAATCAGTATACCAAAGCTAAAGCCCAATAGCAAAATTAAATTACCCTGGTGGTCCAACGAGCTCGCCATACTGAAAAAGGAGGTCGCCACTAGGAAGCGCAGAGTCCGCTGTGCAGCGCCGATCCGGAGAGCAAAAGTCGTTGAAGAGTACCTGCAAACAAAAGACAAATACGAGCAATTAGAAAGAACGGCCCAAACAGAAAGCTGGAAAAGCTTCTGTGAAAGACAGGATAAGGAGGGACTCTGGGATGGCATATACAGGGTCATAGGCAGGACTATGAAAAGACATGAGGATCTGCCCCTGGTCAAGGAAGGTCAGGTACTAAACCACCTTGAATCCGCCGCTTTGCTGGCGGAAACATTCTACCCCGAGGACAAGAAGGAGGAGGATAACGAGGAGCACAGGCGTATCAGGACGGTAGCTGAAAAAGTAAACGAGATGGACCATAATGAAGAACATGACCCACCGTTTACTCATGAAGAGCTGAACTCCACCATACGCTGCTTCAACCCTAAGAAAGCCCCGGGGTCAGATGGTCTTACGGCCGACATCTGCCAGCAAGCGGTATTTCAGGACTCGGAGCTTTTCCTATCGCTGGCAAACAAATGCCTAGAGCTGGGCTACTTCCCGAGGATCTGGAAGGAAGCCACAGTGGTTATCTTGCGGAAACCCGGGAAGGAGAGCTACACAACTCCCAAGTCATTTAGACCAATAGGATTGTTGCCAGTGATGGGAAAAGTACTCGAAAAAATGCTGATAAATAGACTGAAATGGCACATCCTACCGGGACTCAGTACACGCCAATACGGGTTTATGCCACAGAGAAGCACCGAAGACTCCCTCTATGACCTGTTAGAACTCATTCGCAGAAAACTAAAAGACAAGAAGCTCATAGTTATGATATCGCTGGACATAGAGGGAGCCTTTGACAGTGCATGGTGGCCGGCCATAAAAACCAGGTTGGCGGAAACAAAGTGCCCGGTAAATCTGAGAAGAGTGCTGGATAGTTACCTGGAACACCGGAAGGTTAGGTTAAGGTACGCGGGACAGGAGGTAACTAGGGAGACGAGCAAGGGTTGTGTGCAGGGATCGATAGGGGGTCCGATTCTTTGGAATCTTTTACTCGACCCGCTACTTAAAGGCCTGGTACAAAGGGGAGACTACTGCCAAGCCTTCGCCGACGACGTAGTATTGATTTTCGACGGGGACTCCGCGATGGAGGTCCAGCGACGTGCCAATGACGCCCTCGAGTATGTTCATCGGTGGGGGATCATGAATAAGTTGAAATTCGCACCGCATAAGACCAATGCGATGGTAATCACGCGGAAACTGAAACATGATACCCCGCTGCTGAGCATGGGCGGGGTCGATATTGGCATGTCGCAGGACATCAAAATCCTTGGATTGACCATAGACAGCAAGCTGACTTTTAATGCCCATGCATCTAGTGTATGCAAAAAGGCATTAAATTTGTTCAAGCAGCTGTCTAGGGCAGCCAGGATCAGCTGGGGACTTCATCCGGAGGTAATTCGTACCATCTACACGGCAGTAGTCGAACCGACCATTATGTATGCGGCAAGCGCATGGGCACCGGCAACCGCAAAACTGAATGTGCGCAAACAATTAAACGCGGTCCAAAGGGGATTTGCGCAGAAACTGTGCAAATCCTATCGCACGGTCTCTTTGAACTCGGCACTGGTGCTGGCTGGGATACTACCCCTTGACCTCCGAATCCAAGAGGCAGCTGCCCTATATGGGGCAAGGAAGGGGGTGCCTCAGCCAGCGCTAGGAGATAAGGAGATCGAGCGGCGCACCGCGTTTGATAAAACTCCCCACCCGGCCAAACATATAAGCCTGCAGTTCATATGCCTGGCAGACCAGGAGCACGTAAACACCCACTGCACTCAAGCAGTGCGGATCTTCACGGACGGCAGCAAAATTGATGGCAAGGTTGGGGCATCATTGTCTCATTGGAGCAATGATGCAGAAACAAAATGTCAAAAATTAAAGCTGTCGGCCCACTGTACCGTCTACCAGGCGGAACTGTTGGCTATATGCAAGGCCACAAGGGAAGTTTTGCTTAGCCCAAAAAACAGTTTTGGCATATACAGCGACTCTAGGTCGTCGCTGGAAACGATCACCAACCATCGCTCTCTCCATCCCCTCGCAGTTGAGATCCGCGAGAACCTGCGCCAATGTAGGGAGCAATCCAAAGAGGTTGAACTCTTTTGGATTAAAGCTCACGCGGGACTGGAGGGGAACGAAAGAGCAGACCAGTTAGCAAAGGACGCTGCTCTTAAAACGAAAACTAGGCCAGATTATGACCAATGCCCAATTTCATTTGTCAAGCGACAGATCCGTTTGGACACGCTTGACAAATGGAATCTTAGATATAGATCCGAAGAAACAGCTGGAGTTACCAAATTGTTTTTCCCAGACGCCGTCCAAGCCTTCAAATACGTGAAAGTAATAAAACCGACCGGTACACTCACACAGATACTAACGGGGCACGGTGGGTTTTCCGAATACTTGAACAGATTTAAGTGTAAGGAAAGCCCATCGTGCATATGTGACCCTGACAAGGACGAGACAGTAATACATATACTGACTGACTGCCCCGCTTACTGCTTGGAGAGGTACGAGATTGAGCAGGAACTAGGTATCAACATAGGGATAGATACACTAAACACCCTAATTACAACAAAGGGAACTAGGGACACATTTATTAGTTACTGCATAAAACTAGCCAACATGACCATAAAAAGGAACAAGTAGACGATTATGCTTAGGACTCATATTTGTTTATAATATAAAACAGTAGCATAAGAATTAAATCGTAGAAAAGGTCCGGAACAGTGCTATGGTGAGCCCTAATAGTGTATAATTGAAAATGTATACCTTGAGATGTTGTCCGAAATAAATTGTTTAATATAAGAATATACAAACATGTATTTAGACCTAAGATAATAAAGTTTAGATGTAATAAATTTATGACCATATTCCCAAATAAAAGATGACAATAAATGAATAAATGTTACTTTATTAATTTAACTATGATATTAACTGTAAATTTGGACTAATAGAATGTATGGATTGTTATAGATATAAGGATGATGAATATGTACACATTATTATAGATTTAAGATATAGAAATAAAGACTGTTTTTAGTTATAAGGATAATAAATATGTAAATGATAATGATGATAATAGAACAAATGTAATAATTATAAGATTGAATTTTTGAAATAAATAAAGAATAGCTATTAAAAATAATAGCAAATAAGGTCTTGGACCATGTCCGAGGTAATTAGCTCGCAGACTCCGCCTTGCGCGGAGAGGTAGGCGCCAAAAAAAAAAAAAAAAAAAAAAAAAAAAAAAAAAAAAAAAAAAAAAAACCTAACCTAACCTTTTTTTTTTTTTTTTTTTTTTTTTTTTTTTTTTTTTTTTGTTTGCGCTGGGAAAAATGCATTACGCATGCCCACCCGTTGGGGGACGGGTGGGGTATGTGGGACTCCCCGGTAGAACCGGTATACCCACTAAACAACCCAGCGGCATTCCCGCAGGGTTGGAGGGGCCCAGGAATGACTGACGACGTGGGTGGTGGACAGTGCAATGCAGGAGAAGGCGCCCCCGCGCCTGTCTCCCGCTGTTCACCACCTGGAGGCGCGTGACGACGATCATACAACCGCCGTCTCACGCCCCGTCTTCGCCTGCGGAGCGGCGCCGCGAGAGGGTCTTCCTCCCGCACGCGCTCCGCCGCCTCCTTCTGTGACATTACCTCTTCGCAGAAGGAGGCGACCGCTGCCCAGGCCCCCTCGCTTTCCAGCATCGAGTTGACGACGCCGGGAAGCGAGAGGTCCTGCCCGACCGCTGCGACCAGTGTGTGGCGCAGCTCGGACCAGGCTGGGCACACCTCGAGGGTGTGCTGCGCCGTGTCCTCCGCCGCGCCACAGTCGTGGCACGACGGGGTCTCCTCCCTTTGGATCCGATGCAGGTGCGATCCGAAGCACCCGTGGCCGGACAACACCTGCACCAGACGGAAAGAGAGGAAACCGTGGGACCGCTCGAGCCAATCCTTCAGGACCGGCCCGAGCGCGTCCAGTGTTCGGCGGCCAAATGCGGCAGTGGCGAGGTCCTCCGTCCAGTGATGGACGATTGCGTCCTTCGCCTCTTGCCGCACGGCCTCCCGCTCTTCTGCGACGGGGGGCTCCCCGAGCGCCTTGCGGCGCGCCGTCCATTCGTACACTCTGGTCAGCACCCACGCCTCGAGCTCCCAAGGAGGGGTGCCGGCCAGAGCGCATGCCGCAGAGAAGCCCACCGAGCGGTAGGCCCTCGCCACCCGCAGTGCAATGGCCCTTTGGGGCCTGCGGATGGCCGTGGCGTTCTCCCGTCTGTGGAGGGAGTCTGCCCAGATTGGGGCCCCGTAAAGGGCCATGCTCCTGAGGATGCCGGCATACAAGCGCCGGCATCGCGCCTTCGGACCCCCCAGATTCGGGAGGAGCCACGACAAGGCGTTCGCGGCCTTCAGCAGGCGCGTCGACAGCCCGCTAAAGTGTGGGCCGAAGCGCCACCTGCTGTCGAGGACAAGGCCCAAGTACTTCATCTGGGCCTTGACCTCGATCCTGACGCCCTCCACAAATATGTGGGCGTCTGGTGGTTGGCGCTGCCGAGGCCCGTGGAAGAACACAGCCTCGGTCTTGTGCAGCGCCACCGTCAATCCTAGGCGGCGGATCCTCCCTGCGACCAAGGATCCGCCCGCCGAGGCCAAGTTGGCCGCCTCCCTGAAACTCTCCCCCCGGGCGGTGAGGAGAGTGTCATCCGCGTAGCAGACGACACTCGTACCTCGGAGGAGAGTTCCCCGCAAGAGCCAGTCGTAGCCGACGTTCCAGAGGAGAGGTCCCAGGACTGACCCCTGTGGAACGCCGGCCTCGACTGCGTACCGCCGGACTTGGCCAGCCCTGTTCACGAGGACGATCGCCCGATCCTCCAGGTAGCTGGCCAGTAGACGCCGCATATATCGAGGCACCCCGTGGAATCGGAGTGCCTCTAGGATGGTGCTGTGGGGAACAGAGTTGAAGGCGTTGGCTATGTCGAATGACACCGCCAACAATCCGTCCCCCACCTCCACCGCCTCCTTCACCTGCCTCTTGAGGCAGGCCAGCGCGTCCACCGTCGAACGACCCCGTCGGAAACCGAATTGGGCGTCCGACAGGTCCGGCCCCACCGTCCTCAGCAGGCTCTTTAGCCGGTCGGCGATTATCCCCTCGAACAACTTACCGACCTCATCGAGCAAGACGATGGGCCGGTAAGCCGAGGGGGAGTCCGCCGGGCGTCCCTCCTTTCGGAGCAGGCATAGCCGCCCCTCCTTCCAAGGTTTCGGGAACCTCCCAGTCGTAAAACACGCGCTGAACAGGTCCCGAAACCTCTCCTCCATCTGTAAGGCGGCGATGGCCACCACCCGTGCGGGAACGCCGTCCGGCCCTGGGGCTGTGTTCTTTGCGCGGAGGTGTAGAGTCCCCGCGCAAAGTTCCACCGCCGTAACCGGTGGGACCTCCTCCTCCGGCGGAGCCGCCTCCCGCGGGGGATCCATCACTGGCGGGGTGAAGTCGGTCCTGGACGGAAACAGGGACCGGACCACCCCGTCCAGCAGTGCCGGCTCGAGGGTCTCCGTCAGTGGTAGACCACAGGGGCGCAGTTTATTCCGCGCCGCCTTGTATGGTCTTCCAAATGGGTCCCTGTCGAGACCCTCTAACATCTCGGCTCTCGCCGAATCTTCGGCCGCGCGCATTGCCGACTTGAGGACAGTCTTTGCGTCAACGTACGCGGCATAGAGGGCCTCCTCGTTGGTGGGGTCTCGGTGCCTGCGCCTTCGACTCCGCGTGTAGGCTCTCCTGGCTGCCACGCAGGCGGTTCGGAGCCCCGCCAGTTCCTCCGACCACCAATAGACGGCGCGGCGGGGAGCTGGGCGGCGAGACCGGGGCATGCTGGAGTTGCACACCTCGGTCAGCGACCTCCTCAGCTGAGCCGCTGCGGCGTCCACGTCCAGGACCTCGACAGGAGGTGCGAGCCAGTCCTGGACGAACGCCGCCTCCTCCGCAGCCTCTCGGTCCAGGCGGGTGAGAGCCCACCGTGGGAACGCAGATTGGCCCGAGCCTGGAGCAATTCCCCGGGAGCTCTGGGTGGAGCTGATGTCGAACCGCACATATCGGTGGTCCGACAAGGTCTCCACCATCTCCACCCGCCAGTTCACGACGTGGGCGGCTAGCACGGGGGTGGCAAACGATACGTCGACCACTGATCCTCCCCGTTGCCGCACACACGTGTGAACGGTCCCTCTGTTCAGGAGGGACACACCGCACGACGCCGCCCAAAACTCCACGGCGCGTCCCCGGACGTTGCAGGACCCGGCCGGGTTGCCCCAGGCCGTCGACTTGGCGTTCAGGTCACCCAGTACGGCGACCTGGCGTGGCGCCGCCCTCCCGACCACCGCGGTGAGGATTTCGAGAAAGTTCTCGAAATCCGAGAGAGGGCGGTTCGGGGAGAACTAGACGCCCACAAGGGCTAATTCTCCCCACGCGGCGGCCACGTATCCCGGTCCCCTCTCTAAGAGCGAGAGGGGAGGGGAGTCCGTGGAAGACCGCGTCACCAATGCCACCAAGCCGTCCCGATCGCCCAGCCAACGGCCAGGGACTGAGTACGGCTCGGCGACAGCCGCCACGTCCACCAACCACTCGGCCATGGTCTGCATCAGCAGATCCTGGGCCGCTCTGCAGTGGTTGGTGTTCGCCTGGAGGATGCGATGCTTGACCGAACTATCCATCGACAGACATCGCACCCCCTTCCACAACCGCCGCCGATGTCCCAGCCTCAGGGACGGCAACGGTGGCAGCGACAGGCCGGATCAGCGCCTGTGCTTTGCCCTTCTTAGGGGGAGGATTGCACTTCCTCCCCATCATCACGTGGCCTGCCGGGCAGCCACTGGCGGCACACACCGCACAGTGCGGCGTGGCGGCCTCGCAGGAGGCCGACTTGTGGCCTTCCTTGCCACAGCGGAAGCATTTGTCCGCCCTGTCGACCTCGGACGGACAAAGGGCCCGAGTGTGTCCGACTCCAAGACACTTGTAGCAGCGCAGAGGCTGGGCTGCAAGTGCCCGGACTACACCCGAGCTGAACCCGACAGTCAGCCGTCCCTTGGCTAGGACGGCTGCAGCTGCGGCGACTGGGCACTCGAGGCGAATGGTGCCCATGCCGCCGCGGCCGGGCCTGATGGCCCGACCTTGCACCGCTGTGACGCCACAGCCCCCCATCGCAGCGACCGCCGCCACCACCTCCTCTTTGGTGACCGAGTCGTCGAGGTCGGTCACCTCCAAGGCCACAGACTTTACGGGCCTGGTGACCTTGGCCGCGTCGGCGATGACCTCTCGCAGCTTGGTTGCGAAGAGGTCCGCGTTGGCGCCGCCCTGAGCCCCCGGGAACTCGAACATTCGAGCCCCGGCCTGGGTCCGGCGGCAGGAGACTGTGCCGATCCCCAGCTGGGTGGGATCGGCGTTGGCACGCGCCCGCATCATTACGGACGCGTACGTCTCCCCTCTCTCCACAGCCTCAGCGGTGAGCGTCACCACTACGGCTGCGGTCTTCGGAGGAACCAGCTTCCTCTTTGACCTGGCGGCGGGGGCCCCATTAGCTGCAGGAGCAGCAGCGGGAGCAGCGGCGTTGGGCTTCGGGGCCGACGTCTTCCCCTTCCCCTTTCCCTTGCCTGTTTTCTGAGGTGGGCCGGGAGGGGTTGTGGCGGGGGTGGCAGGGGCAGCCAGGGCCTTCTTTTTGCCCTTTTCCACCTTCGTCCACCCTTGCTGGTTCGATGGGGTGGTGGACGGAAGGTGGGCGTCCTGGGAGGACAGCTCAGGCTGGCGTGGCCTACTGTCCGCCGCGAGCGGCGGTCGCAGGCGTTTCTCCGGCAAGAGCCTGTCCTCTATGCCCGCAAGACAGGCTCTCGTGAAGGCCCTTTCCTCCATTACGACCTTGCGGATTACATCCTCAAGGTTGGAGGGCGGGGCCTCAGCCGCTGGTCTCGGCTCGGACACCTTAGTATTTGGCCGGGCCGTGGCTTCAGCCAGCTTCAGATGAAGCTGGCTGACCTCTGACTGCAGGCGATCGACTTTCGCCTGCAGTTGCCGCGTTTCGTCGGACGCCTTGCGTTGCACCAGCTCTCCGACGATGCAGCGCATGCTCGCGGCCCTGCATTTAAGGGACTTTTGAAAAGTCCCTTTTAAGTTAGAGGACTTGGAGGCGACTGCCACTATCTCCTCTTCGTCCTCCTCAGCCATCAGCTGCAGCTCCGCCAGGGAGTGGTCCGCGTAGTGGACGCGGGACGCGCCGTACCCGGACTTGGCCCGGGCGGCGTGCGTCCGTTGCTCCGTGGCCGCAACCCGCTCCTCCAGGTCTTGTTGGACCTGCGCCCGTCGAGACAGGTCCAACTGGCGCTGGGCTTCTGCCAGACCCACGTCGTGGGTGTCAGACACCGGCCTCTTGGCCCTCGGCTGTGACGCAGTGTCCGAGGAACCCCCAGACCCCTTCCGCTGATAAGCCCGCTTCATTGTGTCCCGGCGAGCAATCGCCGAACCACACGACATGATGGACTCGTCGTCGGAGTCCAGCAACTCGCCCGCCGAGCTATAGAAGCTAGTCGCAGACGGCGCGCGGCTAGCCTCTGATGCCGAGGCACCCTCAGATTGGCCCTGAGAAGGGCCTTTTGCTTGGCCCTGAGAAGGGCCTTTTGGGTGGCCCTGAGAAGGGCCTTTTTGTTGGCCCTGGCAAGGGCCTTTTGCTTGGCCCTGAGAAGGGCCTTTTGGTTGGCCCTGAGAAGGGCCTTTTTTAAAACGCCCGGAGGCGGTCCTCAATTGCTTTGGCATAGCCTCCGCAGGTGTCGTAGATGCCGACATGAAATAAAATGGGATAAAAACAGTTAAAATACGCTACGACTGCACAGTGCACTTTAGCCGAACACCGGTCTGCCACTCCGTTACGGTGGTCAGAACCGGGTCGTTGCCCAGGGGACGCGACGTGGACGCAAGCACTGTGGGGTGGTCCCCCAACCTAACCTTTTTTTTTTTTTTTTGTTTGCGCTGGGAAAAATGCATTACGCATGCCCACCCGTCGGGGGACGGGAGGGGTATGTGGGACTCCCCGGTAGAACCGGTATACCCACTAAACAACCCAGCGGCATTCCCGCATCGTCTGAGTGGAGGGGGACTGGGAATCGGCAGAGCCTTTCCATCCTGCCCCCCGCCGACGACCGCCCGCCTTTACGGCGGGCCCGGCACGCCCCTCCCGTCGGGGGGGAGGGGCCCAGGAATGACTGACGACGTGGGTGGTGGACAGTGCAATGCAGGAGAAGGCGCCCCCGCGCCTGTCTCCCGCTGTTCACCACCTGGAGGCGCGTGACGACGATCATACAACCGCCGTCTCACGCCCCGTCTTCGCCTGCGGAGCGGCGCTGCGAGAGGGTCTTCCTCCCGCACGCGCTCCGCCGCCTCCTTCTGTGACATTACCTCTTCGCAGAAGGAGGCGACCGCTGCCCAGGCCCCCTCGCTTTCCAGCATCGAGTTGACGACGCCGGGAAGCGAGAGGTCCTGCCCGACCGCTGCGACCAGTGTGTGGCGCAGCTCGGACCAGGCTGGGCACACCTCGAGGGTGTGCTGCGCCGTGTCCTCCGCCGCGCCACAGTCGTGGCACGACGGGGTCTCCTCCCTTTGGATCCGATGCAGGTGCGATCCGAAGCACCCGTGGCCGGACAACACCTGCACCAGACGGAAAGAGAGGAAACCGTGGGACCGCTCGAGCCAATCCTTCAGGACCGGCCCGAGCGCGTCCAGTGTTCTGCGGCCAAATGCGGCAGTGGCGAGGTCCTCCGTCCAGTGATGGACGATTGCGTCCTTCGCCTCTTGCCGCACGGCCTCCCGCTCTTCTGCGACGGGGGGCTCCCCGAGCGCCTTGCGGCGCGCCGTCCATTCGTACACTCTGGTCAGCACCCACGCCTCGAGCTCCCAAGGAGGGGTGCCGGCCAGAGCGCACGCCGCAGAGAAGCCCACCGAGCGGTAGGCCCTCGCCACCCGCAGTGCAATGGCCCTTTGGGGCCTGCGGATGGCCGTGGCGTTCTCCCGCCTGTGAAGGGAGTCTGCCCAGATTGGGGCCCCGTAAAGGGCCATGCTCCTGAGGATGTCGGCATACAAGCGCCGGCATCGCGCCTTCGGACCCCCCAGATTCGGGAGGAGCCACGACAAGGCGTTCGCGGCCTTCAGCAGGCGCGTCGACAGCCCGCTAAAGTGTGGGCCGAAGCGCCACCTGCTGTCGAGGACAAGGCCCAAGTACTTCATCTGGGCCTTGACCTCGATCCTGACGCCCTCCACTATAATGTGGCCGTCGGGAGGGATGCGCTGCCGTGGACCGTGAAAATACACGGCCTCGGTTTTGTGCAGCGCAACCTTCAACCCCAAGCGGCGAATCCTTCCTGCCACTAAGGATCCGTCGGCAGAGGCCAGACTGGCCGCCTCCCTGAAGTCTCTACCCCGGGCGACGAGGAGGGTGTCATCCGCGTAACAGATGACGCTCGTGCCACGGAGGAGGGTTCCCCGCAGTAACCAGTCGAATCCAATGTTCCACAGCAGTGGTCCTAGGACAGACCCCTGTGGAACACCGGACTCTGCGCCGTATCGCCTCACTGTGGCCGTCTTGTCCGAGAGGAGGACCACCCGGTCCTCCAAGTAGCTGGCCAAGAGTTGGCGCAGGTACTGAGGCACTCCGTGGTATCGGAGCGCCTCCAAGATTGTCGAGTGGGGGACGGAGTTGAAGGCGTTGGCTATGTCGAATGACACCGCCAACACTCCGTCGCCCGCCTCCACGGCCTCCCTCACCTGGCCCTTGAGTAGGGCCAGCGCGTCGACCGTCGAACGACCCCGTCGGAAACCGAATTGGGCGTCCGACAGGTCCGGCCCCACCGTCCCCAGCAGGCTCTTTAGCCGGTCGCCGATTATCCCCTCGAACAACTTACCGACCTCATCGAGCAAGACGATGGGCCGGTAAGCCGAAGGGGAGTCCGCCGGGCGTCCCTCCTTTCGGAGCAGGCATAGCCGCCCCTCCTTCCAAGGTTTCGGGAACCTCCCAGTCGTAAGACACGCGCTGAAGAGGTCCCGAAACCTCTCCTCCATGTGTGAGGCGGCGATGGCCACCACCCGTGCGGGAACGCCGTCCGGCCCTGGGGCTGTGTTCTTTGCGCGGAGGTGTAGAGTCCCCGCGCAAAGTTCCACCGCCGTCACCGGGGGGACCTCCTCCTCCGGCGGAGCCGCCTCCCGCGGGGGATCCATCACTGGCGGAGTGAAGTCGGTCCTGGACGGAAACAGGGACCGGACTACCCCGTCCAGCAATGCCGGCTCGAGGGTCTCCGTCAGTGGAAGACCGCAGGGGCGCAGTTTATTCCGCGCCGCCTTGTATGGTCTTCCAAATGGGTCCCTGTCGAGACCCTCCAGCATTTCGGCTCTCGCCGAATCTTCGGCCGCGCGCATAGCCGACTTCAAGACCGTCTTGGCGACGACGTACGTGGCATAGAGGGCCTCCTCGTTGGTGGGGTCTCGGTGCCTGCGCCTTCGACTCCGCGTGTAGGCCCTCCTGGCCGCCACGCAGGCGGTTCGGAGCCCCGCCAGTTCCTCCGACCACCAATAGACGGCGCGGCGGGGAGCTGGGCGGCGAGACCGGGGCATGCTGGAGTTGCACACCTCGGTCAGGGACCTCCTCAGCTGAACCGCTGCGGCGTCCACGTCCAGGACCTCGACAGGAGGCGCGAGCCAGTCCTGGACGAACGCCGCCTCCTCCGCAGCCTCTCGGTCCAGGCGGGTGAGAGCCCACCGTGGGAACGCGGATTGGCCCGAGCCTGGAGCAATTCCCCGGGGGCTCTGGGTGGAGCTGATGTCGAACCGCACATATCGGTGGTCCGACAAGGTCTCCACCATCTCCACCCGCCAGTTCACGATGTGGGCGGCTAGCACAGGGGTGGCAAACGAGACGTCGACCACTGATCCTCCCCGTTGCCGCACACACGTGTGAACGGTCCCTCTGTTCAGGAGGGACACACCGCACGACGCCGCCCAAAACTCCACGGCGCGTCCCCGGACGTTGCAGGACCCGGCCGGGTTGCCCCAGGCCGTCGACTTGGCGTTCAGGTCACCCAGTACGGCGACCTGGCGTGGCGCCGCCCTCCCGACCACCGCGGTGAGGATTTCGAGAAAGTTCTCGAAATCCGAGAGAGGGCGGTTCGGGGAGAAATAGACGCCCACAAGGGCTAATTCTCCCCACGCGGCGGCCACGTATCCCGGTCCCCTCTCTAAGAGCGAGAGGCGAGGGGACTCCGTGGAAGACCGCGTCACCAATGCCACCAAGCCGTCCCGATCGCCCAGCCAACGGCCAGGGACTGAGTACGGCTCGGCGACAGCCGCCACGTCCACCAACCACTCGGCCATGGTCTGCATCAGCAGATCCTGGGCCGCTCTGCAGTGGTTGGTGTTCGCCTGGAGGATGCGATGCTTGACCGAACTATCCATCGACAGACATCGCACCCCCCTCCACAACCACCGCCGATGTCCCAGCCTCAGGGACGGCAACGGTGGCAGCGACAGGCCGGATCAGCGCCTGCGCTTTGCCCTTCTTAGGGGGAGGATTGCACTTCCTCCCCATCATCACGTGGCCTGCCGGGCAGCCACTGGCGGCACACACCGCACAGTGCGGCGTGGCGGCCTCGCAGGAGGCCGACTTGTGGCCTTCCTTGCCACAGCGGAAGCATTTGTCCGCCCTGTCGACCTCGGACGGACAAAGGGCCCGAGTGTGTCCGACTCCAAGACACTTGTAGCAGCGCAGAGGCTGGGCTGCAAGTGCCCGGACTACACCCGAGCTGAACCCGACAGTCAGCCGTCCCTTGGCTAGGACGGCTACAGCTGCGGCGACTGGGCACTCGAGGCGAATGGTGCCCATGCCGCCGCGCCCGGGCCTAATGGCCCGACCTTGCACCGCTGTGACACCACAGCCCCCCATCGCTGCGACCGCCGCGACTACCTCCTCTTTGGTGACCGAGTCGTCGAGGTCGGTCACCTCCAAGGCCACAGACTTTACGGGCCTGGTGACCTTGGCCGCGTCGGCGATGACCTCTCGGAGCTTGGTAGCGAAGAGGTCCGCGTTGGCGCCGCCCTGAGCCCCCGGGAACTCGAACATTCGAGCCCCGGCCTGGGTCCGGCGGCAGGATACTGTGCCGATCCCCAGCTGGGTGGGATTGGCGTTGGCACGCGCCCGCATCATTACGGACGCGTACGTCTCCCCCCGCTCCACAGCCTCAGCGGTGAGCGTCACCACTACGGCTGCGGTCTTCGGAGGAACCAGCTTCCTCTTTGACTTGGCGGCGGGGGCCCCATTAGCTGCAGGAGCAGCAGCGGGAGCAGCGGCGTTGGGCTTCGGGGCCGACGTCTTCCCCTTCCCCTTTCCCTTGCCTGTTTTCTGAGGCGGGCCGGGAGGGGTGGTGGCGGGGGTGGCAGGGGCAGCCACCGTCTTGGACTTCTTTTTGCCCTTTTTCACCTTCGTCCACCCTTGCTGGTTCGATGGGGTGGTGGACGGAAGATGGGCGTCCTGGGAGGACAGCTCTGGCTGGCGTGGCCTACTGTCCGCTGCGAGCGGCGGTCGCAGGCGTTTCTCCGGCAAGAGCCTGTCCTCTATGCCCGCAAGACAGGCTCTCGTGAAGGCCCTTTCCTCCATTACGACCTTGCGGATTATATCCTCAAGGTTGGAGGGCGGGGCCTCAGCCGCTGGTTTCGGCTCGGATGTTTTGCTGTTTGGCCGGGCCGTGCCTTCAGCCAGCTTCAGATGAAGCTGGCTGACCTCTGACTGCAGGCGATCGACTTTCGCCTGCAGTTGCCGCGTTTCGTCGGTAGCCTTCCGCTGCACCAGCTCCCCGACTATGCCGCGCATGCTCGCGGCCCTACATTTAAGGGACTTTTGGAATGTCCCTTTTAAATTGGAGGACTTGGAGGCGACTGCCACTATCTCCTCTTCGTCCTCCTCAGCCATCAACTGCAGCTCCGCCAGGGAGTGGTCCGCGTAGTGGACGCGGGACGCGCCGTACCCGGATTTGGCCCGGGCGGCGTGCGTCCGTTGCTCCGTGGCCGCAACCCGCTCCTCCAGGTCTTGTTGGACCTGCGCCCGTCGAGACAGGTCCAACTGGCGTTGGGCTTCTGCCAGACCCACGTCGTGGGTGTCAGACACCGGCCTCTTGGCCCTCGGCTGTGACGCCGTGTCCGAGGAACCCCCAGACCCCTTCCTCTGATATGCCCGCTTTTTCGAGTCTCGGCGACTAATCGCCGAACCACATGACATGGTGGACTCGTTGTCGGAGTCCAGCAACTCGCCCGCCGAGCTATAGAAGCTAGTCGCAGACGGCGCGCGGCTAGCCTCTGATGCCGAGGCACCCTCGGATTGGCCCTGAGAAGGGCCTTTTGGTTGGCCCTGAGAAGGGCCTTTTGCTTGGCCCTGGGAAGGGCCTTTTGGTTGGCCCTGAGAAGGGCCTTTTGCTTGGCCCTGAGAAGGGCCTTTTGGTGGGCCCTGAGAAGGGCCTTTTTTAAAACGCCCGGAGGCGGTCCTCGATTGCTTTGGCATAGCCTCCGCAGGTGTCGTAGATGCCGACATGGAATAAAATTGGATAAAAACAGTTAAAATACGCTACGACTGCACAGTGCACTTTAGCCGAACACCGGTCTGCCACTCCGTTACGGTGGTCAGAACCGGGTCGTTGCCCAGGGGACGCGACGTGGACGCAAGCACTGTGGGGTGGTCCCCCAACCTAACCTAACCTTTTTTTTTTTTTTTTTTTTTTTTTTTTTTTTTTTTTTTTTTTTGTCGCTGAGAAATGCTTTATGCATCCCCGCTCGTGGGGGACGAGACGGGGTATGTGGGACTCCTGTCGAAATCCGCACTCGACAGTATACCCACTAAAACTCAGCGGTGTTCCCACAACGCCGTGATGGGAGGGCTATGGGAAATTGGCTCAGCCTCTGCTTCCACAGCCCTCCCGGCGTATGCCCGCCTATTTGGCGGGCCCCGCATGCCCCCCATTTAACTGGGGGGCTACGGGAATGGCCGGGAACACCCGGCCACTCCCGTCCGACGCTGGTGGAGGCCCGTGCAATACAGGCAAAGGGCGCCCCCGCACCCACTGCCTGCTGGCCTCCACCCGGGAGGAGCCGGAGGTGACTACCAGACCGGCGTCTTCCTCGACCCCTCCCCTCTCCGGAGCGGCGCCGCGCGAGAGAATCATCCCCCGCGCGCGCGCCGCTGCCTCCCTCCGGGACACGACCGCCTGTTCCGCATCGGCGGCCCTGCCCAGTCTACGCCCACTCACCTCCCTCTGTAAGCAGAGGAGGAGTGGACGTATCTGCCCTCTGTAGCCCGGTTCCCTTCACCGACCATCAAGCATGATCGGCGATTGGAACCGCGACCTTTCCCCGCTTGTTGAAGATTAGCCGCCAGCCCCAATTGTCCCCCAAAACCGCACTGGGAGAAATTGGAGCCGACGTTGCCCAGGGTGCGCCACGAGGAGGCTCTTCAACATGCACCCCTTTTTTTTTTTTTTTTTTTTTTTTTTTTTTTTTTGTTTCCGGGGTGGAAAATCCTCATGGATGTCCTCCGCCCTGGGGCGGGCGACGGGGTCTGTCAGACTCTTACTGACTAAAAACCACCCCGGTGTTCCATCTCACACCTACGCCGGGGGTCGCGGGAACATACGATCCTTCCACAACCCCCGACTGGTGCCGGCCCGCCACTGCGGGCCTCTTCGGGTCTGGGGGGGGAGTGAGGTGTTTGACTCCCCCCGCGACGTCTAAGAGGGGCGCGCGTGGAACACTACGCGCCGCCACCTCGGGTCCTGGTGTGTGGGGGGCGACGGACGTCCCCGAGTCCGTCGCCCCTGGACCCATTTAGGGGGGCTGGAAGAGGGCGTTGTCCGCCCTCCGCCGACGCCCGGTGCGCCTTCTGCGGGCCGGGTGAGAGGACGAGATCTCCCTCTCCCTTTCCGCAGCCTCCTTCTGCGAGACGACTGTCTCACAGAAGGAAACCACCGCGTCCCAGGACTCGTCGCTGCCGACCATCGACTCGACTACGGCCGGCAGCGACAAGTCACTGCCTACTTCTGAGATGAGGGCACGGCGCGGCTCCTCCCAAGCGGCACACTCTGCCAGCGTATGCCGCGCCGTGTCCTCCCGGCAGTCGACGCAGTGGTGACACCGGGCGTCCGGCTCCCTGTTTATGCGACACAGGTACTTCCCGAAGCAACCATGCCCCGAGAGCACCTGCGTCACCCGAAACGACAGGGAGCCGTGCCTCCTCCCGAGCCAGCGCTCGAGCACCGGCCGGACCGCCTCGATGGTGACGAGGCCGGCGGTAGGGCGTGAAAGCCTGTCCCGCCATTCCGCCACCAGGACCTCGCGAAGCTGAGACCGACGCAGCTCTATGTGTCGCTGCATCGGTCCCTCGCCCCGCGCCCTCGCTTCCTCGCGCCACCGATACAACGACGCGAGTACTTTCGCCTCGAGGTCCCAGGGCGGGGATCCGGCCAGTACGCAAGCCGCCTCGTAGGAGATCGTGCGATACCCCCTGATGACTCTGACGGCCATTGCCCTCTGCGGCTTTCGCAAAACAGCGATGCTGCCGGCCGTCAGGTCTGAGGCCCACACCGGGGCCCCATACAGGGCCATGGATCGCACGACCCCCACGTAGAGCCGCCTACAGACGGCGCTCGGGCCCCCCAGATTGGGAAGCAGCGTTGCGAGCGCGCCAGCCGCGCCCAGCAACTTGGGCGCCAGCCGTCGGAAGTGAGGCTCGAAGTTCCACCGGCTGTCGAGCACCAATCCTAAATACTTCATGGTGGACTCGACAGCGATCCGAGCCCCCCCGACCACGATGTGTGAGCCGGGCGGCGGCGCCCGCCGGGGGCCATGAAACACCATGGCCTCCGACTTGCTGAGGGCCACCTCCAAGCCTAGGCGACGTATGCGGCCCACCACATGTGAGACCGCGGCCGTGGCCAGCAACGCTACCTCCCTGTGCGAGCTCCCCCGGGCAGTGACCAGCGTGTCATCTGCATAACACGTCAGGTCTACGCCCGGTTGGAGCTCGCCCCTCAGCACCCAGTCGTACCCGATGTTCCACAGGAGCGGCCCTAGGACCGAACCCTGCGGAACACCGCACGACATGCGGCGCTGGTTTCCGCCATCACGTCCCACGTAGGTGACACACCTCTCCGACAGATAAGCCCCAACGATGTGGCGGAGGTAGGGAGGCACCCGATGATAGCGCAGTGCCTCCCGAATACAACTCCAGGGCAGGGTGTTGAAGGCGTTGGAGATGTCCAAGGACACCGCCAACATCACCCCGCCCCGGGACACCGCTTCCTCCGCCAGGACTCTCACCCGCGACACAGCGTGGATGGTGGAGCGCCCATGCCGAAATCCAAACTGGTTGTCGTCCAGGTCCGGCCCCTCTCTGCACAAGTGCCCGACGAGGCGGGCTGCGATAATACGCTCAAACAGCTTGCCCACCTCGTCTAGCAGCACTATGGGCCGGTACGCGGAGGGCGAGTCGGCAGGGCGCCCCGCCTTCCTGAGCAGGACCAGACGACCAGATTTCCACAAAGTGGGAAACTGGCCCCGCTCAAGACACGCTGTGTAGAGTCCTCTCAGTTGGGGCTCAAGCTCCTTCAGAGCGAGGGCTAACACGCAGCCGTGGATCCCGTCGGGCCCCGGGGCCACGTTCTTGGCCCGGAGCCGCATCACGGCTGAACCTTTTTTTTTTTTTTTTTTTGTCGCTGAGAAATGACATTACGCATCTCCGCTCGTCGGGGGACGAGACAGAGTATGTGGGACTCCCTGCCAGAGTGGCAGTATACCCACTAAAACTCAGCGGTGTTCCCGCGACGCCGTGATGGGAGGGCTATGGGAAATTGGCTCAGCCTCTGCTTCCACAGCCCTCCCGGCGTATGCCCGCCTAGCTGGCGGGCCCCGCATGCCCCCCAGTCTGGGGGGCTACGGGAATGGCCGGGAACACCTGGCCATTCCCGTCCGACACTGGTGGAGGCCCGTGCAATACAGGCAAGGGTGCCCCCGCACCCGTTGCCTGCTGGCCTCCACCGGGGAGGAGTCGCTGATGGCCGTCATACTGACGTCTTCTCCGACCCCTCCTCCGTCTTCGGAGCGCCGCCGCGTGAGGATCGTCCTCCCGCGCGCGCTCCGCCGCCTCCTTCTGGGACATGACGTGTTCGCAGAAGGAGGCCACTGCCGCCCAGGACCTCTCATCGCCCAGCATGGCGTTGACCAAACCGGGGAGTGAGAGGTCCGGTCCGATCACCGCAGTGAGACCGCGGCGCGGCTCGGACCACGACGGGCACACCGCGAGGGTGTGCTGCGCCGCGTCCTCCGCCGCACCGCATCACGGCTGAACCTAACCTAACCTTTTTTTTTTTTTTTTTTTTTTTTTTTTTTTTTTTTTTTTTTTTTAACCTAACCTAACCTTTTTTTTTTTTTTTTTTTTTTTTTTGTTTCCGGGGTGGAAAATCCTCATGGATGTCCGCCGCCCTGGGGCGGGCGACGGGGTCTGTCAGACTCTTACTGACTAAAAACCACCCCGGTGTTCCATCTCACACCTACGCCGGGGGTCGCGGGAACATACGATCCTTCCACAACCCCCGACTGGTGCCGGCCCGCCACTGCGGGCCTCTTCGGGTCTGGGGGGGGAGTGAGGTGTTTGACTCCCCCCGCGACGTCTAAGAGGGGCGCGCGTGGAACACTACGCGCCGCCACCTCGGGTCCTGGTGTGTGGGGGGCGACGGACGTCCCCGAGTCCGTCGCCCCTGGACCCATTTAGGGGGGCTGGAAGAGGGCGTTGTCCGCCCTCCGCCGACGCCCGGTGCGCCTTCTGCGGGCCGGGTGAGTGGACGAGATAACCTAACCTAACCTAACCTAACCCAGTACCCCCCCAGCTCTCGTGGCGGTCGGATCGTTTTCAGAGCTACTCCACGTTTAAAAAATCATTTAAATGGTATTTTTTGAAGCTAGAAGGTCGCGGAGTGTATCAAAAGAACCGTGACAGTGCAGCGCAAGTGCTCGCACGAACCCCGTGAGCCGGAAAACTCCGGGGGAGAAGTGCCAGGCGGAAAACACAAAAATACTGAACTTGGGAAATCTTCGGAGACCTTTAACTCCGAAGAACGATCTTTTACCCCAATATTTTAGTTTTCTATATTGTGAGACGCAAGAAGAGGCATCATACAACACCAAGAAAAGAAAAATCGGACTGCACATTCCTGCGAAAAAGGCTGAAAACAGTGAACCTAACCTCAAAATTGGAACACGTGGTTTCCAAACGGGGCATTGCTGGTTGCTGATTTTTTGGGAGAAAGGAGGAGGTACATGACCGAGACCAACGACACGCTAACTGGATTTTTACACACATCAGGTACCGAGTAATTCAATTTTGAAAGTCTCAACTTCGGACCCCTGTCCTGACGAATCTTCAGGCAGGACCCTTACTTTTTCTGGCGGATCCTGCTGCGCGCTCGTTGGAAGAAGAGACTCCCACTAATTTTAAATTTTTTGTGTTTTTATTTTACGTATTATTATAGTCTTAGTAAAAATTTCAGTTTTTCATAAATTTTGTCACTAGAATTATTAAAAATTATATTTTTTCGGCTTCTATCTTAAAGAACGGTATTTATCAAGTATTAATATATTTTTTCCAAATTTTTAAGTACAAGGACTGTAAAGTTATTGTATTTTTTGTTATATTTCTAAATTAAATAAAAACTATTAGTTGTAAAAATAATTTGACCAGAGAAGTGTATTTAGAACACCTATCTCGACTCGTTTAAGCCCAAAGTTGCCCCCTATAGCTCCAGGAACGGAGAAAATAGACTTTTTCAGCCATATTGGTTTTAGTGGTTGACTACTTAAACAGTGTTTATCTCCGGAGCTATTGGGCGCAGAACTTTCTGGTTTTCTCTATTAATAGGAGGGTTCTAACGGGAACAATTACTGTAAATTTCAGGCGTTTTTCAGGCCTGAAACTTTTTGGTCCTGAAATCTATTTTGCCGGACAGCGAAGGTTAAGTCGAACACCGCATCCAAAACCGCGTCTCTCTCCGACAAACGAGCACGGAGCTGCAGCTGCCTAAAGTCGTCATTTGACATTAGGGCGGCCATCTTGAAATTTTTCAATTTGTCGTAGCTCCGGACTCGGTGGTCGTAGAGGTTCGCCGTTTCAACATTCTGGATTGTGGGGACAAAACCTATCGTGCGGGGTAGTTTTCAGGGGTTTTCGGGCCAGAAATTTTCGGGATCCTGGAGTTCGCCTCACTCGAAGGAACGAATCGGGGCAAGCCTGGTGAGCCCAAACTCGAGTGCTCTGCGACCAGCCAAACCGGAGATATCACCTGTCAAAGATTGACTTTGACAGCTGGTCCGCCATCTTTGTAAAAATTTAAACATCTATATCTCCGAAACGGGGGGTCGTAGAGCGACGAGACTTGCTTTGGGCTGACAGGCTTTTGCTTGTCTTACAACTGGGTAGGTTTTCAGGCGTTTTCAGCGCAACCAAAATTTTCAGTCTGAAAAGTGGATCGGTGGATAGATTTCGTCGGGCGCAGCCGGATGAGCCCAAGCACGGTGCAATTCGGTCTAACGGTTGCGGAGTTGTTGCGTTTTAACCACAATCTGCCGCCATCTTGGATGGCAACCAGAATTTTTAAACTGCTTTTTCTCCGAGACGCTTAGTGCTGGGTGCACCGTGTTTGGGGTCGTTGGATTGGGCTTGGCGAGCTCTATCTAATTGAATATTCAGATCGACTCTACATAGAGCCATTATTGCAAAAAGGCAAAAAATAGGTTTTGACAGCCAGAATTGATGCTCTTATAAACGCAGGGCTGCCATAACTACCTAGAATCCCGAAGGCCTGTGTAGAGTCTTCGTAGTGACTCACTGAATAGGATATAGGGTGGGAGATTTTTTGCTCACTTAATTTAGTATAATTTTAATATTTTCTGTTATTGTTACTGTCTTGTTCAATTATATTGTCCCTATTGACTCTTTTATATTGGACTCTATCGGCGATTTTTCCTCTTGACTCTATTGTCCCTATTTATATTTTTATTTCCTATCCCTCTTCTCTACAATTTTGACGAATACCTCAACATGTTCGGATTTAGGACGCCATTAAAGGAAGCCGGTGGCGAAAAGTCACCGCTGGAACCGAGTGCAGTTGCGCCCCCAAATGTCAGACGCAGCATAGGGGAGTGGGAAGCCACAGGAAGCAGCTCCACCCCTTCCATAAACGAAACAAGTTCGCAGGCAGGCCCAGCAAAAACTAAATCAAAACCCGCGTTGACGCAGGAAAGCAAAACTGGGATGACACCAAGGAAGTCTCTAGACTCACCGACAAAACCCAAGTATGCGGACCGAACAGCGGAGGCTAAAGCCTGCTTAACCAAGGCAAAACTACACCTTAGCAGCTCCCGGAATACAAAAACCGAAATAAAGACCGTTATTATCGAAGCTACTGATCGACTCTACCAATTGGTTAAGGAAGTTGAAACAGAGCTGAAAGGGCTAAAACAAAAAATGGCCAGGGAAGAGCCCGCGCTAGCAGAGGTAACTGAAAAGCCAACCTCCCTAGCTTCATCTAATAATATAGACGCATGTAAGATCATACATAGTATTGAACAACATACAAAGCTCCTAGAAGAAAGTAACAAGAAAATAGAGGAGCTCAAGGAAACCATCGACCATCAGAAGGATTTCCTGGAGAGGCGAAACACTTACGCCAACGTGGCCGCATCCAGGGGCGTGGGGTCACTGTTAAAGCGCAGTACCCTACACTCGGTTGTGGTCACGTCCAAGGACGAGACAGAGACCGGTGACGAGGTTCTGGATAAGGTGAGGAAAGCGGTCAACGCTAAGGACGGATGGATAAAGGTTGAAAAGGTCAGGAAAGCTAAGGACCGAAAGATCATCATAGGACTTGAATCCGAGCAGGAGAGAACTAAGATTAAAGACCGGCTCCAGAAAGAAGGATTTGATCTCACTGTCGAGGAGGTTAAAAATAAGGACCCACTTCTGATTTTGAGGAACGTCTTAGTAGTAAATACTGACGAAGACGTTCTAAAGGCGTTGAGAAACCAGAACCAGGGTATTTTTAACGACCTCGACAGTGAGGAAAACAGAATTGAGGTCAAATATAGAAGAAGGACGCGTAACCCCCACATTGGCCACGTCATTGTATGCGTCTCGCCGACCATCTGGCGACGAGCAATAGACATCGGGACGGTGCACATCGATCTTCAGCGTGTCAGGGTCGAAGATCAGACCCCGCTGGTCCAGTGTACTCGCTGTCTGGGCTTTGGACACGGCAAGCGGTTCTGTAAAGAGCCCGCGGACCTGTGTGGCCACTGCGGCGGTCCACATCTGAGAACAGAGTGTCCAGACTGGCTCTCGGGCTTACCACCCGCCTGTAGAAACTGCGCAAAAGCAAAAATTGAGTACGGCACGCCGCATAATGCGTTTAGTCACGACTGTCCGGTGCGCAGTAAATGGGATGACGTGGCCAGATCGACTGTCGCGTATTGCTAAGGGCACCCCAACGGAAAATACTAACTATGGAGTACTACAGGCCAACCTCCAACGCAAGAAGCTTGCCACCAATGAGCTGTTAATAGAGGCTACAAAGCGCGGAATAGCAGTGGCGCTTCTTCAGGAACCGTACGTGGGAGGGGCCAAAGTTATGAGGAACTACAAGGGCGTTCGAATCTTTCAGAGCACTGACACCGGAGATGGGACTGTTAAGGCCGCAATAGCGGTCTTCGATCAAGACCTTAATAGTTACACAGTACCCGAAACTCACCACGAACAACATCACCGTGGTGGGGATCCAGACCAGTGCCTGGAGGATCACACTGGTATCCTTTTATTTCGAACCGGACCAGCCAATAGGACCATACTTGGAGCACCTCAGGCACGTTGAGGAAGAAGTAGGTTCCAGAATGTGGATTGTTGGAGGCGATGCAAATGCAAAAAGCACCTGGTGGGGAAGCTTGTCCATCGACTGTAGGGGCGAAGAAGTGTCTGGAGTTCTCGACGAGCTGAGTCTAAACATATTCAACAGAGGGGAAATTCCAACCTTCGACACGATCAGAGGGGGCAAACGTTACTGCAGCCACGTCGACATCACAGCATGCTCGACGGATATTCTGGACCTGGTAGACGACTGGAGGGTAGACGAGGGTCTCACAAGCTCGGATCACAACGGCATTGTGTTTAACATCAAATTAAAAAGGTCTAAAGGCATAAAAATCAACAGAACCACTAGAATTTTTAATACAAAAAAGGCAAATTGGTCTGAGTTTCGTGAGAAACTCACCCAATTAATGCAAGAAAACAAAATTAATAAATTAGAAATAGATAAAGTGAATACAGTCGATCAAGTCAACTTAATTATAAAAACATACACACAAATAATAAGAGACGCGTGCACCTCGTCCATGCCTATGAGAAAGTCTAAAGAAGTGCTCACTTTGCCGTGGTGGTCCGAAAAACTCGAGAGGATGAAGCAGGAAGTCGCAACCAGGAAACGCAGAATTAGGTGTGCTGCACCGGCCCGAAGATCGAAAGTTGTTGAAGAGTACCTGAAACAGAAAGCTGAGTATGAAGCAGAAGCAGCCAAAGACATGATCGAGAGTTGGAAGAACTTCTGCGCTAAACAGGACAGAGAGGGGGTATGGGAAGGGATATACCGGGTGATAGGAAGGACCAAGGGAAGGGGAGAGGACCAACCGCTAGTGAAGGACGGGGAGGTTTTGAACACGAAAGGTTCGGTCCAACTACTGGCGGACACATTTTACCCAGAAGACTATACGGACAGTGATGGCACATGCCACCGCCTTATCAGAGAGAAGGCCGACGCTGTGAATACTGAAGGGCATGGTAGATCATGCGACCCACCATTCACGATGGCTGAACTGATGGCAGCGTGCAGGTCTTTCAACGCAAAGAAGGCTCCAGGAGCTGACGGCTTCACCGCCGATATTTGTTGCCAAGCTATCGGAGGTGCCCCTGAGGTGGCCCTTGCCCTCCTAAATGGCTGTCTGAAGTGCCATCACTTCCCTGAAGTCTGGAAGGAGGCGATTGTAGTCATACTAAAGAAGCCTGGAAAGGACGACTACAGCACCCCAAAAGCGTACAGACCAATCGGCCTTTTGCCAATATTAGGCAAAATATACGAGAAGATGTTGGTGGCCCGCCTCAAGTTCCATTTGATCCCAAGGATGAGTACTCGCCAGTATGGATTCATGCCCCAAAGGAGCACGGAGGACTCCCTTTATGCATTAATGCAGCACATACGCAGCAAGCTGGAGCTGAAGAAAATAGTAGTCGTAGTGTCTTTGGACATAGAGGGAGCGTTTGACAGCGCCTGGTGGCCAGCTATAAGGGTCCGTTTGGCTGAGGAAAAGTGTCCAATTGGCTTGAGGAGGGTCATCGACAGCTATCTCGAAAATAGAAGAGTCAGGGTCAGGTATGCTGGTGAAGAGTTCGGCAAGACCACAAATAAGGGCTGCGTCCAGGGTTCCATAGGGGGACCGATATTCTGGAACCTTTTGTTAGACCCGCTTCTTAAGAGCCTAGAAGCTAGAGGTGACTATTGCCAGGCCTTTGCTGACGACGTTGTGTTGATTTTCGACGGTGACACATCACTGGAGATCCAGGGACGTGCCAGTGCCGCTCTCGAGCATGTTCGGGTGTGGGGGGTACAAAACAAACTTAAATTTGCCCCGCAAAAAACCAAAGCAATGGTCATTACTCGCAAACTAAAATACGACACCCCACACCTGAGCATGGGCGGGATCGACATTGCCATGTCCAAGGAGATCAAAATCTTGGGTGTCACAATCGACGAAAAGTTGACTTTTAACACACACGTCGCAAATGTATGCAGAAAGGCAATAGGAATCCACAAGCAGCTGACCAGGGCGGCAAAGACCAGCTGGGGACTTCATCCTGAAGTCATAAGAATAATATATGTGGCCACCGTGGAACCAGTCATATTGTACGCGGCCAGCGTATGGGCCCCGGCCGTTAGAAAACTTGGCGTCATGAAGCAGTTGGGAACGGTTCAGCGTGGTATTGCACAAAAGCTGTGCAAGGCATACCGGACGGTCTCCTTAAACTCTGCGCTAGTGCTGGCTGGGATACTACCTCTCGACCTCCGTGTCCGCGAGGCGGCATCGTTATACGAGGCCAGGAGGGGGGTGCCTCAGCCAGCACTTGGCGACAGAAGGGTCGAGCAGACTGCCTCGGCAATGGAGGCTCCACACCCCGCGGAGCGAGCTGAGCTGAAACTCGTAAGCCTGGTAAACAAAGAGCAACTTGATGCCCAGGACGAACTTGAGGTTCGTATCTTTACGGACGGGAGCAAGATTGGAGGCAAGGTTGGGGCAGCACTCTCCATGTGGAGCGGCGAAACCGAAACCAAAGCTCTTAAGCTTGCTCTCCCACATTATTCCACCGTTTACCAGGCTGAGCTTCTGGCAATATGCGTAGCAACCAGGGAGATTTTGAAGAACAGTGCGCGATCGTTTGGGATTTTCAGCGACTCTATGGCAGCCCTCCAAACACTAAAAACTATAAAACTGGACAATGATATAATCAAAAATAAAATTGTAAAATAGACCCTAAGCTTAGCCGCTGGAGTGGATGAGGTGACCAAAGTCGCCGCATAGAAAGTGGCGCCGCACGCTAGCGTCCACTCGCGTAACCTTTTAATTAATCGAAATCCGATAAACTTTATTCAATTTTTCATTTTTAAAAGATCTGTGGCACACTGTATCCGATTGCTTAGTCGATTTCGTGCTTAAAAGCCGCGTATTCAGATGTATGACAAAACTACAAGCGTTCAACCAAAAAAATCAAATAATTAAAAAAATATGGCGTCTTGTCAGTGACGTACGGACTCGCGCGTGTTTTGTTTACATGATAAATAATTTGTGTTTTAAGTGGGTTTTCAAGTGTTTGAAGTGCTATGGCCTGTTAAGTGTGTGATAAATATTATAGTGAAGTGAATTACTGCAGGATTTCAAGGTCGGTGAGTGAAAAAATAGTACGTAATTTCGGTTTTATTCCACAACCGGCGCTGACCGATTCATGTTTATTGTTATTACGTGTATGTGTTTTCAGATCCTTATTTTAGTACAGTGTGTTATTCTAATACCACTACTTTTATAACAAAGTTGAAGCATTAAATAAGCTTTCCACAGGTACCAATATTTTTATTCTACGTATCAGATTTATATTTATAAAACAACATTTTGTTTCCATTGTCTTGGCGGCCATTGTTATTTTTTTGCCGTCGGCAAATTTTTTCAACTTTGCACGCTCGTAAATAGTACATATTGTACTAATGCTATGTGGTTTTATTAGTGTTTTGCGTTAAGTATATACACATAATGTATTTAAAACCTTAAACAATATAGGTCAACGCTCGTTTTTTCGAACTATAACCATTTATTTGAAAACAAAGTTACGTAAATACTATCGTACGTACGTATCGTACGTAGTGTTTACGTAAATACTATCCTATTTCAAACGAAACTCCGCTATCTTAAAGCCCCGTTCCTTACCATAACAAAAAACACAAGTGTTAGCACCATTCAAACAAACCCAAGTCGTAAAAATGCTTTATTTACATTATCGGGCGGCCGAGCGGCGCCCCGCCGCGCCGCGCGCGCCGGTGACGCATCTGGCATTCATCTGGCTCGATTATTTTTCCCGCGCTCTGCGTCCGAGCGGTTAGATAAGTGTAAATGTACAAGTCATGCAATAAAAATTTTGTCTTTTCACTTTTTCACTTTTCTGAAACACCCTACTATTAAAGAAATAAATGAATAAAACAAAAACAAAGCTAGACAGTAGCAAGATGATAGTTGGGAGTCCCACCCATTAGACGCAAATGAGGATGAATGAAAGAAAGAACAAGTATGTTGAATGAAATTACGAGAGGTAGAAAATGCGAGAACTAGTATGAACGTACAGCTGGCAGGCATAGGCTCCGATTACGTTGGAGGTAGATAGTATAATAAAAAAAAAAAAAAAATAAAAAAAAAAAAAAAAACCTAACCTAACCAGTTGCACTCAGTTCCCCCCCAGCCTCCGTGTGGGTCGGATCGTTTTTAAAGCCGCTCCGTAGTTAAAAATTCAAAAAAGTGGTCAAAAGTAGTCGAATATTAATCATTTTGGTGTCTGCGAGTGCGTAATTGTGCAGGCTATACGCCCCAGTGAATCTTGGTTTACACCTGAAAAACCTCTAATTTTGGAGGTTAAAGTCAAAGGAGAAACTTTCAAGTGCAAACGCTGCTCGAACGAGATCGTCGACCCCCCTTTTTTATTTGAGAAAAAGGTGGGCGTCGCCCCCGCACACCATCCTGAACACCTGGAAACACCAAAAACCCGGAGTTTCAGCTTTTAGGCTGAAAATACTAAAAACCACGTGGCCTGAAAATTTGGAAGGAGCAGAGCTAGACACCTGGAATTTTGCAGCCAACATCTCTAGCTGCAACCCAGACGGTATTTGGAGGAAATTTTAATTTTATTACCACGCCTGATTTTTAAGAAGAGTTACAATTTCAAAAATTCTGACCTTAATATCTTCGGTCCTGAGCAAGATTTCAAAAATTTTCAACTGCAGCCTGTTGCGCGCTCATCAAAACATTAGAGATTTTAAGTTTTAGATTTTTAACATTAACGGTTTTTAAGTTATACAAAATTTTTCAGGAAAATCATATTTTCAAAATTTTTTCATACTTGTCCTCGGTTTTTAAAACTTCTATTATCCGCATCTTGTAGCTCTTAATTTTATGTAATTTTAGCATATTTTTTCAAAATTTTTCGTTCAATAGTTTTAAAGTTATTGAATTTTATATGATTTGTGTACATAATTCAGGATTAATAGGAAATACCCACTTTTTTATGTTTTTATACTGTTTAAATACCCTGTCCGGAATTACATAAGCCCAAACTCGGGCCCTATAGCACCGCATTTGGCTATTTTGACAAAGACACACCATATGGTCTTTTTGGTTAAAATTTTTAGACTGAGATAGCTCGGCAACCGTTGATCCGATTTTCTTCGTGTTTCCACTCGGGCTGGTGGCGTACCGCCGACTTTAGGATAGGACTATTTTCAGGCCATTTCACGCCTGAAAGTTTTTTGTCGCTGAAACTGCTTTCAGGTCATACCTGAAGTGACGCCGAGCTGCAGGTCCAAAACCCCGTCCTTCTGTGACGTAGGGTTCCAAAGATACGGACATTTTAGTACGACTTTTGACAGATCGGCGGCCATTTTGTTCAACTTCAAACCACTGTAACTCCTAAACCGGTGGTCGTGGAAAGAAGCGGTTTTTGACGTTGCAGTCAGGAACCCGCCGACATACTTCCCCCGCGATTTCAGGCGGTTTGGAGCTGAAAAATTTCGGGACCCTGAAAGTAGTTTCAGCGGACAGCGGAGCTCAGGCTGAGTTGGGAGAGCCCAAACTCGGGGGGTTTGCGGCCTTCCGGAGGGAAGTTATCCACTGTCAAAGTTAAGATTTGACAGGACCGCGGCCATCTTTGATTTTTTCAATCGATCATAGCTTCCCAACGGAAAGTCGTAGAGGGCCGGGGTTTTCGCTGATAATATCAGTAGGACATAGTGTTTAAGATAGGACAGCTTTCAGGCGTTTTCAGCGGGTTAAAGATTTTCAGCCTGAAAACCGGTCCAGTGGGTTGGTCTTGCCGAGCCAAGTTCGGAAAGCCCAAACATCGGGGTTTTTGGACCATTGGTTCCGGAGATATCCTCTTGTAACCAGGTTTGGTTAATATTTTTGGAAAATAACCAAATTTTTCAAGTTGGGATATCTCCGAAACCCCTTGGAGTAACCATATCGAGCTTGGGCTCATCTAAGAGGGCTCGGCGGGAGCTATCCACTGGACTCGACGGATCGACTCTACATAGAGTCCTTCCAAAAATCGCTCTTCATTTGGGGGTCCTTTGACATAAGAAAAACTTTTTTCGACTCTTCGACCTTCACTGTTTGACCCGCTCTTTTGAGCGAAGGACCGCCACTCTACATAGAGGTGGACCTGCCGAAGATCCATTAAACAGAGGCATATTGCTTTTTAATTACTTCATTTTATTTTTTACATTTTGTCTTACATTTTACCTTACTTTCCTGTGTTTAGACTGTTTTTTGAACCCGCTCTTTTGAGCTAAGGCTGGACCAGCCGAGGATTTTGAAATCCGGAGCATATTTTGTATTTTACTTTGTTTATGTACCTTATCTTCTACAAATTTTTGCAATCTTGGCTTATACAGTTATTGTGTTATTACGAAGGCTATATTGAGCCCGACCGCAACTTGTCTCTTTTTACGACCGTAGTTGACTGGTACTTATTCCTAAGTTTTCTTGTTTCGTTTTTTGTTTGTTTTACTGTATTTCCCCTGACAATGTTTGCCAGAACACCAACGAAACCCGTTGAAGAAAAGGTGGTACAAAAATCACCTCCTAGGACACAAACACTCGTATCCAAAAGTTCTCCACCAAAGACGCAAACACTTTCGTCCAACGCCAGACGCAGCGACGAGAACTTGGAAGCTGCGGCGTCGGCATCACTCCACCTGACTCCAGTCACTGGCAAGACAGAGGCCCAAATTTCACCGAGACAGGTTCTGCCAACTCGGTTAACTCGCCTGGCTGAAGCAAAAGCTAACGTCATAAAGGCCAAGACGAATATAAACAACTCGCGGAACTTAAGGGGAGACATAAAAGCCAATGCACTGGAGGCAGTGGACAAGCTTTTCCAGATAATAAAAGAGGCTGACGCAGAAATAAAAAAGCTCAATAAGACAGGGGAGACATCTACATCGGAAACATCTCTGACAACACCAAACGAGATGATAGAAAAAGGGTCCCCCGAAGCCAACAGTCAGATCATCAGACACTTGGAAGAGCAAAGCCGGCTACTCTTAGAAAACGGCAAAAAATTAGACGGCCTGAAGGAAAAGATGGAAGAGCAGCATAAACAGTTGCTGAACACCAAAACGTATGCCGAGACAACGGCGGCCCGATCCACCACACACCCACCTCCGCTGAATGCTCTGCACTCGGTAGTTGTCTCGTCCCAGGACGAGAATGACACAGGAGACCAAGTCCTCACAAAAATTAGAGAGGCGGTGAACGCCAAGGAAGGATGGGTCAGGGTGGAGAGGACCCGCAAAGGCAAAGACAGAAAGGTCATCATGAGCTGTCACACGGACGAAGACAGACAGAAGGTGAGACAGAGGCTCGAGAATTCCGGCAAAAGCTTGGTCGTGGAAGAAGTCAAGAACCGAGACCCTCTCCTGAAGCTCACCGACGTTCTTACAGTAAACTCTGATGAGGACGTCATCAGGGCATTCAGGAACCAAAACCGGGGCATCTTCCACGATCTGAAGGAGAATGATGATAGACTTGAAATCAAGTACAGAGGCAAAGCACGTAATCCGCACACTAGCCACATTGTCCTGAGCGTATCTCCGGCCATTTGGAAAAGGGCGACCGACGCTGGAGCTGTCTATATCGACCTCCAACGCATCCGGGTGTGGGACCAGTCACCACTGGTCCAATGCTCGAGGTGCCTTGGATATGGCCACAGTAAAAGGTTCTGCACAGCATCAGCAGACCTATGTAGCCACTGCGGAGGACCGCACCTTAGGGCGCAATGCACAGAATGGCTGGCAGGAGGTGAACCCTCTTGCAGAAACTGCACAGCGGCCAAGATGGATCGCAACGACCATAATGCCTTCAGCCAAGAATGCCCCATACGCAGGAAGCGCGACGCTATAGCTCGCATGTCGGTCGCGTACTGCTAAGGGCGCCCAGGAGAACAACGGCAACCCAAACCCCTACAGAATAGTACAGGCCAACCTCCAGCGAAAAAGACTGGCGACCAACGAGCTCCTGACCGAAGCGAACAAGCGCGGGGTCGCCATTGCTCTCCTACAGGAACCATACGTCGGCGGAGCTAAAGTAATGAGGAGTCATAGAGGCGTTCGGGTCTTCCAGAGCACTGACACCGGAGACGGGACTGTTAAGGCCGCAATAGCGGTCTTCGACAAAGACCTCATCGTCGAACAGTACCCTAAACTCACCACGAACAACATCACCGTGGTGGGGATCCGAACCAGTGCCTGGAGGATCACACTAGTCTCCTTCTACTTCGAGCCAGACCAGCCAATCGGACCATACCTCGAGCACCTCAAACGCGTAAAGGATGAGATGGGTCCCGGGAGATTGATTCTTGGAGGAGACGCAAATGCCAAGAGTACCTGGTGGGGAAGCCTGTCCATTGATCACAGAGGCGAAGAAGTGTCCGGAGTCCTCGATGAGCTTGACCTGAACATACTGAACAGAGGGGAAATTCCGACCTTCGACACGACCAGAGGGGGGATAAGATACTGTAGTCACGTCGACATAACAGTATGCTCGACAGATATCTTGGACCTAGTGGACGACTGGAGGGTAGACGAGGGCCTCACGAGCTCGGATCACAACGGCATTGTCTTTAACATTAAATTAAAAAGGTCAAAAGGCATACAAATTAACCGAACAACTAGGCTTTTCAATACTAAAAAAGCGAATTGGTCCGAGTTTCGTGAGAAAATCGGCCAATTACTGCAAGCAAAAAATATTAACAAAATTGAAATAGACAACTTAAATACGGCCGAACAACTTAATGCAATAATAAATCACTACACCAACATAATAAAAGACGCATGCACTTCAACAATGCCTATTAAGAAAAGTAATGAAGTGTTCACTTTGCCGTGGTGGTCCGAGAAACTCGAGAGGATGAAAAAAGAGGTCACTACCTATAAACGCAGAGTTAGATGTGCTGCACCAGTCCGCAGAGCGAAGGTCGTCGAAGAGTACCTGAAAAAGAAAGTTGAGTATGAGACGGAAGCAGCCAAGGATGAAACCGCGAGCTGGAAGGACTTCTGTTCAAGACAGGATAGAGAAGGGGTTTGGGAAGGCATTTACCGGGTAATAGGAAGGACCAAGGGAAGAGGAGAGGATCAGCCACTAGCGAAGGATGGGGAGGTTCAGGACGCAAAAGGCTCAGTGGAACTGTTGGCGAAAACCTTTTATCCGGAGGACCACGCAGACACCGACAGCACCTGCCACAGTCTTACTAGAGAAAAGGCCGAGGCCGTGAATGCTGGAGGGCAAGGTGAACCATGTGAGCCACCATTCACGATGGCTGAACTGATGGCAGCGTGTGAGTCTTTTAATGCCAAAAAAGCACCAGGAGCAGACGGTTTTACTGCCGACATTTGTTGCCAAGCCACTAGAGGCGCCCCGGAAGTAGTCCTGGCTCTTCTGAATGGCTGCTTGAGGACCCACCTCTTCCCTGAAATTTGGAAAGAAGCTACGGTAATAATTTTGAGGAAGCCTGGTAAATCGGATTACAGCTCCCCAAAAGCGTACAGACCCATCGGCCTATTACCAATTTTCGGAAAAATCTATGAGAAGATGTTGGTGGCCCGCCTCAAGTTTCATCTGATCCCCAGGATGAGTACTCGCCAGTATGGATTCATGCCCCAGAGAAGCACTGAGGACTCCCTCTATGCACTAATGCATCACATACGCGCCAAGCTGTTACTAAAGAAAATAGTAGTACTGGTATCATTGGACATAGAGGGAGCCTTCGACAGCGCGTGGTGGCCAGCCATAAGAGTCCGCCTGGCTGAGGAACAGTGTCCAGTCGGCTTGAGGAGGGTCATCAGCAGCTATCTCGAAAACCGAAAGGTCAGGGTCAGGTATGCAGGTGAAGAGTTTTGCAAGGCCACAAGCAAGGGTTGTGTCCAGGGATCTATCGCGGGACCGATACTCTGGAATCTGTTGCTGGACCCGCTTCTAAAGAGCTTGGAGGCTGGGGAAGTCTGTTGCCAGGCATTTGCAGACGACGTTGTGCTGGTTTTCGATGGTGACACAGCGCTGGAAATCGAGGGACGTGCCAATGCCACTCTCGGGCATGTCCAGGCGTGGGGTGTCCAAAACAAGCTTAAATTTGCCCCGCAGAAGACCAATGCGATGGTCATAACGCGCAAATTGAAATACGACACCCCGCGCCTGAGCATGGGCGGGATCGACATTGCCATGTCCAACGAGATCAAAATCCTGGGTGTCACCATCGACAAGCAGCTCACTTTTAACGCACACGTTGCAAATGTGTGCAGAAAGGCGATAGGCATCCACAAGCAGCTAACTAGGGCAGCAAAGACCAGCTGGGGGCTAAACCCCGAGGTCATTAGGATCATATATGTGGCCACCGTCGAACCAGTCATTCTGTACGCCGCCAGCGTATGGGCTCCGGCCGTCGACAAACTAGGCGTCAAAAGGCAGTTGGGAGCAGTACAGCGCGGTATTGCGCAAAAACTGTGCAAAGGATACCGGACGGTATCCTTGAACTCCGCGCTAGTGCTGGCTGGGATACTACCTCTCGACCTGCGAGTCCGCGAAGCGGCATCGCTATACGAGGCCAGAAGAGGGGTGCCTCAGCCAGCACTCGGTGACAGGGAGGTCGAGCAGACCGCCTCGGCAATGGAGGCTCCACACCCCGCAGAGCGCGCTGAGCTAGAGCTCGTTAGCCTGGTAAATCAAGAGCAACTAATTAATGCGCAGAGCGAACTTGAAGTTCGTATCTTCACGGACGGGAGCAAGATTGGGGGCAAGGTTGGAGCGGCACTATCCGTATGGACCGGTGACGCCGAAACCAAAACCCGCAAGCTTGCTCTCCCACACTACTCCACCGTTTACCAGGCTGAGCTTCTGGCGATATGCGTCGCAACAAGGGAGATCTTGAAGCACAGTGCGCATTCGTTTGGAATCTTCAGCGACTCCATGGCGGCCCTCCAAACCATACAAAATTACAACCGCCACCACCCCCTGGCAGTAGAGACAAGGGCCAACCTTAGGTCCCTGTCGATCCAAAACAAGACTGTTACCTTGTTTTGGATCAAAGCCCACGCGGGGTTGGAAGGTAATGAGAGGGCCGATGAATTAGCCAAAATAGCCGCTGAGGGTTCCAAACGAAAGCCCGATTACGACCTGTGCCCGGTTTCATACGTCAAGCGATGCATCCGAATGGCAACTCTTGACGTGTGGAACCAGAGATACTGCGCTGGAGAAACCGCCTCAGGGACGAAGTTGTTTTTCCCGGATGCGGTGGCGGCGTACGGGATAGTCAGGAAGATGAAAATCAGCAGTGTAACTACCCAGATCATGACGGGACACGGTGGGTTCTCGGAATACTTGAATCGCTTCAAGTGCAAAGAGAGCCCATCGTGCATCTGCGATCCCGACATTGCTGAGACGGTGCCACATATATTGTTCAACTGTCCCGTCTTTGACCAGGAAAGGCTTGTGGCTGAGCATGTACTCGACACCAAACTCGACGCTGCAAATATATGGCCGATAATGAAAAGTAAAAAGAGACAGTTGTTTTTGGAATTTTGCGTAAAAATATGTGGGAAAGTTATAAAGAGGAACAAAACTGTATAAGCAAAGATGTTTGCATAATATTGTAAATAATATTAGAGTCAAGCATTGAGAACAAAAGCTAGAAAATTGCCAAATACCAGAAGAAAACTATAAGCTTATCGAATGTCAAAGGTTGCCCATACTAATTTTAAGAGCGTAAGTAGCTGTAAGAAACTGTATATAAAATGGATAAATAAGATTGATGGTCAAATTATATTATCGACAAAATGAACTAGAAGTAAGCCTAGTAAATAGAAATAGCATTAAGGAATAATTTTGTGACTAGAAAGTAAGGATAGTAAAATCGTTGTTAAATAGAAATAGAACCTAACCTAACCTAACCTAACCTTTTTTTTTTTTTTTTTTTTTTTTATGTCGCTGAGAAATGCTTTATGCATCCCCGCTCGTGGGGGACGAGACGGGGTATGTGGGACTCCTGTCAAAATCCGCACTCGACAGTATACCCACTAAAACTCAGCGGTGTTCCCACAACGCCGTGATGGGAGGGCTATGGGAAATCGGCTCAGCCTCTACTTCCACAGCCCTCCCGGCGCATGCCCGCCTAGTTGGCGGGCCCCGCATGCCCCCCACTTAACTGGGGGGGGGGGCTACGGGAATGGCCGGGAACACCCGGCCACTCCCGTCCAACACTGGTGGAGGCCCGTGCAATACAGGCAAAGGGCGCCCCCGCACCCACCGCCTGCTGGCCTCCACCCGGGAGGAGCCGGAGGTGACTACCAGACCGGCGTCTTCCTCGACCCCTCCCCTCTCCGGAGCGGCGCCACGCGAGAGAATCATCCCCCCGCGCGGGCGCCACTGCCTCCCTCCGGGATACGACCGCCTATTCCGCAGCGGCGGCCGTGCCCAGTCTACGCCCACTCACCTCCCTCTGTAAGCAGAGGAGGAGTGGGCGTATCTGCCCTCTGTAGCCCGGTTCCCTTCACCGACCATCAAGCATGATCGGCGATTGGAACCGTGACCTTTCCCCGCTTGTTGAAGATTAGCCGCCAGCCCCAGTTGTCCCCCAAAACCGCACTGGGAGAAATTGGAGCCGACGTTGCCCAGGGTGCGCCACGAGGAGGCTCTTCAACATGCACCCCTTTTTTTTTTTTTTTTTTTTTTTTTTTTTTTTTTGTTTCCGGGGTGGAAAATCCTCATGGATGTCCGCCGCCCTGGGGCGGGCGACGGGGTCTGTCAGACTCTTACTGACTAAAAACCACCCCGGTGTTCCATCTCACACCTACGCCGGGGGTCGCGGGAACATACGATCCTTCCACAACCCCCGACTGGTGCCGGCCCGCCACTGCGGGCCTCTTCGGGTCTGGGGGGGGAGTGAGGTGTTTGACTCCCCCCGCGACGTCTAAGAGGGGCGCGCGTGGAACACTACGCGCCGCCACCTCGGGTCCTGGTGTGTGGGGGGCGACGGACGTCCCCGAGTCCGTCGCCCCTGGACCCATTTAGGGGGGCTGGAAGAGGGCGTTGTCCGCCCTCCGCCGACGCCCGGTGCGCCTTCTGCGGGCCGGGTGAGAGGACGAGATCTCCCTCTCCCTTTCCGCAGCCTCCTTCTGCGAGACGACTGTCTCACAGAAGGAAACCACCGCGTCCCAGGACTCGTCGCTGCCGACCATCGACTCGACTACGGCCGGCAGCGACAAGTCACTGCCTACTTCTGAGATGAGGGCACGGCGCGGCTCCTCCCAAGCGGCACACTCTGCCAGCGTATGCCGCGCCGTGTCCTCCCGGCAGTCGACGCAGTGGTGACACCGGGCGTCCGGCTCCCTGTTTATGCGACACAGGTACTTCCCGAAGCAACCATGCCCCGAGAGCACCTGCGTCACCCGAAACGACAGGGAGCCGTGCCTCCTCCCGAGCCAGCGCTCGAGCACCGGCCGGACCGCCTCGATGGTGACGAGGCCGGCGGTAGGGCGTGAAAGCCTGTCCCGCCATTCCGCCACCAGGACCTCGCGAAGCTGAGACCGACGCAGCTCTATGTGTCGCTGCATCGGTCCCTCGCCCCGCGCCCTCGCTTCCTCGCGCCACCGATACAACGACGCGAGTACTTTCGCCTCGAGGTCCCAGGGCGGGGATCCGGCCAGTACGCAAGCCGCCTCGTAGGAGATCGTGCGATACCCCCTGATGACTCTGACGGCCATTGCCCTCTGCGGCTTTCGCAAAACAGCGATGCTGCCGGCCGTCAGGTCTGAGGCCCACACCGGGGCCCCATACAGGGCCATGGATCGCACGACCCCCACGTAGAGCCGCCTACAGACGGCGCTCGGGCCCCCCAGATTGGGAAGCAGCGTTGCGAGCGCGCCAGCCGCGCCCAGCAACTTGGGCGCCAGCCGTCGGAAGTGAGGCTCGAAGTTCCACCGGCTGTCGAGCACCAATCCTAAATACTTCATGGTGGACTCGACAGCGATCCGAGCCCCCCCGACCACGATGTGTGAGCCGGGCGGCGGCGCCCGCCGGGGGCCATGAAACACCATGGCCTCCGACTTGCTGAGGGCCACCTCCAAGCCTAGGCGACGTATGCGGCCCACCACATGTGAGACCGCGGCCGTGGCCAGCAACGCTACCTCCCTGTGCGAGCTCCCCCGGGCAGTGACCAGCGTGTCATCTGCATAACACGTCAGGTCTACGCCCGGTTGGAGCTCGCCCCTCAGCACCCAGTCGTACCCGATGTTCCACAGGAGCGGCCCTAGGACCGAACCCTGCGGAACACCGCACGACATGCGGCGCTGGTTTCCGCCATCACGTCCCACGTAGGTGACACACCTCTCCGACAGATAAGCCCCAACGATGTGGCGTAGGTAGGGAGGCACCCGATGATAGCGCAGTGCCTCCCGAATACAACTCCAGGGCAGGGTGTTGAAGGCGTTGGAGATGTCCAAGGACACCGCCAACATCACCCCGCCCCGGGACACCGCTTCCTCCGCCAGGACTCTCACCCGCGACACAGCGTGGATGGTGGAGCGCCCATGCCGAAATCCAAACTGGTTGTCGTCCAGGTCCGGCCCCTCTCTGCACAAGTGCCCGACGAGGCGGGCTGCGATAATACGCTCAAACAGCTTGCCCACCTCGTCTAGCAGCACTATGGGCCGGTACGCGGAGGGCGAGTCGGCAGGGCGCCCCGCCTTCCTGAGCAGGACCAGACGACCAGATTTCCACAAAGTGGGAAACTGGCCCCGCTCAAGACACGCTGTGTAGAGTCCTCTCAGTTGGGGCTCAAGCTCCTTCAGAGCGAGGGCTAACACGCAGCCGTGGATCCCGTCGGGCCCCGGGGCCACGTTCTTGGCCCGGAGCCGCATCACGGCTGAACCTTTTTTTTTTTTTTTTTTTGTCGCTGAGAAATGACATTACGCATCTCCGCTCGTCGGGGGACGAGACAGAGTATGTGGGACTCCCTGCCAGAGTGGCAGTATACCCACTAAAACTCAGCGGTGTTCCCGCGACGCCGTGATGGGAGGGCTATGGGAAATTGGCTCAGCCTCTGCTTCCACAGCCCTCCCGGCGTATGCCCGCCTAGCTGGCGGGCCCCGCATGCCCCCCAGTCTGGGGGGCTACGGGAATGGCCGGGAACACCTGGCCATTCCCGTCCGACACTGGTGGAGGCCCGTGCAATACAGGCAAGGGTGCCCCCGCACCCGTTGCCTGCTGGCCTCCACCGGGGAGGAGTCGCTGATGGCCGTCATACTGACGTCTTCTCCGACCCCTCCTCCGTCTTCGGAGCGCCGCCGCGTGAGGATCGTCCTCCCGCGCGCGCTCCGCCGCCTCCTTCTGGGACATGACGTGTTCGCAGAAGGAGGCCACTGCCGCCCAGGACCTCTCATCGCCCAGCATGGCGTTGACCAAACCGGGGAGTGAGAGGTCCGGTCCGATCACCGCAGTGAGACCGCGGCGCGGCTCGGACCACGACGGGCACACCGCGAGGGTGTGCTGCGCCGCGTCCTCCGCCGCACCGCATCACGGCTGAACCTAACCTAACCTTTTTTTTTTTTTTTTTTTTTTTTTTTTTTTAACCTAACCTTTTTTTTTTTTTTTTTTTTTTTTTTTTTTTGTCGCTGAGAAATGACATTACGCATCTCCGCTCGTCGGGGGACGAGACAGAGTATGTGGGACTCCCTGCCAGAGTGGCAGTATACCCACTAAAACTCAGCGGTGTTCCCGCGACGCCGTGATGGGAGGGCTATGGGAAATTGGCTCAGCCTCTGCTTCCACAGCCCTCCCGGCGTATGCCCGCCTAGCTGGCGGGCCCCGCATGCCCCCCAGTCTGGGGGGCTACGGGAATGGCCGGGAACACCTGGCCATTCCCGTCCGACACTGGTGGAGGCCCGTGCAATACAGGCAAGGGTGCCCCCGCACCCGTTGCCTGCTGGCCTCCACCGGGGAGGAGTCGCTGATGGCCGTCATACTGACGTCTTCTCCGACCCCTCCTCCGTCTTCGGAGCGCCGCCGCGTGAGGATCGTCCTCCCGCGCGCGCTCCGCCGCCTCCTTCTGGGACATGACGTGTTCGCAGAAGGAGGCCACTGCCGCCCAGGACCTCTCATCGCCCAGCATGGCGTTGACCAAACCGGGGAGTGAGAGGTCCGGTCCGATTACCGCAGTGAGACTGCGGCGCGGCTCGGACCACGACGGGCACACCGCGAGGGTGTGCTGCGCCGCGTCCTCCGCCGCACCGCAGTCGTGGCACGACGGTGTCTCCTCCCGTCCGATTCGGCGCAGGTACGATCCGAAACAACCGTGTCCGGACAGCACCTGCACCAGACGGAACGAGAGGAACCCATGCGACCGATCGAGCCAGTCTGGCAGGACCGGCCCGATCGCGTCGAGGGTTTGGCGGCCGAAGGCTGCGGTGGCGAGGTCCCTCGTCCAATGGACGACGATGGCGTCCCTCGCCTCCCGCCGGACGGCCTCCCGCTCTTCCGGGGCGGGGCGTTCTCCTCTCGCCCTCCGCCCCGCCGTCCATTCGTATACTCTGGCGAGCACCCACGCCTCGAGTTCCCAAGGAGGGGTGCCAGCCAGAGCACACGCTGCCGCGAAGCCCACCGTACGGTAGGCCCGCGACACCCGCTGAGCTATGGCCCTTTGGGGGGCCCGCAAGGCCGCGGCGTTCTCCCGCCTTTGGAGGGAGTCCTCCCAGATTGGGGCCCCGTAGAGGGCCATACTCCTCAAGATGCCGGCGTAAAGTTGCCGGCATCGCGCGCTGGGCCCCCCCAAATTGGGGAGCAGCCACGAGAGGGCGCCCGCAGTCTTCAGCAGGCGCGTCGACAGCCCGCTAAAATGCGGGCCGAAACGCCACCTGCTGTCGAGTACAAGGCCCAGATATTTCATCTGGGCCTTCACCTCGATTCGGACGCCCTCCACAAATATGTGGGTGTCTGGTGGTTGGCGCTGCCGAGGCCCGTGGAAGAACACAGCCTCGGTCTTGTGCAGCGCCACCGTCAATCCTAGGCGGCGGATCCTCCCTGCGACCAAGGATCCGCCCGCCGAGGCCAAGTTGGCCGCCTCCCTGAAACTCTCCCCCCGGGCGGTGAGGAGAGTGTCATCCGCGTAGCAGACGACACTCGTACCTCGGAGGAGAGTTCCCCGCATTTTTAACCTAACCTAACCTAACCTTTTTTTTTTTTTTTTTTTTTGTTTCCGGGGTGGAAAATCCTCATGGATGTCCGCCGCCCTGGGGCGGACGGCGGGGTCTGTCAGACTCTTACTGACTAAAAACCACCCCGGTGTTCCATCTCACACCTACGCCGGGGGTCGCGGGAACGTACGATCCTTCCGCAACCCCCGACTGGTGCCGGCCCGCCGCTGCGGGCCACTTCGGGTCTGGGGGGGAGTGAGGTGTTTGACTCCCCCCGTGACGTCTAAAAGGGGCGCGCGTGGAACACTACGCGCCGCCACCTCGGGTCCTAGTGTGTGGGGGGCGACGGACGTCCCCGAGTCCGTCGCCCCTGGACCCATTTAGGGGGGCTGGAAGAGGGCGTTGTCCGCCCTCCGCCGACGCCCGGTGCGCCTTCTGCGGGCCGGGTGAGTGGACGAGATAACCTAACCTAACCTAACCTAACCCAGTACCCCCCCAGCTCTCGTGGCGGTCGGATCGTTTTCAGAGCTACTCCACGTTTAAAAAATCATTTAAATGGTATTTTTTGAAGCTAGAAGGTCGCGGAGTGTATCAAAAGAACCGTGACAGTGCAGCGCAAGTGCTCGCACGAACCCCGTGAGCCGGAAAACTCCGGGGGAGAAGTGCCAGGCGGAAAACACAAAAATACTGAACTTGGGAAATCTTCGGAGACCTTTAACTCCGAAGAACGATCTTTTACCCCAATATTTTAGTTTTCTATATTGTGAGACGCAAGAAGAGGCATCATACAACACCAAGAAAAGAAAAATCGGACTGCACATTCCTGCGAAAAAGGCTGAAAACAGTGAACCTAACCTCAAAATTGGAACACGTGGTTTCCAAACGGGGCATTGCTGGTTGCTGATTTTTTGGGAGAAAGGAGGAGGTACATGACCGAGACCAACGACACGCTAACTGGATTTTTACACACATCAGGTACCGAGTAATTCAATTTTGAAAGTCTCAACTTCGGACCCCTGTCCTGACGAATCTTCAGGCAGGACCCTTACTTTTTCTGGCGGATCCTGCTGCGCGCTCGTTGGAAGAAGAGACTCCCACTAATTTTAAATTTTTTGTGTTTTTATTTTACGTATTATTATAGTCTTAGTAAAAATTTCAGTTTTTCATAAATTTTGTCACTAGAATTATTAAAAATTATATTTTTTCGGCTTCTATCTTAAAGAACGGTATTTATCAAGTATTAATATATTTTTTCCAAATTTTTAAGTACAAGGACTGTAAAGTTATTGTATTTTTTGTTATATTTCTAAATTAAATAAAAACTATTAGTTGTAAAAATAATTTGACCAGAGAAGTGTATTTAGAACACCTATCTCGACTCGTTTAAGCCCAAAGTTGCCCCCTATAGCTCCAGGAACGGAGAAAATAGACTTTTTCAGCCATATTGGTTTTAGTGGTTGACTACTTAAACAGTGTTTATCTCCGGAGCTATTGGGCGCAGAACTTTCTGGTTTTCTCTATTAATAGGAGGGTTCTAACGGGAACAATTACTGTAAATTTCAGGCGTTTTTCAGGCCTGAAACTTTTTGGTCCTGAAATCTATTTTGCCGGACAGCGAAGGTTAAGTCGAACACCGCATCCAAAACCGCGTCTCTCTCCGACAAACGAGCACGGAGCTGCAGCTGCCTAAAGTCGTCATTTGACATTAGGGCGGCCATCTTGAAATTTTTCAATTTGTCGTAGCTCCGGACTCGGTGGTCGTAGAGGTTCGCCGTTTCAACATTCTGGATTGTGGGGACAAAACCTATCGTGCGGGGTAGTTTTCAGGGGTTTTCGGGCCAGAAATTTTCGGGATCCTGGAGTTCGCCTCACTCGAAGGAACGAATCGGGGCAAGCCTGGTGAGCCCAAACTCGAGTGCTCTGCGACCAGCCAAACCGGAGATATCACCTGTCAAAGATTGACTTTGACAGCTAGTCCGCCATCTTTGTAAAAATTTAAACATCTATATCTCCGAAACGGGGGGTCGTAGAGCGACGAGACTTGCTTTGGGCTGACAGGCTTTTGCTTGTCTTACAACTGGGTAGGTTTTCAGGCGTTTTCAGCGCAACCAAAATTTTCAGTCTGAAAAGTGGATCGGTGGATAGATTTCGTCGGGCGCAGCCGGATGAGCCCAAGCACGGTGCAATTCGGTCTAACGGTTGCGGAGTTGTTGCGTTTTAACCACAATCTGCCGCCATCTTGGATGGCAACCAGAATTTTTAAACTGCTTTTTCTCCGAGACGCTTAGTGCTGGGTGCACCGTGTTTGGGGTCGTTGGATTGGGCTTGGCGAGCTCTATCTAATTGAATATTCAGATCGACTCTACATAGAGCCATTATTGCAAAAAGGCAAAAAATAGGTTTTGACAGCCAGAATTGATGCTCTTATAAACGCAGGGCTGCCATAACTACCTAGAATCCCGAAGGCCTGTGTAGAGTCTTCGTAGTGACTCACTGAATAGGATATAGGGTGGGAGATTTTTTGCTCACTTAATTTAGTATAATTTTAATATTTTCTGTTATTGTTACTGTCTTGTTCAATTATATTGTCCCTATTGACTCTTTTATATTGGACTCTATCGGCGATTTTTCCTCTTGACTCTATTGTCCCTATTTATATTTTTATTTCCTATCCCTCTTCTCTACAATTTTGACGAATACCTCAACATGTTCGGATTTAGGACGCCATTAAAGGAAGCCGGTGGCGAAAAGTCACCGCTGGAACCGAGTGCAGTTGCGCCCCCAAATGTCAGACGCAGCATAGGGGAGTGGGAAGCCACAGGAAGCAGCTCCACCCCTTCCATAAACGAAACAAGTTCGCAGGCAGGCCCAGCAAAAACTAAATCAAAACCCGCGTTGACGCAGGAAAGCAAAACTGGGATGACACCAAGGAAGTCTCTAGACTCACCGACAAAACCCAAGTATGCGGACCGAACAGCGGAGGCTAAAGCCTGCTTAACCAAGGCAAAACTACACCTTAGCAGCTCCCGGAATACAAAAACCGAAATAAAGACCGTTATTATCGAAGCTACTGATCGACTCTACCAATTGGTTAAGGAAGTTGAAACAGAGCTGAAAGGGCTAAAACAAAAAATGGCCAGGGAAGAGCCCGCGCTAGCAGAGGTAACTGAAAAGCCAACCTCCCTAGCTTCATCTAATAATATAGACGCATGTAAGATCATACATAGTATTGAACAACATACAAAGCTCCTAGAAGAAAGTAACAAGAAAATAGAGGAGCTCAAGGAAACCATCGACCATCAGAAGGATTTCCTGGAGAGGCGAAACACTTACGCCAACGTGGCCGCATCCAGGGGCGTGGGGTCACTGTTAAAGCGCAGTACCCTACACTCGGTTGTGGTCACGTCCAAGGACGAGACAGAGACCGGTGACGAGGTTCTGGATAAGGTGAGGAAAGCGGTCAACGCTAAGGACGGATGGATAAAGGTTGAAAAGGTCAGGAAAGCTAAGGACCGAAAGATCATCATAGGACTTGAATCCGAGCAGGAGAGAACTAAGATTAAAGACCGGCTCCAGAAAGAAGGATTTGATCTCACTGTCGAGGAGGTTAAAAATAAGGACCCACTTCTGATTTTGAGGAACGTCTTAGTAGTAAATACTGACGAAGACGTTCTAAAGGCGTTGAGAAACCAGAACCAGGGTATTTTTAACGACCTCGACAGTGAGGAAAACAGAATTGAGGTCAAATATAGAAGAAGGACGCGTAACCCCCACATTGGCCACGTCATTGTATGCGTCTCGCCGACCATCTGGCGACGAGCAATAGACATCGGGACGGTGCACATCGATCTTCAGCGTGTCAGGGTCGAAGATCAGACCCCGCTGGTCCAGTGTACTCGCTGTCTGGGCTTTGGACACGGCAAGCGGTTCTGTAAAGAGCCCGCGGACCTGTGTGGCCACTGCGGCGGTCCACATCTGAGAACAGAGTGTCCAGACTGGCTCTCGGGCTTACCACCCGCCTGTAGAAACTGCGCAAAAGCAAAAATTGAGTACGGCACGCCGCATAATGCGTTTAGTCACGACTGTCCGGTGCGCAGTAAATGGGATGACGTGGCCAGATCGACTGTCGCGTATTGCTAAGGGCACCCCAACGGAAAATACTAACTATGGAGTACTACAGGCCAACCTCCAACGCAAGAAGCTTGCCACCAATGAGCTGTTAATAGAGGCTACAAAGCGCGGAATAGCAGTGGCGCTTCTTCAGGAACCGTACGTGGGAGGGGCCAAAGTTATGAGGAACTACAAGGGCGTTCGAATCTTTCAGAGCACTGACACCGGAGATGGGACTGTTAAGGCCGCAATAGCGGTCTTCGATCAAGACCTTAATAGTTACACAGTACCCGAAACTCACCACGAACAACATCACCGTGGTGGGGATCCAGACCAGTGCCTGGAGGATCACACTGGTATCCTTTTATTTCGAACCGGACCAGCCAATAGGACCATACTTGGAGCACCTCAGGCACGTTGAGGAAGAAGTAGGTTCCAGAATGTGGATTGTTGGAGGCGATGCAAATGCAAAAAGCACCTGGTGGGGAAGCTTGTCCATCGACTGTAGGGGCGAAGAAGTGTCTGGAGTTCTCGACGAGCTGAGTCTAAACATACTCAACAGAGGGGAAATTCCAACCTTCGACACGATCAGAGGGGGCAAACGTTACTGCAGCCACGTCGACATCACAGCATGCTCGACGGATATTCTGGACCTGGTAGACGACTGGAGGGTAGACGAGGGTCTCACAAGCTCGGATCACAACGGCATTGTGTTTAACATCAAATTAAAAAGGTCTAAAGGCATAAAAATCAACAGAACCACTAGAATTTTTAATACAAAAAAGGCAAATTGGTCTGAGTTTCGTGAGAAACTCACCCAATTAATGCAAGAAAACAAAATTAATAAATTAGAAATAGATAAAGTGAATACAGTCGATCAAGTCAACTTAATTATAAAAACATACACACAAATAATAAGAGACGCGTGCACCTCGTCCATGCCTATGAGAAAGTCTAAAGAAGTGCTCACTTTGCCGTGGTGGTCCGAAAAACTCGAGAGGATGAAGCAGGAAGTCGCAACCAGGAAACGCAGAATTAGGTGTGCTGCACCGGCCCGAAGATCGAAAGTTGTTGAAGAGTACCTGAAACAGAAAGCTGAGTATGAAGCAGAAGCAGCCAAAGACATGATCGAGAGTTGGAAGAACTTCTGCGCTAAACAGGACAGAGAGGGGGTATGGGAAGGGATATACCGGGTGATAGGAAGGACCAAGGGAAGGGGAGAGGACCAACCGCTAGTGAAGGACGGGGAGGTTTTGAACACGAAAGGTTCGGTCCAACTACTGGCGGACACATTTTACCCAGAAGACTATACGGACAGTGATGGCACATGCCACCGCCTTATCAGAGAGAAGGCCGACGCTGTGAATACTGAAGGGCATGGTAGATCATGCGACCCACCATTCACGATGGCTGAACTGATGGCAGCGTGCAGGTCTTTCAACGCAAAGAAGGCTCCAGGAGCTGACGGCTTCACCGCCGATATTTGTTGCCAAGCTATCGGAGGTGCCCCTGAGGTGGCCCTTGCCCTCCTAAATGGCTGTCTGAAGTGCCATCACTTCCCTGAAGTCTGGAAGGAGGCGATTGTAGTCATACTAAAGAAGCCTGGAAAGGACGACTACAGCACCCCAAAAGCGTACAGACCAATCGGCCTTTTGCCAATATTAGGCAAAATATACGAGAAGATGTTGGTGGCCCGCCTCAAGTTCCATTTGATCCCAAGGATGAGTACTCGCCAGTATGGATTCATGCCCCAAAGGAGCACGGAGGACTCCCTTTATGCATTAATGCAGCACATACGCAGCAAGCTGGAGCTGAAGAAAATAGTAGTCGTAGTGTCTTTGGACATAGAGGGAGCGTTTGACAGCGCCTGGTGGCCAGCTATAAGGGTCCGTTTGGCTGAGGAAAAGTGTCCAATTGGCTTGAGGAGGGTCATCGACAGCTATCTCGAAAATAGAAGAGTCAGGGTCAGGTATGCTGGTGAAGAGTTCGGCAAGACCACAAATAAGGGCTGCGTCCAGGGTTCCATAGGGGGACCGATATTCTGGAACCTTTTGTTAGACCCGCTTCTTAAGAGCCTAGAAGCTAGAGGTGACTATTGCCAGGCCTTTGCTGACGACGTTGTGTTGATTTTCGACGGTGACACATCACTGGAGATCCAGGGACGTGCCAGTGCCGCTCTCGAGCATGTTCGGGTGTGGGGGGTACAAAACAAACTTAAATTTGCCCCGCAAAAAACCAAAGCAATGGTCATTACTCGCAAACTAAAATACGACACCCCACACCTGAGCATGGGCGGGATCGACATTGCCATGTCCAAGGAGATCAAAATCTTGGGTGTCACAATCGACGAAAAGTTGACTTTTAACACACACGTCGCAAATGTATGCAGAAAGGCAATAGGAATCCACAAGCAGCTGACCAGGGCGGCAAAGACCAGCTGGGGACTTCATCCTGAAGTCATAAGAATAATATATGTGGCCACCGTGGAACCAGTCATATTGTACGCGGCCAGCGTATGGGCCCCGGCCGTTAGAAAACTTGGCGTCATGAAGCAGTTGGGAACGGTTCAGCGTGGTATTGCACAAAAGCTGTGCAAGGCATACCGGACGGTCTCCTTAAACTCTGCGCTAGTGCTGGCTGGGATACTACCTCTCGACCTCCGTGTCCGCGAGGCGGCATCGTTATACGAGGCCAGGAGGGGGGTGCCTCAGCCAGCACTTGGCGACAGAAGGGTCGAGCAGACTGCCTCGGCAATGGAGGCTCCACACCCCGCGGAGCGAGCTGAGCTGAAACTCGTAAGCCTGGTAAACAAAGAGCAACTTGATGCCCAGGACGAACTTGAGGTTCGTATCTTTACGGACGGGAGCAAGATTGGAGGCAAGGTTGGGGCAGCACTCTCCATGTGGAGCGGCGAAACCGAAACCAAAGCTCTTAAGCTTGCTCTCCCACATTATTCCACCGTTTACCAGGCTGAGCTTCTGGCAATATGCGTAGCAACCAGGGAGATTTTGAAGAACAGTGCGCGATCGTTTGGGATTTTCAGCGACTCTATGGCAGCCCTCCAAACACTAAAAACTATAAAACTGGACAATGATATAATCAAAAATAAAATTGTAAAATAGACCCTAAGCTTAGATAAGTGTAAATGTACAAGTCATGCAATAAAAATTTTGTCTTTTCACTTTTTCACTTTTCTGAAACACCCTACTATTAAAGAAATAAATGAATAAAACAAAAACAAAGCTAGACAGTAGCAAGATGATAGTTGGGAGTCCCACCCATTAGACGCAAATGAGGATGAATGAAAGAAAGAACAAGTATGTTGAATGAAATTACGAGAGGTAGAAAATGCGAGAACTAGTATGAACGTACAGCTGGCAGGCATAGGCTCCGATTACGTTGGAGGTAGATAGTATAATAAAAAAAAAAAAAAAAAAAAAAAAAAAAAAAAAAAAAAAAAAACCTAACCTAACCAGTTGCACTCAGTTCCCCCCCAGCCTCCGTGTGGGTCGGATCGTTTTTAAAGCCGCTCCGTAGTTAAAAATTCAAAAAAGTGGTAAAAAGTAGTCGAATATTAATCATTTTGGTGTCTGCGAGTGCGTAATTGTGCAGGCTATACGCCCCAGTGAATGTCAGTAACCGGATTTCAGTGAATCTTGGTTTACACCTGAAAAACCTCTAATTTTGGAGGTTAAAGTCAAAGGAGAAACTTTCAAGTGCAAACGCTGCTCGAACGAGATCGTCGACCCCCCTTTTTTATTTGAGAAAAAGGTGGGCGTCGCCCCCGCACACCATCCTGAACACCTGGAAACACCAAAAACCCGGAGTTTCAGCTTTTAGGCTGAAAATACTAAAAACCACGTGGCCTGAAAATTTGGAAGGAGCAGAGCTAGACACCTGGAATTTTGCAGCCAACATCTCTAGCTGCAACCCAGACGGTATTTGGAGGAAATTTTAATTTTATTACCACGCCTGATTTTTAAGAAGAGTTACAATTTCAAAAATTCTGACCTTAATATCTTCGGTCCTGAGCAAGATTTCAAAAATTTTCAACTGCAGCCTGTTGCGCGCTCATCAAAACATTAGAGATTTTAAGTTTTAGATTTTTAACATTAACGGTTTTTAAGTTATACAAAATTTTTCAGGAAAATCATATTTTCAAAATTTTTTCATACTTGTCCTCGGTTTTTAAAACTTCTATTATCCGCATCTTGTAGCTCTTAATTTTATGTAATTTTAGCATATTTTTTCAAAATTTTTCGTTCAATAGTTTTAAAGTTATTGAATTTTATATGATTTGTGTACATAATTCAGGATTAATAGGAAATACCCACTTTTTTATGTTTTTATACTGTTTAAATACCCTGTCCGGAATTACATAAGCCCAAACTCGGGCCCTATAGCACCGCATTTGGCTATTTTGACAAAGACACACCATATTATGGTCTTTTTGGTTAAAATTTTTAGACTGAGATAGCTCGGCAACCGTTGATCCGATTTTCTTCGTGTTTCCACTCGGGCTGGTGGCGTACCGCCGACTTTAGGATAGGACTATTTTCAGGCCATTTCAGGCCTGAAAGTTTTTTGTCGCTGAAACTGCTTTCAGGTCATACCTGAAGTGACGCCGAGCTGCAGGTCCAAAACCCCGTCCTTCTGTGACGTAGGGTTCCAAAGATACGGACATTTTAGTACGACTTTTGACAGATCGGCGGCCATTTTGTTCAACTTCAAACCACTGTAACTCCTAAACCGGTGGTCGTGGAAAGAAGCGGTTTTTGACGTTGCAGTCAGGAACCCGCCGACATACTTCCCCCGCGATTTCAGGCGGTTTGGAGCTGAAAAATTTTGGGACCCTGAAAGTAGTTTCAGCGGACAGCGGAGCTCAGGCTGAGTTGGGAGAGCCCAAACTCGGGGGGTTTGCGGCCTTCCGGAGGGAAGTTATCCACTGTCAAAGTTAAGATTTGACAGGACCGCGGCCATCTTTGATTTTTTCAATCGATCATAGCTTCCCAACGGAAAGTCGTAGAGGGCCGGGGTTTTCGCTGATAATATCAGTAGGACATAGTGTTTAAGATAGGACAGCTTTCAGGCGTTTTCAGCGGGTTAAAGATTTTCAGCCTGAAAACCGGTCCAGTGGGTTGGTCTTGCCGAGCCAAGTTCGGAAAGCCCAAACATCGGGGTTTTTGGACCATTGGTTCCGGAGATATCCTCTTGTAACCAGGTTTGGTTAATATTTTTGGAAAATAACCAAATTTTTCAAGTTGGGATATCTCCGAAACCCCTTGGAGTAACCATATCGAGCTTGGGCTCATCTAAGAGGGCTCGGCGGGAGCTATCCACTGGACTCGACGGATCGACTCTACATAGAGTCCTTCCAAAAATCGCTCTTCATTTGGGGGTCCTTTGACATAAGAAAAACTTTTTTCGACTCTTCGACCTTCACTGTTTGACCCGCTCTTTTGAGCGAAGGACCGCCACTCTACATAGAGGTGGACCTGCCGAAGATCCATTAAACAGAGGCATATTGCTTTTTAATTACTTCATTTTATTTTTTACATTTTGTCTTACATTTTACCTTACTTTCCTGTGTTTAGACTGTTTTTTGAACCCGCTCTTTTGAGCTAAGGCTGGACCAGCCGAGGATTTTGAAATCCGGAGCATATTTTGTATTTTACTTTGTTTATGTACCTTATCTTCTACAAATTTTTGCAATCTTGGCTTATACAGTTATTGTGTTATTACGAAGGCTATATTGAGCCCGACCGCAACTTGTCTCTTTTTACGACCGTAGTTGACTGGTACTTATTCCTAAGTTTTCTTGTTTCGTTTTTTGTTTGTTTTACTGTATTTCCCCTGACAATGTTTGCCAGAACACCAACGAAACCCGTTGAAGAAAAGGTGGTACAAAAATCACCTCCTAGGACACAAACACTCGTATCCAAAAGTTCTCCACCAAAGACGCAAACACTTTCGTCCAACGCCAGACGCAGCGACGAGAACTTGGAAGCTGCGGCGTCGGCATCACTCCACCTGACTCCAGTCACTGGCAAGACAGAGGCCCAAATTTCACCGAGACAGGTTCTGCCAACTCGGTTAACTCGCCTGGCTGAAGCAAAAGCTAACGTCATAAAGGCCAAGACGAATATAAACAACTCGCGGAACTTAAGGGGAGACATAAAAGCCAATGCACTGGAGGCAGTGGACAAGCTTTTCCAAATAATAAAAGAGGCTGACGCAGAAATAAAAAAGCTCAATAAGACAGGGGAGACATCTACATCGGAAACATCTCTGACAACACCAAACGAGATGATAGAAAAAGGGTCCCCCGAAGCCAACAGTCAGATCATCAGACACTTGGAAGAGCAAAGCCGGCTACTCTTAGAAAACGGCAAAAAATTAGACGGCCTGAAGGAAAAGATGGAAGAGCAGCATAAACAGTTGCTGAACACCAAAACGTATGCCGAGACAACGGCGGCCCGATCCACCACACACCCACCTCCGCTGAATGCTCTGCACTCGGTAGTTGTCTCGTCCCAGGACGAGAATGACACAGGAGACCAAGTCCTCACAAAAATTAGAGAGGCGGTGAACGCCAAGGAAGGATGGGTCAGGGTGGAGAGGACCCGCAAAGGCAAAGACAGAAAGGTCATCATGAGCTGTCACACGGACGAAGACAGACAGAAGGTGAGACAGAGGCTCGAGAATTCCGGCAAAAGCTTGGTCGTGGAAGAAGTCAAGAACCGAGACCCTCTCCTGAAGCTCACCGACGTTCTTACAGTAAACTCTGATGAGGACGTCATCAGGGCATTCAGGAACCAAAACCGGGGCATCTTCCACGATCTGAAGGAGAATGATGATAGACTTGAAATCAAGTACAGAGGCAAAGCACGTAATCCGCACACTAGCCACATTGTCCTGAGCGTATCTCCGGCCATTTGGAAAAGGGCGACCGACGCTGGAGCTGTCTATATCGACCTCCAACGCATCCGGGTGTGGGACCAGTCACCACTGGTCCAATGCTCGAGGTGCCTTGGATATGGCCACAGTAAAAGGTTCTGCACAGCATCAGCAGACCTATGTAGCCACTGCGGAGGACCGCACCTTAGGGCGCAATGCACAGAATGGCTGGCAGGAGGTGAACCCTCTTGCAGAAACTGCACAGCGGCCAAGATGGATCGCAACGACCATAATGCCTTCAGCCAAGAATGCCCCATACGCAGGAAGCGCGACGCTATAGCTCGCATGTCGGTCGCGTACTGCTAAGGGCGCCCAGGAGAACAACGGCAACCCAAACCCCTACAGAATAGTACAGGCCAACCTCCAGCGAAAAAGACTGGCGACCAACGAGCTCCTGACCGAAGCGAACAAGCGCGGGGTCGCCATTGCTCTCCTACAGGAACCATACGTCGGCGGAGCTAAAGTAATGAGGAGTCATAGAGGCGTTCGGGTCTTCCAGAGCACTGACACCGGAGACGGGACTGTTAAGGCCGCAATAGCGGTCTTCGACAAAGACCTCATCGTCGAACAGTACCCTAAACTCACCACGAACAACATCACCGTGGTGGGGATCCGAACCAGTGCCTGGAGGATCACACTAGTCTCCTTCTACTTCGAGCCAGACCAGCCAATCGGACCATACCTCGAGCACCTCAAACGCGTAAAGGATGAGATGGGTCCCGGGAGATTGATTCTTGGAGGAGACGCAAATGCCAAGAGTACCTGGTGGGGAAGCCTGTCCATTGATCACAGAGGCGAAGAAGTGTCCGGAGTCCTCGATGAGCTTGACCTGAACATACTGAACAGAGGGGAAATTCCGACCTTCGACACGACCAGAGGGGGGATAAGATACTGTAGTCACGTCGACATAACAGTATGCTCGACAGATATCTTGGACCTAGTGGACGACTGGAGGGTAGACGAGGGCCTCACGAGCTCGGATCACAACGGCATTGTCTTTAACATTAAATTAAAAAGGTCAAAAGGCATACAAATTAACCGAACAACTAGGCTTTTCAATACTAAAAAAGCGAATTGGTCCGAGTTTCGTGAGAAAATCGGCCAATTACTGCAAGCAAAAAATATTAACAAAATTGAAATAGACAACTTAAATACGGCCGAACAACTTAATGCAATAATAAATCACTACACCAACATAATAAAAGACGCATGCACTTCAACAATGCCTATTAAGAAAAGTAATGAAGTGTTCACTTTGCCGTGGTGGTCCGAGAAACTCGAGAGGATGAAAAAAGAGGTCACTACCTATAAACGCAGAGTTAGATGTGCTGCACCAGTCCGCAGAGCGAAGGTCGTCGAAGAGTACCTGAAAAAGAAAGTTGAGTATGAGACGGAAGCAGCCAAGGATGAAACCGCGAGCTGGAAGGACTTCTGTTCAAGACAGGATAGAGAAGGGGTTTGGGAAGGCATTTACCGGGTAATAGGAAGGACCAAGGGAAGAGGAGAGGATCAGCCACTAGCGAAGGATGGGGAGGTTCAGGACGCAAAAGGCTCAGTGGAACTGTTGGCGAAAACCTTTTATCCGGAGGACCACGCAGACACCGACAGCACCTGCCACAGTCTTACTAGAGAAAAGGCCGAGGCCGTGAATGCTGGAGGGCAAGGTGAACCATGTGAGCCACCATTCACGATGGCTGAACTGATGGCAGCGTGTGAGTCTTTTAATGCCAAAAAAGCACCAGGAGCAGACGGTTTTACTGCCGACATTTGTTGCCAAGCCACTAGAGGCGCCCCGGAAGTAGTCCTGGCTCTTCTGAATGGCTGCTTGAGGACCCACCTCTTCCCTGAAATTTGGAAAGAAGCTACGGTAATAATTTTGAGGAAGCCTGGTAAATCGGATTACAGCTCCCCAAAAGCGTACAGACCCATCGGCCTATTACCAATTTTCGGAAAAATCTATGAGAAGATGTTGGTGGCCCGCCTCAAGTTTCATCTGATCCCCAGGATGAGTACTCGCCAGTATGGATTCATGCCCCAGAGAAGCACTGAGGACTCCCTCTATGCACTAATGCATCACATACGCGCCAAGCTGTTACTAAAGAAAATAGTAGTACTGGTATCATTGGACATAGAGGGAGCCTTCGACAGCGCGTGGTGGCCAGCCATAAGAGTCCGCCTGGCTGAGGAACAGTGTCCAGTCGGCTTGAGGAGGGTCATCAGCAGCTATCTCGAAAACCGAAAGGTCAGGGTCAGGTATGCAGGTGAAGAGTTTTGCAAGGCCACAAGCAAGGGTTGTGTCCAGGGATCTATCGCGGGACCGATACTCTGGAATCTGTTGCTGGACCCGCTTCTAAAGAGCTTGGAGGCTGGGGAAGTCTGTTGCCAGGCATTTGCAGACGACGTTGTGCTGGTTTTCGATGGTGACACAGCGCTGGAAATCGAGGGACGTGCCAATGCCACTCTCGGGCATGTCCAGGCGTGGGGTGTCCAAAACAAGCTTAAATTTGCCCCGCAGAAGACCAATGCGATGGTCATAACGCGCAAATTGAAATACGACACCCCGCGCCTGAGCATGGGCGGGATCGACATTGCCATGTCCAACGAGATCAAAATCCTGGGTGTCACCATCGACAAGCAGCTCACTTTTAACGCACACGTCGCAAATGTGTGCAGAAAGGCGATAGGCATCCACAAGCAGCTAACTAGGGCAGCAAAGACCAGCTGGGGGCTAAACCCCGAGGTCATTAGGATCATATATGTGGCCACCGTCGAACCAGTCATTCTGTACGCCGCCAGCGTATGGGCTCCGGCCGTCGACAAACTAGGCGTCAAAAGGCAGTTGGGAGCAGTACAGCGCGGTATTGCGCAAAAACTGTGCAAAGGATACCGGACGGTATCCTTGAACTCCGCGCTAGTGCTGGCTGGGATACTACCTCTCGACCTGCGAGTCCGCGAAGCGGCATCGCTATACGAGGCCAGAAGAGGGGTGCCTCAGCCAGCACTCGGTGACAGGGAGGTCGAGCAGACCGCCTCGGCAATGGAGGCTCCACACCCCGCAGAGCGCGCTGAGCTAGAGCTCGTTAGCCTGGTAAATCAAGAGCAACTAATTAATGCGCAGAGCGAACTTGAAGTTCGTATCTTCACGGACGGGAGCAAGATTGGGGGCAAGGTTGGAGCGGCACTATCCGTATGGACCGGTGACGCCGAAGCCAAAACCCGCAAGCTTGCTCTCCCACACTACTCCACCGTTTACCAGGCTGAGCTTCTGGCGATATGCGTCGCAACAAGGGAGATCTTGAAGCACAGTGCGCATTCGTTTGGAATCTTCAGCGACTCCATGGCGGCCCTCCAAACCATACAAAATTACAACCGCCACCACCCCCTGGCAGTAGAGACAAGGGCCAACCTTAGGTCCCTGTCGATCCAAAACAAGACTGTTACCTTGTTTTGGATCAAAGCCCACGCGGGGTTGGAAGGTAATGAGAGGGCCGATGAATTAGCCAAAATAGCCGCTGAGGGTTCCAAACGAAAGCCCGATTACGACCTGTGCCCGGTTTCATACGTCAAGCGATGCATCCGAATGGCAACTCTTGACGTGTGGAACCAGAGATACTGCGCTGGAGAAACCGCCTCAGGGACGAAGTTGTTTTTCCCGGATGCGGTGGCGGCGTACGGGATAGTCAGGAAGATGAAAATCAGCAGTGTAACTACCCAGATCATGACGGGACACGGTGGGTTCTCGGAATACTTGAATCGCTTCAAGTGCAAAGAGAGCCCATCGTGCATCTGTGATCCCGACATTGCTGAGACGGTGCCACATATATTGTTCAACTGTCCCGTCTTTGACCAGGAAAGGCTTGTGGCTGAGCATGTACTCGACACCAAACTCGACGCTGCAAATATATGGCCGATAATGAAAAGTAAAAAGAGACAGTTGTTTTTGGAATTTTGCGTAAAAATATGTGGGAAAGTTATAAAGAGGAACAAAGCTGTATAAGCAAAGATGTTTGCATAATATTGTAAATAATATTAGAGTCAAGCATTGAGAACAAAAGCTAGAAAATTGCCAAATACCAGAAGAAAACTATAAGTTTATCGAATGTCAAAGGTTGCCCATACTAATTTTAAGAGCGTAAGTAGCTGTAAGAAACTGTATATAAAATGGATAAATAAGATTGATGGTCAAATTATATTATCGACAAAATGAACTAGAAGTAAGCCTAGTAAATAGAAATAGCATTAAGGAATAATTTTGTGACTAGAAGTAAGGATAGTAAAATCGTTGTTAAATAGAAATAGTGATAAGAAATACATAGTTAGTAAGAAAAATGTTAAAAGATGATTGTCAAAGTTTTTAACCAAAAATGTAAATTTAATAAAAACATTGTGTCCTGTGTTATACCCGTAATAAAGAAAAAGAAAAAAATAGAGCATAGAATAGAGAAAGTAGAAGGGCGTCCTACCCTTAAAGACAGAAAGAAGATGGTATGATAGAAAGACAAAGTATGAGGAATAAAAGTGCGAGAGGAATAATTGATAGAACTAGAATGGAAGATTAGCATTAGTTAACATAGGCTCTGATTTATGTCAGAGGGAGTAGAGAAAAAAAAAAAAAAAAAAAAAAAAAAAAAAAAAAAAAAAAAAAAAAAAAACCAGTTGCACTCGGTCTCTCGAGCTGGAAGCAGCAAAACTACACGCGCTCTGCACATTTAAATACGTTTTAATTGGTTTTTGTGCCCCGATTTGGTCGACTTAAGTGTCGTTGGCTGCGGAAACTTAAGCCGCATAAAGTGACGTGCCTAAACAGTGCCGGTCTACAGTGCCAGAAAAGTTAAAAGTGTAAAACCTCATTTTTTGAGGTTAAGTGAAACACACATAACATAAAACCTCATACGCTGCCGAAACCAGATCGTGACCCCCTGCTTTTTTCATTGCCATCGTGTGGACATCGTGGTTCCCGATCATCTGGGCTGCTGAAAACCATCCTGACATCACGCCTTCGCGAGTTATTCAGGATCTTTGAAAAACCACGTGCCCTGAAAAAGTGGAAGGAGTGGAGACAGAGGATTGAAATTTGGGGTAAACCTGCACCCCCTTCACTTAAGGCGAGTGCAACTTATTTTATAATTTTAACATATCTGTTATATGTTATATAACAGTTTAAATATCGTATATTTGAACAAAAATAACTCCTGACAGAAGAACTTTTGCAAGAATCTTCAACTGCAGCCTGGTGCGCGCTCATTAGAGGACCTTAAATTTCTAATTTTAAAATTTTCGACACACCTATTTTTGTACAGTAATTAAATAACTGAAATTTATCTAAATTTGTAATTTCAGTAACTAAAAATACTGAAAAACCTAAATTCTAGTTTTAGCCATTTAGCAGTTCATTTGTCCTTATTTTAAGTACTTTTTTCAAAATTTTTAGTCAATTAGTTTTAAAGATATTGAATTTTTTATGTATTTTGTGATTAATTCAGAATTAAATAGTAAAAAATAGTTTTTGACACCAGGACGAGTTCCAACATACTAATTGGGACCCACTTAAGCCCAAACACGGGCTATATAGCTTCCTGTTTGGCTATTTTGACCAAATCGCGCCATCTTGGTTGTTCGGTTGTAAACCCTTAAGGTACGATATCTCAGAAACCACTGATCCGATTAATCTCGCGTTTTCATTCCGGACAGTGGCTTACAGCCACCTTTTAGTGTGGTAGGTTTTCAGGCTGTTTCAGGCCCTTCAAAGTTTTTCTGCTGAAATTGCTTTCAGGAGATACCTAAGGTGACGCCGAGCGGCACATCCAAAACCCCGACTCTCTCTGACGAAGGGATCAAAAGATACAGGCCTTTTAGTTCGACCTTTGACAGCTCGGCGGCCATTTTGTTTAACTTCGAACCGCCGCGGCTCCTGAACCAGAGGTCGTAGAAGGTTGCGGTTTTCGGGGTTGTACTTGGGGGCTCTTCGCCTTTGCTACTCCGCGTTTCCAGGCGCTTTGGAGCAAAATATTTTCGGGCTCCTGAAAACAGTTTCAGCATATAGCAGGGCTCAGGCCCAGCTGAGCGAGCCCAAACTCGAGTACTCTGCCACTGTCCAAAGCGGAGTTATTGCAGCTCAAAGTTTGACTTTGACAGTTGTGCCGCCATTTTGTGCAATTTTAAAACACCCATATCTCCGCAACGGAGAGTCGTAGAGGGCCGGGATTTCCACTGGGCATATACCCAGGCTAAAGGCTATAGGGTGGAACGTTTTTCAGGCATTTTCAGAGACCAAAAAATTTTCAGCCTGAAAACCATTTCAGTGGATTGGTCTCGTCAGGCCAAGTGCGGAGAGCCCAAACACTGGGGTTTTTGGACCGGTGGTTCCGGAGAAACAGCTTGCAACCACTTCTTGGTTACCATCTTGGCAGAAAAACCAAATCTTCAAGTTAGGATATCTCCGGAACCCCTTGGGATAACTGCACCGAGTTTGGAATCATCTGAGAGGGCTTGACGAGAGCTATCTACTGAGATTAGCGAAACGACTCTACGTAGAGCACAAAAAGTTTTCGATCTTAAATCGGGAACTGAAGACCCTGGAGCATTTTTCTTTTGCGGAGCAAGTTTAATTGTGACTGTGCATTTAATTTATAGGAACTTTATTAGTTCAATCCAGTGGAGACTGACTCTACGTAGAGACGAACGCTATTTAATTGTATTTTTGTAAATTTTATTTAATATTAGTAAGTATCAATACGAAGGCTTTATTGAGCCCAATTGCAAATTCCCGTTTTCTTTACGACTGTTGACTTGTACTTATTTAGAGTTTACTTGTTTTGTTTTTGCTTTTATTTATTTCTAATTTAGACTGCACACATCTTTACACAGTGTGCAGATCAGATAAGTTGTTGCTGTCGTTGCTATTGTTTGCGCATTTTTAGGTTTTTTAGACTTACTCAACATAGAGTAAAAACTTGAAGACTATTGACACATTTACAGACGCCATTTACACGTCTTATTAGTAGAAATAGAGACTATCCTACCTTTATAACCATGCTCGGATTGAGAACCCCGACTAAACACGCGACATCAAACTCCCCCAAGAAAGCCGTGGAATCGATGGAGAACGCAGGTCCTACGTCAGAAACCCATGACCAAACTTTTGAGGTCCAAGAAAACAGTGTCGAGATAGAGGCCACGAAAAAGACCTTACCGAAAAAGGTGGCTATGCCGGCGGCGGGACCCTCTAAGGCAAAAGCCCAAAAATCATCGTTGGACGCCTCGGGTAGTCCGCCCCCAAAACCGACCTATCCCACAAGACTTGCCGAGGGAAGGGCGTGCCTAAGTAAGGCAAAGCTCCACCTTGGCAACTCAAGAAACACTAAAACAGAAATAAAAGAAGGTGTCATTGCAGCCGTGGAACGACTCTATCAGTTGCTGAAGGAGTCGGAGGCGGTCAAGGAAAAAAAAGGAACAGCTCAGAGCAAGGGGCAGGATGGGAGGAGAGAGGAGGAACCTTTACACCCTCCACTCTCTTCTCATCCTGACAGTTGCCAGGTGGAAAACGAGCTGATAAAAAAGATGGAGGAGCATCTCAAGCTCATCACAGCAAACACCGAGAAGATGGAGGGTCTCAGAGACACACTACTGACCCATCAGAAAGTCTTGGAGGGGACCACCTACGCGAGTGTGGCGGCTGGTAGCAGTAGGGGAAGACTCCCGGAGCAAACCACCCTGCACTCGGTGGTGGTCACCTCCAAGGACGAAACAGAGACTGGTGATGAGGTGCTCCAAAAACTCCGGACTGCGGTGAATGCTAAGGAAGGGGGAGTGACCATCGATAAAATCAGGAAAGCCAAGGACAGAAAGGTCATCGTGGGCTGCCGAAGCGAGGAAGAAAGGCGCGTATTGAAGGAGAGAATCCAGAAGGCGGGTAATCACCTTAACGTCGACGATGTCAGAAATAAGGACCCACTACTAATCCTCAAAGACGTCCTGACTTACAACAATGACGACGATATCCTTCTCGCTCTGAGAAATCAGAACGAGAGGATATTCAGAGATCTAGAAAAACAGGACAATAGAGTGGAGATCCGATACAGGAAGAAGACAAGGAACCCTCTGATGAACCACGTCGTTGTTAGGGTGTCCCCCAGAATATGGACTAGGATTATGGACGCGGAGACCGTGCAGATCGACCTGCAGCGCATACGAATCGCGGACCAATCTCCTCTCGTCCAGTGTTCTCTCTGTCTGGGTTACGGACATGGCAGGCGTTTCTGTAAAGAAACGGTCGAGAAATGTAGCCATTGCGCCGGGCCCCATAAAAAGACGGACTGTCCTCACTGGCTTGACGGTGCAGTGCCGACATGCTGCAATTGCACGCACGCTAAACTGGCAAACACAGAGCACAACGCTTTCAGCCAGGACTGCCCGATAAGAAGGAAGTGGGACGCATTGGCGAGAGCCACAACGGCATATTGCTAAGGTGGCCACGGGCGTTGGGGCATTCGGGAGTGAAACTCCCACCACCAGCGAAGCATCACACCTGATAATACAGGCAAACCTACAGAGGAAGCAGCTCGCCACCAACGAACTGATGATAGAAGCGGATCGCAGGAAAGCTGCCATAGCTCTGCTCCAGGAACCTTACGTGGGGGGCTCAAGTAGTATGAAGAACTACAGAGGAGTGAGGATCTTCCAGAACACCAACCCAGGGGAAGGAAAGGTCAAAGCGGCCATTGCAGTGTTTAATCACGACTTTGACATTCTACAGTACCCGATTCTCACCACAAATAACATCGTTGTGGTGAGAATCCGAACGCTGGCCTGGGAGATCACCGTGGTGTCGTACTACTTTGAGCCCGATCAACCCATTGAGCCGTACCTGGAGCATATCAAGAAGATCGGAGAAAAACTAGGACCGCAGAGACTGATCGTTGGTGGCGATGCAAACGCCAAAAGTAGCTGGTGGGGGAGCGACAGAGTCGACCTGAGGGGCGAAGTTTTTTCCGGCGCTCTTGAGGAGATGTCCTTGCAGGTGCTCAACGACGGAGATAAACCAACCTTCGACACGGTCAGAGGAGAGCAAAGACTGACCAGTCATGTCGATGTTACGGCCTGCTCCGAGGATATGCTCGACCTGGTGGACGACTGGAGGGTCGTCGAAGACCTGACGAGTTCGGACCACAATGGTATGGTATTTCAAATAAGATTACAAAAATCAAAAGGAATCAACATAAACAGGACAACTAGGATATACAACACAAAAAGGGTTAACTGGGACCGGTTTCATGAGAAACTGGCCCAGCTAATGAACGATAACAATATAAACAAAATAGAAATAGACCAAACCCAAACACATAAAGAACTAGACCAATTTACAGAAAAATATATAGAACAGATTAGCAGAACATGTAACGAGACATTAGCAAAAAAGAAAACAAATGAAAGACTTACCGTACCATGGTGGACCGAGGAGCTCGAGGAAATGAAAAAGGAAGTCGCCACCAGGAAGCGCAGGGTCCGATGCGCAGCGCCGATTCGGAGGTCGAAGGTGGTCAGCGAGTACCTGCAACAAAAAGAAAAATATGAGTTAGCAGCGACAGGGGCACAGGTAGCTAGCTGGAAGCACTTTTGCAGTAGGCAGGACAGGGAGAGTGTATGGGATAGCATATACCGCGTCATCAAGAATACTGCCAAACGCCAGGAAGACATCCCATTGGTGAAAGATGGACGCCAACTGGACCAGAAAGAGTCAGCCAGCACTTTAGCGGAGACTTTTTTCCCGGAGGACCAAGAATGTGAGGATAACTCAGAACACAGGCAGACCAGAGTCCTTGCAGCAAACACAAATGACTGGGCGCATGGTGAGAAACATGACCCAGCATTTACGGTCGAAGAACTCCGGGCCGCGACGGAAAGTTTTAATCCCAAAAAGGCTCCGGGGAAAGACGGTTTTACCGCAGACATTTGCAGCCAGGTTGTCTCCAAAAATTTGGAACTAAACCTGGCGCTTATGAACAAGTGCCAGAAACTCGGCCACTTCCCAACTCCCTGGAAAGAGGCGACGGTGGTGGTCTTGAGGAAGCCTGGCAAGGACGATTACACAAACCCAAAGTCCTACAGACCCATCGGCCTGTTACCGGTCATGGGGAAGATTCTGGAGAAAATGATAGTCGGGAGACTAAAGTGGCATCTGCTCCCGAGACTGAGCCCTCGACAATATGGCTTCATACCGCAGAGAAGCACCGAAGACTCCCTCTATGACCTGATACAACATCTGTACGCAAAACTTAATGATAAGAAACTTATAACCGTAATATCACTGGACATAGAGGGAGCCTTCGATAGTGCCTGGTGGCCCGCAATCAAGATCAGACTTGCCGAAGAAGAGTGTCCGGTAAACCTCCGACGACTCATGGACAGCTACCTACAGGACCGTATAGTCCGGGTTAGGTACGCCGGAGAAGAGTACAAAAAGGACACTCAAAAGGGATGTGTGCAGGGATCGATTAGCGGGCCGATTCTCTGGAATCTTCTCCTTGATCCACTGCTCAAGGGACTGGAACACCGGGGTGACTATTGCCAGGCTTTCGCTGATGACGTGGTGTTGGTGTTTGCTGCGGATACGGCACTGGAGGTGGAGAGAAGAGCCAATGCCGCACTCGCGTATGTTCAGGCGTGGGGTGTTAAAAACAAATTGAAATTTGCACCACATAAGACCCAGGCAATGTTGCTCACCAGAAAATTGAAATTTGACACACCACGACTGAGCATGGGCGGGATCGACATCGGTCTATCTAGTGAGATAAAGATCCTGGGGCTCACCATTGACAACAAGCTGACGTTTAACAGTCACGTGGCAAACACATGTAAGAAGGCATTAAACATATACAAGCAGCTCTCACGAGCCGCCAGGATCAGTTGGGGCCTCCACCCCGAAATAATCAGGACAATCTACATGGCCACGGTGGAGCCCATCGTTACTTACGCAGCTGGCGCTTGGGCTAAAGCAACAAATAAAATAGGTGTTCAAAAACAGCTAAACGCGGTACAGAGAGGCTTCGCGCAGAAACTGTGTGGAGCGTACAGAACAGTTTCGCTGAACTCGGCGCTGATGCTGGCTGGGTTACTGCCCCTCGATATCCGAATCCGGGAGGCTGCATCGTTGTATGAAGCAAAGAGAGGAGTACCCCTGCCAGAGTTAGCCGATAGAGAAGTAGAGCGCAGACTGGCCTTCGCCGAAACCCAGCACCCGGCAAGACATATGCGCCTTGAGTTCGTGGGCCTGGTGGACCAGGAGGAGTTGAACCACCACGTGCATCAAGCAGTCTCGATTTACACCGATGGCAGCAGGATTGAGGACAAGGTCGGAGCAGCATTGTCTCTCTGGAGCAATGAAGCCGAGACCAAAGCACTCAAACTTAAGCTGCCATCGTACTGCACCGTTTACCAGGCTGAACTCCTGGCCATATGCCATGCCACAAAAATTGCCCTGCGACGAGACGAGGGCAGTTTCGCTATTCTTAGTGACTCACGCTCTGCCCTGGAAACGGTCATAAACCCGTATTCCCTCCACCCCCTGGCTGTCGAAACTAGAGCCAACATCGAGGAGAGCAGACTCCAGAACAAGGAAGTTTCCTTGTTCTGGATTAAAGCACACGCGGGACTGGAGGGGAACGAGCGCGCGGATCAACTGGCAAAAGAGGCTGCGCTGCATTCCAGGAGGAGGCCAGACTACGATAGTTGCCCAGTTTCATTCGTCAAGAGACAGATACGTTTGCGGGCTCTTGACGAATGGAATGTACGCTACCAGGCGGGACAAACGGCGGCTGTCACTAAGATGTTCTTCCCTGATGCAGTGCAAGGATATAAGACGGTGAGAAAAATAAGACCGGCAGGCTTAGCGACTCAGGTAATGACGGGGCACGGTGGTTTCTCAGAATACTTGCACCGATTCAAGTGTAAGGGGGACCCATCGTGCATCTGTGAGGTGGGGGTCACCGAGTCTGTCCCACACCTCCTGTTCGATTGCCCAGTATTCGAAAAGCTTAGGTACGAAACCGAACATAGACTGGACTGCGACATAAAGCCCGAAAATGTACATACGATAGTAGCAGATAAGCAATTAAGACAAATATTTATAGAATACAGTGTGCAAATAGTAAAGATAGTAGTAAAGAGAAATAGATAAATAAGTTATGTTTCATATATAGTTGGTAAATTATGTATAAAAACATATAAACAAGCTAGTAGATAACAAAAATAAATTAAGTTTGCAAAGTAACCTAACCTAACCTAACCCAATAATAGTACCTAAGTCAAAAATAGAAATAAGATAGTATAAGCAAAGTAGGATACTTAAATATATAATAGTTTATATAGTTGAAGTACCTAAAAGAATAAGTGGAAAAAAAAAAAAAAAAAAAAAAAAAAAAATTAAGTGGTACTTAGATAAGGTTACACGTAAGTTAAATGTTGTCGTCATGTAATGGTTGTCTAGAAGGGAACTTAAGATTCTGTGTTTGTTGTTGCAAATGTCGTCAAGTTAAAATAACACAATGCACAAAAGGACTCTGATCATGTCAGAGGGACACTAGACAAGGCAGGAGTGGGTTTTAGCCGGTAAGAGTCCGGCACTGCCCAGACTGGCTCACGAGTGAGGTAGTCTGGGCGTCCATGAGGATTTCCCCTCCTGCCAAACAAAAAAAAAAAAAAAAAAAAAAAAAAACCTAATCTAACCTTTTTTTTTTTTTTTTTTTTTTTTTTTTTGTTTGCGCTGGGAAAAATGCATTACGCATGCCCACCCGTCGGGGGACGGGAGGGGTATGTGGGACTCCCCGGTAGAACCGGTATACCCACTAAACAACCCAGCGGCATTCCCGCATCGTCTGAGTGGAGGGGGACTGGGAATCGGCAGAGCCTTTCCATCCTGCCCCCCGCCGACGACCGCCCGCCTTTACGGCGGGCCCGGCGGGCCCCTCCCGTCGGGGGGGAGGGGCCCAGGAATGACTGACGACGTGGGTGGTGAACAGTGCAATGCAGGAGAAGGCGCCCCCGCGCCTGTCTCCTGCTGTTCACCACCTGGAGGCGCGTGACGACGATCATACAACCGCCGTCTCACGCCCCGTCTTCGCCTGCGGAGCGGCGCCGCGAGAGGGTCTTCCTCCCGCACGCGCTCCGCCGCCTCCTTCTGAGACATTACCTCTTCGCAGAAGGAGGCGACCGCTGCCCAGGCCCCCTCGCTTTCCAGCATCGAGTTGACGACGCCGGGAAGCGAGAGGTCCTGCCCGACCGCTGCGACCAAAGGTAGGCGCAGCTCGGACCAGGCCGGGCACACCTCGAGGGTGTGCTGCGCCGTGTCCTCCGCCGCGCCACAGTCGTGGCACGACGGGGTCTCCTCCCTTTGGATCCGATGCAGGTGCGATCCGAAGCACCCGTGGCCGGACAACACCTGCACCAGACGGAAGGAGAGGAAACCGTGGGACCGCTCGAGCCAATCCTTCAGGACTGGCCCGAGCGCGTCCAGTGTTCGGCGGCCGAATGCGGCAGTGGCGAGGTCCTCCGTCCAATGATGGACGATTGCGTCCTTCGCCTCTTGCCGCACGGCCTCCCGTTCTTCTGCGACGGGGGGCTCCCCGAGCGCCTTGCGGCGCGCCGTCCATTCGTACACTCTGGTCAGCACCCACGCCTCGAGCTCCCAAGGAGGGGTGCCGGCCAGAGCGCACGCCGCAGAGAAGCCCACCGAGCGGTAGGCCCTCGCCACCCGCAGTGCAATGGCCCTTTGGGGCCTGCGGATGGCCGTGGCGTTCTCCCGTCTGTGGAGGGAGTCTGCCCAGATTGGGGCCCCGTAAAGGGCCATGCTCCTGAGGATGCCGGCATACAAGCGCCGGCATCGCGCCTTCGGACCCCCCAGATTCGGGAGGAGCCACGACAAGGCGTTCGCGGCCTTCAGCAGACGCGTCGACAGCCCGCTAAAGTGTGGGCCGAAGCGCCACCTGCTGTCGAGGACAAGGCCCAAGTACTTCATCTGGGCCTTGACCTCGATCCTGACGCCCTCCACTATAATGTGGCCGTCGGGAGGGATGCGCTGCCGTGGACCGTGAAAATACACGGCCTCGGTTTTGTGCAGCGCAACCTTCAGTCCGAGGCGGCGAATCCTTCCTGCCACTAAGGATCCGCCGGCAGAGGCCAGACTGGCCGCCTCCCTGAAGTCCCTCCCCCGGGCGACGAGGAGGGTGTCATCCGCGTAACAGATGACGCTCGTGCCACGGAGGAGGGTTCCCCGCAGTAGCCAGTCGAATCCAATGTTCCACAGCAGTGGTCCTAGGACCGACCCCTGTGGAACACCAGACTCTGCGCCGTATCGCCTCACTGTGGCCGTTTTGTCTGCGAGGAGGACCACCCGGTCCTCCAAGTAGCTGGCCAAGAGTCGGCGCAGGTACTGAGGCACTCCGTGGTACCGGAGCGCCTCCAAGATTGTCGAGTGGGGGACGGAGTTGAAGGCGTTGGCTATGTCGAATGACACCGCCAACACTCCGTCGCCCGCCTCCACGGCCTCCCTCACCTGGCCCTTGAGTAGGGCCAGCGCGTCGACCGTCGAACGACCCCGTCGGAAACCGAATTGGGCGTCCGACAGGTCCGGCCCCACCGTCCTCAGCAGGCTCTTTAGCCGGTCGGCGATTATCCCCTCGAACAACTTACCGACCTCATCGAGCAAGACGATGGGCCGGTAAGCCGAGGGGGAGTCCGCCGGGCGTCCCTCCTTTCGGAGCAGGCATAGCCGCCCCTCCTTCCAAGGTTTCGGGAACCTCCCAGTCGTAAAACACGCGCTGAACAGGTCCCGAAACCTCTCCTCCATCTGTAAGGCGGCGATGGCCACCACCCGTGCGGGAACGCCGTCCGGCCCTGGGGCTGTGTTCTTTGCGCGGAGGTGTAGAGTCCCCGCGCAAAGTTCCACCGCCGTAACCGGTGGGACCTCCTCCTCCGGCGGAGCCGCCTCCCGCGGGGGATCCATCACTGGCGGGGTGAAGTCGGTCCTGGATGGAAACAGGGACCGGACCACCCCGTCCAGCAGTGCCGGCTCGAGGGTCTCCGTCAGTGGAAGACCACAGGGGCGCAGTTTATTCCGCGCCGCCTTGTATGGTCTTCCAAATGGGTCCCTGTCGAGACCCTCTAACATCTCGGCTCTCGCCGAATCTTCGGCCGCGCGCATTGCCGACTTGAGGACAGTCTTTGCGTCAACGTACGTGGCATAGAGGGCCTCCTCGCTGGTGGGGTCTCGGTGCCTGCGCCTTCGACTCCGCGTGTAGGCCCTCCTGGCCGCCACGCAGGCGGTTCGGAGCCCCGCCAGTTCCTCCGACCACCAATAGACGGCGCGGCGGGGAGCTGGGCGGCGAGACCGGGGCATGCTGGAGTTGCACACCTCGGTCAGGGACCTCCTCAGCTGAACCGCTGCGGCGTCCACGTCCAGGACCTCGACAGGAGGTGCGAGCCAGTCCTGGACGAACGCCGCCTCCTCCGCAGCCTCTCGGTCCAGGCGGGTGAGAGCCCACCGTGGGAACGCAGATTGGCCCGAGCCTGGAGCAATTCCCCGGGAGCTCTGGGTGGAGCTGATGTCGAACCGCACATATCGGTGGTCCGACAAGGTCTCCACCATCTCCACCCGCCAGTTCACGACGTGGGCGGCTAGCACGGGGGTGGCAAACGAGACGTCGACCACTGATCCTCCCCGTTGCCGCACACACGTGTGAACGGTCCCTCTGTTCAGGAGGGACACACCGCACGACGCCGCCCAAAACTCCACGGCGCGTCCCCGGACATTGCAGGACCCGGCCGGGTTGCCCCAGGCCGTCGACTTGGCGTTCAGGTCACCCAGTACGGCGACCTGGCGTGGCGCCGCCCTCCCGACCACCGCGGTGAGGATTTCGAGAAAGTTCTCGAAATCAGAGAGAGGGCGGTTCGGGGAGAAATAGACGCCCACAAGGGCTAATTCTCCCCACGCGGCGGCCACGTATCCCGGTCCCCTCTCTAAGAGCGAGAGGGGAGGGGAGTCCGTGGAAGACCGCGTCACCAATGCCACCAAGCCGTCCCGATCGCCCAGCCAACGGCCAGGGACTGAGTACGGCTCGGCGACAGCCGCCACGTCCACCAACCACTCGGCCATGGTCTGCATCAGCAGATCCTGGGCCGCTCTGCAGTGGTTGGTGTTCGCCTGGAGGATGCGATGCTTGACCGAACTATCCATCGACAGACATCGCACCCCCCTCCACAACCGCCGCCGATGTCCCAGCCTCAGGGACGGCAACGGTGGCAGCGACAGGCCGGATCAGCGCCTGCGCTTTGCCCTTCTTAGGGGGAGGATTGCACTTCCTCCCCATCATCACGTGGCCTGCCGGGCAGCCACTGGCGGCACACACCGCACAATGCGGCGTGGCGGCCTCGCAGGAGGCCGACTTGTGGCCTTCCTTGCTACAGCGGAAGCATTTGTCCGCCCTGTCGACCTCGGACGGACAAAGGGCCCGAGTGTGTCCGACTCCAAGACACTTGTAGCAGCGCAGAGGCTGGGCTGCAAGTGCCCGGACTACACCCGAGCTGAACCCGACAGTCAGCCGTCCCTTGGCTAGGACGGCTGCAGCTGCGGCGACTAGGCACTCGAGGCGAATGGTGCCCATGCCGCCGCGGCCGGGCCTGATGGCCCGACCTTGCACCGCTGTGACGCCACAGCCCCCCATCGCAGCGACCGCCGCCACCACCTCCTCTTTGGTGACCGAGTCGTCGAGGTCGGTCACCTCCAAGGCCACAGACTTTACGGGCCTGGTGACCTTGGCCGCGTCGGCGATGACCTCTCGCAGCTTGGTTGCGAAGAGGTCCGCGTTGGCGCCGCCCTGAGCCCCCGGGAACTCGAACATTCGAGCCCCGGCCTGGGTCCGGCGGCAGGATACTGTGCCGATCCCCAGCTGGGTGGGATCGGCGTTGGCACGCGCCCGCATCATTACGGACGCGTACGTCTCCCCCCGCTCCACAGCCTCAGCGGTGAGCGTCACCACTACGGCTGCGGTCTTCGGAGGAACCAGCTTCCTCTTTGACTTGGCGGCGGGGGCCCCATTAGCTGCAGGAGCAGCAGCGGGAGCAGCGGCGTTGGGCTTCGGGGCCGACGTTTTCCCCTTCCCCTTTCCCTTGCCTGTTTTCTGAGGCGGGCCGGGAGGGGTGGTGGTGGGGGTGGCAGGGGCAGCCACCGTCTTGGACTTCTTTTTGCCCTTTTTCACCTTCGTCCACCCCTGCTGGTTGGATGGGGTGGTGGACGGAAGATGGGCGTCCTGGGAGGACAGGTCAGGCTGGCGTGGCCGACTGTCCGCCGCGAGCGGCGGTCGCAGGCGTTTCTCCGGCAAGAGCCTGTCCTCTATGCCCGCAAGACAGGCTCTCGTGAAGGCCCTTTCCTCCATTACGACCTTGCGGATTACATCCTCAAGGTTGGAGGGCGGGGCCTCAGCCGCTGGTCTCGGCTCGGACACCTTAGTATTTGGCCGGGCCGTGGCTTCAGCCAGCTTCAGATGAAGCTGGCTGACCTCTGACTGCAGGCGATCGACTTTCGCCTGCAGTTGCCGCGTTTCGTCGGACGCCTTGCGTTGCACCAGCTCTCCGACGATGCAGCGCATGCTCGCGGCCCTGCATTTAAGGGACTTTTGAAAAGTCCCTTTTAAGTTAGAGGACTTGGAGGCGACTGCCACTATCTCCTCTTCGTCCTCCTCAGCCATCAGCTGCAGCTCCGCCAGGGAGTGGTCCGCGTAGTGGACGCGGGACGCGCCGTACCCGGACTTGGCCCGGGCGGCGTGCGTCCGTTGCTCCGTGGCCGCAACCCGCTCCTCCAGGTCTTGTTGGACCTGCGCCCGTCGAGACAGGTCCAACTGGCGCTGGGCTTCTGCCAGACCCACGTCGTGGGTGTCAGACACCGGCCTCTTGGCCCTCGGCTGTGACGCAGTGTCCGAGGAACCCCCAGACCCCTTCCGCTGATAAGCCCGCTTCATTGTGTCCCGGCGAGCAATCGCCGAACCACACGACATGATGGACTCGTCGTCGGAGTCCAGCAACTCGCCCGCCGAGCTATAGAAGCTAGTCGCAGATGGCGCGCGGCTAGCCTCTGATGCCGAGGCACCCTCAGATTGGCCCTGAGAAGGGCCTTTTGCTTGGCCCTGAGAAGGGCCTTTTGGGTGGCCCTGAGAAGGGCCTTTTTGTTGGCCCTGACAAGGGCCTTTTGCTGGGCCCTGAGAAGGGCCTTTTGGTTGGCCCTGAGAAGGGCCTTTTTTAAAACGCCCGGAGGCGGTCCTCAATTGCTTTGGCATAGCCTCCGCAGGTGTCGTAGATGCCGACATGAAATAAAATGGGATAAAAACAGTTAAAATACGCTACGACTGCACAGTGCACTTTAGCCGAACACCGGTCTGCCACTCCGTTACGGTGGTCAGAACCGGGTCGTTGCCCAGGGGACGCGACGTGGACGCAAGCACTGTGGGTTGGTCCCCCGTGGAAACCTAACCTAACCTTTTTTTTTTTTTTTTTTTGTCGCTGAGAAATGACATTACGCATCTCCGCTCGTCGGGGGACGAGACAGAGTATGTGGGACACCCTGCCAGAGTGGCAGTATACCCACTAAAACTCAGCGGTGTTCCTGCGACGCCGTGATGGGAGAGCTATGGGAAATTGGCTCAGCCTCTGCTTCCACAGCCCTCCCGGCGTATGCCCGCCTAGCTGGCGGGCCCCGCATGCCCCCCAGTCTGGGGGGCTACGGGAATGGCCGGGAACACCTGGCCATTCCCGTCCGACACTGGTGGAGGCCCGTGCAATACAGGCAAGGGTGCCCCCGCACCCGTTGCCTGCTGGCCTCCACCGGGGAGGAGTCGCTGATGGCCGTCATACTGACGTCTTCTCCGACCCCTCCTCCGTCTTCGGAGCGCCGCCGCGTGAGGATCGTCCTCCCGCGCGCGCTCCGCCGCCTCCTTCTGGGACATGACGTGTTCGCAGAAGGAGGCCACTGCCGCCCAGGACCTCTCATCGCCCAGCATGGCGTTGACCAAACCGGGGAGTGAGAGGTCCGGTCCGATCACCGCAGTGAGACTGCGGCGCGGCTCGGACCACGACGGGCACACCGCGAGGGTGTGCTGCGCCGCGTCCTCCGCCGCACCGCAGTCGTGGCACGACGGTGTCTCCTCCCGTCCGATTCGGTGCAGGTACGATCCGAAACAACCGTGTCCGGACAGCACCTGCACCAGACGGAACGAGAGGAACCCATGCGACCGATCGAGCCAGTCTGGCAGGACCGGCCCGATCGCGTCGAGGGTTTGGCGGCCGAAGGCTGCGGTGGCGAGGTCCCTCGTCCAATGGACGACGATGGCGTCCCTCGCCTCCCGCCGGACGGCCTCCCGCTCTTCCGGGGCGGGGCGTTCTCCTCTCGCCCTCCGCCCCGCCGTCCATTCGTATACTCTGGCGAGCACCCACGCCTCGAGTTCCCAAGGAGGGGTGCCAGCCAGAGCACACGCTGCCGCGAAGCCCACCGTGCGGTAGGCCCGCGACACCCTCTGAGCTATGGCCCTTTGGGGGGCCCGCAAGGCCGCGGCGTTCTCCCGCCTTTGGAGGGAGTCCTCCCAGATTGGGGCCCCGTAGAGGGCCATACTCCTCAAGATGCCGGCGTAAAGTTGCCGGCATCGCGCGCTGGGCCCCCCCAAATTGGGGAGCAGCCACGAGAGGGCGCCCGCAGTCTTCAGCAGGCGCGTCGACAGCCCGCTAAAATGCGGGCCGAAACGCCACCTGCTGTCGAGTACAAGGCCCAGATATTTCATCTGGGCCTTCACCTCGATTCGGACGCCCTCCACAAATATGTGGGCGTCTGGTGGTTGGCGCTGCCGAGGCCCGTGGAAGAACACAGCCTCGGTCTTGTGCAGCGCCACCGTCAATCCTAGGCGGCGGATCCTCCCTGCGACCAAGGATCCGCCCGCCGAGGCCAAGTTGGCCGCCTCCCTGAAACTCTCCCCCCGGGCGGTGAGGAGAGTGTCATCCGCGTAGCAGACGACACTCGTACCTCGGAGGAGAGTTCCCCGCAAGAGCCAGTCGTAGCCGACGTTCCAGAGGAGAGGTCCCAGGACTGACCCCTGCATAAGATCAAGGAGCAAGTCCAGTCGAACGCGGGGCTCAAGGTCCAGGAGCCTAAACCCCTAAACCCTCTCGTCTGCATCAAGGGAGTGCTGTCCAGTTACAGCGACGGGGAGATTGTAGATCTCCTGAAAGCGCAGAACAAACATCTTCTGCAAAACGTCGCTGTGGATGGACAGACCCTAAAGGTGCGCTATAGGAAGCGCGCGAGAAACGTCCACGAGTGCCACCCCGTCCTGGAGCTCTCCCCGGAGCTCTGGAAGTGCTACACTGCGGTTCAGAAAGTCCACCTGGGCATCAAGCGGTGCTCGATTGAGGACCAGTCCCCCCTAGTGCAGTGCACGAAGTGCCTGGCATATGGACACAACAGGTCTATATGCAAAGCTGCGAAAGAACTCTGCAGCTACTGCAGCGGAGCGCACAGCGTAGGGGACTGCCTCACTCGAGCCGACGGCAAACCGCCCACCTGCGCAAACTGCAAGGTAGCACATGGGCCCGGCAGCGACCTGGCACACACAGCGTTCAGCGCAGACTGCCAGGAACGCCAAAAATGGGATGGGATAGCGAGGTCGCGCGTTTCCTATTGCTAAGGGCGACCATGACAACACACCAACGAACCAACCAGTCACCCCCGAAATCGCATCAAGACCGACAGCGAGATTGAAATTCGTCCAAGTCAATCTTCAGCGCTCCAAGCTGGCCACAGAAGAACTCCATATGGCGGCCCAGGCAAGGGGAATCTCAGTAGCACTTGTTCAAGAGCCCTATGTAGGAAGAACAGGTGTGATGAAACAAACACCCGGCACGCAAGTCATCCAGTGCAGCCTAAACCGCCAGAAACCAGTTAAGGCGGCGATCGTTGTTTTCGGAAACAACCTGGAGGTCATCCACGACCCCCAGCTTGTGTCTGAGAACATCGCCGCTGCTTTACTCAAGGTGGGTCAGCTCAGCTTTGGAGTGCTATCGGTCTATTTCGAGGGTGACCAGGACATCGAACCATACCTTTCAGAGACACACAACATCACACAAAAACTACATACAAATAACACAATTGTGGGAGGAGACGTAAATGCCTGGAGCCAGTGGTGGGGAAGTGTTTCCGAAAACCATCGCGGGGCCGCGTACAGTTCTTTCCTCGATGAGCGGGATCTCCACATCCTAAACACGGGCCAAACACCGACGTTCGAGACCTACAGAGGAGACAGGTGGTGCACCAGCATCGTCGATGTGACGGCATGCAGCCTGTCGCTGCTAGGCAAGGTCGAGGAGTGGCGTGTAGAAAGAAGTTTTACAACTTCAGACCACAATGCAATTACCTTCTCGATGCGCTTGGAAAAGGCCTTGGAACCCTTAAGGCCAATCTCGACGCGCATCTACAACACCAAGAAGGCAAAGTGGTCCGAATTCAGCACCCTCTTCAAGACCAGCCTGGTGGACTCAGACATAACACCGGTCAGAGTCTCAGACGTCTCGAGCCCAGAGGACCTGGAGACCATAGTCACCACATATACCCAGAACATCCACCGCTCATGCGAGAATGCGATCCCAAAACTGGGGTCGCCTAAACACGACGCAAAGCCCCCATGGTGGAGTCCTTCTCTAGAGCGTCTTAAGAAAGATGCCTTGACGAAGAAGAGGAGGATCCGAAATGCAGCCGCAAACCGGAGACACTTCACCATCCAAGAGTACGTGACGGCAAAACACACCTACACAACAACAGCAACGGAAGCTGCCACGGCCAACTGGAAGGAGTTCTGCTCTAAGCAGGACCGAGAGAGCATGTGGGACGGCATCTACCGGGTACTAAGGAAGACAGCCAGAAGACAGGACGACGCGCTCCTGAGAAACACCGCAGGTGAGACGCTCAGTCCGGAGCAATCCGCGGATCTTCTGGCACAAACCTTCTACCCCGACGACTCAACGGATGCCGAACAGTCATACCACCATGACCTGCGCAAGCTGGCGGAGGAGAAGAACCCCCAAGGTCTGTCTGCTGATGACCCGTCTTTTACGACTGCGGAGCTGGAAATGGTTCTCCAAAACCAAAATCCGAAAAAAGCACCCGGTCCCGACGGATTAACAGCAGACATCTGCACAGCGGCAATAAACTGTGATCGGGAAGTGTTCTTAGCGATAGCCAATAGATGCCTGTCGCTGTCACACTTCCCGAAGCAGTGGAAGGTCGCCCACGTGTGCATTCTCCGTAAGCCAGGAAAGGACGACTACACCAGCCCAAAGTCGTACCGGCCAATAGGTCTGCTCTCGGTCCTAGGAAAGATCGTAGAGAAACTCCTCGTAGGTAGACTCCAGTGGCATTTCCTCCCAACCCTGAACACAAACCAGTACGGTTTCATGCCGCAACGCGGAACCGAGGACGCCCTCTATGCTCTTATGGGCCACGTAAGAGCCGAAATCAAAGCCAAAAAGATCGTGCTTTTGATATCATTGGACATAGAGGGCGCCTTCGACAACGCGTGGTGGCCAGCACTCAAACGACAGATGGTGGTCAAGAGCTGTCCAAAGAACATCTACGCTCTCGTAACCTCATACCTGGAAGACCGGAACATCAGGGTCAACTACGCCAGAGCGACTAGTGAGAAGGGTACCACGAAAGGATGCGTCCAGGGCTCAATTGCCGGACCGACGTTTTGGAACCTTATCCTAGATTCGCTCCTACACAAGCTGGCGAGTATGGGAGTATACTGCCAAGCCTTCGCAGACGACGTTGTCCTGGTTTTCTCGGACCTTACAGCCGGTCCCCTACAGCAATCAGCCAATGACACGCTAGACATAGTGTCGGAATGGGGCGTCCAGAATAAGCTACGTTTCGCCGCGCACAAAACAAATGCGATGGTGTTAACGAGAAAGCTGAAATACGACGTCCCAGTTCTATACATGTCGGGCACGAGGCTGAACCTAGTCCAACAGGTCAAGCTGTTAGGTCTCACAATAGACTCCAAACTCACCTTCAACGCGCACGTGTCTGCGACCTGTAAAAAGGCTGCAGACATCTACAAGCAGCTGGCATGTGCGGCAAAGGTGACTTGGGGTCTCAACAGAGAGATAATCAGGACAATATATGTGTCGGTGATAGAGCCTATCGTGATGTATGCAGCGAGTGCGTGGGCCCCCGCAGCTGAGAAACTGATGACAAGGAATCAGTTTGACTCACTGCAGAGAGGTTTCGCGCAGAAGATCTGCAAAGCATACCGCACGGTGTCTCTGACATCGGCACTTATTCTGTCAGGCCAACTCCCCCTAGATCTCCGGGTAATCGAGGCCTCAACCCTTTTCAAAATCAAAAAGGGCCATTCCCAAGAGTTCATACCGCCGGGCCGCGAGCTGGAGTGCAACGTGCACCACTCCGAGAACCCCCACCCAGCGCAACTCATAACAACAGAGTATGCACGCCTAGAGGACTTGACTCCCGAAACCCTGGAAACCCACCAAGTAATCGGTCCCCAAATCTACACCGACGGCAGCAAGATAGAGGGAAAAGTAGGAGCTGCCCTAACTTGGTGGGAAAGTGGAAGGGAGACGGAGTCAAGTACTTTCGGCCTGGAGCCCCACAACACTGTCTTCCAATCGGAAATGTACGCTCTCTTCAGAGCTGTCAGGATGGCAAGAGAATCCAGGGCGGCCTCCGTAAGCATCTTAAGCGACTCAAGATCGTCGCTTGACCTGCTGAGGAGTCCGTCTGTCACTCACCACCTGGCACTCCAAATCAAGAGAAGCGTCCGAGAGCTAAGAGAGGAAGGCAGAGAGGTGAGGTTCTTCTGGCTGAGGGCCCACGTGGGAACCGCCGGGAATGAGAGAGCGGACGAGCTGGCCAAGGAGGCAGCGTTAACCAAGGACACATCAGACTACAGCAAGGTCCCCGTATCGTTCGTGAGGAGGAAGATACGGGAGGAGACTATAAAGAAGTGGCAAGCGCGGTACGAGTCCTCCAGTACAGGAGCGGTCACAAAAGTGTTCTTCCCAGACGTCCTAGCGGCGAAAAGAACACTCAGAGACGCCGTTCTCACACCGGTCCATGTACAAATCCTAACAGGACACGGAGGATTCTCAGCGTATCTCCACCGATTTCATCTCAAAGATAGTCCCTCGTGCGTCTGTGACCCCAGTTGCGAAGAAACAGTCTGGCACCTGCTCTTTGAATGCCCAAGATTCAGCCAAGACAGAATGGAGCTGGAAGCACTGTTGGAAATCCAGCTAAGCCAGTCCACACTCCACACCATCATGGAGAGACCGGCCACTAGGAAACCATTCTTGGCATTCGCGAGCAAAATCGCCACGGTCGCAGCAGGGGCTAACAAAACAGACGTTACCTTGCGCAGTCGAAACCGACCACCATCCACACAAACAGTCACAACCACGTCAACATCAACCACTACAACCACACACACACAAATAACAACAACCACACCACTTACCTTAACACAAGCAACACACACAAGACCCACAACAGCATCACAAGCAGCAGCAGCAGCTAGCTCGCAACAACCAGCCCCTAGCACCATGACCACCGTGCAATTCCTGGCATGCGGAGGAGACGGAGTCCCAGGCGTCCGATTGCGAGGCGTCACCCTCTTCATGAACAGGGAAGGCGAAAGGCTAGGCATATGTTTCTGCATAGGCTCAAGCCGAGCCGCGGCCCGAATACCGATATCCCCAGGCCTTGCCGCCCTGATCAACGGAAGCACTACCAAAACGAGCATAAAAGGTAGCAAGTATGCTGCACTGCCACAGATGGAAGTAGTGTAATGTTTGTATTTTTTACTTACGTTTTGGCTATTAGATCTTATATTATAGGTACGTTCTCTCCAATTATCTGCATGGCCATTGTCTGTAGTTTAACCATTCCTAGGCCTCTATATTTTAAGTTATTTAGATTTTCTCATGCTCTCCCAATGTTTATTTACCTTTTGTAATGTCAGATAATGACAAGCCTAGGTTTTATTTTTAATGTATTGCTAGAGCTGCCAGTAGGTAAGGTTGTATAGGTATTAGACCTTATTATAAACTATTATTCTTTTTTTATGTTCTAGAATCATTGTTAAAAATTTTATATGTCAACCGATCCGAAAAGGAAGGGAGCCGGGACCGTCAGACCAGATTACTCTTGGTGCTCGCCTTGGCAGGAGGTCCTGAAGTTATATAGCGCTCGGTGGGAGGGCTGTGCCCTCTGATAGTGTGAGCTGTGCTTGAACAAACCAATCTACTCGTCCTTCTACACCGGACTAAGTTGGAAAGTCGCTAGACCGGCGATGGCTACCCTTGGCGTCAGTTCTGGAAACTGACGCAAGAAGATTACGTCGTGGTCTACAATAAACTAGTCTCTGCCTGCCTCCTCTACCACGGCCTGCCCTTACGAGGTCGGTGACGTGTTCTGACTCAAGGACCCCTCCTTTTACAACCTGCGAGCCTCTCTAGAAGAAACGCTTGGACCTTCAACTTATACCCGGTTTCCCTGACTTTATATTCTACATCAATTATATTATTTTACCATTTCTTCTTTTACTTTTACTTTTTCTTTTAAGCCGGGACTCCTCCAGTTCTGGTGATAGTTCCCTCCTTGACCTTACATTTTCCCCCTCCCGGGAAAATGTAACGTTACAATCTGGCGCCCAATTTTTACTAACCCCTCCCTCTTTAAACTTTTTCAGAAACTCTCAAAATTCTAAAACAAACTTGCTCAAGTGATTTTTATTTGGTAAGCTTTTATTTTCATCATCTCATCCACCTCAACCTTTACAACACTTCTTTATACTGAAACATATATATACACACACATATACACACGAACTTTTACCCACTGGTAATTGTCATCCATTCTTCGCTTGCAAGTGTTCTTAAAACCATTCGTGGTCACTTACAAGTTGGGGTTTGGCTTACTCTACGACGTACTACAGGAGAATATCCTATAGTCGTCACCACCTAGGTACATTATAACTCTCTACTAATACCTCACTATACTGCATCCCACACACTTGCACACCACTGCGGTTACCCACTGGTAATCGTAACCAGTCTTCGCTAGTGAGTGTTCTTAAAACCATTCGTGGTCACTTACTAGTTGGGGGCTGGCACACTTCACGACGACTGCAGGACAATATCCTGTGGTTGTTTATACAAAACACATACATCAACTCTTTAAACATTACTTCATTTAGTTTGATTTGTTACCACGGCTAGTGCAACCTGTATGAAGATAACTTGAAAATTTACATAAACGTAGACTAAACTAATATATGTTTTAAATCTTAAACATGGACAAACATACTCTGAACCAATCTAACCCTCCTGCTCAGAATAAAGCTGACCTTCTCTTCAGTCCTCGAATTTCCGAACCTTCTGAGGTTCTCGCTTCTTCTTAACCGATTCCATATCCCGCTGCAGTTTGGAGTATGCCGCAATATTCCTCGGTAGACCAGAATTGTCACTCGCCGTGCAATTTTGTTAAAGATTTTAAAAGGTTTTCATATGATGGTAAAACATGTCCTCGGTCTTTCCTGCAGAAGTTAGAGGAATTCCGGATCTCTAGGAATATATTGGAAGTAACTTTGGTTAAACATGCTTTTGAGATTTTTGTCGGAGATGCGCTACATTGGTTCAGGTTTCAGCATAGTCGGAATCCTTCGTTGACTTGGAACCAGATCCATATTCTACTCATTAAAGATTTTGGAATTCAAGACTATGATTACAAATTACTAGAAGCTATTAGGAATCGCACTCAAGGGGCAACTGAGACTATCATTGTCTATGTGTCTATCATGTTCGGCATGTTCAATCGTCTTTCCAAGAAACTTGTAGAAAGCGACCAATTAGAAATTTTACTTCACAACATTAAACCTTGTTATTCAGTTTTCGTTGCGCTTAAAGATGTTAATTCAATCGATTCCTTGATCTCAACCTGTCAGAGCTATGAAAAGATTTCAGAAAGAGATCTAAATTTTCATGAACCCAGATATTCAGATACCCCTTCTTGCGCTGCGGAGTTCGCTTATCGTCCGCTGACTCCTAAAAATTCTAACCTTAGTCACTCTAACGCGATACAGAATAAGCAACCACATTTTTCTTCAAAATTGCCCTCTTCCTCGCAAACTCCTTCTTATCCAAGTCAAGATAAGCCCAAAGAAGATTTTTGTAGGCGTTGTCGTGTTAAGGGTCATTCTTTGAGAGCGTGTACTCAACCGAGGTACTTGATCTGTTTCAGGTGTGGTCTGAAAGGCGTGAAAATTTCAAATTGTCCTAAATGTACACCTGATTCTCAAGCAAAAAAACTAAAAAGCGACTTGAATAGTTCTAAAACTCAAAATTTTAACCTTAGCGATTGGAATCAATGGTTAGACACTATCCGAAATTTTATGTTTTATTATAAAACAACTTCTGCGATATATGACAAGGAAAGGGACTGTAACAGACCTTTTATTAACGTATCTATTAACAACGTATGTTTTTCAGGTCTTTTAGATAGCGGAAGCTGTTTTACTATTTTAGGAAATAATTCTCATAAGGATATTCAAAAACTAGGGTTTAAGCTATTCAAGTCATCAGCTCATGTTATGGTTGCTAATAAACAAAAATCATCGTCTTCTGGTTATTTCCAATTACCGTTGAGTTTTAATAATCAAACTCGTATCATTAAAGCTTATGTTTTTCCGGAAATATATCCATCTTTGATTCTTGGCTGGGACTTCTGGAAAGAATTTGATCTGTGTCCTAAGTTACTTTCGCATAAACTTAATCTTGATAGTAGAGATTTTAAGAACTGTGCTATTGAAAATAAAATCATGTCTTTCGATCACCTTTCCGATAACCAAGCAAATATTGCTAGGGTTATGATTGAACGTTTTAAAGACATTTCTTTTGAACAGAAAGGTAAATTAGGTCTTACTAATCTAATTTGTCATCGGATTAATACCGGTAATGCTTTACCTATTAAGCAACGTTGTTATCGTCTCTCTCCTGAAAAGCAAAAGATTCTTATTGACGAAGTCGATAAAATGCTCGAATTAAAGGTCATTGAAAAATGCGAAAGTCCTTGGTTATCTCCTGTTCTTATAACCCCTAAGTCGAATGGAGAATGGCGTTTCTGCGTGGATAGTAGGAAATTAAATTCAATAACTCGTAAGGATGCTTATAGCCTTCCTTTTATTTCTGAAATACTTGACAACCTTAAAGGCTGTAAGTATTTGTCTAGCATAGATATTGCCAAAGCATTTTGGGAAATTCCTCTACATCCTGAAGATAGAGATAAAACTGGTTTCTATGTGCCTGGCAGAGGTTCTTTTAGGTTTACGGTAATGCCCTTCGGTCTAACTAACAGCCCTGCGACTCAACAAAGACTCATGGATCACTTATTTACTCCAGAATTCGATAATAAAGTATTCTGTTACTTAGATGATGTTATAATCATAAGTTCCACATTTGAGGAACATATCTCTCTGTTACTTAAAGTTCATGAAAAGCTTTCTTATGCTGGGCTTACTATTAACTTTACGAAAAGTAAGTTCTTTCGTAAAGAACTCAAATACCTTGGCTATGTAGTTGACGAGCTAGGACTACGAGCTGATCCTAGTAAAATTGAAGCTATTTTAGCTTATCCTATTCCTACGTCTAAAAAAGAGGTAAGGCAATTCTTGGGTACATGTAGTTGGTTCCGTCGTTTCATTCCCAATTTTAGTTCTATTGCCTCGCCCCTCTGCAAATTAACTGCTGCTGGGAAGAATTCTCCAAAATTTGTTTGGAATCCGGACGCAGACTTCAGTTTTGCCAAACTGAAAGAATGTTTGACTTCAACCCCGATTCTAGCTTGCCCTGACTTTGACCTTCCTTACTTTGTTCACTGTGACGCTTCTAATTATGGTATAGGAGCTATGTTGACTCAAGAACAAAACAATGTTGAAGTGGTTATTGCTTATATGAGCAGAACTCTTAGTAAACATGAGCAAAATTATTCTACTACTGAACGCGAAACATTAGCTGTTATAGCTGCACTTGAACATTGGCGTTGTTATCTTGATAATGGTAAACGATTTACGGTCTACACTGATCATGCTGCACTAAAATGGTTTCAAAATTTATCTAATCCCTCTGGGAGATTAGCACGTTGGACTCTTCGTTTATCATGCTTTGATTTTGATCTGAAACATAAGAAAGGTAAGGATAATGTAGTCCCCGACTTACTTTCTCGTTATAAGGGCCCTGATACAGAAATTTTAGATGGGGTTGCCCCTGTGTCTAGAGACAACGCGTCTCAGTTGGAACATTTCAATAAACTTTTTACCAAATGTCGTGATAACCCTGATGATTATCCTAACTATAAAATCCATGAAAATAAGTTATATCGTTATTCTAACTCAGTAGATGATCTTAATGAAGATTTTTCATGGAAGGAAGTTCCTCCTCCCTCTGAGAGGCTCGACCTTATCAAATCTTGCCATGGTTTGGTAAATAATAATCCTCACATTGGTATCTTTAAAACTTACAAGAAGCTTTCCTTAAGATACTACTGGTCTGGTATGTTTAGAGAAGTGACAAAAGTATGTTCTACGTGCGAAACGTGTCTTGCCTATAAACATTCGAATCATTCACCCTATGGCCTTATGGGTAATCCAAAAATTTGTTCGAGGCCTTTCCAGAATATATCTTTGGACCTCATGGGTCCTTTGCCTATGACAAGACAGCGTAATCAATATATTCTCGTGATTACGTGCTCATTTTCAAAGTACTGCCTTATTTTTCCTATTAAACGAGCTACTACTACTATTATTAAATGACATCTTGAAAACTTTGTATTTTTAGTACATGGTGTACCACAAACCATTATTATGGATAATGGCTCACAATTTCAGTCTAATGAGTTCCAACGATTTTTAAATAATTATAAAGTACCTTTTATATTTTATTCGCCTAGATATTGCCCTCAAGTTAATCCAACTGAACGATATAATAGAACGATTATCACGGCACTATCGCAATTAGTCGGAGATGATCACCGTTCATGGGACGTTCCGTTACAAAAGATTCAATTATCACTAAATAGCTCTGTAAATGCTGCGACAGGATTCTCCCCATCTTTTCTTGTCTTTGGTCGTGAAATCATAACATGTGGTTCACTCTATTCTAGTTGCACTAACCTAGACGAAATAATTTTCCTTCCTCGAGATGTCTATGCCGCTAATATAGGGTTATTATCTGTGATCTTCGATAAGGTACAGGTTGCACTATACAAGGCACATACAAATAATGCTTTTCATTATAATACAAGGCACAGTTTTAAAGAGTTTAATATCGGTGATACCGTCTGGCGGAAAAATTACGTTCAAAGTAATGCCGGCGCCTATTTTAGTGCCAAGTTAGCTCCTAAATACATAAAATGTACAATTGTTGAGAAACTGTCACCACTTGTTTTCATTTTGGAGGATCAGAACGGCTTAAGAGGAAAATGGCACGTTAAAGATTTTAAAGTGTAGTTTTCTATCTGCTGTGTTTTTGTATAAAATTGTAATATCTTAATGTCTTGTAATATTTTATGTCTAAGTTTTTTAATCTAATGTCTTGTAAATCTTAACGTCTCAACAATTTTAATTGACTTAGTGCTTATTTTATTTTTGTAAACTTGAATGACTTAACCGGTCGTTTTTTTTCCTTGATGTCTCTAGAAATAATTTTTACTTATTTTTTTTTAACATTTAACATAAGTTCATTGTAAATACTTCACAAATTTTACTTACTACAAAAACCTTTGGCATATTTTTCTCCACCTTTTTTTTTTTTTTGTAGAGCGGTACACAACTCTTTAATTAAGCCATTGTGTCGAGCGGTTGCATAACTCGTAAAATAAAGCCTTAGTGTCGAGCGGTACTTAACTCGTTAAATAAGCCTTAGTGTGTAGATACCTTATCTTTTTTAATACTTGCAACTTAGCTACTTGAAAAGGCAATTATGCTTTGAACCTCGACTGCTTTTCTTAAGCTGGAAAGTTTCATTTTTAATACTTGAACTACTTGAAACTTGAAGGTTTTTCTTAAGCAATTATGCTTTCAAACCTTGACTGCTTTTCTTAAGCTGGAAAGCTTTGTAAATATTTATTTTAGTTTTAACGGGTTTTTTAAAAGGTGCGGATTACGACACCTAATTAAAATAAATAAGCCTTCGTAACTCTAAAAAAAATATTTTTTCCTTGTGGAGTATGAGTCATAGAATGTGAACCATATCCCCTAAGTATGTTGGTGATGTATGATTGAGGGAGTATGAAATGTGGGTTGATGTAAGGTGTATGAAAGGGCAAGGTTTTTTTTTACAACATCGAAATTTTCTCAGTTGTTAATTTTTTGGGGTTATCGGGTAATGTAATTTTATCTTTTGTAAAACTTTCTGTACCACTATAAATAGTCATATAGGTTAATTTTAGCTGGTAAATGCTTTATCTTACTTAACAACAATTTTTTTTCATTGTAATCAAAAATTTTCCGGGGTTGTCGGGGAAATGTAATGTTTGTATTTTTTACTTACGTTTTGGCTATTAGATCTTATATTATAGGTACGTTCTCTCCAATTATCTGCATGGCCATTGTCTGTAGTTTAACCATTCCTAGGCCTCTATATTTTAAGTTATTTAGATTTTCTCATGCTCTCCCAATGTTTATTTACCTTTTGTAATGTCAGATAATGACAAGCCTAGGTTTTATTTTTAATGTATTGCTAGAGCTGCCAGTAGGTAAGGTTGTATAGGTATTAGACCTTATTATAAACTATTATTCTTTTTTTATGTTCTAGAATCATTGTTAAAAATTTTATATGTCAACCGATCCGAAAAGGAAGGGAGCCGGGACCGTCAGACCAGATTACTCTTGGTGCTCGCCTTGGCAGGAGGTCCTGAAGTTATATAGCGCTCGGTGGGAGGGCTGTGCCCTCTGATAGTGTGAGCTGTGCTTGAACAAACCAATCTACTCGTCCTTCTACACCGGACTAAGTTGGAAAGTCGCTAGACCGGCGATGGCTACCCTTGGCGTCAGTTCTGGAAACTGACGCAAGAAGATTACGTCGTGGTCTACAATAAACTAGTCTCTGCCTGCCTCCTCTACCACGGCCTGCCCCTACGAGGTCGGTGACGTGTTCTGACTCAAGGACCCCTCCTTTTACAACCTGCGAGCCTCTCTAGAAGAAACGCTTGGACCTTCAACTTATACCCGGTTTCCCTGACTTTATATTCTACATCAATTATATTATTTTACCATTTCTTCTTTTACTTTTACTTTTTCTTTTAAGCCGGGACTCCTCCAGTTCTGGTGATAGTTCCCTCCTTGACCTTACATTTTCCCCCTCCCGGGAAAATGTAACATTACAGTAGCCACTCACCGATGCCGTCTATTGCGATTCAAAGGTAAGATGATCGCACTATTCGAGTGGGGAGAGGAGACTCCATTTGTTCAGGCAAGCTCATTGCTTCAAAAAATCAGGGAGGCAGGAGATTACACGGGAGCTACAGCTCGCACCATCAGTGTAGACGCGATGACGGTCGGAGGAGAAAGAGGAGACGTCGCAGACCGAATCGGTTGTTTGAAAGCCTCGGAACATCATGAGGTGGTTGTCTACGAGGACAGAGGGGAAAGTCTAAGTTTCCTCAAAACCCCCCGACAGCCAACAGCCGGTGCGACGAGCCCCACAACAAGCCCGACCAGTCAGAGCGGATCGGAGAGGGCCCAGCAGAAAGCAGCCGCCGAGAAAGCGGCAAAGGAGCAGAGCAAAACCGTTAGCCCGGAGGACCGGGCCCGGACGAGGAGTCGCCTTACAGCTTTCGGCACTTTCCTCGGTGCACTGCTCCCCAGCACCAGCCGCGCATCACCATCCCACGCACAGGAGTCAGCAGTGAGGAGGTTTTTCAGTAAAAAACCGACCGGACCGACACCGCAAAAGCCTATCCCAACAAGAGCCGACAAAGGGCAAGTCAGCCCGCCGACCCTCGCAGTGAACTCGGGTGTCACGGACCACGTGAAGAGCGCTTTCCTCGAGTACGTAGCAGTTGTGAGAGCGACCAGAGAGGTCAATCTCATGACGTGCAAGAAGATCCTGCAGACCTTCCATAGAGGCACAGAAGGTCTACTCAGGGTCCTGCTCGAGGAAGCAGGGGCGGCAGTGTACGACAACGTCACTTCTCAAGTCATCAAAGGGGAAATGACGGGGTCGTACATGGCAGCCTACAGCGCGAAGAGCGGTTTCGTGGCCCTGGACGAGAAGGAAACGGAGAGCTCAGGCAAATTAAAATTCATCGCAGCCGACGACGACCCGATACTGGTTACCGCCAAATGTACCAAAATCATGCCGGACGACAAGATCCTTGAAATGGCACAATCCATTTTGGGGACTTCAGACAGTCCAGCATCGCAGGAAATTTGGGCGGTGCCCAGTATCAGGTGGGTAAACGGAGTTCCGGGTTGTGGCAAGACAACCTGGGTGGTAAGGAACTTCGACGAGGAGAAGGACGTTGTAGCCACCACGACGACCGAAGCTGCCAAAGATCTCCGGCAGAAGCTTGCGCGCCGCTTAGGAGACCGAGTACAGAAAAAGGTGCGCACTATGGCCTCAATCTTAGCCAACGGGTTCAAGCCGAAAGAGAAATGCTACCGCCTCACGGTAGACGAGGCTCTTATGAACCATTTTGGGGCCATAGTCATGGCAGCAAAGTTGTCTGGGGCAAGCGAGATTGTCCTCATCGGAGACGTGAACCAGCTTCCATTTTTGGACAGAGAGAACCTTTTCGAGTTAAGGTATACCCGTCCAAACCTGGTGGCTGGTATCACCCAGGAGCTGCTTTGCACACACCGCAGCCCGATGGACGTGGCGTTTGCACTGAGCGAGATATACTCCGGTATATACTCCTCCAAGTCGTCGCTGTCGCGGATCCATTCCCTGGGGGTGAAAGGTTACACAGGAGCGCAAATACCGAGCATCGCCCTAAACACCCTGTTCCTGGTTCATACGCAGGAGGAGAAAGCTTCTCTTGGGAACCAGGGATATGGGTCCGGCGAAGGGTCGCGCCTGTTGACCATACACGAAGCTCAGGGCCTGACCTACGACAGCGTCGTCATCATCAACACCAAGTCCAGGAGGATCCGAGTTCACGACAGCATCTCCCACGCGGTAGTGGCGGTGTCGCGACATACAGCCAGTTGCGTCTACTACACCGACGACGCCGATGACGCCATAGGCCGCTTCGCAAAGAAGGCGATGGGTGCGCCAACTAAAACGGTCGTCGATTACAATCTAAAGACGGCCATGCAGCACCGAGACGCAGCTGTCGTGAATGCTCTCCTCGAGCTAGCGAAATCCCTGGTCAGAAAACCCCACCAAAACACCACCTAAAAGTCCCATCCAAACTCCCAACAAAACCCAATCCAAAAAACCTAACCCCCTGTGAAATCCCTTCATGTAAACCAATAAACAGATAAGTGAATAGCTATATGAAGCTGTATGGCAGAGCGAGTCCGTCATACTCGCGTAAGTGCCCTGCCAACGGTGGCGCTACACGGCCGGTCGTTAAGTTCCCTCAGATATGGTTGAGCTAAGCGGCGCGGGTGGGTACGTCACGTCCGTGAACGGAGGCCGTTGGTCGGGGCTGGTCGCCTCGTACTGCTATGCAGCTTCTCCCCAGAGAATTGTGTCCAAAAATAAGTGTAACCTCATAAATGTGACAAAATAAGATAGTAAAAAAAAAAAAAAAAAAAAAAAAAAAGTATAGTAGCAAAACGTTGTATAATATAACTATAGTCAAATAATGTACATACACATAAGTAATATAGCATATAAGTAGCATGATAGTATTTAATTGTATTGCCTGTATAAGTAGTCATAATAAAAAAAAAAAAAAAAAAAAAAAAAAAAAAAAAACCATTAACATAATATTAATATACACACATATATACACATATAAATAAAAAAAAAAATATATATATATATATAAAAAAAAAAAAAAAAAAAAAAAAAAATTATAATAATAATAATAAATGTGGGACTCCTGTCGAAATCCGCAACCGACAGTATACCCACTAAAACTCAGCGGTGTTCCCACAACGCCGTAAATGGAGGGCTATGGGAAATCGGCTCAGCCTCTACTTCCACAGCCCTCCCGGCGCATGCCCGCCTAGTTGGCGGGCCCCGCATGCCCCCCATTTAACTGGGGGGCTACGGGAATGGCCGGGAACACCCGGCCACTCCCGTCCGACACTGGTGGAGGCCCGTGCAATACAGGCAAAGGGCGCCCCCGCACCCACCGCCTGCTGGCCTCCACCCGGGAGGAGCCGGAGGTGACTACCAGACCGGCGTCTTCCTCGACCCCTCCCCTCTCCGGAGCGGCGCCACGCGAGAGAATCATCCCCCCGCGCGGGCGCCGCTGCCTCCCTCCGGGACACGACCGCCTATTCCGCAGCGGCGGCCGTGCCCAGTCTACGCCCACTCACCTCCCTCTGTAAGCAGAGGAGGAGTGGGCGTATCTGCCCTCTGCAGCCCGGTTCCCTTCACCGACCATCAAGCATGATCGGTGATTGGAACCGTGACCTTTGCCCGCTTGTTGAAGATTAGCCGCCAGCCCCAATTGTCCCCCAAAACCGCACTGGGAGAAATTGGAGCCGACGTTGCCCAGGGTGCGCCACGAGGAGGCTCTTCAACATGCACCCCAACCTAACCTTTTTTTTTTTTTTTTTTTTTTTTTTGTCGCTGAGAAATGCTTTATGCATCCCCGCTCGTGGGGGGACGAGACGGGGTATGTGGGACTCCTGTCGAAATCCGCACTCGACAGTATACCCACTAAAACTCAGCGGTGTTCCCACAACGCCGTGATGGGAGGGCTATGGGAAATTGGCTCAGCCTCTGCTTCCACAGCCTTCCCGGCGTATGCCCGCCTAGTTGGCGGGCCCCGCATGCCCCCCATTCAACTGGGGGGTTACGGGAATGGCCGGGAACACCCGGCCACTCCCGTCCGACACTGGTGGAGGCCCGTGCAATACAGGCAAAGGGCGCCCCCGCACCCACCGCCTGCTGGCCTCCACCCGGGAGGAGCCGGAGGTTACTACCAGACCGGCGTCTTCCTCGACCCCTCCCCTCTCTAGAGCGGCGCCACGCGAGAGAAACATCCCCCCGCGCGGGCGCCGCTGCCTCCCTCCAGGACACGACCGCCTATTCCGCAGCGGCGGCCGTGCCCAGTCTACGCCCACTCACCTCCCTCTGTAAGCAGAGGAGGAGTGGGCGTATCTGCCCTCTGTAGCCCGGTTCCCTTCACCATGACCATCAATCATGATCGGTGATTGGAACTTTGACCTTTCCCCGCTTGTTGAAGATTAGCCGCCAGCCCCAATTGTCCCCCAAAACCGCACTGGGAGAAATTGGAGCCGACGTTGCCCAGGGTGCGCCACGAGGAGGCTCTTCAACATGCACCCCACCCCAACCTAACCTAACGTTTTTTTTTTTTTTTTTTTTTTTTTTTTGTTTGCGCTGGGAAAAATGCATTACGCATGCCCACCCATCGGGGGACGGGTGGGGTATGTGGGACTCCCCGGTAGAACCGGTATACCCACTAAACAACCCAGCGGCATTCCCGCATCGTCTGAGTGGAGGGGGACTGGGAATCGGCAGAGCCTTTCCATCCTGCCCCCCGCCGACGACCGCCCGCCTTTACGGCGGGCCAAGCGGGCCCCTCCCGTCGGGGGGGAGGGGCCCAGGAGTGACTGACGACGTGGGTGGTGGACAGTGCAATGCAGGAGAAGGCGCCCCCGCGCCTGTCTCCCGCTGTTCACCACCTGGAGGCACGTGACGGCGATCATACAACCGCCGTCTCACGCCCCGTCTTCGCCTGCGGAGCTGCGCTGCGAGAGGGTCTTCCTCCCGCACGCGCTCCGCCGCCTCCTTCTGTGACATTACTTCTTCGCAGAAGGAGGCGACCGCCGCCCAGGCCCCCTCGCTTTCCAGCATCGAGTTGACGACGCCGGGAAGCGAGAGGTCCTGCCCGACCGCTGCGACCAAAGGTAGACGCAGCTCGGACCAGGCCGGGCACACCTCGAGGGTGTGCTGTGCCGTGTCCTCCGCCGCGCCACAGTCGTGGCACGACGGGGTCTCCTCCCTTTGGATCCGATGCAGGTGCGATCCGAAGCACCCGTGGCCGGACAACACCTGCACCAGACGGAAAGAGAGGAAACCGTGGGACCGCTCGAGCCAATCCTTCAGGACCGGCCCGAGCGCGTCCAGTGTTCGGCGGCCGAATGCGGCAGTGGCGAGGTCCTCCGTCCAGTGATGGACGATTGCGTCCTTCGCTTCTTGCCGCACGGCCTCCCGCTCTTCTGCGGCGGGGGGCTCCCCTAACGCCTTACGGCGCGCCGTCCATTCGTACACTCTGGTCAGCACCCACGCCTCGAGCTCCCAAGGAGGGGTGCCGGCCAGAGCGCACGCCGCAGAGAAGCCTACCGAGCGGTAGGCCCTCGCCACCCGCAGTGCAATGGCCCTTTGGGGCCTGCGGATGGCCGTGGCGTTCTCCCGCCTGTGGAGGGAGTCTGCCCAGATTGGGGCCCCGTAAAGGGCCATGCTCCTGAGGATGCCGGCATACAAGCGCCGGCATCGCGCCTTCGGACCCCCCAGATTCGGGAGGAGCCACGACAAGGCGTTCGCGGCCTTCAGCAGGCGCGTCGACAGCCCGCTAAAGTGTAGGCCGAAGCGCCACCTGCTGTCGAGGACAAGGCCCAAGTACTTCATCTGGGCCTTGACCTCGATCCTGACGCCCTCCACTATAATGTGGCCGTCGGGAGGGATGCGCTGCCGTGGACCGTGAAAATACACGGCCTCGGTTTTGTGCAGCGCAACCTTCAACCCCAAGCGGCGAATCCTTCCTGCCACTAAGGATCCGCCGGCAGAGGCCAGACTGGCCGCCTCCCTGAAGTCTCTCCCCCGTGCGACGAGGAGGGTGTCATCCGCGTAACAGATGACGCTCGTGCCACGGAGGAGGGTTCCCCGCAGTAGCCAGTCGAATCCAATGTTCCACAGCAGTGGTCCTAGGACCGACCCCTGTGGAACACCAGACTCTGCGCCGTATCGCCTCACTGTGGCCGTTTTGTCTGCGAGGAGGACCACCCGGTCCTCCAAGTAGCTGGCCAAGAGTCGGCGCAGGTACTGAGGCACTCCGTGGTACCGGAGCGCCTCCAAGATTGTCGAGTGGGGGACGGAGTTGAAGGCGTTGGCTATGTCGAATGACACCGCCAACACTCCGTCGCCCGCCTCCACGGCCTCCCTCACCTGGCCCTTGAGTAGGGCCAGCGCGTCGACCGTCGAACGACCCCGTCGGAAACCGAATTGGGCGTCCGACAGGTCCGGCCCCACCGTCCTCAGCAGGCTCTTTAGCCGGTCGGCGATTATCCCCTCGAACAACTTACCGACCTCATCGAGCAAGACGATGGGCCGGTAAGCCGAGGGGGAGTCCGCCGGGCGTCCCTCCTTTCGGAGCAGGCATAGCCGCCCCTCCTTCCAAGGTTTCGGGAACCTCCCAGTCGTAAAACACGCGCTGAACAGGTCCCGAAACCTCTCCTCCATCTGTAAGGCGGCGATGGCCACCACCCGTGCGGGAACGCCGTCCGGCCCTGGGGCTGTGTTCTTTGCGCGGAGGTGTAGAGTCCCCGCGCAAAGTTCCACCGCCGTAACCGGTGGGACCTCCTCCTCCGGCGGAGCCGCCTCCCGCGGGGGATCCATCACTGGCGGGGTGAAGTCGGTCCTGGACGGAAACAGGGACCGGACCACCCCGTCCAGCAGTGCCGGCTCGAGGGTCTCCGTCAGTGGAAGACCACAGGGGCGCAGTTTATTCCGCGCCGCCTTGTATGGTCTTCCAAATGGGTCCCTGTCGAGACCCTCTAACATCTCGGCTCTCGCCGAATCTTCGGCCGCGCGCATTGCCGACTTGAGGACAGTCTTTGCGTCAGCGTACGCGGCATAGAGGGCCTCCTCGTTGGTGGGGTCTCGGTGCCTGCGCCTTCGACTCCGCGTGTAGGCCCTCCTGGCTGCCACGCAGGCGGTTCGGAGCCCCGCCAGTTCCTCCGACCACCAATAGACGGCGCGGCGGGGAGCTGGGCGGCGAGACCGGGGCATGCTGGAGTTGCACACCTCGGTCAGCGACCTCCTCAGCTGAGCCGCTGCGGCGTCCACGTCCAGGACCTCGACAGGAGGTGCGAGCCAGTCCTGGACGAACGCCGCCTCCTCCGCAGCCTCTCGGTCCAGGCGGGTGAGAGCCCACCGTGGGAACGCAGATTGGCCCGAGCCTGGAGCAATTCCCCGGGAGCTCTGGGTGGAGCTGATGTCGAACCGCACATATCGGTGGTCCGACAAGGTCTCCACCATCTCCACCCGCCAGTTCACGACGTGGGCGGCTAGCACGGGGGTGGCAAACGAGACGTCGACCACTGATCCTCCCCGTTGCCGCACACACGTGTGAACGGTCCCTCTGTTCAGGAGGGACACACCGCACGACGCCGCCCAAAACTCCACGGCGCGTCCCCGGACGTTGCAGGACCCGGCCGGGTTGCCCCAGGCCGTCGACTTGGCGTTCAGGTCACCCAGTACGGCGACCTGGCGTGGCGCCGCCCTCCCGACCACCGCGGTGAGGATTTCGAGAAAGTTCTCGAAATCCGAGAGAGGGCGGTTCGGGGAGAAATAGACGCCCACAAGGGCTAATTCTCCCCACGCGGCGGCCACGTATCCCGGTCCCCTCTCTAAGAGCGAGAGGGGAGGGGAGTCCGTGGAAGACCGCGTCACCAATGCCACCAAGCCGTCCCGATCGCCCAGCCAACGGCCAGGGACTGAGTACGGCTCGGCGACAGCCGCCACGTCCACCAACCACTCGGCCATGGTCTGCATCAGCAGATCCTGGGCCGCTCTGCAGTGGTTGGTGTTCGCCTGGAGGATGCGATGCTTGACCGAACTATCCATCGACAGACATCGTACCCCCCTCCACAACCGCCGCCGATGTCCCAGCCTCAGGGACGGCAACGGTGGCAGCGACAGGCCGGATCAGCGCCTGCGCTTTGCCCTTCTTAGGGGGAGGATTGCACTTCCTCCCCATCATCACGTGGCCTGCCGGGCAGCCACTGGCGGCACACACCGCACAGTGCGGCGTGGCGGCCTCGCAGGAGGCCGACTTGTGGCCTTCCTTGCCACAGCGGAAGCATTTGTCCGCCCTGTCGACCTCGGACGGACAAAGGGCCCGAGTGTGCCCGACTCCAAGACACTTGTAGCAGCGCAGAGGCTGGGCTGCAAGTGCCCGGACTACACCCGAGCTGAACCCGACAGTCAGCCGTCCCTTGGCTAGGACGGCTGCAGCTGCGGCGACTGGGCACTCGAGGCGAATGGTGCCCATGCCGCCGCGGCCGGGCCTGATGGCCCGACCTTGCACCGCTGTGACGCCACAGCCCCCCATCGCAGCGACCGCCGCCACCACCTCCTCTTTGGTGACCGAGTCGTCGAGGTCGGTCACCTCCAAGGCCACAGACTTTACGGGCCTGGTGACCTTGGCCGCGTCGGCGATGACCTCTCGCAGCTTGGTTGCGAAGAGGTCCGCGTTGGCGCCGCCCTGAGCCCCCGGGAACTCGAACATTCGAGCCCCGGCCTGGGTCCGGCGGCAGGAGACTGTGCCGATCCCCAGCTGGGTGGGATCGGCGTTGGCACGCGCCCGCATCATTACGGACGCGTACGTCTCCCCCCGCTCCACAGCCTCAGCGGTGAGCGTCACCACTACGGCTGCGGTCTTCGGAGGAACCAGCTTCCTCTTTGACCTGGCGGCGGGGGCCCCATTAGCTGCAGGAGCAGCAGCGGGAGCAGCGGCGTTGGGCTTCGGGGCCGACGTCTTCCCCTTCCCCTTTCCCTTGCCTGTTTTCTGAGGCGGGCCGGTAGGGGTGGTGGCGGGGGTGGCAGGGGCAGCCACCGTCTTGGCCTTCTTTTTGCCCTTTTTCACCTTCGTCCACCCTTGCTGGTTCGATGGGGTGGTGGACGGAAGGTGGGCGTCCTGGGAGGACAGCTCAGGCTGGCGTGGCCTACTGTCCGCCGCGAGCGGCGGTCGCAGGCGTTTCTCCGGCAAGAGCCTGTCCTCTATGCCCGCAAGACAGGCTCTCGTGAAGGCCCTTTCCTCCATTACGACCTTGCGGATTACATCCTCAAGGTTGGAGGGCGGGGCCTCAGCCGCTGGTCTCGGCTCGGACACCTTAGTATTTGGCCGGGCCGTGGCTTCAGCCAACTTCAGATGAAGCTGGCTGACCTCTGACTGCAGGCGATCGACTTTCGCCTGCAGTTGCCGCGTTTCGTCGGACGCCTTGCGTTGCACCAGCTCTCCGACGATGCAGCGCATGCTCGCGGCCCTGCATTTAAGGGACTTTTGAAAAGTCCCTTTTAAGTTAGAGGACTTGGAGGCGACTGCCACTATCTCCTCTTCGTCCTCCTCAGCCATCAGCTGCAGCTCCGCCAGGGAGTGGTCCGCGTAGTGGACGCGGGACGCGCCGTACCCGGACTTGGCCCGGGCGGCGTGCGTCCGTTGCTCCGTGGCCGCAACCCGCTCCTCCAGGTCTTGTTGGACCTGCGCCCGTCGAGACAGGTCCAACTGGCGCTGGGCTTCTGCCAGACCCACGTCGTGGGTGTCAGACACCGGCCTCTTGGCCCTCGGCTGTGACGCAGTGTCCGAGGAACCCCCAGACCCCTTCCGCTGATAAGCCCGCTTCATTGTGTCCCGGCGAGCAATCGCCGAACCACACGACATGATGGACTCGGCGTCGGAGTCCAGCAACTCGCCCGCCGAGCTATAGAAGCTAGTCGCAGACGGCGCGCGGCTAGCCTCTGATGCCGAGGCACCCTCAGATTGGCCCTGAGAAGGGCCTTTTGCTTGGCCCTGAGAAGGGCCTTTTGGGTGGCCCTGAGAAGGGCCTTTTTGTTGGCCCTGATAAGGGCCTTTTGCTTGGCCCTGAGAAGGGCCTTTTGGTTGGCCCTGAGAAGGGCCTTTTTTAAAACGCCCGGAGGCGGTCCTCAATTGCTTTGGCATAGCCTCCGCAGGTGTCGTAGATGCCGACATGAAATAAAATGGGATAAAAACAGTTAAAATACGCTACGACTGCACAGTGCACTTTAGCCGAACACCCAACCTAACCTTTTTTTTTTTTTTTTTTTTTTTTTTTTGTTTGCGCTGGGAAAAATGCATTACGCATGCCCACCCGTCGGGGGACGGGAGGGGTATGTGGGACTCCCCGGTAGAACCGGTATACCCACTAAACAACCCAGCGGCATTCCCGCATCGTCTGAGTGGAGGGGGACTGGGAATCGGCAGAGCCTTTCCATCCTGCCCCCCGCCGACGACCGCCCGCCTTTACGGCGGGCCCGGCGGGCCCCTCCCGTCGGGGGGGAGGGGCCCAGGAATGACTGACGACGTGGGTGGTGGACAGTGCAATGCAGGAGAAGGCGCCCCCGCGCCTGTGTCTCGCTGTTCACCACCTGGAGGCGCGTGACGACGATCATACAACCGCCGTCTCACGCCCCGTCTTCGCCTGCGGTGCGGCGCCGCGAGAGGGTCTTCCTCCCGCACGCGCTCCGCCGCCTCCTTCTGTGACATTACCTCTTCGCAGAAGGAGGCGACCGCTGCCCAGGCCCCCTCGCTTTCCAGCATCGAGTTGACGACGCCGGGAAGCGAGAGGTCCTGCCCGACCGCTGCGACCAAAGGTAGGCGCAGCTCGGACCAGGCCGGGCACACCTCGAGGGTGTGCTGTGCCGTGTCCTCCGCCGCGCCACAGTCGTGGCACGACGGGGTCTCCTCCCTTTGGATCCGATGCAGGTGCGATCCGAAGCACCCGTGGCCGGACAACACCTGCACCAGACGGAAAGAGAGGAAACCGTGGGACCGCTCGAGCCAATCCTTCAGGACCGGCCCGAGCGCGTCCAGTGTTCGGCGGCCGAATGCGGCAGTGGCGAGGTCCTCCGTCCAGTGATGGACGATTGCGTCCTTCGCCTCTTGCCGCACGGCCTCCCGCTCTTCTGCGGCGGGGGGCTCCCCGAGCGCCTTACGGCGCGCCGTCCATTCGTACACTCTGGTCAGCACCCACGCCTCGAGCTCCCAAGGAGGGGTGCCGGCCAGAGCGCACGCCGCAGAGAAGCCCACCGAGCGGTAGGCCCTCGCCACCCGCAGTGCAATGGCCCTTTGGGGCCTGCGGATGGCCGTGGCGTTCTCCCGTCTGTGGAGGGAGTCCGCCCAGATTGGGGCCCCGTAAAGGGCCATGCTCCTGAGGATGCCGGCATACAAGCGCCGGCATCGCGCCTTCGGACCCCCCAGATTCGGGAGGAGCCACGACAAGGCGTTCGCGGCCTTCAGCAGGCGCGTCGACAGCCCGCTAAAGTGTGGGCCGAAGCGCCACCTGCTGTCGAGGACAAGGCCCAAGTACTTCATCTGGGCCTTGACCTCGATCCTGACGCCCTCCACTATAATGTGGCCGTCGGGAGGGATGCGCTGCCGTGGACCGTGAAAATACACGGCCTCGGTTTTGTGCAGCGCAACCTTCAACCCCAAGCGGCGAATCCTTCCTGCCACTAAGGATCCGCCGGCAGAGGCCAGACTGGCCGCCTCCCTGAAGTCTCTCCCCCGGGCGACGAGGAGGGTGTCATCCGCGTAACAGATGACGCTCGTGCCACGGAGGAGGGTTCCCCGCAGTAGCCAGTCGAATCCAATGTTCCACAGCAGTGGTCCTAGGACCGACCCCTGTGGAACACCAGACTCTGCGCCGTATCGCCTCACTGTGGCCGTTTTGTCTGCGAGGAGGACCACCCGGTCCTCCAAGTAGCTGGCCAAGAGTCGGCGCAGGTACTGAGGCACTCCGTGGTACCGGAGCGCCTCCAAGATTGTCGAGTGGGGGACGGAGTTGAAGGCGTTGGCTATGTCGAATGACACCGCCAACACTCCGTCGCCCGCCTCCACGGCCTCCCTCACCTGGCCCTTGAGTAGGGCCAGCGCGTCGACCGTCGAACGACCCCGTCGGAAACCGAATTGGGCGTCCGACAGGTCCGGCCCCACCGTCCTCAGCAGGCTCTTTAGCCGGTCGGCGATTATCCCCTCGAACAACTTACCGACCTCATCGAGCAAGACGATGGGCCGGTAAGCCGAGGGGGAGTCCACCGGGCGTCCCTCCTTTCGGAGCAGGCATAGCCGCCCCTCCTTCCAAGGTTTCGGGAACCTCCCAGTCGTAAAACACGCGCTGAACAGGTCCCGAAACCTCTCCTCCATCTGTAAGGCGGCGATGGCCACCACCCGTGCGGGAACGCCGTCCGGCCCTGGGGCTGTGTTCTTTGCGCGGAGGTGTAGAGTCCCCGCGCAAAGTTCCACCGCCGTAACCGGTGGGACCTCCTCCTCCGGCGGAGCCGCCTCCCGCGGGGGATCCATCACTGGCGGGGTGAAGTCGGTCCTGGACGGAAACAGGGACCGGACCACCCCGTCCAGCAGTGCCGGCTCGAGGGTCTCCGTCAGTGGAAGACCACAGGGGCGCAGTTTATTCCGCGCCGCCTTGTATGGTCTTCCAAATGGGTCCCTGTCGAGACCCTCTAACATCCCGGCTCTCGCCGAATCTTCGGCCGCGCGCATTGCCGACTTGAGGACAGTCTTTGCGTCAGCGTACGCGGCATAGAGGGCCTCCTCGTTGGTGGGGTCTCGGTGCCTGCGCCTTCGACTCCGCGTGTAGGCCCTCCTGGCTGCCACGCAGGCGGTTCGGAGCCCCGCCAGTTCCTCCGACCACCAATAGACGGCGCGGCGGGGAGCTGGGCGGCGAGACCGGGGCATGCTGGAGTTGCACACCTCGGTCAGCGACCTCCTCAGCTGAGCCGCTGCGGCGTCCACGTCCAGGACCTCGACAGGAGGTGCGAGCCAGTCCTGGACGAACGCCGCCTCCTCCGCAGCCTCTCGGTCCAGGCGGGTGAGAGCCCACCGTGGGAACGCAGATTGGCCCGAGCCTGGAGCAATTCCCCGGGAGCTCTGGGTGGAGCTGATGTCGAACCGCACATATCGGTGGTCCGACAAGGTCTCCACCATCTCCACCCGCCAGTTCACGACGTGGGCGGCTAGCACGGGGGTGGCAAACGATACGTCGACCACTGATCCTCCCCGTTGCCGCACACACGTGTGAACGGTCCCTCTGTTCAGGAGGGACACACCGCACGACGCCGCCCAAAACTCCACGGCGCGTCCCCGGACGTTGCAGGACCCGGCCGGGTTGCCCCAGGCCGTCGACTTGGCGTTCAGGTCACCCAGTACGGCGACCTGGCGTGGCGCCGCCCTCTCGACCACCGCGGTGAGGATTTCGAGAAAGTTCTCGAAATCCGAGAGAGGGCGGTTCGGGGAGAAATAGACGCCCAAACCTAACCTTTTTTTTTTTTTTTTTTTGTCGCTGAGAAATGACATTACGCATCTCCGCTCGTCGGGGGACGAGACGGGATATGTGGGACTCCCTGCCAGAGTGGCAGTATACCCACTAAAACTCAGCGGTGTTCCCGCGACGCCGTGATGGGAGGGCTATGGGAAATTGGCTCAGCCTCTGCTTCCACAGCCCTCCCGGCGTATGCCCGCCTAGTTGGCGGTCCCCGCATGCCCCCCATTTAACTGGGGGGCTACGGGAATGGCCGGGAACACCTGGCCATTCCCGTCCGACACTGATGGAGGCCTGTGCAATACAGGCAAGGGTGCCCCCGCACCCGTTGCCTGCTGGTCTCCACCTGGGAGGAGTCGGAGATGACCGTCATACTGACGTCTTCTCCGACCCCTCCTCCGTCTTCGGAGCGCCGCCGCGTGAGGGTCGTCCTCCCGCGCGCGCTCCGCCGCCTCCTTCTGGGACATGACGTGTTCGCAGAAGGAGGCCACTGCCGCCCAGGACCTCTCATCGGCCAGCATGGCGTTCACCAAACCGGGGAGTGAGAGGTCCGGTCCAATCACCGCAGTGAGACTGCGGCGCGGCTCCGACCACGACGGGCACACCGCGAGGGTGTGCTGCGCCGCGTCCTCCGCCGCGCCACAGTCGTGGCACGACGGTGTCTCCTCCCGTCCGATTCGGTGCAGGTACGATCCGAAACAACCGTGTCCGGACAGCACCTGCACCAGACGAAACGAGAGAAACCCGTGCGACCGATTGAGCCAGTCTCGCAGGACCGGCCCGATCGCGTCGAGGGTTTGGCGGCCGAAGGCTGCGGTGGCGAGGTCCCTCGTCCAATGGACGACGATGGCGTCCCTCGCCTCCCGCCGGACGGCCTCCCGCTCTTCCGGGGCGGGGCGTTCTCCTCTCGCCCTCCGCCCCGCCGTCCATTCGTATACTCTGGCGAGCACCCACGCCTCGAGTTCCCAAGGAGGGGTGCCAGCCAGAGCACACGCTGCCGCGAAGCCCACCGTGCGGTAGGCCCGCGACAACCGCTGAGCTATGGCCCTTTGGGGGGCCCGCAAGGCCGCGGCATTCTCCCGCCTTTGGAGGGAGTCCTCCCAGATTGGGGCCCCGTAGAGGGCCATACTCCTCAAGATGCCGGCGTAAAGTTGCCGGCATCGCGCGCTGGGCCCCCCCAAATTGGGGAGCAGCCACGAGAGGGCGCCCGCAGTCTTCAGCAGGCGCGTCGACAGCCCGCTAAAATGCGGGCCGAAACGCCACCTGCTGTCGAGTACAAGGCCCAGATATTTCATCTGGGCCTTCACCTCGATTCGGACGCCCTCCACAAATATGTGGGCGTCTGGTGGTTGGCGCTGCCGAGGCCCGTGGAAGAACACAGCCTCGGTCTTGTGCAGCGCCACCGTCAATCCTAGGCGGCGGATCCTCCCTGCGACCAAGGATCCGCCCGCCGAGGCCAAGTTGGCCGCCTCCCTGAAACTCTCCCCCCGGGCGGTGAGGAGAGTGTCATCCGCGTAGCAGACGACACTCGTACCTCGGAGGAGAGTTCCCCGCAAGAGCCAGTCGTAGCCGACGTTCCAGAGGAGAGGTCCCAGGACTGACCCCTGTGGAACGCCGGCCTCGACTGCGTACCGCCGGACTTGGCCAGCCCTGTTCACGAGGACGATCGCCCGATCCTCCAGGTAGCTGGCCAGTAGACGCCGCATATATCGAGGCACCCCGTGGAATCGGAGTGCCTCTAGGATGGTGCTGTGGGGAACAGAGTTGAAGGCGTTGGCTATGTCGAATGACACCGCCAACAATCCGTCCCCCACCTCCACCGCCTCCTTCACCTGCCTCTTGAGGCAGGCCAGCGCGTCCACCGTCGAACGCTCAGCCCGAAAACCGAACTGAGCGTCCGACAAGTCCGGCCCGATACGCCGCATATGGCCCTTTAGGCGGGCAGCGATTATCCCCTCGAACATTTTTCCGACCTCATCGAGCAGAACGATGGGCCGGTATGTCGAGGGGGAGTCTGCAGGGCGGCCCTCCTTGCGGAGGAGGCACAACTGCCCCTCCTTCCACGAAAAACGAGTCGACGCGTCATACGTCGTGCTCCGTTAAAAAAAAAAATCTAAAAATAGTAATAGTGTGTAAAAGTGAATAAAAACCATTTGAACTTATAAAATATTGACTAATAACTAAGTGACAGTGTTATCTAAAAAAAAAAAAAAAAATAAAATAAGATAATAAGAATAAAAGAAAATAAGACTAAAAAACTTAAAATTCTTCAAGTGTTCCAAAACAATAACACAAAAGTGACTTAATCAGCAACAAATAAACAAAAATAAACCTCACAAAGTTATTTTATCCCAACATCTCAAAAAAACGTTAAATAAACAATAACAATAAGACGAAGTGAAAAAAAGTGATTCATACAGTGGTTTAAATTCTCAACGGCCACATAAAAAAGTAATTTTGTACAGTCATTGTTATTCTATCCAGTGATCTTTGATTTGCGGCAAGCAGTCAATAAATTTGATAAAATTATTAACTGTACGAGTGGCGCAGAGGTTTAAGGTGCTATCTACTTTTGCCGTTCAAGCACCGCCCGATCGAGTGGTCGCGAGTTCAAACCTCAGTGCTAACTTATACTTTTCGGAGGTCTCCAATATTAATATTTGGAATTAAATATTGATTGTCCGGGTTCCGGCGAGTAAACGTTGGCTGTCTACTTGTAAGTTTGCAATAATAGCAAAACCGTCCGCAAGATGGCATCACTGGTAAGATGTCATAAATGTAAAAAAGATGTGAACATAAAAAGTACTGCTTTGTGTTCCGCCTGTGATAACAGATATGAGTTTGATTGCGACGGTTATCCAGAACCTACATATCGACTAAAAGATGCAGAAGCGAAAAAAAAATGGAGATGTAAGGTGTGTATTAGAAATAAAAAATATTCTAATACCGACGGAGCTTCCAATATTACCGTACGAAAGAAGCAGAATTATATTAAAACACCTTCGCCAATAAAACAAACTTCGAAGACAAAGAAAGATCTAGTCGATGATACGTCGAAACGTCCGTCTTCAATTCAAAGTAGTACAAAATTATTTGACTCTCACATACTTACCGACTGCGAATCGACTGATGAGTCATATACTACTCCCAATAAACTATCAAGGAGTGTTGACAGAACTGTAACTGACTTGGTATCAGTCTCAGAAATGAAGGATACAATAGCTCAACTTACACTTCAGTTAGAAAGCACAGAAAATGAACTGGGAAATACATTGCTAGAAAATACCGAACTACATAAACAAATAAAAAAATTATGTACAGAAAATAATACTTTAAAATCCTTATGTCATTCTTCCTCTATATTCGGATATCCGGGTACAAGCTCCAAGAAAAAGAAGCAAGCCCTGTCACAACAACACTACGGGCATTCTACGCCATCCTCTCCATCGTCATCCACATTGAACGTTGAAGCTACTGATCACGTAAATATATTACGCCTGCAACAGGAAATCCTAACCCTGCAACAGCAATTAAGGACTGCAGAAAAAGAAATTCTAACTCTTACAGAACGTATTACATTATTGATACGGAGTCAGAATACCTGCGAACTTTCCATTGAAGATCCGAAACGGAATACGGCTAGTGTTAAAACTTGCACTGGCAAGCAAGTACAAAATCAGATTTCTGGGAAGAAAATACATATTTTCGGTACTCAACGTTGCGTTGGCTTAGCTGCCGCCTTATCACACTCAAGAGTAAATTCACAATATGAAAATTATCAACTCGTTGCTCAAACTAAACCAAACGCACCATGTAGCGAAGTAACATCCACCTGCAGAAATGTAAAATTAACAACAGACGATAAAGTTGTAATTTGTTTAGGTGAAAATGACCGTAGCATAAATATTATCTTGTCTCAATTGAAAAATATATTGAATATATTTAGTTGTAACACTGTAATTGTATTAAATGTCGTAAAAAATGTATTCCTCAATGTCAATAAATTAAACAATTCTATAAAAAATGTATGTAGTAAGTATAAAAAATGTCACTTTGTAAAACAAATAAGCACCGAATTGTCTGATATGTGTAAGTCAATTAATTTTGTTATAGATTGTAATGACTATAATGATAAATATTTGAACCCTACTGAAATTCGAAAGAGAATAGCAAGTGGCAAATCAAGTTTCAAATTGAGCATTGGTATACATGAAACAAAAAAAGGGACAATTCCCTACTACTTTAAGAAACAAAGTCGCATTGAAACTGTTACGCATCCTAAAAGCAATAACTTTACGGAATCCAATACGAAGGTTAGGAAAGGAACTATACCGTACTATTTTTATGTTATAAATAAGAGCGACTCATTTTTTCGTACCTAAAGCCACCAACAAATCGCACTATTTTAAAATATTACATCAAAATATCGCCAGTGTTCTATCCAAACAAGAACTACTAGAACTAACCATTCAAGAACTAAAGGACGATAATAATGACCCAGATGTAATATGCCTATCTGAAACTTTTATAAAAAAAGGTTTGGACAATTATGTAAAAATAAATAATTATGTAATGGCTACTAACTTCTGTAGAGAACAACAAAGGGGTGGCACTTGTATATTAGTAAAAAAGGAGCTAAATTATAAAGAATTGTCAATAGTTAAAAACTACGCCACTCAAAATACGTTTGAAGCCTGTGGAATAGAATTAATGTGTGGTAAATTAGCTATTATATGTGTTTATCGCACTCCTAAATCGGATCCAACACAGTTTTTATTAAAATTACACAAACTTTTGCACGATTTAATAAATAAATACAAGTCTAAAGTCAATATAGTTATAGCTGGTGATTTGAATATAAATACACTAAAAAAAGGTAACATTACAAATCAGTTACAAGACTTATGCAATAATTATAATTTGAAAATGCTGATCAATGTTGCCACACGTAAATTGGCTTGTATTGATCATATTTTGAGCAATATTTCCAATGCTACTGCAACCGTACTACCGTTACATCTCTCAGATCATGATACAGCACAAATGCTTAGCTTTCCTTCTCAAAATGTACCACAAAAAGCATCAATACACTACGTTTATAAAAGAGATTACAACCTAGATAATATCCGAAAATTCCGGGAATGCTTACAAAGTATTTGTTGGTCTGATATATATATAAACACAGATTCAAATTCTGCCTTTAATGATTTTCATGATCTGTGGTGCCTCTTTTACAATCTCTGTTTTCCTAAGGTAAGAGTCAGGGTCAACAGTACCGCTAAAAACACACAAAAGTGGATAAGTAAAGGTCTTAGACAAAGTTGCAAAACTAAGCGAAAATTACGCTATGACTTTTATAAAAACAAAAATAATTCTAATAAATTAATATATAAAAAATATTCCTATATGCTTAAAAAATGTATTTACAGCTCAAAAAAGAATGTGAACATAAAATATATAGAAACACAAGATAACAAATGTAAAGCCACTTGGACTGTCATCAAAAATGAAATAAATAAAAATACCACCCCTAAAGATAATATAGATGCAATAAAATTAAATGGTATTGTAGTTACAGACCCTGTAGAAATAGCTTCTACATTCAATAACTATTACGTGAATTTGACGCAAACGTTACCGCAAGATCAAGCTGTTCAAAATTATAGGCAAAATAGATATGTCAACTCAATGTTTCTTAAGCCAATGTCAGAAAACGAAGTGCGCCTTGAAATAATGTCCCTGTCCAACACTAGATCAGAGGGCTATGACGAAATTAGTACTAAAATCATAAAACCTTGCTGTAATGAATTGACTAGTATTTTAACCCATTTAATAAACATGTCTTTTGCAGCAGGAACATTTCCCGATAGGTTAAAATTATCAATTATTAAGCCGTTATTTAAAAAAGGAGATAAAAGTGATATTAGTAATTACCGGCCAATTACATTGATACCTATTTTTTCAAAAATTTATGAGAAATGTATGTATAAAAGGCTAATAGAATTTTGTAATAAATTCCAAATAATAAGTACTGAACAGTATGGATTTCAAAAAAAGAAATCCACATCATTAGCTATTTACTCTCTTATGAAGGCAGTACTTTCAAATATTAATAATAATCATCTGACTACGGGACTTTTCTTTGATTTATCAAAAGCCTTCGATTTTGTGTCGCACAGCATATTGTTGGATAAACTAGAGACTATTGGGATTAGAGGACCGGCACTTGAATGGATATCATCCTATTTAAGCAATAGACAGCAACGTGTCATTATTAGTAAAATTAACAGTAATAGAGATATGATACCATACTCATCAGAATATAAGCAAAATAAATGTGGCGTTCCGCAAGGAAGCGTGCTTGGTCCAATATTGTTTCTTTTATATATTAATGACATCATAAAAATAACCAATCATAAATGCATATTATTTGCCGACGATATATCAATCATAGTGACATCAGATAAAAATAAAAACAAGACTGACCATGAGTTTGACATAAATAATACAATAGACAAATTACTGCTTTGGCTTGACATGAATAATTTAAAAATAAATTTAGATAAATCCGTTTACATTCAATTTAATCAATCAAATAATAATAAAAACAATATAAAACTTAATATTAATAAAATCGAAGAGGCAACCCATACAAGGTTTTTAGGCGTAATAATAGACAAAGATTTGAACTGGAAAGAACATGTAGATAATGTAAGCACTCGAATCAATAAATTTGTATACGCACTGAAGCAAGTTAAAAACGTAACTAACATAAAAACTGCAATTATGTCATACTACGCCTATGTTGAGTCGCTACTGCGATATGGTCTCGTAATGTGGGGTAATGGTACCAATATGGATAGAGCATTTATCGCACAAAAAAAGTGCATCAGAGCAATAAGTGGTATTAAACCGGATGACTCATGTAGACCAATGTTCAAGAGGTTTGGTCTGCTACCTCTCCCATGTCTGTATATATATGAGGTATGTATATTTGTAGTTAACAACAAACATTTATTTAAATCAGCAAATGATGTAAATCCCAGAAACAGACGAGATCCTCATAAACTGGTATTAAGTGATTTGCCAAGACTTGCGAAATACAACAAAAACTGCCTTGCAATGTGCGTACGTATTTATAACAAAATACCAAGTCGCTTTAAAATATTGAACTCGAGAAAATTTAAGACAGAATTACACAAGTGGCTTATTGAATGTAATTTTTACAGTTTAAAAGATTTTATGGATGTGAGATGTTGATTCCTTTTGTCGAAATATAAATTTTTGCATGCTATGTTATATCTTAGCGAAACATGTTGAGCTACTGTATTAATATTAACATCAATGTATACCATGTTTTACGTAAATAAATGATTTACTTACTTACTTCCACGGTTTCGGGAACCTTCCAGACGCAAGGCATGCGCTGAAGAGGTCCCGAAACCGCTCCTCCATTTGGGTGGCGGCAATTGCCACCACCCTCGCCGGGACACCGTCGGGGCCCGGAGCCGTCTTCTTGGCGCGGATATGCACAATCGCTGCGCCAAGTTCCGACTCCGTGACAGGAGAGGGAGCCTCCTCTTCCTCCTCATCCTCCAGCGGGGCTCCACACATCACTGGCGGGGTGAAGTTGTCCCTGCACGGAAACAGGGACTGAACCACCCCATCCAGAAATGTGGGCTCCAGGGTCTCGACAACCGGGGGACCAAAGGGGCGCAATTTGTTGCGCGCCGCCTTATACGGTCTCCCGTAAGGGTCGTTGTCGAGACCCTCCAGCAGCTCGGCTCTCGCCGAGTCTTTAGCGGCGGCGATGGCCCGATCGAGGCCCATTTTTGCCTCCACGTACACCTCGTAGAGGCGGTCCTCGTCGGGCCGGTTGCGTCGACGCCGCCGCCGACTCCGCGTGTAGGCCCTCTTGGCCGCCACGCAGGCGGTTCTGAGCCCCGCCAGTTCCTCCGACCACCAATAGACGGCGCGGCGGGGAGCCGGGCGGCGAGACCGGGGCATGCTGGAGTTGCATACCTCGGTCAGAGACTCCCTCAGCTGGCCCGCCGCGGTGTCCACATCCAGGCCGGCGGTAGGCGGCGACAGCCAGTCCTGGATGAACGCCGCCTCCGCCGCTGCCTCCCTGTCCAGGCGGGTGAAAGCCCACCGCGGGAACGGTGATCGCCCCGAGAGGGGCTGCACCGCTCCGGGGCCACTGGCGGAGATGTCGAACCGCACATAGCGGTGGTCCGACATAGTCTCCACCAGGTCCACCCGCCAGTTCAGCACGCGCGCGGCCAACGCAGGGGTGGCAAAGGTGACGTCCACTATCGAGCCACCCTGCCGCCGCACGCATGTCTGGACGTTCCCTCTGTTAAGGAGGGAGAGCCCAGAGGAGGCCGCCCACATCTCCACTGCCCGCCCGCGAGGGTCGGTGGCCCGGTTGCCCCAGGTCACCGACTTGGCATTCAGGTCTCCCAATACGGAGACCTGACGCGGCGCCGCCCTTCCGACCACGGCGGCCAGGACTCCGAGATAGTTCTCGAAGTCCTGAAGAGGGCGGTTTGGGGAGAAATAGACGCCCACGAGGGCTACCTCTCCCCACGCGGCGGCCACGTATCCCGGTCCCCTCTCTAATAGCGAGAGGGGAGGGGAGTCTGTGGAGGACCGCGCCGCTAGTGCCACCAAGCCGTCGTCGTCACCCAGCCAACTGCTGGGGATCGAGTAGGGCTCGGCAACCACCGCTACGTTCACCGACCACTCAGCCACGGCCTGCACCAGCAGGTCCTGGGCCGCTCTGCAGTGGTTGGTGTTCGCCTGGAGGATGCGATGATTGGAAACCATTATTCCGACATCGCACCCCCCTCCTCAGCTACCGCCGCTGGAGCTGGAGTTACAGCGGCGGCGACAGCGGCGGTGGCGGCGACAGGGCGAACCTGCGCCGGCACTATGCCCTTCCTCGTGGGCGGCTGGCAATTCCTGCCCCCCATCTTGTGCCCCGCGGGGCGACCACTGGCAGCACACGCCGGGCAGTGTGGCGTGGCGGCACCGCAAGTGGCACTCCTGTGTCCCTCCTGTCCGCACCGGAAGCAAGACTCTCCCCAGTCGAACTTGGAGGGACACGTAGATCGGGTGTGGCCCGGCGCGAAGCACTTGAAGCAGCGCGCAGGCTTGTCCTCAAGCAGCCGGACCACAGCCGAGCAGAAGCCCACGAGCAGGCGTCCCTTGGTCGCCTTAAGGGCGGCCGCCGCCGCGGCGACTGGGCACTCGACGCGGATGGCGCCCATGCCACGGCGGCCGGGCCTGATGGCTCCCCCCCTTACCGCACTAGCGCTGCAGCCTCCCGCGGTGGCAACGGCCGCCACCACATCCTCTTTAGTAACCGAATCGTCCATATCGATCACCTCCAAGGATGCGGTCTTGACTGGTCTGGCGACCGTCGCCACATCCGCGATGACCTCCTGCAACTTTGTTGCAAAGAGGTCCGCGTTTGCGCCGCGCTGATCGCCCCCGAACTCAAAAAGTCGGGCTCCGGCCTGGGTGCGGCGGCACGTGATGTTTCCAATCCCCAGCCGGGAGGGATCCGCGTTAGCACGAGCCCGTCTTAGGACGGACTCGTACGTTTCGCCCCGCTCCGCGGCCTCCGGGGTGATGGTCACCACGACCGCTGCAGTTTTGGGAGGAACCAACTTCCTCCCGCCCGCCGGAGCCTTCTGGGCTGCCGAAGCAGTCGCAGCGGGCTTGGGCTTTTTGGCCTTTCCCCCCTTGCCCACTTCCGTCCACGCCCGGTTGGACGGGGTGGTGGAGGGAAGCATGGCGTCCTCCCGCTGCGTGTTCTGGTGGGCTGCCGGAGTGGCAGACGCTCCCTCCGCGCTTGTGGTAGGGGTTTGAGGAGCCACAGTGCTCCTCTTGCCCGTCCCCTTGCCCTTCCCCTTGCCCTTGGGGGGCTTCGAGGCCTGGGGCTGCACACCCGATGGCGGGTCTCCCACAGGCTGTGCAGGTACAGGTACCGGCTCCGTCGGTGGCGGACTCTTATCCGCCGCTAGCGGCGGGCGGAGCCGCTTTTCCGGCAAGAGCCGGTCCTCTATCCCTGCGAAGCAGGCTCTTGTGAAGGCCCTCTCCTCCATGACAACCTTTCGGAATATTTCCTCAAGGTTGCAATTGGAGGAGGTGGAGCCTCCTACCACCTGTCCAGGGGCTGGTTGCGCAGGCCGAGCCGTGACCTCAGCCAGCTTCTGGTGCAGCTGACTGACCTCGGACTGCAGGCGATCCACCTTCGCCTGCAGCTGCCGCGTCTCGTCCGTGGCCGTCCGCTGCACCAGCTCGGTGATGATGCCGTGCATGCTCACGGCCCGGCATTTGAGGGCCTTCTGAAAGGTCCCCTTCAGGTTGGAGGACTTGGAGGCGACCTCCAGTACCTCCTCCTTGTCCTGGAGCGCCATACGCTCCAGCTCCGCCAGGGAGTGGTCGGCGTACAGCACAATGGATGTGCCGTATCCAGCCCTCGACCTGGCGGCCCGCGCCTGCTGCTCCCTGACCTTCTCCTCGAGGTCCAGCTGGAGCTGATCCCTCCTCGCCAGGCCTAACTGACGCTCGGCGTCCAACAGGCCCACGTCGTGGGTGGGGGTCGAAGCCGAAGTCGAAGCCTTTTTTGACTTCGGCTTCCTCTTCGACTTTCCCACCGACTCCGAGGAGCCCCCGGACCCGACCCTCAGGTAGGTCCGCTTCCGCTGAAGGCGGTCGTTTTCGGCCGCCGACGTGTCCATGGTGGACTCGTCGGAGTCCGAAAACTCCGCCTGCAGACTGGATAAGCTGGCCGCGGATGGTGCGCGGCCTGCTTCAGCGTGGCCCTTAGAAGGGCCGGTGGATGGGCCCTGGGAAGGGCCGTTTGAATCGCCCTGAGAAGGGCGACTCGGGTTAAAACAAAAGCGCCCGGAGGCGTCACGCATGGCTTTCTTCGACATTGTCACAGACGACCGCATTTATGTCTGTGAGTCACAGCGCACTTTAGCCGCCGGTCTGCCACTCCGTTACGGTGGTCAGACACGGCGTTGCCCGGGGGATACTACGTGGAAGTATGCGCTGTGGGGGATCCCCCACCCCAACCTAACCTTTTTTTTTTTTTTTTTTGTTTCCGGGGTGGAAAATCCTCATGGATGTCCGCCGCCCTGGGGCGGGCGACGGGGTCTGTCAGACTCTTACTGACTAAAAACCACCCCGGTGTTCCATCTCACACCTACGCCGGGGGTCGCGGGAACATACGATCCTTCCACAACCCCCGACTGGTGCCGGCCCGCCACTGCGGGCCTCTTCGGGTCTGGGGGGGGAGTGAGGTGTTTGACTCCCCCCGCGACGTCTAAGAGGGGCGCGCGTGGAACACTACGCGCCGCCACCTCGGGTCCTGGTGTGTGGGGGGCGAGGGACGTCCCCGAGTCCGTCGCCCCTGGACCCATTTAGGGGGGCTGGAAGAGGGCGTTGTCCGCCCTCCGCCGACGCCCGGTGCGCCTTCTGCGGGCCGGGTGAGAGGACGAGATCTCCCTCTCCCTTTCCGCAGCCTCCTTCTGCGAGACGACTGTCTCACAGAAGGAAACCACCGCGTCCCAGGACTCGTCGCTGCCGACCATCGACTCGACTACGGCCGGCAGCGACAAGTCACTGCCTACTTCTGAGATGAGGGCACGGCGCGGCTCCTCCCAAGCGGCACACTCTGCCAGCGTATGCCGCGCCGTGTCCTCCCGGCAGTCGACGCAGTGGTGACACCGGGCGTCCGGCTCCCTGTTTATGCGACACAGGTACTTCCCGAAGCAACCATGCCCCGAGAGCACCTGCGTCACCCGAAACGACAGGGAGCCGTGCCTCCTCCCGAGCCAGCGCTCGAGCACCGGCCGGATCGCCTCGATGGTGACGAGGCCGGCGGTAGGGCGTGAAAGCCTGTCCCGCCATTCCGCCACCAGGACCTCGCGAAGCTGAGACCGACGCAGCTCTATGTGTCGCTGCATCGGTCCCTCGCCCCGCGCCCTCGCTTCCTCGCGCCACCGATACAACGACGCGAGTACTTTCGCCTCGAGGTCCCAGGGCGGGGATCCGGCCAGTACGCAAGCCGCCTCGTAGGAGATCGTGCGATACCCCCTGATGACTCTGACGGCCATCGCCCTCTGCGGCTTTCGCAAAACAGCGATGCTGCCGGCCGTCAGGTCAGAGGCCCACACCGGGGCCCCATACAGGGCCATGGATCGCACGACCCCCACGTAGAGCCGCCTACAGACGGCGCTCGGGCCCCCCAGATTGGGAAGCAGCGTTGCGAGCGCGCCAGCCGCGCCCAGCAACTTGGGCGCCAGCCGTCGGAAGTGAGGCTCGAAGTTCCACCGGCTGTCGAGCACCAATCCTAAATACTTCATGGTGGACTCGACAGCGATCCGAGCCCCCCCGACCACGATGTGTGAGCCGGGCGGCGGCGCCCGCCGGGGGCCATGAAACACCATGGCCTCCGACTTGCTGAGGGCCACCTCCAAGACCCCCCCCCCCAACCTAACCTAACCTAACCTAATGCAGGCAGGTAAAAGAGCGGGGCGCAGCTAGTTAATTATATATCTGAAAGATTAATGGCTTGTTGCAGTTTTCCTGAAGATGATAATTTACGTCGGGATTGGATCATAGCTACAGGACGAACAGATTGGACACCAAAACCGTCATCAAAAATTTGCAGCAGACATTTTGATAAAAAAAATGTTAAATAAAATGAAGAAACTAACACTGCTATTACCGAATGCAGTACCTATTCTGGTAAATATTCATATTAAGTTTTGATACAGGTTTAATATGTTTTTTATTTATGTTCAGTGTTTTTAAAACTGTTATATACAATTATCTGTTGCGAACTATTATTTTGTACATTTTATGTGCAATAAATGACTGAGACAGGCTTATCTGAACTCTGAACGCGATTCAAAATATCGATCAAGAATTTAAACTATCTTTTTCCGTAAACAACATCTTACATCTATTTTGTATTAAAGTCTTAAAGATAATAATTTATTTTAGGAATCAAAGGCCTGTATTCCATCATCTTCCTCCATCAGCTTACATGAAGAAACGAATATGGAAATTGAAAATAAGTTAAGCATTCTTGTAAGTACAGTATATTATGATAATTTCTAAGTACAAGTATTTGTACTTACAAATTACTATAATATACTGATTGAAATACGTTATTGATTCGGGGGATAATACTAATATTTTCCTCCGAATCAATACAGTATTTTGTACAGTAGATATATATTGTATATGTACATATCTATATATTATGTATATTTGGCGACCGCGTACTGGAAGACGTAGAATTGGAAGGCCTCCCACAAGGATGACCTTGTGAAGGCCGCAGGAATCCGCTAGATGCGGGAAGCACAGTTTCGGTAGAAGTGGAGGAGCTTGGGAGATGCCTATGTCCAGCAGTGGACGTCTTTCGGCTGAAATTATGATTTTACAGTATTAAGATAAATTACCTTCGTAATAATCTTGGTACAATAATTCATTATAAAGCACTTTGATCGAGGGATTTTAGAGAACTAATAGTGTGGCAGATATTAACAACATAAAAATCGCATGATTCCAGATCGATCCTGCTGTTGCCCTACTGCCGTCGACTAGTAGTCAAATGCCAGTTGAAGAAGTCTACACTCCAGATTCTAAACAACCATCAATAGTATGTACCACAATCAATAAAAAATTGTGTCTGTAATAAATTTATGATTATTAAGCAACATATTTTTATTTTAGGACCGGACTCCAGAGTACACTCCTCGTACGTTGCGAAAGAAATGGAAAAACTCGGAAAAATTATCATTCAAACGACTCAAAAAATTAAAGGCTCTTCGAGAAATAAGTAGGCGTTTAACGAAAAAAGTCGCTAAACTAGAAAATGTGATTGCGGAACTTAAAACAAAGTCTTTGATAAGTGAAGAAGATGGGGATTTATTGGAATCTATCGACCCTGCCAATAGAGACTTCTTGAAAAAAATGTTGAACGCCGCTTCCAATGGTAGAAAATACTCCCCAGCTTTACGCAAATTCGCTCTTTGCTTGCAATTTATAAGTCCTCGGGCTTACAAGTATGTAAGACAACAATTTAATACTTGTCTCCCTCATCCATCCACACTTACTACATGGTACAAAAGTGTAGATGCAGACCCAGGGTTTACAACTGAGTCATTGGAATGCATTAAATTGGTGGCAAAGAACAAAAAAACCGAATTGTATTGTGCAGTATGCACGGATGAGATGGCTATAAGGAGGCACGTCCAATGGGACGGAAAAAAATGCGTCGGTCTGGTGAACTATGGAGAAGCTTTGGATGGTCATAAAACAGCTGAAGCTAGGGAGGCATTGGTGTTTATGTTAACATTTATAAATAGTGGATGGAAGATGCCTATCGGTTATTTTTTTATTAACGGCTGTACCGGCGAGCAGAAGGCAACATTGATGAAACAATGTATGAGTTTGTTAGGCGATTGTGGTGTTAATATAGTCTCCCTAACTTTTGATGGTTGTCCAGCCAACTTTTCGATGGCAAAAACCTTAGGTTGCAATTTCGATGATTTGGAAAATAGGACTACGTATTTTTCTGTAGATAAACAGCACATAGTTATTTTTCCGGATCCAGCGCATATGCTTAAACTTGTGAGAAATACACTAGGTCAAAAAAATGAATTAACAAATCTGCATGGTGGAACAATTTCATGGCACTTTATCGAATTGCTTCATAATCTGCAAGAAAAGGAGGGTCTCCATCTCGCAAACCGTCTTAAAAATCAACTTAAACTTTTCCAAACAAATAATGAAAGTTAAGTTGGCGGCACAAACTTTTAGTAATTCCGTAGCAGATGCGATAGAATTTTGTGACAAACAATTGAATTTGCCAGAGTTTTCGGGTTCTGAGAATACTGTAGATTTTATAAGAAAAATGAACAACCTATTTGATATTTTTAATAGTCGGAATCTGAATATGCATGGTTTTAAAAAACCTATTAGTCGTAAAAATGGCGATAGCATACTAGACTTTATGAATATAATGGATATCTACATCAGAGGACTACAATTAGAGGGGAAACCAATACTGCAAACAAATAGGAAAGTTGGATTCATTGGTTTCTTAATATGTATACAAGTCTTAAAAAAATTTATGCCGATATCATAGTGACGGGCAAAGTCAAATTTTTACCTGTGTACAAACTTAGCCAAGATCACCTCGAATGCTTCTTCAGCTCGATTCGCTCGAAAGGCGGATATAACAACAATCCAACAGCTTTTCAATTTCAAAGTGCCTACAAAAGACTAGTGATACACGGAGAAATAAAAGGTATCGAGTCAGGAAACTGTATACCTCTAGAGGATATAAAAATTTTAACACACACAGAAGTGCGATATGAACATAAAATTAATATTTTCTGTGCTCAAGAGGTCGAAGACTCGAATATAGATTTTCCCGATAATAATCATTTATTTGTCGATGATGACCACGAGTATATTTTTAACCCCTCAAAATTGACAATTTATACTGAAGAAGGCCAATTTATCCTATCAAGGATAACTAGCGACACGACGAAATTCTATTTCGTAACTACACAGCTGGAAACTAAATATGCAATACAAGTAAAGGACATCATTACAAAACCGCCGGATACAAACAAATACGACAAATTAAAAAGTGAGTTAGTGAGTGGTTTTCGAGTTGTAAGAGATGGGCTCATGCATCATGCGGAGATGTTCCCAAAAAGACGAAAGTCTTTTATATGCGAACTATGCTAATTCTTTTTAATGTCAATTTTCCTATGTCATTTTATACACACAAGGTATTGTCATCTTACCCGCATAGGACCACAGAACACTATTACTCCTAGCGGAGAAGAACGTCGACTTCAAACAAAAAAGATTAAACGGAAGTCGCTGCTGGCGACATCTAGATTTAGCCCTTAAGAACTATCTTGCACCGCGAAATTTAAAACGTATGTGTCCTACTTTCTTTTGGGCAGTCGGGCACTCTCGCTTGTAAGTAAACTCGAAACGCTACGTTTCGAGTTTTCTTACAAGTGAGAGTGCCCAGAGGTACTATAAGAAATAGAAAATAAAACAACAATATTAAGTTATTACGTTATAATTATTTACTTTTCAATCAGATAGATGACATCAACACACAAATTGAGTTAACTACGTATGGTTAAATTCTCACAAATTGAGATACGTAGGTACGGGGAATCGAAACAACTTCATCATAGATGAACTTCACGCAGTCTTTAGCAGGCGAGCAGCCGCACTTAAAACATTTTCTTTTGTTTTCCATTGTCACAAAATACTTAGTCACTTTCTCACTAGGGTCAATGTCTCATTAAAAACAATTATTCGCTGGAACGGAGAAGCATTAGGTCGACTCAATGTTGGTTAGTTCAGGTGAAGATCTTCAAATGTAGATACAAATCCAAAAATACCACGAAATTAACACAGAGACAAATAACGAAACAACCGAAGCTATATTGATATTGTATTATGTGCTATTTTACTCCGCTAGGAGCGTAGACAGAGAAACCTCTGTCTACGGCTACGAGTACCTAATTAATAGTGTTCTGGGAATGTGATTTTTCCATTGACTTATAGATTTTTCCGACGCCGACGCCATTGTCAACTTGGTGTTTTATATATTTGAAATAAAACCCTACTATATAAAATAATATCATTCCATTTCATTGTTGGACCCATCGTATCGAATGTAAAACATGACGGTTTTATTCATGTTTATCATTTTCAAATATTTTTTATTATAATTCCAATAAAAATTAATTCATGAAGTATGGATAAAAAACTATTACATGGAAGTAAGGATAATTTTATGGCAACATTTTGATTTGTCAAATGACGATTTTGCCGGAAGTTATGTGTTACCACACAAAATCTTTTTTTATTTTTTATTGGCAAGTTGGAGGTTTTGCCCTTGTAGGTATTTCGTTCCTTCCATACAAAGTTGACAGGGGCTGCATAGGACGGACAAAACGGATTTTGCTCACTTTTTTTAAGAGATCTTATAATTTGTTTAATCTGGACTATCAACTGAAACTGCTAAATGATAAATGATTTTATTTCTGTAAGTAGGTTTGAACAAACACTTTTACACGTCAATCATATTTTTTTTTAAACTAGATGGGGTCGGCGTTTCCTATCTGACTACTCTGAGAAGAAAGGCCGAAACAAACTCAGAGGTCACAGTCTCTTTTAAAGTCCACACAAAATCTTGGTCAGGTCATGTGAAAGCTATGTAGATCGGTGTCTGCAATGGTCTTTTGAGTCTGCTATCTTGAGTCTCAAGCATACGGTTCAATATTATACCGATCGTAAGCCGGTGCAGCGGTGTACGCCTGTTTCCTTGACCTCTCAAAGGCCTTCGATCTTGTCTCCTATCATGTGCTTTGGGACAAGTTGAGGAACAGGGGTGCCCCTGCTGAAATACTGAAAATCTTCCAGTTCTGGTATGCCAATCAAAAAAATCAGGTTAAGTGGTCTAACACTCTCTCTCCAGCATACGGATTGGAATGCGGTGTGAGACAGGGGGGTTTGACATCCCCTAGGCTCTTCAATCTGTGTGTGTTATCCCATCACAAGTATCTTCGGATTACTTTCTGGGAAGCCCCGGCAACTTAATTGTATCTAGATTTAAGATAATAAACACATTTTTTTTTTTTTTCATCACCGAGCTCAGCAGCATGACTGTTGGATGTCGAATAAATGGAGTGAGCGTCAATAACATCAGCTACGCAGACGACATGGTGCTGCTGGGCCCGACTGCTGGGGCAATCAGGGAATTGCTCAAAGTCTGTGAGACTTATGCTGCCTCACATGGACTTATTTATAATGTCACCAAGAGTGAATATATGCTCTTTAAGGCCGCTGGTAGATGTACAGACTCTGTAGCTCCATGTGGGCTCCATTTAAATAGAGTCTCCAATTTCAAGTACCTTGGACATTTCATTACCGACGACCTTAAGGATGATATAGATATTGAGAGGGAGCGTAGGGCACTGGCGGTCAGAGGTAACATGCTGGCCCGTAGATTTGCTCGATGCTCTGACCTAGTAAAAAATACTCTTTTTAAGGCCTACTGTCAGAGCTTTTACACGAGCAGTCTATGGGTCAACTACACTAAGAGATCGATGGATGTCCAGCGCGTTCAATATAATAATGCTATCAGAATATTGTTGCGATTGCCCCGTTTCTGTAGCGCTTCAGAAATGTTTGCTGAGACCCACACAGATGGCTTTCATGCCATAATACGCAAAAAAACAGCTTCACTGCTGTGCAGAGTGCGGGGTAGTCGCAACTATATCCTGAGAGCTGTGGCGGAGAGCTATACTCCAAATATCAGGCATTTTGTGCGGAGGTTGATTAGGTAGGGAATATGTCTTTTTTTTTGCCTGATCGTTTTTATATCAATGTTACTAACACTAGAATATAAGCTGTGTGTAATACTAACAAATTATGGATCACTGTTGTCTGAATGAAATGAATTTTATTTTATTTATTATTTATTTAATTTAGTATAAAGTCAAAAGATCTCTTTGTATTCGATAATGTAACGAACCAAAGTATAATTAAGACAGATTAAAATGTTAAAAATATTGATCAATAAAGATTTATGACTTTTACATAATAATATCTGAAATCGTCTCCTTTCTCCTCCTTCAATACAGACAAACAAAACAACTGTGATATTAGAAATGTTACTCAACTTTCAATTCTCCCGAATAAGCATAATGATATGTTGTTACCAATATTCACGAAATTCTCGAGTATCAATAAATGTGTCTATGTTCATACATTCTAAGGTTTATAAATAAATGTAAAAAGCTACCTGTAAATACTGGAAGCCTCACTGCTCAAGAAATCAGAGATGCCATTCAAACTTTAATAACAGGTGTTCAACTTCAATACTTTTCAGGTGAGTTAAAATGAATTGAAAATACCTACTATGGAACTTAAATCAACTTTAAAATCCTTACATCCTTTCATTGATAAAATAATATGTTAAGAGTAGGTGGACGCTTAACAAACGCAGACGTGCCTCACGCAGAGAAGTCCGAGACATCCTTAACAAATGCAGATGTGCCTTTCGTAAAGATGTTCGAGGCATTCTTAACAAATGCAGATGTGCCTTTCGCAAAGATGTTCGAGCCATTCTTAACAAATGCAGACGTGCCTTTCGTAAAGAAGTTCGAACCATTCTTAACAAAGAAGTTCGAGCCATTCTTAACAAATGCAGACGTGCCTTTCGTAAAGAAGTTCGAACCATTCTTAACAAAGAAGTTCGAGCCATTCTTAACAAAGGAGTCTATCTTAGTCAATTCATCATCATGTGCCTAGCCTTTGCCAACTATGTTGGGGTCGGCTTCCAGTTTAACCGGATGCAGCTGAATACTAGTATTTTACATGGAGCGACTGCCTATCTGACCTCCACAACCCAGTAACTGGGTAATACGATACCCCTTGGTAAGACTGGTGGTCAGAATTTCGGCAGCCGGGACCAACGGCTTAACGTGCTTTCCGAGGCACGGAGGGTCTTGGTATGTAAAGGTGGTCATCCATCCACGGACCAACCATGGCAGGCGTAGCTTAACCTGATCGATCGACCCGTGCGGCTGCCACAAGCTGCCCAAGAAGTAGGTATCCAAAGCCCCAAGAGCTATCTTACTCAATTAATATTATGAAATAAACGTTAGAATTTGTTACATGGAGGCTTTAAGCTTGTCATGAGTAACAGTTTGCCTCAAAAATATTACACTATTAACTCGGTTTGAGAAATAAAAGTGTTACAAATAAATGTTTAGTAGTTATTAGTATTTTTGGGTGAGTGAAAAAAAACAATGAAGACATAGTTTATTTATTTAGATTCCCGAAAAAATTCAAAAATACACCTATCATCCGCTATGAATCACAATTCGAACCCTAGATACTATATAGTAAAGTGTATATCGACAGGCACCGCCATCGAGCGCAGCCGCTTGCCAGCGCCACGCTGGCCTACGCACGTCCGGCGCGGCGGCGGCTGCGGCCGGGCGGGGAAGAATCGTCTACGAAAATTATTGTCGATCTAGCGACAGAGCGCCTGCTACAGCGGCCCGGGCGGCGGCGCGTCGCGCTCGGGGCGCGTGCGGTACCGCTCGGCCGGCGGCGGCGCGCGGGGGGTCGCGCCCGCCAGCAGCGCTAGCGGCGAGGGCGGCGAGGGCGGCGCGGACGCGGGCCCGGGCGGCGCGCCCGCCGCCGCCGCCGCCAGCGAGTCGCCGCGCTCCAGGGACCACTGACGACAGAGCGCCTGCTACAGCGGCCCGGGCGGCGGCGCGTCGCGCTCGGGGCGCGTGCGGTACCGCGCGGCCGGCGGCGGCGCGCGGGGGGTCGCGCCCGCCAGCAGCGCTAGCGGCGAGGGCGGCGAGGGCGGCGCGGACGCGGGCCCGGGCGGCGCGCCCGCCGCCGCCGCCGCCAGCGAGTCGCCGCGCTCCAGGGACCACTGACGCCGCAGCGGACGTCTCCCATTTCCCAGGCACCTGGATGGTGTGCATTCGTTTAGTGCTCGAGGATAGTTACTGCCTACGTACAACGAAAGGGAAAAGAGGAAGCGCCTGTTTCGCGAGTTATTTAAAATGGTTCCTTTTTAAATCTGTATTTTTCATCATTAATTTGCGTATTTTTCGTTTATATAGAGATTGTGATCACGTGTTGTGGTACAAATAATAATTCATGCAGAATCAGTGGAAGCACCTGTAACGCGAGTATTGTGTGCTGTGGTCGCCGGCGGGCAGCGCAAGCGTCGCGCGAGCTTCGTGGGAGTCGCGGGAGCCGCGCACGTCGCCGCAGTCGGCGGAGCGGTGCTCCGGCTGCGGCGGGCTGCTGTCTGCCGACACCGCGCCAGACCGTTGCCATGCTGTAAATCAATTGTACAATCGAGCAGATATGTTCGGATTGAATCGTACAGTATGGAGAGGCCAGGATCCAATGGCACACCTTGCTTGTCCGGGGTGCTGGTGGGGTCGGAGCGTTGGCGCTCGAAGTGCGCGGGTCGGAGCGCGGGTGGCAAACTGGGGGCCGGAGACGACTCGCTCTCATTCTCACCCTCAACTTCAAATAATACTTCCTCAGACCTGGCAACATAAGCAAGGCGGCGCTTACACAGTCAATCTCGATCTCGATCCGATATCTCGCGTCACGTGATCAGTGGATCGTGATATTGATGTCGCAATAATTATCTAGGTAAGTACCTAATTTTGTGATCAGATGTATCAATCAGTCAATCTAAGTTTATCATGGACGTACTTTTAATAAAGTCGGACGGAACTCCCGCTATGACCATACGGGACATAGTATGGTCATAGCGGGAGTTCCGTCCGACTATATAACGGCGGAGACTATTTATTTATTTTACTTTAACCCAGCTACATTAGTTAAAGATATAAAATTTACAATAATAATATACTATAATAAAGAACAGACGTATAACATAAATTACTAATAATAAATTAAATACTATTATTTTGCAGGCACATTACCATTAAGTCAACAAACTTGTCGGCGAATAAATCGCAGTCCAGGTTGGCTTCCACAAGCTTATTTAACGCGGTCAATACGCGCGGTACGGGAGACGCAGCACGGGCTGCAGTCCGGCGCGACAGTAAGCTTAGCAGCTGCTGCTTTCTGCTACGGAGATAATTAACCGGTGTGTGGAGTCGAATCAGCTCATTATGGATGTCAGGAGCATCGGTTATCCCTCTGCAAATTTTGAGCATTACGCCTACCTGGTCGCATGCCCTTCTGGTCTCGAGCATATGATATCCCAGACATCCTAGGAGGAACTTGGTAGGATATAGATAGGGATAATAACCGCGAGTTCTCCTGTAGAGAAACCGCAGGAATGCTTTTTGCACTTTCTCAAGAAGAAGCGCATACTTTGCTTCATGCGGATTCCATACAGAAGAATTAGCTTCTAGCTTGGTTCGGACAAGTGTGCTGTACAAAAGCCTTATTACTTGCTCGTTGCGAAAGTCACGAGCATTGCGGAGAACAAATCCTAGCCTTTTAAATGATTCTTTGGCGACAGCAGAGACGTGGTCATGAAAAGTAAGCCTCTGGTCAAATGCGACACCCAAGTCCTTCATGTTGGTTGATCTAGTTATTTTAGTACCATTTAATTTGCATTCGAAATCAATTGGGTGTCGCATTCGACCAAAAGTCATTACATAGCATTTAGACACATTGAATTCCATTTTATTCTGAACTCCCCATTCATATATGGCATTTATATCATTTTGTATAGCTTCGCAATCCGATACGGTGCCGACAACACTATGAAGTTTGAGGTCATCTGCGTACAGAAGGCACTCAGCAAATTTTGTACAGGGTGGCAGGTCATTGACCATCAGCAGGAATAGTAGAGGCCCGAGAATCGATCCCTGACTTACGCCAGACCGTGTGTGGTAGGGACGAGATACGTAGATACCCAGTCTTACATATTGCTGACAGTCACGGAGATAATCCGCTAAAAGTCGGAGTAAGTTTGGACAGAAACCAATGGCACTGAGTTTCAGGAGCAGGATATCATTATTAACTCTGTCGAAAGCTTTTCAATAATCAAAATAAAGTACATCCACCTGCCGCTTATTGTCAAGATGTTTTGATATGTACTCCATAATTGTCAGTAGGTTAGTATTGACAGACCTCTTGGATCTAAAACCGTGCTGGTAGTTACATAAATACTTTTCAACCTGGGAGTAAATAAGTTTATGAAGAACATTTTCGAAAATCTTAGCTGGAGATGACAATATAGCGATAGGTCGATAGCCCTCAACAGCTGATTTATTAGTAGTCTTGGGAATGGGCGTCACTCGTGATATTTTCCAGTGGTATGGATATACGCCTGCCGCTAATCACATATTAAAAATGTGACATAGAGGAGTGGAAAATAATTGTTTGAAATGTTTCAAAATAAAAGGTGGAATACTGTCAGGTCCTATGGAGCTTCTGGGTTTTAATTTATTGATACCGTACTGGACATCATCAGGAGAAAACTGGAAGATATTTATGTAGTTACTGTTGGAGTAAGTTTCATGATTGTTAACACATGCTGCATTTAACAGCGGAATTTCAGGAAGAAACACGCTTGGAAAAAAAATTGGCAAAAGCTTCAACAGCTGCTGCTCCTGAAAAACAGTCACCATTATAGCTGACGCTAGGCTCAAAACCTCCTTTAGACCGTAAGCTGTTAACATGTCGCCAAAATTCAAGAGGGTTACTCTTAATCTTCTTAATTTATGTGTGTGAATGAATTTAGGGTTGCCATGTTAGCCATTAATTTATTATTGTTTTATTTTAAGACAAAAACAGGTCGGCCTTCGATCAATACTAGTAGGTACTAGATACACAATCCCATACAAAGTTTCACTTTAAAACTGTCACCAATTGTGTTTACGTGTCTAGTTGAAATAAATATATATAAATGTAAATAAAAATTTATTTGGACCAAAATCAGCCAATTTCGCCGAATAAAAAAGGTAATAGCGAAAGAAAACGCATTACTACCCCTCGTTCTGATAGGAAAATAAGAGACATCTGTTTGCAAAACAGAAAAAAGTGCTGGGTTTTTAACTCAGTTGGTCCAGGAGTCAGGAATACTAGTTTCCAAGAGAACTGTGCAGCGCAGGTTGTCAGAAGAAGACTTGACAGGTCATCGATCGATCTATAAAAATACCTTGGTTGACTGATGCAATGAAGATGAAACGCCTTGCCTGGGCGCGAAAACACCGCAAAAAAACTGTTGAGGTCTGGAATAAGGTTAGTTTGCATTATTACTGCTGTTTTACATATATACAGGAAGATTTTTACGTCACCGTCCAAATTTTTTCTAGGCATTAGGTATCATTCACTAACTCCATTTTTGAAAAAAAATCGATATGTAAAATTTTCATATTAAATAATTTTTTCGAAAGATTTATCCGCTCTGCGTGGTCACAAGTTAAACGTTAATAATACTACACTTGCCGCGCAAACATTCAATGAAAACGGCAGCGCGGACCCCGCTTACCCCCGCTCCGCTACACCTGCGCGGAACATCTATCGTTAGTCCGTTAGTCGGCCCCGCGCACCCTTCCGCGACGCAAGCGCTTACTCCCGTGTTCCCGCGCATCCCGCCGGCGGCGGCGGCGCCCCGCGCTATCGTTAGTCCGTTAGTCGGCCCCGCGCACCCTTCCGCGACGCAAGCGCTTACTCTCGTGTTCCCGCGCATCCCGCCGGCGGCGGCGGCGCACTATGGAAAATGGTAGAACAAGCGCATATCAAAAATGCTTTTTACGAATATCATAATTTGAATAATATGGCTATTTTATTAGGTTCTCTAATAGTTAAATTACAATATTCATTAGGATTTTTTCACTTAATACGCGAAATTATTTTTTTTTTCATAGATAGAAATACATAGAAGACAGAAGTGCCAAACTCAAGTCTTTGCGTATACATGTTTCAATACCATATTGTGAAAAAATACTTGGTACAGATATGCAGTATTTTACATTTTTAGAAAGGTTATTTTATGCTTTTTGCGATACAGCTTAATGATTTTAAAAGTAAAGAAAAATATTTCAGTAATTACTTAAAAAGTGACATACCTTATTTTTCACTTATATTTTTTTTCGTCGAAGGTTTTCAATGTTACCCACGTTTGCCCAAACGCTACTTTTTGTGTTGAGTAGTAGTCTAACTATTCATAAATAGAATGCAAAAAAAAATCAGCTGCGGATATTTGCGGTTTTAGAAGATATGAGAATAAAACTGATAAAAGTCAGTACCCGAAAATTGGTACTTTTGCGGTTTACCACTGACACATGAACAATATGGAACTTTTTGGATATTTTCTTCATTATTTCGTGATAACAAAGGGACCTTATCAAATTTGCACTCGGTTTGCATGGGAAATTACAAGATAATGATAATGTAGGTACCAATTCGATATTGTAAAATGAGTATATAAAGGGAAGCAAAAACTATTCGAACCATCTACATCAGTGTAACTTCAAGTGAAGCAAATCTCATCTATGCCTATTATTTCTGCAGATTGTGAAGTGTTAAAATGTCTTCCTTCAGCTGTACCAAACGAGACTTCATAATCCCCTATATCGAGGGAGGCAAGACCATGGAATCATTATCCAAAGTTTTAGTGGAAAAGCTCAGTGTTTCTGAATACAACATGTGTTTTATAATTAGTGACATACAAAGGCACATTCTTCCTATTTTCAACAAGCGCTGGGCCCTGGCATCTCGGAAAAAAGAAACATTTTTACAGAAGAATTGTACTTGGTTGGACCCAACGTATTCGTTAAATTTACCGGATTCTGAACAATATTCTACGCCATCAACATCTGGCCAACGAGGAAGAGCATGCGTGGCTTATGGAGACTCCTCAGAATCTACCAAGAAGAGGAAAAACACTCTTCTACTCCAAGAATATGGCTTCGAGCATATAAAAAACGCCTATGTGCAGAGAACAGAACACAGAAGCACATCTTGTCGAAGAATTAAGAACCGCTGACACTCAAAAGAAATTAGATATCTCAAGTAAGTGGAACGACTTAGAGCAGATGATTCTATCCGATACGGAAGCATTGAGTGCTTTTATAGATTTGGATCTAACAAAAGCACAATATATGTACCTGAAAAACTTAACCAACGAACGAAAGTGTTGTATATTCCCGCCTTACTACAAAATACAAGAAATAAAAAGATCCTGTTATCCACCATCTTCTACAATCGAAATCACGAATACTTATGCTAAAGTGATTAATATCCAAGATTTATTGGATCATACTGCTGCTAGAATTTTAAAAATCGATTCTGTTTTCCAAGAACAATATAGAACATTGCTTGCATCCTTTATTGTAAATGGGGATGTGATGGTTCATCTGGTCAAAGCCAATACAAGCAAATACTTGCAGAAGAGTCGGAAACAATTTCAGATGCCAATTTGTTCATCACTTCATTAGTCCCCATCAGATTAGTTGATGTACAATCGGGATCCGTTGTTTGGCAAAATCCGGTACCTTCATCTGTCCGTTTTTGCAGACCCATTTCTATTGAGTTTTGTAAGGAAACTCCAGAAAAAACCAAGGCAGTTGTCGATGATATTAAAAGTCAAATTAGGGCTGCACAAGCATCACTTATAAACAAAGATGGTATTGCAGTAAATGTGAAGCATGAACTATTTCTAACGATGATCGATGGAAAGGTGGCTCAGGTCCTTACAGATACTCCATCTGGTTCCACATGCACAATATGTGGGGCTACTCCACGGCTAATGAATGACCTATCGAAAGTAACTGCCAGACCTGAAAACGAAAACGCCTACCAATATGGATTGTCCACCTTACACGCCTGGATTCGCTGCATGGAAATGATATTGCATATTTCCTATAATCTTTCGTTTAAGACTTGGGCTGCTTCAACTGAGGAAAATAAGAGATTAAAAAAAGAAAAGAAAGAACTTGTTCAAAAACGTTTCAGGGAGGAGTTGGGATTAATCGTCGACAAACCTCGGCAAGTTAGCGGGAATACGAACGATGGCAATACCGCACGAAGATTCTTCTATAATAGCACTTGCTCATCGGAAATAACAGGTGTAGATGAGGCATTGATTAAACGCCTATACATTATCTTGCAAGTTCTTTCTTCTGGAATGATGATCGACCCTGAAAAATTTGGGGAATATGCAATAGAAACTGCAAGAATCTATGTAAGTAGTTACGATTGGTATTATATGCCATCCTCCGTTCATAAAATACTCATACACGGAGAAAACGTTATCAAACATTTTGCGGTGCTTCCTATTGGACAGCTATCGGAAGACGCACAAGAGTCTCGCAACAAAGACTACAGAAACATACGACTTCATCATGCCAGAAAATGTTCCCGATCTGCTACAAATGAAGATGTCTTTAAGACGCTTTTATACACGTCAGATCCATATATAACAAGTTTGAGAAAACCGTACGTAAGAAATGTGAAAGAACTTGAAGAAGAGGCACTAAGTCTTTTAAACGTGGCACCTGAAAGTGAACCCACATTTACTAACCCTGATCCTGAAGTGGTATAAGTTAAAAATAATATTTATATTCAGTTATTACTTATATTTGTACCTAGCTACATCATTTCCTGAAGCCAGAGTATAAGATGTGAAATTGTTTTCATATATATATATATATATTTTACTTTGCTTGTTGTAATTAACCATGGTTTAATCTTTTTAGTCATTATAAACTTGTATTCTACTTTAAATAAATTTTTAACAATTTTTTTTCGTGATTTTTTCCCGTTTCTTTAATTCTATGCAAAAAAACATACATCGATATACAAGAAAACACTATAAACTACACATCATTCGAATCTCCAAACCTTACTGCATATTTGTGCCAAATTTCATCACGATACGACAAAAATTCATGAAGTTACAGATTTTTGATCCGATACCGACCTATATTTTCCATAGTGCGGCGCCCCGCGCTATCGTTAGTCCGTTAGTCGTCCCCGCGCACCCGTCCGCGACGCAAGCGCTTACTCTCGTGTTCCCGCGCATCCCGCCGGCGGCGGCGGCGCCCCGCGCTATCGTTAGTCCGTTAGTCGGCCCCGCGCACCCTTCCGCGACGCAAGCGCTTACTTCCGCGTTCCCGCGCATCCCGCCGCGCGCTGGCGCGGCGGCGGCGCCCCGCGCTATCGTGACTTTGTTTACAATGTATTCCTACCGCGAGTGTTACGAAATGGTGCGATCTTACATACTTAGTGGAGAAAGCTTGAACGGTGCCCAGAGACTGTACGAAGCAGAAAGTATTCCTCGCATTCGCAATCAAGGGATAATAAATCCTTCAGTACCTAATCGCCAAAGGATTTTGGCCGCAAATCAGAGACTATTAAACCATGGCCAATTTATAGCTCCTACACAAGCTCAAGGACGTGGCAGGCCGAGACTCGCAGTAGAGATCGAAGGAGATATCTTCGATATCTTTGAACGGAGCCCTATATCGAGTACGCGAGATGCAGCGCGGCGCTTCGGCGTAAGCCAATATGCCGTGTGGAAACTTCTCCATACTGCTGGGTTGCACCCGTACCATTTTCAAAAGGCACAGGCCTTGAACGACGCAGACGCCGCGCGCCGTTCCTCGTCGAGCCTTCTGCGAGTGGCTGATCATACACCCCGATGCTAACATTTTGTGGACTAACGAGGCCTTGTTTACTCGAGTGGGGCTGTATAATCAGCATAATGAACATTGGTGGTCATTTCGAAACCTTTTGAATTTGATTTGAAAAGTGACACTGTACCTAGTGCTCAACAAAATTAAAAATAATGTGCAAAAACGTGCAAGACTCTGTTTAGAGAGAAACGGTATGCATTTTGAACATTTATTAAAGTACTGTTAATGTGATTGTTCTAAGATGATTTTGATAAAATTATTAATTATTTGTACGTTGATTCAATTTTTTTAAATACGCCTAATAGCAAAATGTTTTGGCACGGTTTTAATAAGGTATCAAGTTCTTATTTAACTAATTTATTTTTACTATAATTGTAATTGATTAATAGATTACATTCTAATCATAGTGAACATAGCACAAACCTTTTGCTTATTGACGGTCCTAAGCCCGTGAAAGTATGAAGGGAAAATTTGCAACTTTGTTTATTATTGTGTTATCAATGAATTGCGGCGGCGCGCGGGGCGGACCGGCCCACGTAACTTCCGTACGCACGACGCGGCAGTGTCCAGAAACATAAACTTTTTATAGATAACTTTGTGATGTGATATCTTAATATTTTTGTATTGAGTGATACTAAAAGAAAAAAACATTTATTCAATGATTTTCGCCAAAGAATAATATGTATATCATCATTTGGACGGTGACTAAAAAATCATCCTGTATATTTTTTTAATAATAAACATTAAAAAAAAATTTAGAGGTGTGTGTCTCAGGTGAGTTAACATTTGAGATTCTGGCCGACAAGAGCAGCTTTGTTAGGCGACGCCCAGGAGAAACATACCACCCTGACTGCACCGTGGAGAGGGTAAAATACCATGTTGAAATAATGGTGTGGTCTGTCTATCATAAGCGCTAAAGGGGTTGGGCGCCTTTACGTTGTCCAGGGAACAATGAAACAAGACCAGTACAGGCAAATTTTACAAACTCTCCTACTGTTACCGACAATTGAAGAATGTTTCCTAGATGGTAAGGAATTCATGTTTATGCATGATTCAGCAACATGTTATAAAGCCAGAAGCGTTGCTAAGTTTTTGGCAGACTACAAAGTTCCAGTTTTACCTTGGCCTGGCAATTCTCCTTACATACTTAAACCCCATAGAAAAAATATGGGAGACTACCAAGGCCGAAATAGCCAAAGAAATGATAACCTTGGTCGTTATAATTTCTTTGGCTATTTCGGCCTTGGTAGTCTCCTATATTTTTTCAGACTCATAGAATAATGAATTAATGTTTGGCATTACAGCCCTAAAATAAAAGAAAGTGCCATAAAGTGCATAGAAAGCATGCCCAGGCGTATAGAATCACTAATTGAGGCAAAATCAAAGTACTGATCAGTATTATGTAATATTTCATTTTGCTTATATATTTACCTATAATAATTTTCATTGCTATATTATTTTTTAATTTTTCGGTCTTATTTTACTTCTTAAATAACTATTTTATATATATAAAGATTTTGTCATTCCTGTGTGTGTGTTTTTGTTTGTGTTTTTCTAATTAATTTAAGACTAATACATTACCAATACCATTTTTTTGTGACTGTCCCTAATAATTTGGCAACCCACTGTACACTAAGCAATACATTTTACGACCGAAGCTCGCTGCTCAACATACATCAAAAGAAATTCTTACACGCATGATTTAAAGTCAGAATTACAAAGTGCCAAAAAAAGCAATTAAATTTTACGACTGTGGTTCGCCACTTGGACAAGAACTGAGTGGAGTCGAACAGTCAATTTTTTTTTTGTTTCAGTCCTAATTTAATTCCTTCTGTCTAAGTTATTTAAAATGTCGCTTGAATATAAAAAAGTAATTTTTATACACGAATAATTTTACATCGTTCTGGAGCCGAAACACAGTAACTCCAGACGATTAATAGTTACTATTGGCATTGTTTTAATTGTTTTAAGACATCTAATATAGAAGTTAGAAATTTATCACATTTATTCTGTCATTCGAGTTAAATCATAATAGCCCTTCCACTATTTAATTCATAAGCGCAAGATCGTACGCGATCCACTCGGTGATGACGTAGCGCGGAACAGCTGTGCGTGGTGGGTCAACGGACGTTGGACGAATACCCTGCTGCAAGTAGGTATTTTATTTCAGGTAGGTACTACTTAGGTTGGTGTAAGTTCATTTACCTCCGTTATCTCTCGTTTGTATTGGAACCTAATTGGACGCACGGCACGGTGTTAACCACTATCACATCTCTTCGTAAACGAGAGAAATTAATTGAAATTTCATTCACTACTCTCGAATCACGAAATCACTAGTAATCGTACGGTCTATTACCTCAACTAGACATGACGAGTACGCTTGTGAGTTTTATTTAAGGCCTTGAATCGAGTGTCTTGAATAGGTACTTATAATAATAATGTTTATTTACTCAAAAACAAAGCATTGGAGTACACGTTAAAAGAAATACAGTTTTACAAAAATAAGTACTATATCTACAAACGTGTGGGTGAGCACTGCTCTCCTAGCTAGGTTATGAAAACCTGTGTTAAGGAGAAGCAGTCCGGTCCCCTAAGGTATAATGACGAAAAGGTTACATAGTGCTTCTGATAGATCTGATGTTACTGTTACAATTTTGTAGTATTGAGATAGACAATTAAAGTTTAAGTTACGTTTTATTTAACGTGAAAATAAAATTAATTTAATTTTAAGGTAAATAAATGTGAGTAAGTGTGTGTGTGTGGTATGTGTGTGTATGTGTTTGTGTATTTGCTTGTACATGTTGCTTATGTTAAGATTTTTTCTGTTTCGTCATATGACTTATTTTGGAGGTACGATCGCACAATCTTTTTGCATTTGTAATACGGTAGTCCGTAGATTTGGCACTCATCGTTTATTTTATTGTATAACCTCCTGAGTCCCTGTGGTCATTATAACGGACAAATTATCGTATGTCATAAAGTCCTGACATTTTGTAATAGTCACCTTTTATAATAACCGAACATCCTTCCTAACACACATATTAGTTTTTCGATTCAAAATCGCCACTGCTGCGCGTGGTTTTGTCAGCCAATGAGAATTCAGATTGTATATTGTTCCTCTATCCAATGAGCCAATGACAACATTGACAATCGTTCATATAACCGGCGTGCGTCGTTAAAAATGGAAGGCCGTCGGAGTAGAGGTAAGTTAATCTTTGTTTTTCTTGCTGATCTTTAATTCTATTTGGCTTCCTGTTACGTTTTTATATTGCAATGATGTTGTATTTTATAGTTTTCTATGTTTTTTATAAAAAATCTGTAAGATTTTGTGTATATTAGGCCGCTAATAAAATTGTCCTTTTAAACGGAATCTCGGTTTTTACTATATTTACAGCTTGACAGTTTTTGTTCGTTTTGTAGTACTCTAGGCTTTTATAGATATGATTCAATACTACTTACCTATTTCACATTTTATAGTTGCCACCCTTTTTAGGTTATTTATATTTCGAGGTAAATTATAATAAATGAAAATGTGTTTTATTATTTATTTTAGATTTGTCGGAAAGCCAATTGATCGACATTGTGAATCAATCAGATTTTGAGGACATATCAGATGACGAGGCTGATTTTGCTGACTGTGATGGTGACGTTGAAATCCATCACACTTCTTCTGAATCGGAAAATGACACTCCAAGCATTCATTTCACGGAATCAGTTCCAAGAGGAGTTCGGACGAGAGGAGGAGTTCGGACGAGAGGAGGAGTTCAGACGAGAGGAGGAGTTCGGACGAGAGGAGGAGTCCGTGTTAGAGGAAGTAGAGGACGTTCACGTGGTGTACGTACTCGTGGTGGCAGTAGTGCTCGTCTTCAAGAACCTGAAGAAGGAAGTGACTGGAGAAGGAGTGATTTTGCCATATCAACGCCCCAACTACAAGAGCCGTCTTATCTACCACAAAATGTAAGTTCTGATAACCTATTTGATTATTTCAAAGAGTATATTGATGATGCAATAATAGAAACTATTGTTGAAAAATCAAACCAAACTTCCATAGAAAGGACTGGAAGAAGTCTTAATTTGTCCAAGGCAGAATGCAAAATATATTTCGGGATTACAATGATGATGTCATGTATTCCATTCTCGCAAATAAGGCTGTATTGGAATCGTCAATATGCACTGCCAATAATTACACAAGCCATGAGTCGTGACCGATATTTTTTATTGAGAAACTCTATTAAAGTTGTATTCGATAATGATGTTAGTCCGGAAATGAGAAAAGAAGATAAACTGTGGAAAGTGCGACCTCTTTTTGACCGGGTTCTACAAGGTTGTCGTAAACAATTAAGGCAACAAAAAATTTCAATAGACGAAATGATAATTCCCTTTACTGGGGCATGTCCAATCAGGCAGTATTGTCCTGGGAAGCCAAATCCAACAGGAATAAAGGCTTTCGTCCTCGCAAATCCAAATGGTCTTGTTTGCGACATGATAATATACCAAGGTAAAGATACCATTATTAATGAAAATGAGAATCAATTTCATCTGGGTGAAAAGATTGTATTGAAACTCACAGAATCTTTGGTCCCAGGTCATTTATTATATTTTGACCGCTATTTTACAACTATTCGATTGGCAAATGAACTGGATAACAGGGGCTTTAAATGTACCGGGACACTAATGAAGAATAGAATACCCGTGGAGGTGAAGGAAAAAATTACCGATGATAAGACTTTAGCAAGGAGAGGAAGAGGAAGCCACGATATTCTCGTAGGAAGTGATGGTAAAATTGCCATAACCAAATGGATGGATAACAAATCAGTGATAATGCTTTCAACGATTCATGCTGCTGAAAACATCGACTTTTGTAGAAGATATAATAGGCAATCAAGGGCTTATATAGAGGTGTCACGTCCAGAAGTCATCAAAGAATACAACTGCAACATGGGAGGTGTGGACTTAGTCGACAGATTATTGGCAGTTTGTCCAGCAAGAACGCGAACAAGAAAGTGGACTGTCAGATTTATTTCTCATTTCATGGATCTTGCAATTACAAATTCTTGGATTAAGTACAAACAAGAGCAATTACAGAAAGGTATAATAACTCACAAAATATTGCAACTACGCGAATTTAAGAGGCAAATTGCTGAAAAGCTAATTGATGATAATGTTTACAGAGATTCGTCACTTAATGATAATGGTATTCCAGAAACACAAAGAAATGTAAAACTCAGGCGACCGCCGTTAGTACCACTGCCATCAAAGGCAAGAAGAAAGCACGGAATCGACCATTTACCAGATATGTCTACTGTTCAGAATCGTTGTAGGAATCAAGGTTGTACCAAAAAGACATTGATTAAATGTATTGGTTGTAACATATCTTTATGTTTGACAACAAAAAGGAACTGCTTTAAAATCTTTCATAGCAGAGATTAATCATTTAATGATCGGTTTTATATAAAGTATGTGATCTCATAGTATATTGTGGAACTTACTTGTTAATTACGCTAAAATATTTTATGTCTTGTTAGGCTAGCTGACTGATTTTTGTAACAGAATGCTGTGATTAGTGTTGGTAGTATTTTTGAATTTTTTAATACCTTCTAGAAATATTTAGTGATAATTATCATTAATATTTTGATTTTTATCTTGTTCTTACAACTTATTATTAATTATTTAGAAATAATTTTTACTTTTTGTTTTTTATTTTGTTAAAAAGTTAGATTTTTTTGTTCTTTGATTTTGATTCATAGCTGATTTTGCTCAATTTATTTTGAAAAAAGAGAATTCCTGAAAGTTATTTTTATTTTACGATATTATCTCATTTATTGAAACTAAGTTCAAGTTAATTTGATAGAAATATAATTTGTTTTTTTTTTAATAAAAATTGGAAATGTGTTTTACTATACATATTCTACTAGTATACCCGAAATCTTATTATACCCGAAAGTCCAATATAGCGAACAATTTCCAGTTACTATGTTTATCTATGGTGACCGGAAGTCCTTTTTATTGGACAATTGGTACGTCAACGCTAAATATTTAAAAAAAAAGAAAAAAAAAATATTTAAGACATTTGTTCAGGTAAAATTCGTTTTATGCAATGGTAGCCCTGTAGTTTTCAAATGAAATCTCAGGACTTGGGGTGTTCTTCCATTTTGTCTGTCCTAAAGGACACCCGATCTTTTCGACATCTTTGAAAATAAATAATATGGCGGACTCAGGAGGATAAGAAAGGACCAAGAAAATGAAAAAATCTTTTTGCAAAAGTAGAGCGTACTCGCGGCAGGGTGCATATATTATCTCTTCGACGTTTAGTACGTTTTTTATTTTCTATAATTCGGTATGGGGTTTTGCGGTGTAGCAGAATGACTGTCTGTAGTATGAAGTGTTGCCGAACATTTAGAACATTGCAGTGATTGTATAGTTGGTCGGTTGGAAAAAGAATAGGACGAAATGTGGCCACTTTTAAAATGGCCTTATGTGCAACTTCTAGCGGCTTGAGAGTGGTTTTTGCTGCGCCACCCCAACAGGAAATACAATAAGTTACGATGGATTGGCAAAGTGCGAAGTAGACATTTCGTATTATAGTGGGATTGGCAATATACCGAAGAGTTTTAAAGACGTATATCAGTTTGCGAAATCGTCCAGTTAGCAGACCGATATGAGACTTAAAATTGAGATTCCTGTTTAAGACTATTCCCAGGTATCTGATGCTTTCAGCAGAGGTTAAAAGGGGACATTGACAATTGGAGCCCTGTATTTGTGGATAACAATTGTGAGCTTTGATTAAAATTGGAGTCTGTGGTTGGGAGACCGAGCTGTTAGAATAGGTCAGAAATTTGGTTTTGGAGGTATTCAGGGTGAGAGTGTGTGTATTAAGCCAATTCAACGCAACTTCAAAGCCAAGCTGAGCTAGATGCTCGAGTTGTGACCAGGAATCCGCGGTGAAGGTAATTGCAGTGTCATCTGCAAATGATATTATCCTTGCATTATCGATATTGATATCACACAGGTCATTAATAAAGACTAAGAAAAGAGTGGGGCCCAAAATGCTTCCTTGTGGTACCCCATACTGAATGGAAAGCTCCTCGCTGTTATGGCCATCGATCCTGACTTTTTGCGAACGATTCGATAGGTAATTTTGGAAAAGATCCAGTTGTATCCCCCTGACGCCTATTTTCTCAAGTTTGATTAAGAGTGTGGAAACGGGAACAGTGTCGAACGCTTTCGTGAGATCAAGGAATATTGTAAGGACTTTTTTATTTTTATTTATATGATCTATAACAAAACTTAATAAGCATACAGCTACCTACCATAGTAAAATTATGATGAATAAAAATAATACTGCCTAAACCAATTTTTACAATGTTTGCTTGCGGCGCGGCGGCTTCTACAAAGGCAGGCAATTCAAACAGAAAAATGAATCGTTTTATCTGTCAAATAGAGTTCATTATAAGTTGGTGGTGCCCTTTTCTATGAAAATATTGGACCGAATTAAGACCTTATTTTTATAAAGTTAACCGCTGAATTCTGTTGTGCATCAATTCTGTGGCTTCTCAGAATAATTTTTAGTAAACTGCGTACCTACATAACCTTGTACCTAGTTTGGTGAAATTTCTATTTGTTACCGTTTACGGTTAAGAAATAAAGTCTGAATTCGCTTTTCGTATTTTTATTTGTGTACCTATTTATCTATTGCGTATGTGTTTTTATTAATGTTTAAAGAAGTCGGCGCGTAGGCAAAGGTACGGCGATCGGCGACCTCTGTGAACTAGGTACCTACGCATAGATAAAATAGACACAGTACTACAGCCATATGTTTAGAGTATAAATAAGTTTAAATCCGCTTAAATAGTGGCGGTACGTCCAAATGGCAAGCAGGATTTTTTATGTCATAAAAAGTTTTTTTTTTTCGACGACGTGGCCGCGTGGGTCGCGTTCGAAGTATTCCTGTATGTCTTCCTCCAATTCCGCCGAGTATGGTAGTCTACCGCGGCCCTGCGCGTGTGTGGGCGCTCGAAACTCTCCATGATCGAGGAGGCGCTGGGTTACAGCCAGGATGGTGGAGGTGAAGGGAACTTGAGGGTCAGTGATTCCACGTGCGCGCAGTGAGTTCAGGTGTTCCGGCTGAGCATACAAACGTCTGGCCTCTTCTAAGTTATGGTTCGCCATGTCACATAAAACTTGCAGCTTTATCGACATTTTACTGTAGCTAACGCGGGTTCTGCAATTGCTGCAATTAATCATGACCTGGCTTGCATCAGCGAAGTCATTTGGTTTGCAAATTAACCCAACTAAATCCCAGGCCATGATCATAGGCAGCAAATTCGTTCGCAATGCGGTTGATGTTAAATCACTGATGCCTTTATATCTCGATGGTGTTCGCATTGACTACACTGAAACCGCTAAAGATCTGGGTGTAGTTATTGACTCCAATCTTTCGTGGCGTGCTCAGGTCAATGAGGTCAGCCGAAAGGTACATTTCTCTTTTCATTCGCTGAAATGCCTTCAAGACTAAAATTTCTTTGGCACAAACACTTATTCAGCCAATTATAGATTATGCCGACGCCTGCTACCTGGATGCTACTGAGGAGCTATTAAACAAGCTTGAACGCTTGCTAAACCTGTGCAATCGCTTTGTTTTTCGATGTTCGAAAGTATGACCATGTTTCTCACCTTCGCAAGGAACTCAAGTGGCTCCCAATCCGCCTTCGCAGGAACACTCGGATTTTATGTCTCCTCTTCAACATCTTACACAACCCGTCTTATCCTTCCTACCTGCGTGAGCGTTTTTCTTACGCTCGCTCTAGCGCGGCACCATGTAGATCACACCAGAGATCCCTCCTTAAATCTCAGCCTCACAAAACCAGCTACTATTCTTATTCCTTCTCTGTCCATGCTGTAAGACTGTGGAATGCACTCCCGCCTAGCATTCGTGATTTAAATACTATTTCTCTATTTAAATTTCGATTAAAAGAGCAATTGAGCACCTTTTCTCTATACTGTGAGTATTTATATATATACAAGGTGATTGGAAGATGGGTACAAAGCTTTAAGGCGAAGATAGTACAGACAGTTTAGAACAATTTAAGCCATGTTTGTCTTAGACGAAGTCTTACCATTTTTTTTAACCTAATTTTTAAGATTTTTTTCGAAAATTGCCAAAATTTTAACTAAACGGTTATTTATAGCTAAATTGAATGATAAATGAATTCATTTTTATTTTATTTAATTAAAGTAATGTGTAAGCAATCTAGCAAAACATGTTTTAGGCCTCTTGTGTCGTTAGACATTTTTTTTCCAGACATTAAAAGTTCATATAAATTTAAAAAAAATCATAAATCATTTTTGAAAACCTTATTTAAAAAAAAAACCGAAGTGTGCTTTTTTTGTTTAAATATTTTTGAAAACATGCGTGATAATCGCTCTTTCCTTTGAGGTATCATTTACGAGGATATTTTACAAATTATTGAAATTAGGATCTACAAACCAATTTGAGGGAGAAATTTTAAATTTTAGGCGGAGTAATTAAAACAACATTTGAATCTAAATTATTTATTGTTCATGTTCAAAATGTCTGCCATGATTCCTAATACAAGCACGGCTACGTCTTTTCACTTCTGTTGTTGTTATTTTCAACATCATCTCCAGTTTCATCGTTTCAAACGCTGAATTAATTCTCTCCATCAATTCTTCTCTCGTGTTTATTTCAACATTCGTATACACCAGTTCCTTGGCCCAGCCCCACACGAAAAAGTCCAGCGGGGTCAAATCTGGTGAGCGAGCGGGCCAAGGGATGGGTCCATCTCTGCCGATCCAGCTGTCAGGGAAGCAATTATTTAAGTGTTCCCTTACATTTAACGTCCAATGCGCTGGACAGCCGTCTTGCTGAAAGGCGACTGTTCGGTCTCTTTCGAATATCGGGACACCGGTTTCCTCTATCAGAACTGGTAAATCGAATTGTAGAAAGTGCAAATAATTTTCACCATTTAAATTATCCGGTAAGAAGTGGGGCCCAATCAATGTCCTGCCAATTACTCCAGCCCATACATTGACAGAGAATTTTCCCTGAAACGACACTCGCTTCTTAAAATGTGGATTATTGTCTCTGTCGGCCCATTCATGGAGGTTATGAAAGTTTGTAATGCCCTCCCTAGAAAATTTGCTTTCATCCGTCCACAAGATTGATTTCAGGAACCACGCATCTTCGATGTCTCTGTTGAGGAGGAAACGGCAGAACTGTATTCTTCTTTGGGGATCTTGCTCTTCCAGACCTTGCACACCCCTACCATGGAACGGATATTTGTCATTTTGGTGCATTGTATGCCACACCTTCCATTGTGAAATGTTTAGATTTTGAGCTACGGCTCTGGTACTGGTAGTAGGATCTGCTTGAAATGCTGCCAAAATGTTTTCTTCGACGTCAGTTTCATGTCTGCCTGGGTTGACTCCAGGTTCCACGCGGTGAAACCCAACTTCGGCAAGTCGACGAAAAGTGTTGTAAAACACTCGCACATTCGGTACCCTGCGATTCGGAAAGCGTTCTTGATACATCCGTCGCTCCAAGGACCCATTGCCATCTGCTCTGCCATACATAAATACGATATCCGCATATTCCTGATTGGAAAAAGTAGCCATAGCTACTTAACAATTAAGAAAAACGGCGTAGGAGCGCACTAAATGTCAACTCAACACAACTCAAAAATCAACACGTGCAGGAGCTTGCGGCTGGACACGGTGAAACAAAAATGTTCAAAACTAACGCAAACAACACGTGCAGGAACGCAAAGGGCTACAACTGAACATGGTAAATTGCGAATCAACACGACAACGTCCTCTCACATGGGCAGCTGTAGTTTGACTAATTCAACTAATTGTAATAAGTAAAAGATGTGACCGCTTCAACACAGACTGACTAACCCTAACTAAATAAAAACACGATTTTGTTGCCTTAGTAACTAATACCATTTTGCTGTAAAAACTAACGTATTTATCGCTATTTTCTATTCACTGGGCGTTCTACCTGGAAATGCCGTCGCACCGCGCATTGCTGCCATTGTTTAGATAATCCCTTCAATTCGGTTCTTTCATGTGCCGCACTGCGCGCGGCGGCCATTGTTTAGATAATCCCCTCAATTGGCATGTGCAAAAAATTCTTAAAATTGAAGTAATTATCATTTCGAACACAAAGTAAGCTTAGCGTAAGTTTTTTCAGCAAAAATTTTTTTTTAACTCTTCGATCATAAATACCCTAGATACAACATCTCCTACAAATTCACGCCGAAAAAGTGTCCGACTCGCTTAGTTATAAGTATGCACGTATAGTAGACAAATTCACAATGTATAATGTACTAAGACTATATTAATAAAAATTTAATGCAACTTTATTCCCTACACAAAAGGTTTTATTTGTAATGCACGCGTTAGGCGGTTGTGACATTACAAAATGCGATAATCGCGCAAGTCGTAAAATTTTAACGACCGTCGGCCGTAGGTGTACGAATGTACACCTTAAGTCAATCAGAATTAAGTATAATTCAGTTTACGCTGCGTGGGGATCGTAGCCTTGAGTCTTGTAGGAACAGAGTAAGCAACACGCGCGGGAAAGGGACAACCGCGTAAGCGATTTACTTCAACTATTTTAGAAAGACAATGTTTTTACTTAGTTAGAAGGTAAATTTAGCCACAAATCCATTACATTATGAAATCTTGAATTAATACTTACCGAAAATAAGAAACCCCATCCTTTTTCAAGCTATTTGAAGTAATATTTTTGCACTTTTTCACGGAGCACTTCGGCATGTTGACCTGACGGTGACCGGCGCGCGACTGCGAGCGCAATTGTGCTACAACGCCTTTTTAGCACAATTGATTCATACCGCGCTTGAGGCGTTCTTAGTGTATCTAGGGTATTTATGATCGAAGTTTTAACTAGTCTGCCTAAAATTTAAAATTTCTCCCTCAAATTGGTTTGTAGATCCTAATTTCAATAATTTGTAAAATATCCTCGTAAATGATACCTCAAAGGAAAGAGCGATTACCATGCATGTTTTCAAAAATATTTGAACAAAAAAAGCACCCTTCGTTTTTTTTTAAATAAGGTTTTCAAAAATGATTTATGATTTTTTTTAATTTATATGAACTTTAAATGTCTGTAAAAAAATGTCTAACGACACAGAGGCCTAAAACATGTTTTGCTAGTTTGCTTACACATTACTTTAATTAAATAAAATAAAAATGAATTCATTTATCATTCAATTTAGCTATAAATAACCAGTTTAGTTAAAATTTTGGCAATTTTCGAAAAAAATCTTAAAAATAAGGTTAAAAAAAATGGTAAGACTACTTCTAAGACAACCATGGTTTAAATTGTTCTAAACTGTCTGTACTATCTTTGCCTTAAAGCTTTGCACCCATCTTCCAATCACCTTGTATCACCGACCTCTATTAAAATACGCTGGACTGGCTATCCCATACAAAATGACAGTTATTTGCTGTGCCGATTCAAAGCGCCCCCAGTGACAGACGTGAGAGTTCTGAGAACTAATAAGATTGCAAAATTTGATTTTACGATAGGTGTCTCTGCGGAATAAAAAGTTTTCTAAAGTGTTTACTGTGATTGTGATATAAATTAAAGTGTTTTAATGGTGACAGTAGTGATTGCATCATAGCTTGTATTGTTCGTCCAACATGAAATCGTGCGTATATTGTAAAACACTATACGAAAAAGGCAGTGGTGTCAGTTTTCACAAGTAAGTGAATCTAAAACATAAATACTTATTAGAAAACCGCTTAAAACAGTGTATTCTTACAATAATAAACGTAAACTATTCGAGTTTACGGGATTTTACGAACAATTTATAACCAATAACTTTTGTTAGGGATGTCAAAATTCATATCGATACTTTCGTAATATTATGATGTAAAACAAAAGTCATGCTCATCATTGTTAAAATAATGATACGCACATTATAATGATCTGTAATAATAGCAAAACACTTCAAGGTTTATTATTATTAGAGTCAATAACAAATAATTGAACACTTATGATTCATAATTCTCAATAAGTGTTCTATATAATTATAGATATATGTATATAATTTATAATTTTTTACCCATACCTACTATAATGTTTCCTTTAATTACAGGTTCCCCTCCGATTACACTCTCAAACTTTGGTTAAAAATATGAAGGTTGTCAACTGGACTCCAACAATGTATCATTGTCTGTGTTCTAAACACTTCACGGAAGCCTGTTTCTTAAAACATCAGTCACGGACTACGTTGAAAAAATGGCTCGACAGTAATTTTTAACTAATAAATTATGTGATTTGAGAATGCTTTTTTTATTTCCCTGACCCCCTCCCCTGCGGTAATTAAGTTGTTACAAGTTAATTACCGTAATTACAGACCTAATACAAAGTTATTGTGTCTCTTATCACATGGCAACATGCGGTATCTGACTAGTAATAATATCTTATTGTGCACTCTTTATAGGAAGGGATTATCTTATTAATTACTATTTCTATCTTAGTAATTTACTATTTTACAGAATTTTATTATTTATTGATCCTATAGTGAACTGTTATCCGATTAAGGAGAACAAGGAAGGAAGGGGTCAACCGGACATGTGATACTTATTATTACAGTCCATAAACAGTACTAGATAATGCTATTTCAAGTTATGTTTTCTACGTAAAATATCTGCTTACTACGACTATCTATAGTTCATTAGTTTAGTTAGGTACTCAACTAGTGCAGACATGTCTTTTTATCTGTGTTTTAGTAACATTTAACAAAATATATGCCTTTATTGTTTTAAATCAATTATCTACAATTTTAGTAAATCTTAACCTATGTTATAAAACGTATTTCACGTTTTTAAAAACATATTACGTATAAAAGACAACACGAATGTTACATGTTAATAATTACCTAAACCAATTTAATTTATAGGAAATCTGTAACAATAGCGTTGGTAATATTAATTCTATCATTGTGGTCGATATCAGAAAAGTTTTTATCTATAACAAACCTTTTGTTATACATCACTAGTATTAGTTCCATTCCCCCACACTGCTGCCGTCAGCGCCAAAATGGCGATTTTCAAATAGGCACATGAAATTGATAGCGATAGCCAGTCCAGCGTATTTTAATAGAGGTCAGTGCCTTGTATATATATATGCTTATATATTTTAGCATTATGTATTTATTTAAGTATACATGTTAATAATTTTTTTGTTGCATTATAATATGTGTAGGTATATTTAATATTTTAGCTTTAGACTTCACACATTCATATTTTTCGCTTCTTGTTCTCACGCACTATTGTCTACGTTTCTTTTTTACTTCTGCTTTCGCAGGTCTGCTGGAAGAAATTTCTTAAGAAATAAGCAGTACCTTTGTACTCAATTTATAATTATGTCATATCTCTTGTATTTTATTGTTTGTACATAAATAATAAATAAATAAAAATAAAAATCCATCATAGCCCAAAACTCCAAATTTTGGCGCGTAATTAGGTTGCGCGTGTGTGACCTAATACAACGAAACGCGAGACAATACTAGAAAGGAATAAGAAATTAGGAATGGCGGGGGCGCGCGGGCGGTCGGCTAGACTGTAAGGGGCCGGGGGCGTGGCTTACGGATCATGCTGTCTGATCAATGAATGAATTTTACAATGGGTGCCGTTCGCAAGTGTTGCAGTTCGTCGATACGTTTTACACACTCATGCATTGATCGCAAGGAAGCGTTACTACGAGTTCTCACTATTACACAAAAAAAAACAATAAATTAGATTTTTCGTGATTTTGTTGTAATGTAACTTATTGAAAATAATAGTCCCAATCGTTTTGAGTTCGATGATCGAGTATATGGCTTTCGGTTCCAGAACGACCTAAAATTGATCGTGTATAAGTACAAAAATATTTATTCTAAATTAAAACTTAAATAGATTTTAAGTTTTTATTTAGAATAAATATTTTTGTATGTAGCAATAAGGTTAAAAACATTATGTTGACAATTTCGTGCTTACTCTTTTTTGGAACTAGACGTAGTTCTTGGTATAACATTTCAATGCTCAGTATTTTATGAAAATAACCACATGAATAGTTTACTTCTTACAAATGTTTTTATTTATTTATTTATTAAAACTTTATGCACAAGTAAAAAATAATACTGTACGAAGGCGGACTTAATGCCTGAGGCATTTTCTACCAGTCAACCTTAGGGTGATGCAGAGATATACCATGGCAGGTGCAACATACGGGATAGATAGTTCGGAAATGACTATAAAATACAAGAATAAATACTAATATATAGATACATAGGTACATATAAACAAAATAAACCTTGGTCAGGAGAAATAACGATCGGTAGAGAAGAAAACGAATCTAGCAACTCAGCGCTGGGATGTTTCAGCCAACTTCAGACGGATTTGTTCACGTGCCTTCAATGTTTTTAAAAAAAATACCAAATTTGATAAATCATTCGACAATTTTGAACATATAGCTAATTACACTTTTAATGGTCGATGGATTTTCAAAAAAAATACATAGTCACCTTAGTTTTTTATCAAAACGTTATCTTACTCCAACTATGTATATATATACTTTATGATAATTGCAATATACCTGCAACTTGGGAACCGCTGTTTTTAGTCATCTACGCTTTTGCGTGTTTCCAGTAATATGTCCAATATATCATAATAAATCGTCGAATTTTAATATTTCGTTTTTTTCGCGACAATAGATACCTATTCTGCACACCGAAATGGTTTGCTAGGAAATCTACAAACAAAAATAACTTACAAAATAACAATACTACTCCATGCATTTCCTGTTTCAGAATTGTCGATGTTTGTTACAATAGTTGGCGCGCTGTCGCAAACATTGGTCAAACCATCATAATATTTGCTAATTGATTTATATTTACAATTTAATTGTTTTTAATTTATGAAAAATACTAATTGATATAAACTTAACGAGAAAAAGACCTTCCTTCCAAAATCTTGGTGTTACGGTGGTTATTTACACAATTTTAGAACGTGTACTGCGGCATTTTGACGTCTTAACGTTGGCTATGCTGTAACGTCAAGGAGGAAACTATCACCAGAACTGGAGGAGACCCGGCTTAAAAGAAAAAGTAAAAGAGGAAATGGTTAAATAATTTAATTATTGTTGAATATAAGGCCAGGGAAACCGGGGTAAAAGTTGAAGGTCCAAGCGTTTCTTCTAAAGAGGCTCGCAGGTTGTAAAGGAGGGGCCTCGAGTCAGACCTCCACGTCACCGACCTCGGAGGGGCAGGCCGTGGTAGAGAAGGCAGGCAGAGGGCTGAGAGCTACCAGCCGTCAGCGTCACAAGTTTACTGCAGACAACGACGTTATCCTACTACGAGTACATATTGCGTAAGGTTATGTGGGACTTGAATTTTCTTGCGTCAGTGTCCAGAACTGACGCCAAGGGTAGCCATCGCCGGTCTAGCGACTTTCGAACGATGTCCGGTGTAAAAGGACGCGTAGACTTGTTTGTCTTCAAGCACAGCCCACACTACCAGAGGGCACAGCCCTCCCACCGAGCGCTATATAATTCAGGACCGCCTGCCAAGGCGAGCACCAAGAGTAAACTGGTCTGACGGCCCCGGCTCCCTTCCTTTTCAGATCGGTTGGCATTTCAAATTTTTAACAATGTGATTCTAGAACATAAAAGAAGAACAATAGTTTATAACAAGGTCTAATACCTATACAATCTAACCTACTGGCCAGCTCTAGCAATAAGTTAAAAATTAAACCTAGGCTTGTCATTATCTGACATTACAAAAGGTAAACAAACATTGGGAGAGCACTAGAAAATCTAAATAGCTTGAAATATAGAGGCCTAGGAATGCTTAAACTACAGACAATGGCGATGCAGCTAATTGGAGAGAACATATAATAAAAGATCTAATTAAAATAGCCAAAACGTAAGTAAAAAAATACAAACATTACAATGCTTGGACCAGACTAATGTATACAAATAAAAAGAAAAGTCCAGACTGACTGACTGACTCATCAACGCCCAGCCCAAACCCTTGGAGCTAGAAAGCTGAAATTTTGCACAGAGGTTCCCTTTATAATGTACACAAGGAATAAGGAAGGATTTTTTGAAATCCAACCCCTAAGGGAGTTAAATATGGGATGAAAGTTTTTATGGAAAAATCGTCATTTTCGTAGTTTATGAACCATGAAAATTGGTATTAATCATTCTGGTTAAAAATTACAAAACCACGTGTTTCAGTGTTTTTTGGAAATCTGCCCCTGAGGGCGTAAAACAGGGGTCGAAAGTACAAATTTTAATTGAAAACCCGTTAGTTTTGTAGTTCAAACCATGACAATTTGTATTTAGCCTTTTGGTTAGTAATTTATAATTATATTATGTATCAGCGTTTTTGAAAAATCGTCCCAGAAGAGGGTAAAATAGGTGATGAAAAATTTGTATAGGAAACCCGTAAAGGAGATTGCCCGATTTGTAAGGAAAGTTGGGTCCCAGTGGAAAATTGTTGTGACCTGAAGATTTTTATTTTAAATAATAGTTAAAACATAGTATTTTCATAATCAGAAACCATTTTTCATTTATTCACCCTGGTTCTAGATTTTTACAACAGAAAAACCAGATATCATCGTTTTTCTGTTGTAAAAATCTAGGTTATAATTAGAAATTGACATTCACCAGTTTTAGTTGGTAAACCCAATGCAAATCTTCTTAAAGATGTAAACTGCCTATAGGTTATATAAACTTATATAAAAATAATAGTTTTTTATTGTTTAATCGTTTTATTTTTATATCGAATACTCAATTGATTAAAAGATGGCAATTCGTTATTTAATTCTTTGATACCTGGCAACTTTTTTTTAACAATCAAACCACATTGAATGTCGACGTAATGTTTAAAAACTATTAATTAACTTTAACTTTATTCCCAGGGTGAAAGAAATCGTATAAAAAATACACTGTACATAAAAAAAAATAGTAATATTTTTAGGTTATTATTAAAATCAGGCACACGATACCACAAAAGGGACCTGATCCGTGGCAATCTCCGTTTAAAGCTATCCCATAAAATTGGTATTAAAAGCCTTTTGGCGTTTTTCTAAAATCATCCCATAAGCGGTTAAAACCCCATACTAACTCATCATCTCTCAGCCCAACTTTCGCCATCGCCAAAGACAACTTAGTAATTCTGAGAACAATAAATTTACTAAGGGATCCAATGAGTACTATTATTAAAATTTTTACGTAACAATTTTTAATTTTTTCTAATTTTCACATGATAGAGACGAGGAGAAGATTTGGACCTGGTTTATTTCCGCTCCCTTTTTAGTCAGTTTTTGGTTGACATATACCCTAAATTAGAGACGGAACCTAACCTACATCAGGACCACATGTAATCCCCTATGGAAAGAGATCACAGATATACTTCTACCTGGTCAAAAGTCACATGATCGCCACGACATTATTTCCAGGGTATTCCACCTAAAGGTGACAAAGATGATGGCTCTTCTAACCAAAGGCAATCTGTTTGGGGGGATGTTTGGTTTATATACTCAGTGGAATGGCAAAAACGAGGACTTCCTCACATCCATATCTTGCTATGGCTAGAGCAGCGTATCAACCCAGACCAAATCAACAATGTTATTTTTGGAGAAATACCTGACCCTGAGCAAGATCCTCTCCTTTACGATATTGTGAAGGCCAACATGATACATGGTTCTTGCGGTAGTGTAAACTACAAATCACCAATGAAAGATAGTAGGGCTTGCATTAAGCCATCAAATCTTTGGCCTTTAATAAAAAAACTCCACCTTGAAAAAAACATGCGAGTGCACTTGATGGGTGATGTTTGCGCTGGACAATTCTCCGATCTCCTCCTTAAAATAGGAAACGGAGAATATACGGAAACTGAGGGCAAGATTATAATTCCGTCAGGTCTTGCCTCAGTTGTGTCCACCGTTGACGACCTAATAGCTCGAATATATCCAGAGTGGCTGTGAGAACGTGCGATTCTGACACCTAAGAACGATCAGGCTTCCGTGATTAATGACACTTTGTTGAAGTCGTTCGAAGGTGTAGAATACCAATAAAGGCTGTCGACACTGTAGTGCATACTGATGATGCTGTACACTTTCCTGTGGAGTTCTTAAATGCACTCAACCCACCTGGTCTATCGTCTCGGTCATTATATTTACCGGCTATGCTCGAGGTGAATCGGTGTATATACCGCGGATACCACTAATACCGTAGGAGTACCCATTCGATTTAAAAGGCTGCAGTTCCCCCTCAAGGTATGTTTCGCAATGACGATTAAAGATCAACATTTAGAGAGAGTAAGAGCACTAAGTAGCAATTCAAGCAATTCATATTTTTATAAATTATTACATGTGTTTAATTGGGTGTATAAATAAGTATGTATAATTACGTGTGTATATATACTCGTATATATTATTAGGTTTGTGTATATAGGTATAGTATATTAGTTATTTAATTTTATGTATTGCATAAGAATAATGTAAGTACGTAATTATTATGAAATTCTTAGAGTATTTTTAATTATTAGATATTAAATTATGTTATTATATGCATTCATATTTTCAAATTTCAATTTGATTTTCTATATTCTGTATTAAATTATTAATATTTCGTAATGTTTCGGATATGTATAACAGAAAATAATTTTATTTTGCAATCAATTTGTCATCTAAATACTCCTTTACTGAGTAGTATCCATCAACCATTGTCGATGAATCGCAAACCTTTTACAGAAAACCGTATCTAAATCGGTCAAACCGTTTTGGGAATGTGTCCATGGAGTTTCTTGCCCGTTCTTCTCCATAGGTACCTACTACGCTTTGGAATGGGCAACTAGCTTCATATTTCTGACTGACCGACCACTTGACAATTCAAAAGTGCCTGTAAATGGTTTAATTGAAATAAATGCTTTGAGTTTGAGTTTGAGTTTGAACATTGGTTTTTTGCACACAACCTGTCGCCCTAAACGCATACATACACCTTTTCCGTTCTGTGGTGGGGAAAAATACTTAAGAATGTCTTTGTTAAGGATTGACGAATTTTGTAAAGGCTCAATAGAAGTCCTTATAACTGCTGTAATGTTCATTAACATGGTGTTGTGGTAGCTGGGTGACAGTTTTTGTTTGTCAGAACTCCCTAGACTACAGTAATGTACAGTTTTTCTTAACCTAAAGAGACCGTGCACGGAATTGACTCAGACTTGCAGGTGGCTTAAAGAGATTTTTTAAATAATTTAAGTACCTACTATTTTATCAAACCGATCCGATTCACTTGAAGCTTGGCACGAATACTATGTTAAAGAAATACTTAACTTTGTCATCATACGTTTTACAAAACTACCCCTCCAAGAAGTTAAAATAGAAGTTGGGGTTGAAGTTTATATGAGTTTATATGGTTGAGTTTATGTGTTTATTCCAAGGTTGCCTGGAAGAGATCGCAGAAAGCGATAAGGCCGCCCATTGTATATTAAGTAGTGTTCAGTTTAATTTTTGTTGTTATGTTTTTTGTGGTGTACAATAAAGAATATATAAATAAATAAATAAATAAATTCGTAACGCGTGATTCGATTAACTCGAAACTCCGGGATTATACATTTGCCCAAAAGTAGAACTCCTATTCCGTTGTAATTAACCTAAGACTAGAGTCCGGCCCAAAATGGTTTTTATGTCTCGGCCGAAATCAAATTCGGCCTGATTTTAATTTTCAACCGAAAACGAAAACGTTAAAAATGTTTTTGTTTGTTTGTCGATATTGTTTACATTGATAAAAGTAAAAGAAATCCAGTGACTATCTTTTAAACCTTATCTTGAACCGTCGATACTTAATACTTTTGGTAGCTCCAGTTAGTTATTTAGATAGTCATTTAATTTAGTACCTAGTGTAAATAGTTAGTTGTGTAATGTAATAATCATATAAAAGATCCTGTTACCCAAGCTATAATTATAATCTCAGTACGTATACAGTACTCAGTACGTATAAGCTCAGTACGTCGGTAGACAGCAAACCGAACGCGCGCGCATATACTTGGTTCCTACTACTCGGCGACGAATTGGTGACTCACACATCGTACCTACGACCACCCAACAGCGTTTCTCAAACTCTCCAAGATGTTTACTTGTAAACGGTGCGATGTAGAAGCGAGAGACGGCGTCACATGCTCTGTATGTGCGGGGCAGTTCGACTTCCCCTGCTCAGGCATCACGGAAGCAGGATGGAGAAGACTTGGGGAACGTAAAAATACATGGAAATGTAGCAGTTGCAAAACGTCGATGCTATCCAGTCCCCGAGCTGATTCCGACAAGAGCTCACTAGCAGACACGGAAACCATCATAACTGAGCTCAAGCGGCTATCTACACAAATGGAAGCCTTGCCAGCACTGGTCGAGAGCGTTAAAGCTGTGCAAAACGAACTTGTGGAGCTAAAAACTTTAAAGGCCGAATTCTCAGAGGTAAAGTCGTCACTTCAGTTTGTTAGTGACAAAATGGATGAGCTGACCTGCAAAGTATCAACTCTGGAGCATGACATTGAGTCTATGAAGAAGACCAAACAGGACATCTCAAAGTTGCATGACCGCATAGCTGAATTAGAGCTCCATCAACGTGACAGCGAACAGAGGTCCAGGATGAACAACATCGAAATCAAAGGAGTGCCAATTACTAGCGATGAAAACTTATTCTCAATAATGACTAAAATCGGGGATGTCATTGGATGTAATATACCCAAGGAGCAGATTAACTACATTGCCCGAGTCCCAATGCGTAGTGATCCGCTTAATAAAAATATAATTTGTTCGGTGCATAACAGCTACAGCAAGAATGATTTTGTTTCTGCAGCGAAAAAGCACAAAACCCTAAACGCTGCTCATCTAGGTCTGCAAGGCACAAACAGAATCTATATTAACGATCATCTTACGCTGGATAATAAAATTCTCCTGAACCAGACCAAAGCTCGTGCCAAAGAACGAGGTTTTGAGCACGTTTGGGTCACGGGTTGCAAGATATTTCTTCGAAAAAACTTTACATCCCCAAAGCTCCGCATCAAGACAGAGCAAGACTTAAAAAAAATCTTATTCTAAAAGTTCTTATGTTGAAAGTGTCGAATCAACGTCCTGGTAAGTTGTATACCGCTCACTCCACCTCATTAAGTTTGAGAACCATTTGTTTTTTCTATACATTCCTTTCTCGCCGTCCTTTTGTTTGCTTATCGCTAGATAAGATACAATTCGCACATTATTGCAATTATGACTTTAAATCTTCCACTCGTTACCTTAAAGATGTTTATTGCTTGTTGAGATTTGTCAGTCTACCTTACAATAATTATTATATTTCATTTCTTAACGTTCAACTGTGTACGAAGCTCTTCGGACCTTATTCGTATGGAGATAAAGTTTTATTTTACTTATCTGTACTCATCTCTCAATACTTAAAAAATATATGTTTTAACGGATTGAATGTGCTTTGTATTCTTTTTTCTATACTAACTCTGTTGTTTTTTATTATGTACTATGGCGCCTATTAGCATTTTTTATCAGAATGTGCGGGGACTGCGAACTAAAACAGGTGCTTTCTATAGAAATATATGTATTAATGGTTTTGATGTTATTTGCTTGACTGAGACTTGGTTAACTGATGGTATATCTGATTCCGAATTATTTGATGACAGATATATGGTATGGAGACGGGACCGGGATTACGCCAGTACAGGTCAGACTATGGGAGGGGGGGTTTTAATCGCCGTCAGGCGTGAGATTGTGGCTCAAGCGCGCGGCGAGTGGCACTCATCGGCAGAAGACCTATGGGTCACATTAACCCTGCAACAAAAAAGACCTAGGACAACATATAGAATGCATATAGGCGTTGTTTACATTTGCTCTCAAAACCTAGGTAACTCGTTAACAACTCAGCTGGGTAATTTTTCTGATAACTTGACGAATATAATAATGGAGCACCCGGTCGACAAGTTTATTGTGCTGGGAGACTTTAACCAACCCAGCATTACGTGGACCCCTGCAAATGATGGTTATTCTATGCACCCTACAAACCTGAACGGTCATGTCCAAACCATTTTTTTTGACAATATTAACGCAGGTAACCTGTTGCAGTACAACTGTCATCCTAACAAGAACAATAAGATTCTGGACTTGGTATTTTCTAATAATGAAGTTTCTGTCTCCTGCAGCATTGATCCCCTAGTTCCTGAAGATCCTCACCACAACGCACTGTGTATTACGGCAGACTTTGTTCAGCTGCATAGTTTGCCAGCTCGTCCCTATTTTAAATACTTGTACCGGTCTGCTGACTATGCAGCAATAAAAGATGAACTTAACATCATTGACTGGCAGTACCAGTTGAGCCACAGGTCACTAGACGATGCCGTAGCATTCTTTTATGATGTTTTATTTAAAGTTCACAAAACTTATATCCCATCGAAAGCAGTTGTTTCCCAGTCTAAATACCCCCTCTGGTATAAAAGTCCGTTAGTAAAAATAATTAAAGAAAAATCCAAATTCCACTCTAAATTTAAAAAGTATGGGAATGATTCGGACTACCACTCTTTTGTAATATTACGGCAACGTGCAAAGGAGTTAGAGAAGTGCATGTTCGATGATTACATGACAAATGTAGAATCCGCTATTCGCAACAACCCCCGTGCCTTCTGGGGCTACATTAAATCAAAAAAGCAAAACAACTCCTACCCTTCTGTGCTGCGGTTTGGGGACCTGTCCTCTAGCAACGGTGAGGAAATTTGCAATTTCTTCGGCGAGTATTTTCTGTCAAACTTTCGTGAATCCACCAGCTCTGTGAATAATGCACAATACCATTGTGCCAGTGAGCAGACTGACTTCAGTCCATATGATATAGCTGCTATCGATGTATGTGAAGACGAGGTTATGAAACTGCTAAAGTATTTGGACTTAAATAAATCTGCTGGTCCAAACAAGCTCCCACCGGTTTTCATAGTAAACTGTGCTACTAGCCTCTCGGTTCCTCTTACAATTTTATTTAGATGATCTCTTAATACTGGGGTCATGCCTGCTATATGGAAGTCGGCTTATATAACTCCTATTCACAAAAAGGGACCGAGAAACTGCGTTGAAAACTACAGACCAATATCCAAATTATGCGTGTTTGCTAAAGTATTAGAAAAAATTGTGTACAGGCAAGTTTACTCTGCTCTCAGGCTCAGTTTCAGCGAACACCAGCATGGATTTTTGGGTGGTCGGTCAACAACTACAAACCTCGTTCTTTGTAGTGACTTCCTATCAGAGGCTATGTCTAATCGGTCTCAAATAGATGTCATATATACAGACTACGCAAAATGTTTCGACAGAATTGATCACTTCGTTCTCATGCGTAAACTTCTATCAATGGGTATCAGGGGTAATCTCTTCCGTTGGTTTAAGTCGTATGTGGAGGACAGGTGTCAGACTGTTGTGTTGAATGGGTACTCATCAAGATCAATGCGTATCCCATCTGGAGTTCCTCAGGGATCTTTATTAGGGCCGCTCTTATTCAATTTATTCGTTAACGATATTGAAGCTTGCTTCCTTCGCTCTAGAATACTTCTATACGCGGATGACATGAAAATTATGTCACAGATATCCTCTTTATCAGATGCTCTGTCATTGCAGGAGAATCTAGATAGGTTCCAGTACTACTGCAACATTAATAAGCTCGATTTAAACGTCTCAAAGTGTTACGTGTGCTCCTTCACTAGGAAGCCCGTACCTATCACATTTGACTATAAACTTTTAGGCAGATCCCTAGCTAGAGTTAACACAGTCAAAGACTTGGGAGTTGTATTTGATTCAAAATTATTATTTGATCAGCACATAGATAAAATCATTAACAAAGCATCAAAATCACTGGGGTTCATTTTGAGAGTCTCGTCTGAGTTCAGGAGCATCAAAACCATTAAAATTCTCTACTGTACTTTTGTTCGCAGTCATCTCGAGTATGCCTCTCAAGTTTGGAACCCTAATTACAACATATACATCAATCGATTGGAAGGCATACAAAGAAAATTTCTGAGGTATATTCAATTCCGGTCTAAAACTTACTCTCCCACTTATCTCCTACGCTGTAAAAGATTTCATATACTTCCTCTTTCTGAACGTAGAAAAATTGCGGATTTGGCGTTTTTATTTAGAATTGCTAACGGTTCAACCGAGCTTCCAGAATTGCTGAACAAAATCAGACTGCGGGTTCCTTCTGCTTTTCTGCGCAATCCTTATCTTTTGCATACTTCTACGGTAAGAACGAATTACAGACGGAATTCATACTTAATCAGAGCAAGTCATACGTATAATGCGGTCTGCCGGGACGTCGACATCGACATTTTCAATACTGGTATCTCTAAATTAAAAAAGACTATGTGTAATTTCTTTTTTGATCACGTAAAGTAATTGCTTACAGTTTGCGCTGTTTGATACATATAAGATACTGTCTTTACTCAACTGTCTACCTTCTCAAATACTTTTTGTTTATATGTTCTCTTATAACCGTGAAAACTTTTAATTGGCCTTATTTTGTTACTCTCAATCGTGTAAAAGTGTCTAGCTGTAAGTTTTCCAAAAACTGTAAAATAAATAAAATAAAATAAATAAATAAGGGAGGGAACAGGAACTGTGTGAACAATTATAGGCCAATATCTGTTCTACCCTCGCTCTCGAAAATACTGGAAAAGATTTTAAACAATAATCTTAGAAGACTTTTAGACGGATTCAAAATAATTTCTGACAACTAGTATGGCTTTAGGTCGAGTGTCTCCACTGAAGATGCTGTATTCGATCTAACTGGAACTATAGCAAAGACATTGGTAGCAAAACTAAGTTCCTAGACATGTTTTTGGACTTGCCGAAGGCTTTCGACACAGTTTCTGTTCCCAAACTAAAAGCCAAGTTAGAGTTTGTGGGCGTGCGTGGCATGGCTTTGAAACTCCTTACTGATTACCTGACAAATCGCACTCAGCGAGTTAGGATAGGCTCGAGACACGGTGCGAGAGCGCGGGGCGAGGGACCGATGCAGCGACACATAGAGCTGCGTCGGTCTCAGCTTCGCGAGGTCCTGGTGGCGGAATGGCGGGACAGGCTTTCACGCCATACCGCCGGCCTCGTCACCATCGAGGCGGTCCGGCCGGTGCTCGAGCGCTGGCTCGGGAGGAGGCACGGCTCCCTGTCGTTTCGGGTGACGCAGGTGCTCTCGGGGCATGGTTGCTTCGGGAAGTACCTGTGTCGCATAAACAGGGAGCCGGACGCCCGGTGTCACCACTGCGTCGACTGCCGGGAGGACACGGCGCGGCATACGCTGGCAGAGTGTGCCGCTTGGGAGGAGCCGCGCCGTGCCCTCATCTCAGAAGTAGGCAGTGACTTGTCGCTGCCGGCCGTAGTCGAGTCGATGGTCGGCAGCGACGAGTCCTGGGACGCGGTGGTTTCCTTCTGTGAGACAGTCGTCTCGCAGAAGGAGGCTGCGGAAAGGGAGAGGGAGATCTCGTCCTCTCACCCGGCCCGCAGAAGGCGCACCGGGCGTCGGCGGAGGGCGGACAACGCCCTCTTCCAGCCCCCCTAAATGGGTCCAGGGGCGACGGACTCGGGGACGTCCGTCGCCCCCCACACACCAGGACCCGAGGTGGCGGCGCGTAGTGTTCCACGCGCGCCCCTCTTAGACGTCGCGGGGGGAGTCAAACACCTCACTCCCCCCCACAGGCCCGAAGAGGCCCGCAGTGGCGGCACCAGTCGGGGGTTGTGGAAGGATCGTATGTTCCCGCGACCCCCGGCGTAGGTGTGAGATGGAACACCGGGGTGGTTTTTAGTCAATAAGAGTCTGACAGACCCCGTCGCCCGCCCCAGGGCGGCGGACATCCATGAGGATTTTCCACCCCGGAACAAAAAAAAAAAAAAAAAAGGCTCGAGACACGGTGTCATACGGCGTGCCTCAAGGTAGCATATTAGGCCACACGCTCTTTTAAATCTACATAAATGACCATTGTAGAATGTCAATACCGATCATATGCCGATGACAGGGCAATTTTAACTCACGGGCCTACGTGGAACGATGTGCAAACTAGGGCTGAATCTGCACTAACTTCCGTGATGACCTGGCTTAATCTGAATTTGCTGACGCTAAACTGGATAAAATCTATTATATACCCTTTGCGATTCGACCCCCCGAATACTTTAAGATTACAGCTCACTCATGCCAAAATCAGCTGATGTCGTGCTCTTGTGCTGCCATTGTTAGAATTAATAATGTAAAGTATCTGGGGATACATATAGATGAGGGATTAAGATGGGGCAAACAGCTTGATACTCTAACTACTCGAACTCTCATAAAAGGAAAATTCTCTATCTATAAAATATACATCATCTACAAAAGGAAATTGAACTTGAAGTTGACAAAAGGAGGTTTCTCGTACATCCTTAAAAGGGTTAACTAACTGTAAAGGGGGCGGTGTGGGCAGCATCTTGTCGAAGCCGTCCTTGCCGAGCAGCCAGTACGTGTGCATGGCGCCCTTGCCCTTGATCTGTATGAGCCCGCGCGAGCGCAGTCGGTAGCCGCCCGCCGCCACCAGCCGCTCCGCCGTCGTGGCCGACACCTGGATGCGCCACGCCGCGCCTGTACAGTGCACACACCGCTCGTATCCGTGCGTGTCTCACTTGTGCACACGCGGACACGAGCGAGACAAACTGCTGACCGGTGGACTCCATGCGCGAGGCGGTGTTGACGGTGTCGCCGAAGAGGCAGTAGCGTGGCATGGTGAGGCCCACGACGGCGGCGCACACGGGCCCGGAGTGCAGACCAATGCGCAGGTGCAGCGGCGTGTCGGGCAGGTGGCGCAGGCGGAAGCGGCCCGCCAGGTGCAGCAGGTGCAGCGCCATGGTGGCCACGGCCTCCGCATGCTCACGCGTGCGCACCGGCAGCCCACCCACCACCATGTACGCGTCACCGATCGTCTCCACCTGCGCCATACACTACACGCTGTGGGCTAACTAGTGGCACGTACTACCAGTACCCACTCGTTATTCAAAATATGGATTTTAATTAGGTTTATGTAGATGGGAATACTAGTAGCTGTTGCTGCGGTTCAAACTAATTTTTTCCGGCCTTTAGATGTGCAACAACTTCCGCGTACTCGTAGGCACCAAGTGAAAGAAAGAAAGAAAGAATAACGTTTATTTAAGTGCTATGTGTTATGTTATGGTGTGTGAAGGTGTGCGCGTACAGGCTCGGAGTGCCGAGGTAGGATACCAACCTTGTAGACGCGGTACTGCTCGATGGCGGCGTCGAAGGTGGTGTAGAGGTCGTTGAGTAGGTCCACCACCTGCACGGGCGTGGAGCGCGCCGCCAGCGCCGTGAAGCCCACGATGTCGCTGAAGTAGATGGACACCTCGGAGAACTCCTCGGGCTCCACGCGCGAGCCCAGCATCAGCCGCTCCGCCACCGACCTGTGAACACCCACACATACCCATAATACAGGGTGTCCCGTAAATAATGGATCAAACGTAATGGGTAGGCAGCTTACCTCATTTCAAACAACTAATTTGAACAGTTAAAAAAAATCGGTAAGGTAACCAAGATATTTTTTTTTTCGAATTTTACCATTTTCTCTAACAGCATTCAGTGTTTTTAATGCTGTCGCTGCAACTAATAACATTTTTAGGTGTGATTTTTGTCAAAAACTTCTGAATAGCTTATTGTTAATATTTTCTTTTTCAAATATAATTTTATTTGCCTTAGAAAAAAAATGTTCAATTGACTTTTTTTTTCAATTTTTTTTTTTTTGTTGGAAATGAGGTAAGCTACCTACCCGTTACGTTTGATCCATTATTTACGGGACACCCTGTATATCAACTACATTACAATCAAATACGGGTTATTAAATAACACCGTACTAAACCCTTATGTAATCAAATCTAATTAGGATACAAATTGTTTGCAAAATTAAAGTTTAAAATTTCCCCGCGACTTCATTCGCGTTGGAGTCGTAAGATAACACAATGAATTAAAATAACAGCCACATTTTTATAAAACTTCTGTATACTACGTTTGTAGCGTTGATCTCGGAAACCAAAATATACAGAAAGTCAGGACTGGTGACGCGGGAGCAAGAGACGTACAGTTGTCCGTGTCAGACGCAGCTCGTCCTGAGGTCGACACCCACAGGCTTCAGTAGAAATTTCCCATTGTATTTCGTTTTTAGTGAATTACCTATTGAACGCCTGTGCTCCCTGCATATACTACCTAATGGCACATCACTGATACACTGACTGATGCATTCTTACAGATTTTTCCTGACGAGCAGCTGTTACTAAACTGATATAACAGTATATTGTTCCCTAAGTAACTGTTAATGAGAAATCCCGTTTGATAGCATAACTAAAGATGACAGAAAAGTCCAAAGCTCTATGCTTCTGTGTACGTTCTACGAACTGTCATAATTATAATAGTATAACAAAATGTAAAAAAAGAAGCATAAAAAGTATAAAACTATTGTTGGGAATCGAACTTAGGTCTGCAAAGCTACTGCAGTCGTCGAACCTTCAAGCTATTTGCTTTGTTAAAAGTTATCTAAAATGACCTTTCTTGTATATCATGATTGACTGCTTAGCTCTGAAAAAGGTACGGGATGCCAATCATTTATTAGGATAACTATCACGCTGCTATTAATTTTGTTATTCAGCCTAGTCTTCTTCTTAGTGTGTCGATAGCCAAAATATCCGAAAATATATGTATAGATTTTTTAAATTGTTTGGCCCAAAATTCAGCAACGCAAATACCGTTCGCTGACGCAGTCGTTAGGTTCTCACGTGTGCGGGTAGCATACGGTGCAAGATGGGCGGTGAGCCGTTGTCTGGAGAGACGCCGCATACACACCAGATGTCTGAGCCGCGCATGAGCACCCACTCGTGAAGGTTGTCCTTGCTGTAGCCTCCACACTTGGGTACGAAGTCTATTTAAGGTTTTCCAAGTAGGCCACAGTAACTAGTGCCCGATTGGGTGACTCTCTGATGGTTCAATAAAGAAATCAAGAGGTTTAAGCAGTTCTTGCCAAAGATCACATCTTCCTGTGGTGGGGTTCCCGTCGGCTGGACTCCCGCACCCAATATTTTTTTTTGCAGCTTTTTTTCCTCTGTGCACTGGATTAAAGTTTTGCATTTGTATTATATTGTATTTTCTTATCTCAGTCTCGTTTCCTATGAAATGTATGGGAATGTTGTTGCGATTTCTGACTTTTCTAGTACTCAAACCTCAGTTGGTCCATAGAGTTTTTTAATCGTTATAAGAAACAGGATCGATTGGCGTAAAAAAAAGGTTTTTGTTAAAATTGGCAATTTTCTTGCAGATTTTTTTTTTGATCTTATTTTCTATTTGCAGTGAATGCAAACAAAATATTTCAAAAACTTAAGGACAGTCTCCTACGGGCCGGTTGTTTGATCCGTAGTTCTCTGGACTCTGTCCTGATTTATAATATTTAAACCTCAATTTAAACGGTGCTTTATAAACTTACCCAACATATCTTTAAGAAAAAAAATAAAAAAAAATGACATTTAATATTCGAAGAGAAACATTATTTAACCGTTTTTTGGCATGGCCTTTCCCACGTAACAGGAAAAAACAGGCCTTTCTTGACCTTTCATAACAATTAGGATATTTTTAGCTATCCATCTTTCACAGGTAATCAATATGTCATTATAATATCAATGTGTCACGCACAAATAGGTGTTTCTTTTGTCGGCGTTTGGAATTAAAACCCAAAATGGACGATGTCATCAGAAAAGAGGATATGAAATTTTAATTTGAGTTTCTTCTTTAAACTTTTCTTATAGATAAAGCATTTTGTCATTTAGTAATCTAATTTCTTTCTTTTTTGTAATAGTCTCTTTTCTCCCGACGTAATTCGACTAGATTCATCTTTTGGTATAACTTTAGAATAGTAGAGCAGGAGGGGGGGGCTGGTAGTTGGGGGGAGTGGGGGAGGGGGTGACCCCCTCCCCCTGGCACCACTCCCATGAAGAGGTCACTCACCATTTCCGAGAAAAACGATCTTTTGTAACCTAACCTCAAAACACTCCAAAATTGCTTAAAAGGCTTAGTCGACGGAGCCCCGCTAGGCGGGGCTCCTGCTTCTGGGTGGTTTAAAAAAAAATAACCTCGAAGGAGGTGGCGGGGTCTGTGTTCGCTCGCTTCGCTCGCTCACTACGACCCCGCCACCTCCTTCTAACCTAAATCTATCCGAGTCGGGGTGCCCCCATGTCTTGAGCTCGCTTCGCTCGCTCTCGCATATTAAGTTATCCTCGTAACAGTAATAACTCAAAGTATTATTAGTATTTAATAATAAACTCGAGAAGAAACGGAATGAATGACCGAAACGAATGACAGTGACACAGACACAAATGGCGTCTTTTTTTACGTTTCGTTTTACCGATGTAGCACGATATTTTACACCACAAGGCAATATATTGTGACAGCTTTGGTTGTCAATGACCCATTTTAACGTTCCAATCTACCTTTTATCGGATTTGAGGTTAGAAACTTATTTTATAAATTTCTCGAAAAATATGCATTACCTCGTAAAAAGAGTGGTAGCGTTATAATCGGGGACCCAAGCCCTATCAGATTTGGCCCTTTTTTATCCCCATATCCTGCTCTACCAAACTAAAGTCAAGCCGATTTTATTTCTGTAAGTAGGTTTGAACAAACACTTTTACACGTCAATCATATTTTTTTTAAACTAGATGGGGTCGGCGTTTCCTATCTGACTACTCTGAGAAGAAAGGCCGAAACAAACTCAGAGGTCACAGTCTCTTTTAAAGTCCAGACAAAATCTTGGTCAGATCATGTGAAAGCTATGTAGATCGGTGTCTGCAATGGTCTTTTGAGGAAAGAACCACACAGATTGAGTGGACCTGTCCAGTCAGTGCACGCAATTGTCAGTAATCGTGCAGCTCAACTTAGACTCAAGAAGCTCAACGATTTGACGAACAATACCAAAGAAAGGACATTTGAGTAGGCCGCATAAATTACTCAAACTGCCAGATCATGATTACGCTGAGAAAAATACAAAAATAAATATAAAAAAATCAATGACCGACATAGTTCTCACATTCACAATAATTAGAATAATATTATAATAATCTTTGGGAAATTATATGTGCGGCAACAAAAGTTTTATTTAGCACCTGCAACCTAGCGTCTTTTTTTATATGTAGGCGACGAGTTAATAGAACAGCTTCAATTATATTAATTCATCATCTTTACTATTCCAACAGAATATCAAAAAACCAGCGTCAATTTACGAGCGTAAATTAATATGACTCCGAGCTACCGATAAATATATTTAGGTACTTCTGATTTGATAACTCAGCGACTAATGTTGTAAGTGAACTATTTTATATATTTTAGAGATTCAACATCTGTCTGCTAATAAAATCAAATTCCAGCCTCAAAATTAGCAATCAAAGTTTTTCATTCAACAACTAAATTAATAAATCATATTCTTTTTTCGTGAAAGTTTGCAACACAAGTGCGGGAGTGTACCTGACGCTCGTTGGGAATCAGAGGGGCGCGACCGGCCATTTGGGTATAGTCCCAGTCGCCCCCACATGGATTGCCACCAGATGGCAATTGGGAGAAAAAAATCCCAGTTGCCACCGGGTGGCGACTGGGACCTTATTGCCCCCACTTCAAATCGCTGTTCATTGCGGCGTGGATCGCCAAACCCCCTCATCGCTATATTTCTTAGTAACGTTAATATGTTTTCTTATTCTCCTCGTCTAACAGATCCCCTATAAGGTTGGTGAATCATGCGGGTGGTTAGGTTAGGTTAGGTTAGAACGGGGTGCATGTTGAAGAGCCTCCTCGTGGCGCACCCTGGGCAACGTCGGCTCCAATTTCTCCCAGTGCGGTTTTGGGGGACAATTGGGGCTGGCGGCTAATCTTCAACAAGCGGGAAAAGGTCACGGTTCCAATCGCCGATCATGCTTGATGGTCGGTGAAGGGAACCGGGCTACAGAGGGCAGATACGTCCACTCCTCCTCTGCTTACAGAGGGAGGTGAGTGGGCGTAGACTGGGCAGGGCCGCCGATGCGGAACAGGCGGTCGTGTCCCGGAGGGAGGCAGCGGCGCGCGCGCGGGGGATGATTCTCTCGCGCGGCGCCGCTCCGGAGAGGGGAGGGGTCGAGGAAGACGCTGGTCTGGTAGTCACCTCCGGCTCCTCCCGGGTGGAGGCCAGCAGGCGGTGGGTGCGGGGGCGCCCTTTGCCTGTATTGCACGGGCCTCCACCAGTGTCGGACGGGAGTGGCCAGGTGTTCCCGGCCATTCCCGTAGCCCCCCCAGTTAAATGGGGGGCATGCGGGGCCCGCCACATAAGCGGGCATACGCCGGGAGGGCTGTGGAAGCAGAGGCTGAGCCAATTTCCCATAGCCCTCCCATCACGGCGTTGTGGGAACACCGCTGAGTTTTAGTGGGTATACTGTCGAGTGCGGATTTCGACAGGAGTCCCACATACCCCGTCTCGTCCCCCACGAGCGGGGATGCATAAAGCATTTCTCAGCGACAAAAAAAAAAAAAAAGGTTAGGTTAGAACAGGAGCTGTAAGCCCCCCGTCAAGAAGGGCATAGTGCCGGCGCAGGTTCGACCTGTCGCCACCACCGCCGCCGCCGTCGTCGCCGCCGCTGCAGCTCCAGCGGCGGTAGCTGAGGAGGAGGGTGCCATGTCGGAATAATGCAGGATTCCGACTACCACATCCTCCAGGCGAACACCAACCACTGCAGAGCGGCCCAGGACCTGGTAGTGCAGGTCATGGCCGAGTGGTTGGTGAACGTAGCGGTGGTCGCCGAGCCCTACTCGATCCCCAGCAGCTGGCTGGGTGACGAGGACGACTCGGTGGCACTAGCGGCGCGGTCTTCCACAGACTCCCCTCCCCTCTCGCTATTAGAGAGAGGACCGGGATACGTGGCCGCCGCGTGGGGAGACTTTGCCCTTGTGGGGGTATATTTCTCCCCAAACCGCCCTCTCCAGGACTTTGAGAATTATCTCGGAGTCCTGGCCGCCGTGGTCGGCAGGGCGGCGCCGCGTCAGGTCTCCGTGCTGGGAGACCTGAATGCCAAGTCGGTGACCTGGGGCAACCGGGCCACCGACGCTCGCGGGCGGGCGGTGGAGATGTGGGCAGCCTCCTCTGGACTCTCCCTCTTGAACAGAGGAAGCGTCCAGACATGCGTGCGGCGTCAGGGTGGCTCAGTAGTGGACGTCACTTTCGCCACCCCTGGGTTAGCCGCGCGCGTGCTGAACTGGCGGGTGGACCTGGTGGAGACTATGTCGGACCACCGCTACGTGCGGTTCGACATCTCCACCAGCGCCACCTATTATAGAAGAGAGACACTACAAAATACCGCCGCTCGACACTAGATGGCGCTCACGGAAAACGTCACGCTTCTGAATCGCGTTGTCAAGATTCTCCATGGTCTAATGACCTCCGCTCGAACATTTAATTTTTGTGAGACTGAATTAGTGGTGCATTCGTGAACTACATCCTACTCGGAATAGTTACACGGGACTCTGCTAATCAGTTAAAATAAATCCTTAGACTAATTGTCAGTCTTTTTTTTTGGTTTAGAGGACACCCGTTCCCCTCCTTCGTCCCTTCTGGGAAAAGGCTGTGTGGATTCGTCCTGTATTAATTTGTGTAACGTCGTAATAAATTCCTTGTCTGAATTCAACTGGACTTCTCTGTGCCGGAAACGGTGACAACATCCTCTACAACACACGTTTTCACGAAACACCAGGTTTTTCAAATGCTTCTTTAGCTAAAACAAACAACAATCAACAACAATTTGGTAGCAAATACCAATCTGAGAAAACTCCGAAATACTGGGCATAATAGTATGATGAGTGAGATGTGTAAGTCTATGAATTATTTTATTAAAGGTTAATGAATTAGTACATTAAAAAAAATGTGATACGCATTGAAAAAACACAATAAAATCATGTGCAAAACCGTAATTTGAAGGAAAAAAAAGTAATTGTAATAAAATATCGAAATAATGCCTTATAAAACGCTGCGCTTGCTCGGGGCATTTAGTCGCGCACACAGACTACAATATAATATAGGATAGTCGCGCCCGAGGGCTTCTCGACGATGGATCTGTGTCGCCCGTGACGTTCGCCGCTCCCGACGCGACGTAACTTACGAATCGCACGTGATTTTATACTAGGCCTAACCAGTTTTGAGACTGAGTATTTTTTATTTTATTTGTGCAAAGTGGTTTAAGTTTAGCGCATCCCTGATGACGCGTGTTCGCGGTTGCACCAACAGTATTCTCAGTCTGCTCGCAGATCGGTGGGATTGCCCGATGATGAGGAGCTGGTTGCAGCTCCACGCTGAATTTTAAGTGTATATCTGTAACCTACTAATACTAGAAGTTAAGTAAAATTGTTACTAACCCTATGGACTCCGGTCTGAAATAAAAGTTTTCTATTTTATTCTTCTATACTTTGTGATTTGTTAATATTATTAATACATATTAGTGTTTTGTATTGTACTATTAGTTAAATAGTGATTTATTTTTAGAAAATTGACGAAAAAGTGAACTTTATTAACTTGAAAAAATCAAAGGTAAAAAGAAAAAAAGTTGAAAAATCACGAAAGGCATGTGCATTTCTTAGCTAATAATTTTTCCATCAGTTTAATATGAAAATTGTTATAATTCACTATTATTTCGATGATCTCAAAATGTGTTGTTTATAATTGTAGAGAATTAAACAAACAGAAATCTACCGAACATCAAATAATACCTAGCACATCAACGATGAGCGAAATGGATGGGGAGACACAAGGTAATTCTTTTTTACCTAGTAGATAATTATAGTTAAGTACATAAATCACCTTGTAACAATACAGCTCCAAGAGCGTAGTTGCTAGCGTCCGTCCTTAACACAAAAGGCTTACTATAATCCGCTTGGATGAGAATCGGTGCCGACGATAAGCGCTTTTTAAGCTCCTCGAACGCACTAGCCTGGCTTGCACCCCAAGACCAGGGCTGATTCTTTTTAAGCAGGCGTGTCAAGGGCTCAGCTACAGCTGAAAAGTTTGAAAAATAAATTCTAAACCACGAACACGTTTGTAAAAATGTTCTTAAATGGCGTAACGACGACGGTGCCCTCATATCTAAAACTGCACGTACCTTGTCATCATCCGGTGACACACCATCTTGGGTGATGACATGACCCAAGTACCTAACCTTGTCTCGTGCGAACACGCACTTGTCTCTGTTCGCGCGTAGCTTAAATAGACGTAATCTTTCGAAAACCTTACGCAAATCGGAAATATGCTTTTCAAAACTGCCTTCGGAGATAACTAACAAATCGTCTTGGTAAGCAAGAAGGGTTACGTCCTTCAGCGAGGCGCCCGTACGCAGCCTATCTATTAGACGCAGGAAGGTTGAAGGGGCGTTCTTCAAACCAAACGGCATACGCTTAAAGCGAAAAGAGCCAAAGGGTGTCAAAAACGCTGTTTTATCTCTGTCCTGCTCGCGTAAGCTAACTTGCCAAAACCCACTACGCATATCAACGGTACTCATAAAAGAATGTTTTTTTGTTGACTGGACAAGCTCGTCTATCAATGGCATCGGATAGACGTCGGTCTTAGTTACCGCATTGAGCTTTCTATAGTCGACACAAAAACGCACCTGTCCGATTTTCTTAGGAATGAGAAGCGCCGGAGAACCCCACGCGGACTCGCACTCCTCAATAATATCGTCTGCCAACATCTTATCTAACTCTACCCGCATTACTTTTTTCTTTGCAGGTGTCAACCTATACGGTGGAACAGCAATAGGGAGATGATCGCCAGTATCGATAATATGTTCGGCGAAAGGGGTCGGTTCTCCCCCTGGCTTAAAGATATCTTGATGCTCTACGATGAGCTGCGCAAGTACCTCACGCTGATTATCATTAAGCGAACTCGCCTCGTCATCCCGCAGCACCTCTACAGCGGCACACGAAGATACAGGTGACGGTAATATCCTCTCAAACTGAGTATCATACTTTTGATCACTATTTTCAGCAAAGTGCCAGCTGTTCTCACCGAAATTGAAAACAAGATTGAATATCGTAAGAAAATCTATGCCTAACAAGCTTTCATTACTGTCCGCTTCAGGAAAAATTAAAAACTTGATGACTTTAGTCTTGTGTTTAAGTGTCACCTGTACCTCCGTGGTTAGTACATTTATTTCCCTACTAACACCATCCGCCAACCTAACAACTTGCGTTGACGGCACTAACTGATGTCCTAAACTGCGCGCGACCGGCAATACAGCTTTTTGCTGCAGAGTCTACTAAAGCCGTACCACAATAGCCTAAGACGCTTATGTCTAACACAGGGCGACGAAAGGATGCACTATCGTTTGTATTTTCAGAATACTCACAACTATTACAAGACTTATTACAATCATAACAACTAGACACAGACGTATTTACATTAACAACATTATCATAATTAAAACATTTATCCTTAGAACAAGGCACGCAGATGTTTTCATTACGAGCATGATCGTTCAATTTTAAAACTAAACAATTATTGATATCCGAGTCCTCGAGACAATTATTTACAGTATCAACATTATTTTCATAAACAAAAGAGTTACTAAGATCCTCTACGACGCGCGTAGGGTTACCTGGAGTCGACATAATTTGCTTTGTCGGGCTTACCGACGGCGGCGGGGGTGGCGGCGGGGGTGGCGGCGGGGGCGGGGCGGCAGCGGGTACCGAGCCGGCTGGGCTGCGACGAAGCTTGCGCGAGCGCGCGAAGCCTGCCGCGCTCGAATTTCGCAGCGAAGCGGCCTTCTCGTTATTGTTTACGGATCCATCATGTTTCGCGAAGTTGATGGAATAAAACGCCGACGGCTGACCACCCGGCGAACAGTTTTTGCACTTAGACTTGATTACGTTCGCGGCACCACAACCGTAACACTTTATTTCACTTTCCGACTTTACTTTACTATTGTCATTGTTATCGCACTTATCGGACTTATCACTACGCTTAAGCTTTTCGCACACTTCCTTGCGGTGACCGGGTCGCTTGCAGTACGCGCAGAACGGCTTCTTTTCCTTAGCTGCGGCGGCGGGGGCGGCGCCGGCGGCGGACTCGGCGGGCTCGACGTTACGGTCGGCGCGGCTGGTACTAGGCGCGTCGGCAACTGTAGGTACTTCCCGCTGTGACGAAGATGCGGCGCGCTTATTTGATTGCGCGTGCGACTTAGATAAAACCGCCTGCTCTTTTCTTGTTTCCTTTAGAGAATCTTCTACAAGGCGACACTTATGAAGTAGCACGTCGAAACTATTTACGCATTCTCTGGTCACGCGTTTTCTTATACGCGGGCTAAGCAAACTGTATGCCATGTCTAACTGGACTTTTTCCGAGAGGTCATCTTCTGGGAATTTAGCTAACAGAGCACGTACCTTAGCGATAAACAAGTCGGTGTGTTCGTCTTCTTGACTTAAACTGAACAACTTCCTGTAGAGTCGGTGTGGTGGGTCATGCTCGCCAAAAGCCCCTTTAAGTCTAGTAAGAGCCTCCGACCATGTGCTCGTCGACCTTTTTACACCTTGCCACCACACTGCAGCGGGCCCTTCCAACAACATTGAGAAACCACGGAGAGCATTTTCATCGGAAATACTCACGCAATCCTTGTTGGTAACAATCGCGTCTATGAAGTTTTCCAATGATTCGTCGGCACGTCCGCCATAACGCGTCGAGCATTTTGCGAAATTTTGTTCGCGCCAAATGCAAAGGCCGATCCCTGCTGGGCCTCAGACACGTTAACGTGAGGTGTTGATGATCGTACTTCTCGTATGAGTTGTTGACAAAATTCACTTTGGGTTTGCTGAATCGATGCGATAAAACTCGCGAGAGTTTCTTGTGACATTGTTATATTGGCGGCACCCTCGGCACCGGCGTCTTCTGCGACATCTTCCGATCGAAGCCTCGGCATTTTGTTTTATTTACACGTTGGGCAGCCACTTATAGCCGGGGAACGGGTGTAGGAAAACGCAAGGTGCTATGAACTGGCAGTTTAAATTCCCAATTACACAAACTCACCAAGTTATACAAAAGAAACTTAACTCGCGCGCACGCACTCATTTGCGGGTAGCTCGTTGGACTCTGCTGACAACTCTTGAACTGTCTGTCAGATCTTTCTGGAACAAGTGCGCGGGCGCCCTCTCACGGGCTGCCGGGCAACCACTCTGTGTTGCCATATAAATATTACGCTCTGCCACACGCTATATAATATGAAAACCAGCATGTCGATTCTGTAAATGCGTGAAGTGAACACTTAGGTGAAGTGAGCGTGGAGTGAGCTGTCAGTGTCATCCCACTGATGCTATGGATTGACCAAGCATTACATTTACAATCATAATCGAGATTTTATAAAAAAAAATATATGCTAATTCTGTTGTTCTTTTTATATTATTTCAAGGCTAGTATTTAAGTGGCAAAAATTACTATTAACGGGTTTTTTTTTATAAAACAGCAAAACAGAAATTCTGTCAGAAACTTAAATAAGTTATTTTTTTCCTAAACTAGTTTCTGACTGAATTTCTGTGTTACTGTTTTATTTAAAAAAAAACTCTAAATAATAGTATTTAATCATTTAAATACTAGCCTTGAAATAATATAAAATGATCAACAGAACTAACATTAAAAAATGTAATTAAAATCTCGATTATGATTGTAAATAATGCTTGGTCAATCCCTAGCATCAGTGGGGACTACACTGACAGCTCACTCCACGCTCACTTCACCTAAGTTTTCACGGTGAGATGGTTACAGAATCGCAATGCTGGTCAAATAAAATTAGGTCAACTGAACGGTATACTAAATGTTATTAGAGCAAAAGAAGTTTAAATGAAATGTAACATTAGATCACAAGAAATTAGGTTATTTGTTTTTTTTTGCGTATGAAAATTATATCATGTGAACGTTATTTCAAGTGATATTATACTATCTGTTATTATGCCATATATTATACTCCCGTTATAATCCAGCGCAAACATAAAAATATACGCTCTTTAGTTAGTGTCGTAGCGCGGCTCTCGTAGCACTTTCGTAGCAACCGTTACGAAAAAAGATTGCCTTATACGAGTACATGTCGGCGCTAGGCCGGGGCGCGAACCATCGTAGCCTAAACAACGCCTGCAGTACATTTTTTAAGCATTATTAATACACTAATGCTATTTACTTTTTAACATTCACCAATAATAGATTTAGAGTAAACATGTCATCATAGATCTCTTATCGTTATCTTGGTTAAGTTTTGTCAATTAGTTAAAATAGTGACACGATATTTTTTTCCTTTAGCCCTTCATAAACTAGTCGTAAATCCAACGTCATTATTACCTCTTGTGTAGTTTTTGTAAACTTTCGTTTTTAGAAATACTTAGGCAAACGTGCAGAGGCGGGCATGCACTTTTTTGTTGCTGAACGTGGTAACGGGGTGAGGGGCAGGACGTAGGGCCTCAGGCTCAAAGGCGCATGGTTTGGATTTGGACATTCTATTTTTGTCAAGTGAACCATACGGCCGTTAAACGAACTATTCACTCACACGGATGTGTTTCCCGATGTACCTACTCAGCTCCGTGAACTCGTGAACGCCTCTTCTCACATTTAGACGTAAATAAAAGTTAGTGATTTAATTCATGTAAGACTTTATGCTTGTAAATTAAAATTTTCCATGTTACTGGTGCGTGTTACTTTCGCCTACACAAGCGTATTCCCTGACAGCTTGATCCCTGACAATAGGAACTCGTAGAAAACAGTCATACCTATTAGGCTTTTTTATTTAGTTCCATCTTGTGGAAGTGTTTCGACTGATTAATGATGAAGACATACCTTGGTAGCATTCTGTTCAGGAGTTGTTCAGTTTTTTTCTTCTCCATGTCGAGCTGCTCTGTCCGTTCCTTTATCAGCTCTTCTAGATTATTGCTATATTTCTCCAACATTTCAAACATTGAATCGACTATGTTGACCTTTCTGCAAAACAACAAAAATAGGTATCAGCATGGTGTGCACGAAATGGTTTCGGTAAGAACGTGAGACGGAGGACACGTCACCTGCCGCGGTGCAGGTGTCGGAAGATGTCATGAAGGCGGTGGAAGTCGGGGCGCAGGTCGGGCGCCTCGCTCCAGCACTGGCGCATGACGCTCACGGCGTCCGGCGGCGCCGCGCCCATCGACACGGATGGCCGGATCAGCGGCGGCGGCCGGGACACTTTCTCCACGATCTCTGAAACGAGCGGGCGAGCTTGAGTACCCGCGCCCACCTCAAGCCCGCGCGTCCCGCTCGTTACGCGTCGCTTACCTTCCGGCGTGAGTGCGAGCATGCAGTAGGGCTCGCCGCGCACGATCACCTCTTGCATGATGATGGCGAACGAGAACACGTCGCCGGGCTGCGTGCCGCGGACGTCACCGCTGCACTCACGCAGAAGCTCCGGAGCCGTCCATAGTAGATCTGTATAAAATCATTCCTTTTACGAACTGTTCTCACTGGTTCGACGGTTGCGCAAGATGATATATTGAAAAAAAATGTGCTTGTTCTTTAGAGTGCACCTACCGGATGACTTTTTTTACCGTCTGGAAAACAATCGGGTATAATAGGCGAACGGAGTAAGAAGCCTATGGCACAAATATCTCTTCTTTTTTTTTAAAAAACCTTATTTGAAATTAACCCATCAATAACTACTATTACTTATTTGAAGTAAACTTTTCATATTAAAACAACAAAAATAAAAAAATTAACTAAAAAGTCGACAAATAATATAAAAAAATAACTTATAGGCACCCTACTCTGCACGCAGAAATTATCAATGAATTCGTAGCGACATTCCATTCTTTGATTGAAGCCGGTCAATTTCGCAGGCGCATCGCTCACGTGTCACCGATGCGCCCCAAACCCGCGCGCGCGCCCTGCTACCCGAGTACCGCGTCCCGTCTCCCGTCCCGCGCGCGCGCTCCAGTGACCTGCGATTAGTCATAGTGTGACGTCGATCGCTGTGTTTTACGTTTCTGCGTGTAAATCGGCCGCCCAGTGATTGTTTTCATAATGCCGTCCGAATACTCCAACGTAGAGTACGCTGCCATGATGAGGTATTATTTCTTGTCTGGTGAAAAAGATAGTGCGAGGCGAATGTACGCCGACAACACCTACAGTCACTTCGAAGGAACGGTATCCCTGCTCCCCGGATCCCCAGCACAGACTTGATACTCCGCACCTATCAGCGGTTACTCGACCATGGCCAGTTCCAGCTTCCCGGTCATGCCAGAGGCAGAGGCCGGCCACCCTTGTCCATACACGTCGAAAACGCCATCCTGGAATATTTCCAGCGACACCCGAGGAGGAGTACCCGGCAAGCAGCTCGTCGATTTGGCGTAAGCCAGTATGTGGTTTGGAAGCTCCTTCATTCAAGGGACATGCATCTGGACCTCGTATCGAGTTCTGTCGCTGGCTACAGAACCACCCGCAGGCGAACATTCTATGGAGCGACGAGTCCATATTTACCCGAGTTGGTATCTACAACGTACACAATGAGCCCTGGTGGAGTTTTCAAAACCCACATAAAATAAAAGAACACGCTCATCAAGTTCGATTCAGTGTGAACGTTTGGGCCGCGATAATACACGATCGCATAATTGGTCCAGTTTGGATCGAAGGTCGATTGACAGGGATAACGTATCGTGAAATGATACAGTCCGTTATCGACACATTGTTGGAAGACGTACCTCTGCACTATCTGCAGGACATGTACTTCCAGCACGACGGGTGTCCAGCTCACTACGAGCGATCTGTGCGCGCGTATTTAGATAGTGAGTTCCGTGATAAGTGGACCGGTCGCGGTGGACCTGTGAACTGGCCGGCGAGATCACCAGACCTAACACCGTTAGACTTTTATTTGTGGGCCGAACTAAAACGCTTAGTGTACACCGACGAAGCTCGCAGTGTAAATGAGTTAAAACAGCGAATAATAGACGCTTTTAATATTCTAAAAAGTGACAGAAACACGCTTATAAGTCTAGCTAGCTAAACAATTTGCAAAAACGTGCTAGTTTGTGTTTAGAAAGAAACGGTGGACACTTCGAACAACTATTGCGATATCGCTGAAAAGGTACTTTTTTGTAAATAATAATTTTCTGTAATTTTGAAAATATTAATCAGTGTAATTATTTGTAAATAAGTTGATTACGATCTTTTAAATACGCCTAGTAAGTAGTAGTATCCGATTTGCATTTAACAACCTTTATAGGATTCTTTTTAATTAGATTGTTACGGCAAAAGCTAAAATTTGACATGTAAGTAGTACCTCTATCCAACTACAGCATATTAGACGTTCCTAAGCCCGTAAAAGTATGACGGGATGATCAAAATCACAAAAGATTTATCGAAGATTCATTTAAAATACTACATCTAAGTACTACGTAATTCTTACACACTAGTTTGCTTAACGCTTCTGACGATATTTTTTATTTTTAATTATGTATTTGACGAGAATTCTGTCGGACCATAGAGTGAAACTGTCCACAAACGGTATTAGCCCTTAATTATAAATAATATTAGAGATTAAAACCGCGTGAATCGGCTGGTATGTCAACGCTACTCAAGTGCAGACACACAGAAATTATTCAAATTTATGTGTGCAGACCTAAACAACTATGAAATGCCAAGGGTACGTATTCTTATCGCTATGGCGTTAACGACAACGGCACTTAAGTATAAGAAAGCCCTGTGTTAGATCTAAACGAAATAAAATTTCCTAATGAAACCTGGGCACCATACATAACTAGGTATTATCGGTCGGCGTTTACTAAGACAAATCTCACATACACCTACATAGTACACAAACAGGCAGACCAGAAACAATTATCTGTTCAAAATAATAATCGTTCTCTGTGGGAAGCGAACCCGCGGCACTCCGCGCAGCAGTCAATCGCTTAACCACTTTACCAAACGAGCCGTCTATTCTTATTGTATTTTTAGGTTTATTTTTCACAAATGAATGTGTTTGTTTACTGAGTGATTGTTTAAGACTTTAACATTAGGTTTGTTTACATTTTTTTATCAAAAGCTTTACCGATCTTTCGAGACGTAATTTATTTGGTTTACGGTTTTGTGATACCGACTCTCAGTGTATCAAATTATTCATTGTTTTAAGAATTTAACATCAACATGTTTGTTTACTTTTCTATCAAAAGTTTTACCGATCTTACGAGACCGAGAGAGATCGTATCATATTATTTGCCTACTACAACTACATACAGCAAGGTGACGTATGTAGATACACGCGCAAATGTTGTGTGAGTGCGTAGGCATGAGAAAGGCTCGTACACACTGGCGCGACACGACGGTGCGACGTGTCGCGTGGCGATTCTGCGACACGTTCACGAGCATAACGCAAAGATCAGCCATTACTTGTGGCTAACGAACTGCTGGCGTTCCTGCAGCAGAAACTGGACGTGATGGACGAGGTGTCCGCATTTCAGATCTGCGCCTCGAACTTCAGCGAGGATGACATCGCAGCTTCCAAGCTGCAACTGTACCAGTTACTCAACAAGAGTGACAAGATGGTGTCCCGCCGGCGTGACGGGACGAAGAAAAGTATCCAGGACATCATCACGCTGCTAAAAGAGACCGACCCTGACGACGTGCCTACGTTTGTGGCGGAGGACTTGCGCAAGCTCCCACCAGTCACTTTCGACCACGTCGACGTAACCAGCCTTCTGAAGGACATCGTCTTTTTGAAGGCAAGTTTGGCTGAAGTACTGAGGAAGTTGGAGGCATCTCAGAGCACCGTTACGGATTTGCGCGCAGAGCTCGACGAGTTGCGCAACTCGGTGACATTAACTGGGTCACCCGCGGCGCGTGTAAGCAACGTGAACACGTGCCGAGGTGCAGCCTGCCTCAATACATCGGTTGCAAGTTACGCGTCAGCAGTTTTGTCGCCGGCGGCGGCGCCGATTGCTGAGTCTGCGTCGCGCAGCTCCGCTCCTGTAGCGCTGCTCGAAATAAGAGACCAGCTGAGTCGCTGGTTATTGACAGCACCCCTGCTGCTCCCCCCGCGAAGCCCGTGCCTGTAAAGGCAATGGATCGGGCTGTTGATGACGGCTTTGTGACGGTGCAACGGAGGAAATACCGCCAACGAAGCAGTAAGAACCGCTGCGGCCAGGCTCCTCTGGAGCCCAGCGTTAAACTGCGTGCAGCAAAACCGAACACTCCGGTGTATATCTCGCGCCTCCACTACACCACTGAGGCAGATGACATCCATGAGTACGTGCGCCGAAAGCTGAACTACACGGCGAGGGCGCAGCTGTTAGAGTCGCGCCGCAATGTCAATTTCAAGGCATTTGTAGTGCGTATTCCGACGTGCTACCTCAACCTGGTGTTGGAAGAAAGCTTTTGGCCGCAGGACGTGGTGTTCCGTCGCTTCCGCGGACCTATTCCACACGACAGCACAAGGACGTAGTGCAGTGCTAGTGAAGTGTCACTAACATAGGCTAAGTTTTATTTACTAACACTTATTGTTGATAATAATATGTATACTTAGGTAAAGGTATTTATCTATGGGTCTATGCAACCCGAAATAAATAATTTGATTGATTGATTACCCCCCTCGCCATATTTGAGGGAAGGAGGCAACCCGACCCCCGACGCTACCGCAAGCATTGACATCTAAGGGAGCATGACGAACTTGCTGCCGTTTGCTCAAAAGAATAATATGATCAACTGTCGAGGTCGCTAGCTAACCATATATTGCAATACAACTCATTAAAAAACATTGAAATGAGTAGATTATGTCAATAATAAATTAAATTAAATTAAACTAAATTGACTTATATACTCGTAGTACATATACATACATACTTTTTTATATATCTGATGGATATGAAGGAAAGAAATAAAATCGAGAGTTAATGATTAAATTTTCTTTATTATATTATAATATCTACCTATACAAGTTTATAACATATCATCATCATCATCACTCTCCGTACTATCACTACTCTCGTCGTTTCCTACATTTATTATGAATCTATCAGTCATTGCTTCCACATTTCTGTCTGTTCAATGTTAACTTTGGACATTGACTCAGCACTCGGCCTGGCTCACGCACGGCCCAGTTAAGAGAATGATTTGGTTGCATCTTATACGCATAGGACACATAGAATTTGTATATTAGTGTGTGTTAAGAAAAAGTAGTATATAAGCAGAACATGTTGTAAATAAATCAGATTTGAATTTTATATTCTTGTCTCATTACCCCTCGCTGTGGCCAAGACACCTTTAGCCATCTTCGTATCAGTCCCGTGAGTCTGCGGGATTGGCAGTGAGTTTACCCTTCCCGAACCTGGTATTCCTGTCTACTATCCGTCTGTAACCTTAGGTCGCATGGTGCAGACATCCTGAACTTATTTATATATTTATTTGTCACATACTAGGTATATGGTAGGTTAGGGCTGTAGGGCTTGTAGGGCTTAGGGTCGTAAGGACTGTTAGGCTTGTAGGTCTCTGTAGGTCCCTTTAGCTTACCATATATTTCCATGTACCGCCATGCCCTTGACAGTATTGCGGCCTTACGTGACGTTTGTTAAGGGTGGATGTACATTTTGGTCCTTCGAGCATTTGAATCACGCGGTCCCCTTGTCAATTGTAGGGATATACGTAGACAGACTGACACTTCAGAGAACTGGGGGCTGGTGTACTCAACAAAGCATCAGTTTTCAGTAATCTGAAGTACATTGTACTAGGGTATTCTGTCGGAAAGCCTCTCGTAGCGGATCGGTCACTGGCCTCCCACAAGCGGGTCTCACCAGCTGATTGAGAAGTCGCACGGATATAACAAGAGCGCAGATACCACTAGGACGGACTTAACAGTTAGAGTAGGGTAAGGCAGAAGAGAAGAGAAGAGCACTATGGAGATACAGGAAGTTAACGAACTAATCAGGAGCCAGGAAGCTGATTACAACGAGATCAGAAGGGTGTTGACAAACATAAAAAAAGACTCGCCCACAAGAAAAACAGAAAAATACATCAACGAAAGAACAGAACAGAAGAACAGTTGGACGAAAGATTATCTACATCAACTTCAGTAAAGATACAAGTGGAAACAAGCACATGAAAATGCTAAAATTGGAACTGTAGTACTAATAAAAATGACAATATAAATCCAAGCAAATGGCCATTAGCAAAAATCACAGAATTACACCCGGGAGATGATGGTGTAGTTAGAGTGGTAACTCTTCAAAAATCAACAGGCGCTTGTCATAAAAGATTAAATTAAAAAGCCACACGTTGATCCCGCTCCCTGTGAACGAAAACATAGAAATTGATACAACGAGCTAAGACAAGCAAACACCTACGCAATGTAACATATCAACAGCCACAATAAACAAAAAAGGTATACGGTCACCGAAAAGTTGGATAAAGGGTTAACTAGTTCACACAATAATTATTCTATTAATCGGCACTGTGTCGACTACGCCCACATACACATTAAAAATTTTAAACGCAGGATTATATGTAGAAGATATAGGAATCACAACTATTAACCGAGGAACGTTTAGAATTGAAACGGATTACGAGAGAGGAAGCTTGGAACTAGACCACAAAAAATTACAACACAATTTCAACAACTCTGCAAGGACACTCAATACATCATGGATGAAACACATTGCAATGAATTTTACCACCAATTAAACAAAGAAAAAACAAACTTTGAGACAACAAAAGAATACCTTACAGAGATAAAGAAAAATAGGAAGAAACGAGGTTTCTTGGGGCAACTTTTAACATCGGTGTTCGGAGTTAATGATGAAGTGTACAGGGACATAGATACATTGAATAACAATCAGCAGAAACTAATAGACGCTGCCAACCATCAAACAAAGATAAAGATATCTACCATCGCAGGTGTAAACCAAACTGAAGAGCAAATCCAGAAAAAGTTAGAGAAGTTCCAAGCAAAACTAAATGAAGCAATATCGTTCATGAATAACCACAATGTTTGGTATATATCGATTGACAAAAATCATATTAAGATACAAGTAATGTAAACCTACGAGTTAGCAAACAATTTTATAAATGAGATTATGGACTACTATAAAGGGTTGCTTGAAATATATATACAAAAAGCAACTATAGTATATAGTATACTAACACCAAAACACATCATCAACATAATAAAAATGGCCAATCAAAAACTACCATTAAACTTCAAAATTATTCAGGATCAAATAATACACACTGAGATGAATGTAAATACTACGCACATAAGAGTGTACGCTTATTTCCCAATACACGATATAACAAAGTATACTCTGATACACGTAACGCCAATTCCAGAGAGAAAAACAGATGGATCATTTGAGTGCTTAACTATTCAGCAGACATTCATGGGTTTCGATTACAACAACGAGCGCTACTTTGAACTAAATCAAGAACAATTTAAAGACTGTCTTCATAGTGATGTAGGGTTTGTCTGCTATCCTGTTATATATGTGGTTTATGTAATTTAAATATGCAATTAAATGTAATTTAATTGTTATGTTTAAATGTAAATTTAATGTAATTTAATTTAATTAAATGTAATGTAATTGTGGGGATTTTCCCTGCAGTAGATATTGTTAATTTTTAAGTTGAAACTTTCAATGGTAAAATTAGTTTTTATGATTTTGGGTTTCTTTGAGTTCTTTGTGTTAGGATTGAGATTACCGTCGACCGAACTACCCATCTGTTTGGGATTTTACTAAATTCCTATTTCTCGAAAGTTTCATCTTTTGTTTTATCGGGTTTGTTTCTTATCGCAGTTTGGTTTACAACTCTAAGTATTTTCAAATCTTGGTTTTTTCCCCGAACAGATGGACAATTCCAGTCGACGGGCTTTTATGTCCCACTTTATGACTTAAAGACAAAAGGCCCTAAGCTTCGGACCTCCCTACTTTTAACTTGTGATCGATATATATAGGAATGGATTTCCGATGTATCAGTCAGTCTTGTACGCAACCTCGAACCACTGAACACTCAACTTGGAGTGTTCTCGCGATTGTCTCCTCGTGTCCGTTTGCTCTGGCGAGTCGAGACGCCGTGTTTATCCTATTGTCAACTTTTTGTAATTGTTTTAAGTGAGTTTATAAATAAATTCTTTAAAATAAATTCGGTGTTTGTCGAACAGTTATTATCGTCACCCTGTCCAACATTGGTGACCCCGACGTGATTCGCGTACGGATTTTATGAGTGACAGTGACGATTAGTTTGTGTCGCCGAAATCTTCGTTGAGTAGCGCGAGTCCTTCGAGTGAGTAGGACGAAACTCTCGTGGACGAAACTTGTATCAAGAAAAGTTCGGTTCTTCCCACAACAACGATGGCAAACCCAGACGCCCCCAAACCAGAAGTTCTCGCGCGACTGAAAATCCCTGCGTTCACCCCGGACGATCCGGAGGTGTGGTTCCAGCAGGTTGAGTGGGTTCTCGAGGACGCCGGCGTGACAACGACTGCCATGAAATTCCGTCAGGTCGCCAAATCACTCGACGGAAAATATTCCAGAGAGGTTCGCGACCTGATTATTAACCCGCCGGCGGACAGGCCGTACGAAAAACTCAAGGAAGAGCTCCTGCGACGCCTGGGGAAATCGCAGGCCCAGAAGATACGGCAACTGCTGGAGCGAGAGGACATCGGCGACCAGAAGCCGTCACAGTTCTTGCGCTACCTGAAGGAGCTGGCTGGGGACAACGCCGCTGATGACATCGTCCGCAGCTTGTGGATGGAGCGGATCAACCCGTTCGCTCGCGCCGCCATCGCCGCACAAGCCGCCCAGCCGAATGTCACCCTGGACGACCTAGCGAAGACCGCTGATTGCGTGATGGACGCAATGGGCGCCATGGCGCCCCAACAAAAACAAGTGTCCGCGGTGTCGACGAGTGAATCGCGGTTGTGTGAAGTGCTCGAGCGGTTGACAGTGCGGTTGGACAATCAAAGCCGCGAGTTGAACGAACTTCGTTCGGAAGTGCGCGGTCGACAACAGTTCCGCGATAGTGCCAACACGCGTCGTCGTTCGCGTTCCCGGTCGCGAAATCGGTATGGTGGATTGTGTTTCTACCACTACCGATTCGGCCCAAAAGCTCATAAGTGCGAGCAACCATGCACTTACGTCGCCGGCGACGAAACGAAGCCGGGAAAAGGCGAGGGCAGTCACTAAGTGCGGCTAGTGACAGCTGCCCCAACACGAGCCGCTTATTTTTGACGGACCGGAACAGTGCGGTTGATTTTTTAATCGATACCGGGGCCGATTTGTGCGTGTTTCCGCGGAGATTAGTGAGTGGCCGACGGGTGAAAACCGGGTACGAGCTAACCGCGGCTAACGGTAGTACGATCGCTACATACGGTTCGATTCCGCTCACACTGAACCTCGGTCTCCGCCGCGATTTCGCGTGGAACTTCGTGATCGCGGACGTTCCCAAGGCCATCATCGGAGTTGATTTTCTGACCCACTTTGACCTCCTCGTAGATCTGCGTAACGGGCGGCTGCTCGATCGTTCTACGAGTTTGAGTGTCGTAGGTCAGGAGTCCAAGTGCTCGACCGTCGCCGGGATTAGGACAGCCGCTGGTGACACTCGTTACCACGAGCTACTCCAGCAGTTCCCGGAGCTGACGCGCCCCGATGGCGCTTGCAAGGCGGCGAATGTGAAACACCGGACGGTGCACCACATTCACACAACACCAGGACCACCTGTCGCCCAGAAACCACGTCGCCTGGCTGCGGATCGTTACGTCGCTGCCAAAAAGGAGTTCGAGTCCATGCTGCGAATGGGTATTTGTCGCCCGTCGGAGAGCAGCTGGGCTTCGCCGCTCCACATGGTGCCGAAGAAGGGGGACGAGTGGCGCCCTTGTGGGGACTACCGTGGTCTCAACGCACGGACGATCCCGGACAGGTACCCAGTGCGCCACATCCAAGACTTCGCCCAGACGCTCCGCGAAAAGAAGATCTTTTCCACCATCGACCTGATGCGGGCGTACCACCAGATCCCCGTCGCCCCAGAGGACGTAGAGAAGACGGCAATTATCACCCCGTTCGGCATGTTCGAGTTTCCGTCGATGAGTTTCGGTCTCCGGAACGCCGCACAAACATTCCAGCGGTTCATCGACGAGGTCCTGCGCGGTTTGGACTTCGTCTACGCCTATATTGACGACCTCCTAGTCGCTTCTTCGTCCGAGGAAGAACACCAGGAGCATCTCCGTCTGCTTTTCGAACGTCTTCGGCAGTACGGAATTGTCGTCAACACAGCGAAATGCTGTTTCGGCGCCACGGAGGTCAAGTTCCTTGGCTACATGGTGTCTGGTGACGGAACTCAGCCACTCCCGGAAAAGGTCTCCGCCATCCGAGACTACCCTCGTCCGACGACAGCAAAAGATCTCCGGCAGTTCCTAGGTATGATAAACTTTTACAGACGTTTTATGCCCAGGACTGCTCGGACTCAAGCGCCGCTCAACAACCTTCTCCACGACAACATCAAGGGGAAGACGCCAATCAACTGGAACGACGCCGCCGACGCCGCATTTGTCGCCTGCAAAGAAGAGCTTGCTGCGGCGACACTGCTGGCGCACCCCAAGCTTGGCGCCAAAGTCTCTCTGGTTTGCGACGCATCGGACCACACCGTCGGAGCCGCTCTGCACCAGCTAGTAGGCGACGTTTGGGAGCCACTTGGTTTCTTCTCGAAGAAGCTAAGTGGCGCCGAAACCAAGTACAGCGCCTACGATCGGGAACTTCTGGCCATCTACAAGGCGGTCAAGTACTTCCGTCCTTCCATATGGTTGAAGGTCGCCACTTCTTCATCCTTACCGACCATAGGCCGTTGACCTTCGCCTTCAACCAGAAGTCCGATCAGTATTCGCCACGTCGGTACCGCCACCTGGACTTCATCGGCCAGTTCACCACCGACATCCGCCACATCTCCGGGAAGGACCACGTCATCGCAGATGCCCTCTCCAGGGTAGACGCGATCGCAGCGCCACTCGACTTCGAGGCCCTCGCAGCATCCCAGCAAGATGACCCAGAGCTCCGGGAGTTCCGCCAGAGGCACGACTCTGGCTTACTCCTGCGCCAGGTCACCATGCCGGGATCCAACGCTGCCGTCTTCTGCGATGTCTCCACCATGAGGGCACGGCCCTTCCTGACGGCTGCTTTCCGCAGACAAGCCTTTGACACCATCCACGGGCGGTCCCATCCTGGCGCCAAGGTTACCACCAACCTGGTGAGAGAGCGGTACGTCTGGCCTTCCATGTCCAAGGATTGCCGAGACTGGTCCCGAGTCTGCATCCAGTGCCAGCGGTCAAAGGTCTCGCGCCATGTCTCGTCTCCGATCGGCAATTTTAAACCGCCGTCGAGACGCTTCGAGCATGTGCACATTGACCTGATCGTCATGCCACCTTCCGAGGGATATCGGTATTGCCTTACCTGCGTTGATCGATTTTCTCGATGGCCAGAGGCAATACCGCTCCAGGACCAGACAGCTGAAACCGTCGCCAGGGCGTTTTACACCAACTGGGTCGCCAGGTTTGGTGTCCCGCTCCGGGTGACGACGGACCAGAGACGCCAGTTCGAGTCCCACCTGTTCCGCTGCCTGAACAAGCTGCTGGGGACGGATCACCTTCACACCACGGCGTACCGCCCAGCCGCCAACGGAATGGTCGAGCGCCTCCACCGTCAACTGAAAGCCTCCATCAAGTGCTTGGAGTCTGACACGTGGACCCACACGCTCCCGACGGCACTTCTGGGGATCCGCGCCGCTTGGAAGGAAGATCTTCGAGCCACCGCCGCGGAGTTGGTGTACGGAGAACCACTTCGTCTACCTGGTGAGTTCCTGGTTTCAACATCTACCAGGGATCTGGACAACTCCGCTGACTTCGTTCGAGAGCTGCGCCAGCACTTTGAGGCGCTCCGACCAGTCAGCAGCACCAGGCACGGTGAGCGAAAGATCTTCGTCTTTAAAGATCTCGCCACCGCATCGCATGTCTTCGTCAGACACGACGCCGTCCGGCGTCCGCTCCAACAACCCTACGATGGTCCGTTCGAGGTGGTTTCTCGGACCGAGAAACACTTTACCCTCCGGATCCACGGCGCCAACGTCCCTGTGTCGATTGATAGGCTGAAACCAGCCTACATCGTCTCCGAGGACATTCCACCGGCGGGCGCTGGAAATCCGGACGAAGACGACGACGACGAAGGCATTCTGCTCTTCGTGCCGGGCGAAAACCCACCACCGCCCCAGCAACCTGCTCCACCTGCTCCAGCAGTACCAGTAGCACCACAAGCGCCGGCTCCTTATGTGACTCGCTCCGGTCGTCGAGTCCGTTTCCCCGACCATTTCCAGGCGGGCTTATAATCCTCGCCAATAATTGTTCCATTTTGACGATTTTATTGAGTAATCGCAAAATGAAATAATTTGCGAGTTTTTAGTGATGTTAGTTCAGTTTTTTAAGCTCGAATAAATTTTTGCAATTTGCTATATTATGTTTCAAATTGTTTTTGCTGAAATCTGAAAAATTTCGAAAAATCAATCAACTTTCTTAGTTTGCGTTCAATTTTTGCAAAAATTTATTCGTTACTCGTTTTACTCCCTTTATTTTATCAATTAGTTTAGCAAATTTGCAAAATCTGTTGTAACTTAATTTCATTATCGTTAATCACTAGCAGGGGGGTACTGTGGGGATTTTCCTGCAGTAGATATTGTTAATTTTTAAGTTGAAACTTTCAATGGTAAAATTAGTTTTTATGATTTTGGGTTTCTTTGAGTTCTTTGTGTTAGGATTAAGATTACCGTCGACCGAACTACCCATCTGTTTGGGATTTTACTAAATTCCTATTTCTCGAAAGTTTCATCTTTTGTTTTATCGGGTTTGTTTCTTATCGCAGTTTGGTTTACAACTCTAAGTATTTTCAAATCTTGGTTTTTTCCCCGAACAGATGGACAATTCCAGTCGACGGGCTTTTATGTCCCACTTTATGACTTAAAGACAAAAGGCCCTAAGCTTCGGACCTCCTTACTTTTAACTTGTGATCGATATATATAGGAATGGATTTCCGATGTATCAGTCCCGCCCGATCAAGATGTTTGGCAAGCCGATCCCTTGGGAGAAGCATGCCAAATATCTGGGTGTGACTTTGGACAGACGTCTCTCCTTCGCAGAGCACATAAAGGTGGTTCGTTCGCGAGCCGCCTTTGCTCTGAGTAGACTACATTCCGTCCTAAATGCAAGCAGTAAATTGTCACTCAGGTGCAAACTGCGCATTTATACGGCATGCATCCGACCTATTATGACATACGCCTGTGCTGTTTTCGCACAGGCCCACCCCCGGCACATCCACAGGATGCAGACCCTACAGAACCGTTTTCTACGTAAAATCACGGGTTCCCCCTGGTTCGTTCGTAACATAAACTTACATTTAGATTTGAAAATCCCCACCATTCAACAATTCATGAAACGCGCTTGCAAGCGTTTCTTCGATACCGCTGGCAGCCATCGCAACCCTCTGGTTGCGAAGGCCGCCAGTTATGTCCCCTCTAGAATCAGTAGAATCCGCCGTCCAAGGCACGCACTGACCGACCCCGACGACCCCACCACCCTCCTCCAGGAAAGCAGTAGGGCCACCAGTACAGTATACAAACACAGACACAAAACGAAGTTCCGACCTCGCCGCCGAGGTGCTTCGCATCCGCGTCCGCGTCCGCATTCCTCCCCGATAGATTCCTCTTCCCCTCCCTTGATCGGATCCACAGAGCCAGCTGGTGGCGTAGCTGAGCCAGTAGTTTTACCCCTTAATAATAATGAACCCACTTTGATCCAGCCTGTCCCCAACTTGCTGTCCTTCCCCAGCGACGCCCTAAGCCGAGGTCCGTACCCCACAGGGGGTGCCCTTAGGTGATGGTCGCTTAGTTTATAATTAATATTATGCCCCTGGCTGGAGGCTTTGAGTTAGCTCGAAGGCACCACAGGATTGACCGGTTAAGCAGTCACGGCCTCTCAAGGCCAACTGCGAGATGCCATACAAAAAAAAAAAAAAAAAAAAAAAAAAAAAAAAAAAAAAAAAAAAAGATGTATCAGTCAGTCTTGTACGCAACCTCGAACCACTGAACACTCAACTTGGAGTGTTCTCGCGATTGTCTCCTCGTGTCCGTTTGCTCTGGCGAATCGAGACGTCGTGTTTATCCTATTGTCAACTTTTTGTAATTGTTTTAAGTGAGTTTATAAATAAATTCTTTAAAATAAATTCGGTGTTTGTCGAACAGTTATTATCGTCACCCTGTCCAACATAATTAAAATATGTAAGATGTAGAGTAATATATCCTGTTATATATCCAGTCTATTACGTGGACATCTTGAAAAATGTCTTTCTTCCGACCGGTAAAATTGTTTATCGCGATGTTGTACAGGACGGAAGTTCCGTCCACAATGCGAGAAGGGTCCAGGAGTGGATAGCTCCAAAAGAAGGAAGATTTAAATAAACTCCCGCCAAGGAGCCCTGACCTAAACCCCATAGAAAGTTTATGGGGTTTAATGGTCCAAAATTGGGACTCGGCGCAGGTTAGATCAGTCACCAATTTAAGGGCCTACGTACCTACTCATGAGATTTGGGGAGGCTTTAGAAGTAGCGCCGCTTGTTCAAACACGATTGCATCAATGCGTGAACGTTTGCAAGATGTCTTTCTTCCGACCGGTAAAATTGTTTATCGCGATGTTGTACAGGACGGAAGTTCCGTCCACAATGCGAGAAGGGTCCAGGAGTGGATAGCTCCAAAAGAAGGAAGATTTAAATAAACTCCCGCCAAGGAGCCCTGACCTAAACCCCATAGAAAGTTTATGGGGTTTAATGGTCCAAAATTGGGACTCGGCGCAGGTTAGATCAGTCACCAATTTAAGGGCCTACGTACCTACTCATGAGATTTGGGGAGGCTTTAGAAGTAGCGCCGCTTGTTCAAACACGATTGCATCAATGCGTGAACGTTTGCAAGATGTTATGTTACCGTATTCTAAAACTGGCAGCACCATTGCTTAAACCTTGCCTGGAAGTTCCCTACCTTATTTTAAATGTTAGATTTTCAGAAGAACAAAAAAAGAATAATAAAATAAAAATTAAAAACGAATAAGAATTAAAAATAGTGCTAAAATAATGTTATTTTTATTTTTAAACCGACTGAAATGTTTAAAAAAAAAGGTAGGTACAGTCTGCGTTGACCCTGAGGTTTCCCTATGCGGTATGCGTTGACCCAATGATTTCCTAAATTTAATTATCCAAATAATAAAGGTCTCTCAAAGTTGTCAGATTGATAGTCCTATTACGAACGGCAACATTGCATTATTACTCGTACTTCTGCTCCAGCAAACAAAAATAATTTTAATGGTAAAGGTCATTTAATTGAATATTCAAAGCTGTATGGATATTTACGAATCCTAGGTTGCACCAAATATATTTAAATCTAGAGTTATTTATGTTCCGTAGAGTAGTCAGATATTTTTGACTGCACTACCGTAACATACTTAGGAACAGTTTTTATGATAACATTTTATTAATGTTTAGGTTTGTGTAGAACTATATATTCATTTTAACGCGCACAATATTTTGAAAACTTGACTGTACCCTTTGGAATGGGCAACTACCTTCATATTTCTGACTGACCGACCACTTGGCAATTCAATAGTGCCTGTAAATGGTTTAATTGAAATAAATGCTTTGAGTTTGAGTTAAAATTTAAATGTTTACCATTAAAATATTTACAAAACAAATAGTAGCTGAATCATATAGTGCAGTCATATAATCATATTGTTCCTGACATTATGTTATATAAATGTATAGTTTTGGAGCTAGCGCGGGTTTAATAATTACGCGCCATACAGTAACTACGGCAAGTCAGCGACTGTTCCACAGGCTGCCGGCTGCTCAGAATCAGAATCAGAATATTTTCTTTGCCAAAAATGTAGGTGTAGTAGGTGTACACACAAGTGTAGTTTGGTTCAGAACCATAATCAAGTGAGTCCGACTCGCACTTGGCCAGTTTGTTTTAGTTATTGTGATGAAATGAGTTATTGTGGGTCACTTTGTAATACTTTTACAAGGTTTTTTTTTTTTTTTTTTCAGCTAAGTATTATTATTATTTAATTATGATGTGCTTTTGTCCGACTTCCACCCGGATGAAGTTGGGTACGAAATCAAACTCTTCTAACTGCATTAAATTTTTATTTATCTATGAAGAGAAGATATAGTTTTCTATACTTATATCTGCTCCTTTATATATGTATAAATCAAAATGAAATGCTGTTTGTTGGGTATCGCATCGCTTGAGAACGCCTACAACGATTTGGAAATTTTTCGTTTTAAATTATAATAATATTAATAATATGAGACAACAACCACACAAGGTCTTCAGGTCCCGAACTAGTTAGAACCTGTACTACGGTGACCTGATGACTGATATACATATAAACACCCAGACACAGGTCAAACAAACATGTTTATGCACACAAATGTTTGACTTGTCCGGGGACCGGTCAGTCGATAATAATTATTCGTAATAGTTTGACTCAGGTTTTTATGGAAAGAATCTTCAAATTTGGGAATACCTGAACGAGCTTTTTTGTATAAATTATTGTTTGGGCATGACAACGTCTGTCGGGTCAGGTAGCTTTACCAATAAATCGCAGCACACAAAGCACAGCGAGTGCACCGCACTGTACCCGGTGCTTGGCTTTCATAAGGGTGTATGGACGGTCTGTTGAGAATGGGAACCTCTGGGTGTCCGGATCGGCTGTGGTAGGCCCTGCGCGCGAATCAGTGCGGGCAGGCCGTAGTCCGTAACGCGCAGCACCCAGCGTGAGTCCACCACGCAGTTGCGCGACGACAGGCGGCCGTGCACGCGCAGCGGCGACGCGTGCAGGTAGCGCATGCCCTTCACCAGGTCCGTGAGCAGCGACAGGCGGAACGTCCAGTCCAGCTTGATGTCGTCAGCCACCAGCACGTCCTCCAGCGAGCCGCGCCAGCAGTGGTCGAACACCAGCGCCGGCCGCAGCTCACACAGGCATCCTGCCCAGCGCACACCCTCATGTTAGGCACATTCCAATAAGAACCATTATTGTATGGTTGCATATTAGAAAATCAAAACTTTCCTGAGCAAATTTCAAAAGAACAATAACGAAATAACAAAATTTAAATGACCAAATGTTTTATTTAGAAAAAAATTAAAATCCCAATGTATATATGTAAAGTAAGTAAGTAAGTAATGTATATGTGTAAAGTTGCTACATGTCATTATAAAGATAAATACTAACAATACTAATATAATTGTAAGCTAATATTGTTGCTAATATTTACTAACAAGATATGGATTTTAATTATCAGAAATAAATAAATGAATTATTGAATTATTATAAATATCAAATCGTTACTAATCAAATTACATAATCACAAATGACGACTGAATAAATTCGCTAGATGTAAATATAAGTACCTACCAAATCTATATACCTATATCTCAACTACATCACTTACGCCTGACAAGATTTGAGATTACAGTTTAATAAAATAATATTTATTTCTGGCTCCTCGCTCCGCTCGTCGCACTCGCGCTCGCTTCGCTCGCTTTTGAATTGTCTCTCGTTTTCTGTCAGCCATGTCGCCGCTCGCGCTATCCTGCGCTCGCTCCTTTGTATCAGCTAGGTTCTTGATACCTTGGGTGGCCCCTCGCTTACGCTCGGGGTTCATACAAATAGCTCGCAGGTGATGCATCATCTTAGGTATTTTGACCAAAGGCTTTCTGTATCAGACAGGCGCTATTCGCTAATATTAATATTATTTTTACCTTTTTCAGTTAATCCATTTGATAATTAATAATTTATCCAGTAATCCATTTTGACCTTTAAACGATTAGGTCAATAGTGTAATAAATAATTTAAACATTGATATTCCAGACTTTGGTCAGCTGAACTTTTGATCAAATGACCATCGTTATTTTAAACATTGTTGATTTGTATGTTGTTCTTTTTAAATTTGCTCAGGAATGTTTTGATTTTCTAATATGCAACCTATTGTATCTCCTTCATTTTTACTAAGGAGTTTACGTAGATCATATTATTATTGTGTATAATTACCAATAAAAGGATTTAAGTTTTCGTGACGCAGATTCTGCATAACCAGTAACACGTCAGTGGCCTTGCGCTTCAGCTCGAGCCCCGCGGTCGCTGGCAGGTGCTTGACGTGCACCACGTCTCCCTGAGACACACGTGAAGTTACGGGCGATATCAATTACTAAACCAAAATATCGAGACCACTCGGTATGGGGCATATGGGGGCTATACCTAAAGTACCTTGTATCGAATGCGGCGGTCCACGACACGGTTGACGCTGCACGTGGAGGAGGGTGCGGAGGGGGCGCGGGGCGGCACGCACGGCGGCTGTTTGAGCAGGTCAGGGCGCTCGAGCTCCGGCCCGCCGAACTCGTGCAGCTGCTGCAGCCAACAAGACAGCATTGTCTCCATGCCCTCGCCCACGCGGCGCCGCTCGTCCACCGGAAAGGTGAAGTCGAGCGGCGCCAGCACGGCGTCGCGGCGGCGGCGGCGGCGACGCCGGCGGGTGGCGGCCCAGCGCAGCAGCAGCGCCGAGCTGGTGGCCAGCGCCAGCGCGCCGCACGCCGCCACGGCCCACAGCGCGGCCGCGCCGCCCTGTTCGCGAGGCGTAGGCACGCGCGCGGCGCCCGCGGTCCAACTGTCCAGCGCCACCGTCACGTTCACCAGCCGCACGACGCTCTCTCGCTCGTCTGCCAGGTCGAGAGATCTAGAGCGAGTCGTCGCGAGCACAGCTGCATGACTCCAAGTGAAAGATGTCCTGTTTGATAGTTCATATAAATGAAAATCGACTTCGATAAATTCCATTCGGGTGCGTTCAGATTTCGATTCGATCTCGACTGCTTCGATTATTTGGTCATATATAGCTGTATCATTTGTGTAGGAGTGCTCCAAGAGCTGCTCATCAGTAAGAAGCAGCAGGCGTCGAAAAAACGCAATTTCAATTTGAGGCAAAAATGAGTCGATTCGGTTCGTTCTGAAGTCAGAGCGAACCACACGAGCTGGCTCGCGGCCGCGGCCGGCCTGACTCACCTGACTCACGGTATCATCATCAGAATCCACCGATTTCATAGCTTTAGTTTCATATTTGTACCCCAAAGCCTGATCCTGGTATTCCTTGTGGGTACCACGCTTTGATTTTAACTGGACGGAGTCTATTGTTGCAATATTTTTTTTACGATCCACTTCGTATCTATCAGACAGATTCCGACTTCTATCACCAGCCGGTAGCTGATCGGACGGTAGTCTTTTATTTTCCACGTTGCGTGATTTGTTTACAGCTAAACTGATATTGCTTAATCGGAAAGCGTCGTTAGTTTTATTCGGCAGAGAACGTGGCGAGATGACCGCATTGCGTGGCGGGGGGAGGCACTCCTCCACGTGCAGCAGCAGCGCCGGCGGCCCCGCACCCCCCGCCCCGCGCGCCACGCCCGCCGACACCGCAGCGCCGGCACCGCGAGAGGCACACAGGATCACAACTGAAACGAAATATTGGTTTGAAGGCTGGCTGCCTAACACCGGTCTCAATTTCCTGAAGTTGACTAACCATCAGGTTGGCGCGCAAATTCGTCAGGCGAGAGAGGCGCACGGCGCACGGCCACGCCGGCAGCCGCCAGCGCGTGCGCCGCCTCCTGCAGCGCGGCACCGCACTCGGATCGCGGCGCGGCCGGCGGTAGCAGCGCGCGCCGCCAGCGCAGGCGCGTGCCCAGCTGCGTCACTGCCGCGCCGCGCGCTTCCGTGACCGCACATAGCGCAGGCCGCGGCCGCCGCAGCACGCGCGCCGCCGCCGTCAGCGCGCTGCACACGTCCGTGCCAAGGCAGCCCGCGCTCAGCACAGAGCCGCCGTCGCTCAGCGCCGGGAGGGCACGCTGCGTCACCGACACTCTCCATCCGGGTCCGCAGGTGTCTGCTCGCGAGCAATTCTATGAAGCTATGTTAAGAAATAAGAAACTGGAGTTATTGTAACCTAAGATCGTCGCACCTGCTCACCTTCGTAGCTCAGAAGCCGCACGTGGTAACGATCGAAGAGGAAACGCGCCGGTTCATAGCTGAGCAAGCGCGCCTCGTCGAAGGCGGCTCTCAGCGGCGGCGGCGCGTCGCAGGCGGCTCGCAGCACAAGCGCGAGCGGGCGAGGCGCGGGGGGGGCGGGTGTGGCGGCGGTGAGGGTGGCCAGCAGCGGCAACAGCGCGCGCATGGCGCCCCCTCACGCGACGTGCCCCATGCGGCCGCCGCCGTGCGGTCGCTCGGCTACCTCGCTCGGCTGGCTGCACTGGATCAAACAACACCGCGCCGCGTACGGTACCTGTTACATTTATAACGTGGATCGATAACACTATATGTTTTATCTACACCCATATACATCCTCTATAAAAGTTTCTGATACAATTAGCTTATTGCCAACATTAAAACAACCAGTGTCATAGTAACCATTATAAATATCATCCAAACGAGTGTTATAATGTTGTACTAAATTTCATTATGCAACTCGAATTTCAAAAAAAGATCATTGTCATGAACGCGCGTTTCACTACAACAGATAATAATTTAAAAAAAAAACTTATAGGTTGTTCGAATTCACGGCGTATCCCGCCATTTTTGTTCGATATTAGTAGGTATTGCGAAAAAATATTAAGTAGGTAAGTACTTTGTTTTTTTTACAAAAAATGAGTGATAAACATGCTTTGTTAACACACCACCAGATATTTCTTAGTTGGTTTGTAACAGATACTCAGCAATTAAACTTACCATGAATTTACATAGGGTTCATACAACAGTGTACAACCCCCTATGGTTTCAGAATCTTTTAAAGAGGATTCATATCATGGGTGTAGATAAAGTATAGTATGCAACTGTACATAATTAGGTATTAAAACACTCATGTGTTACTATATAATAAACCTACATTCGTGTTTTAATACCCCTTAATAGACAACAGTTGCATAAATAACTGTTGCTACCTCTTAATATCATGCATAATTAAATAGTTATAACAACTTACTTTAACTCTTTCATTTTCATTTCTAAGATTTGCAAAAACAGTTTAGTTAGAAATACAAAAAGTACACGAACGTGTAAAATACACGATAAGTTTTGTGATTAGGTAGTTTTGTTTTTGAATTAGGTATGTCATCGCCATTCGCTTATCAACAGTATTCTGATAAAGAGTGCCTGAGTACGAAGTACCTATGTATGCCAGGCTCAATAGCGACCTGCCGCTGCTCCGCACGGTTCATACGACTTCATAATAGCGACCTGCTACTGCTTCGAACAGTTCTTATGACTTGATAATAGCGACCTGCCGCTGCTTCGCACGGTTCATACGACTTCATAATAGCGACCTCCTACTGCTTCGCACAGTTCTTATGACTTGATAATAGCGACCTGCCGCTGCTTCGCACGGTTCATACGACTTCATAATAGCGACCTCCTACTGCTTCGCACAGTTCTTATGACTTGATAATAGCGACCTGCCGCTGCTTCGCACGGTTCATACGACTTCATAATAGCGACCTCCTACTGCTTCGCACAGTTCTTATGACTTGATAATAGCGACCTGCCGCTGCTTCGCACGGTTCATACGACTTCATAATAGCGACCTCCTACTGCTTCGCACAGTTCTTATGACTTGATAATAACGACCTGCCGCTGCTTCGCACGGTTCATACGACTTCATAATAGCGACCTCCTACTGCTTCGCACAGTTCTTATGACTTGATAATAGCGACCTGCCGCTGCTTCGCACGGTTCATACGACTTCATAATAGCGACCTCCTACTGCTTCGCACAGTTCTTATGACTTGATAATAGCGACCTGCCGCTGCTCCGCACAGTTCTTACGACTTGACAATAGCGACCTGCCACTGCTTCGCACAGTTCTTACGACTTGAAAATACCGACCTGCCGCTGCTTCGCACAGTTCTTACAACTTGACAACTCCGACCTGCCGCTCCTTCGCACGGTTTTTACGACTTGAAAATACCGACCTGCCGCTGCTTCGCACAGTTCTTACAACTTGACAACTCCGACCTGCCGCTCCTTCGCACGGTTTTTACGACTTGACAATAGTGACCAGCCACTGCTTTGCACAGTTCTTACGACTTGAAAATAGCGACCAGCCACTGCTTTGCACAGTTCTTACGACTTGAAAATAGCGACCTGCCACTGCTTCGCACAGTTCTTATGAATTGACAATACCGACCTTCCGCTGCTTCGCACAGTTCTTACGACTTGAAAATACCGACCTGCCGCTGCTTCGCACAGTTCTTACGACTTGACAATACCGACCTGCCGCTCCTTCGCACGGTTCTTACGACTTGACAATACCGACCTGCCGCTCCTTCGCACGGTTCTTACGACTTGACAATACCGACCTGCCGCTCCTTCGCACGGTTCTTACGACTTGACAATACCGACCTGCCGCTCCTTCGCACGGTTCTTACGACTTGACAATAGCGACCAGCCACTGCTTCGCACAGTTCTTACGACTTGAAAATACCGAACTGCCGCTGCTTAGCACAGTTCTTACGACTCGAAAATAGCGAGCTGCCACTGCTTCGCACAGTTCTTATGACTTGACAATACCGACCTGCCGCTGCTTCGCACAGTTCTTACGACTTGACAATACCGACCTGCCGCTTCTTCGCACGTTTCTTACGACTTGACAAAACAGACATTTCTTGATAATATTTGGGTATACGGAGCTAGACGGTTTTTGATATTATTTGGGAAATTGTCACTTGATTTTAGACTTTTTATTTTTGTTTGTGTCGTTTTTTATTATTTATCCTTAAGTTATGATCTACAATCGATAAAAATAATATCGGTCTAAACATTACCCAAAGTGACTAAAACTTAGCTCAATGGAAAAACTGTTGCTCGACAAGATTTGTTCTAGATTTACAGTTTAAAAAAAAGGGTGGCATTTGGCTTTTGTTATGCACTCTCTGACTTGAGAGTTTGGTTTATGTCAAGATTTGTTGAATTGATTGTGATTGTTACAACACCTGTGAAAAAAATATAATATAATTAAGTTACAACGAACGTAAAACCCCTTGCAATGAGGTCAGTGAAATACCTTTAGAGTGACATGACCCTAACCCTGTTGCTGCATGGCTCCAGTTATTAGTAGACCTACGGACGAACTATGGGGCCAAAACCGATGCTAGTGAACATTATATTTGAAAAATCAACTTTACATAATTCATATTTATGTATCAGATATTTTTCTACCTCCCAGAATATTAATTAATAAACTCGGTAGTCTTCAGAACTGTAAAGCTGAAACCTAAGGTATTTTTACTGGGCTTACCAACAACACAGGCCAACATTTTGATCCCGAACTTCCCCGTTTAGTAGTTATGGAACTTTAAAAAAACATAAAAAAGACATACAAATAAATAAAATTGATTTTACACGCATGTCGTTTCTTTACATTAAAGTGCCAAAATATTAGCTTTGTAGAATTGTAGTTTCTTTATATTTAAGAGCCAAAATATTAGCTTTGTAGAAATGTAGTGTCTTTATGTTAAAGTGCCAAAATATTAGCTTTGTTGAATTGTAGTTTCTTTATATTAAAGTGCCAAAATATAAGCTTTGTAGAAATGTAGTTTCTTTATATTAAAGTGCCAAAATATTAGCTTTGTAGAATTGTAGTTTCTTTATATTAAAGTGCCAAAATATAATTTTTTTGTAAATCGTCTAAGTATGTAATTTAATGTGATAAGGTAGGCGCCACTTTGGATAATAATTGATGGCAGCAAAGTAGAAACGGTCATCTACAAAATCGCAATTTTACAGGAGAGCAGATTTATTAAAAAATATTTGTCATTTTGAGAGTTATGGACCGATTAACATGAAATTTTCTATGATGCATTAAAATAACCTTCTCTATGAATTGTGTAACAGGTTTTATCGCTATGTCGTTGTTTTATTCAAATAATGTAGATGACTTTTTTATTCTGAAAGAACTTTGACGTAGAAGAAGACACATGCCTGATAAACGTTGTGATAAAAAAGCGCCTATTACATTTAAAATATCTAATAAACTAAGATAATAATCTCCAGTAATACTTTTAAGGATATTTAAAGAAAATCTAAGCCACATGTAAACAGTATTTCTCTTTTTTTGACGAAATGTTGTTGTAGATGTCTTTATTTACTTTGCATTTAACATTTTATACACTATCAATAAATGAGTTATCTACCACTAAACTCCATCTATGTCTATCAGTTAAACTAATTTATTTTGTCCCCAAACCACGTAAAACATATATTTTTAAATAAAAATGCTATATAAAGGGTCTTTCAAATAGGGCGGGTCGAGGTTGACAGTTTGTAGCGGCCATGTTGTTTTGGTTATTTCTTCAGTTGCTGATGCCAAATCACCATGGCAAGTTACACGATTGAGCAGCACGTCCAAATGATAAAACTTTACTATCAAAATGAGTGTTCGTTAGTGCAAACGTTGCGCGCATTACGGCCATTTTACGGCAGACGCGGTGGCCCTTCAAAGTCGACTCTCCAACGTTTGGTGACCAAATTCGAGACGACTGGTTCGGTAAACAACCACCCAACACCCTTACGTCAAAGGAACGCCAGATCGGCCGAGAACATCGCTGCTGTCCGTGAAAGTGTGCAGGAGACTCCGAGGCAGTCGATTTCTCGCCGTGCACAAGAACTCGGCCTTTCGCAGACTTCAACATGTGGAATTTTGCGTTGGGACTTGGGCCTACACCCGTACAAGATCCAACTGACCCAGGAGCTCGAAGTGAATGACCATAGACAACGCCGTTTGTTGGCTGACTGGGCTACAGAACGTTTGGAAGAGGACCCCGATTTTGGGCGAAAAATCATCTTTAGCGACGAGGCGCATTTTTGGATGAATGGTTTTGTTAATAAGCAAAATTGCCATATATGGGACGACCACAATCCACATGAGGTTCACCAGGTGGTAATGCATCCATAAAAAGTAACTGTTTGGTGCGGATTTTGGTCCGGCGGCGTCATTGGTCCGCACTTCTTTGAAAACGATGATGGCGAGGCCATTACTGTCGACGGCGAGCGCTACAGATCAATGATTAACAATTTCTTTTGGCCTGAATTGAACGATATGGACGTGGACAACATGTGGTTCCAACAAGATGGCGCTACGTGCTACACAGCGAGCGACACAATGGACATTCTGCGTGAACGGTTCGAGGGTAGGGTTAACTCTCGCAGAGGTGACGTGAATTGGCCACCAATATCGTGCGATTTGACCCCGCTAGACTTTTTCTTGTGGGGTTTTCTCAAGTCGCAGGTCTATGCCTATTGGCAAAGACCTGCGACTATAGCAAGGGCATCGGTTGATCTGCAATCAACCGATGCCCTGAAAGTCAACATAATGCAGGCCATCGCTCAGATTCAACCGGATCTATTTATTTTATTTTATTTGTTAGGAATAACAAACAGCAGTATATTACACAGTAGGCATACAATATAAAACTTGCAATAAAAGTAACAAATACACTACTCAAGACGTTATCCACAGATTACAATACAGAATAGCTAGCAGAGCAAGTTAAAAAAACACTTAAAAAGAAACACTTATTAACTATATAAATAAATAAAATAAATATCGTCTGACATTGCACACAGCACCATCTAGTTCCAAGTTAAGCACTTAAGGCTTGTGTTATGGATACCAGATGGTTGATACACTACTTAAATACATTTTTTTTTCGTAAATACATACATATTATAAATATACATCCATGACTCGGGTACAAATGTCCATATTCATCATACAAACATTTGCCCCTACCGGGATTCGAACCCAGGACCATTTGGTTTCGCTGACTACACTTAGCCACTGTAGCCACTACACCAAACGTGTCGTCATATACATATATACTAGGGCTATCTCTTAAAATAGTTGTAATCTCACTCTTAAATACAGCTTTGCTGAGAAACATAATATCAGTAGAGCCAAACTGTTTATTATAGGTGTCAACCACGCGATGTAACGGTGAGCGAGTGCCTGAGTTCGTTCGACAAGACGAAGTAGCAAATAGGCGTCTCGAACGAACCTCTCGACCGATTACAGTACGAGGGATCAGGTAGCACAAACTGTTCACAAGATCAGTACAATCAAATTTATTACGGCATATACTAAACAGAGTCATCATTTCAAGTAGGGTGCGACGGGATTGTAGGGTTATGAGGTTATATTTTTCAAGTAATCATTTATAGGACATTTTGGTTTTATAGCATCTGTGATGCATGGAACGGAGGTACTTACGTTGAACCAACTCAATGATCTCAATGTACTTTTTGTAATAAGGGTTCCAAATGGGTACTGCGTATTCAAGTTGTGGCCTTATTATTGATTTGTATAGATATCTATGCAGTAGAGTAATTGAAAATTGGACCTCTCGGATCCGTGCCACCGTTCGAAGCCGCGGTGGACATTTAAACGATGTCAAATAAAGAAATAATTTCTTTAATATCTCATATACCTTTTTTTTTTGTTGAGGGTGGGAAATCATCAAATAACTTCTCCCGCTCCGGGCAGAGCAGGAGGGCGTGTCAGACTCTTACTGACTAAAACCCACCCGTGTTCCATTAGTTGCCTGTGCCAGGGGCCACGGTATCCCTCTCGGACTTTCCCGCAACCCTAGCAGGCATCGGCCCTAGCGGACCCCGTCATTGGTGCTGACATCTCTTTGAGGCACGTGTGGAACACAATGCGCCGTCGACCCGGGCCTGGTCCTTATCGAACGGCGAGCTGCCCATTGCTCGCCGTCCGGGGTTACGTATTAAATTTAGGCATCCGTGATTTAGCAGTGAAAATAGTAAGTATTAAACGAAGCCACGTCGTACTTTTTTTAATTATGGAAATGGAAAATGGATAACTCAGTGAAAATTACGGCGTTTTACCAAGTTTCTTATTATGTTTGAGAAAATAAATTACCTACCGTGTTTGCTTTGAAAACAGTCAATTTCGTTTTTCATAGATATATTTTAAGCAAGCCCACGCCTACGGTGGCCGGGAATCGGCCTGCGATTCCCGACGCCCAGGGCGTCTCCTGCGGCGGCTAGGGGCGTGAGGGCGCGAATTTTGCCTCTCCCTCACGCGTTCCGCCTCCTCCTTCGCGAGCATTACTGCTTCGCAGAAGGAGGTGACGGCTTCCCAAGTCCTGTTGAAAGACCCTTTACATATTACTATGTTTTATTTATTAAAATCGAATGTAGATGTCTTCATTTACGTGCCAGAATTTCTTCATTATTATGAAATTTGATAATAATTTTAATACAGACTTATAGATAGGGCGATTTTAGCTATTTTTTGTAAAAAAAGCATTTTCACAAAACTGTAGATGTCCGTTTCTACTTTGCTGCCATCGAATATACATGTCGCAATATGGGTCCGCAGAAGGCGCACCGGGCGTCGGCGGAGGGCGGACAACGCCCTCTTCCAGCCCCCCTAAATGGGTCCAGGGGCGACGGACTCGGGGACGTCCGTCGCCCCCCACACACCAGGACCCGAGGTGGCGGCGCGTAGTGCTCCACGCGCGCCCCTCTTAGACGTCGCGGAGGGAGTCAAACACCTCACTCCCCCCCCAGACCCGAAGAGGCCCGCAATGGCGGGCCGGCACCAGTCGGGGGTTGCGGAAGGATCGTACGTTCCCGCGACCCACGGCGTAGGTGTGAGATGGAACACCGGGGTGGTTTTTAGTCAGTAAGAGTCTGACAGACCCTGCCGCCCGCCCCCGGGCGGCGGACATCCATGAGGATTTTACACCCCGGAAACAAAAAAAAAAAAAAGCTAGTGGATACTTGTCGACATCGTCTATTGCCAGCTATTTAAGCGTTCTCATAGCTTAGTATTAAGCCGCCATAGTACCGTACGTCAAGGTAGTCAGATGATATTCATTGAATTCCTCGAGAGCGACAACATGCCGCCAAATGGTTGATTGAAGATGACGATCTGATGGTCTGATAAAGATTTGCCCAAACATTTTCTCTGTCTGCTGGGTTTACATAACTGAAGCTTCTCCCGTTTAAGATTTGTGTCATGAGGTCCTTTTGAAGGTCATTTAGACTTTTTCCTGATGTCGATTTCGCCAACGCGTTGAGAACGACTCTAAGTTTTGTTGTTGTTGAATTTAATTTCATTACGCCGTGATGTGGTAAGTAGAAGGCACATTTTGGTTCGTCGATATTATTGGCAATACACATGTGACCCAGTTGTTGATATTCAGACATAAATGCTTTATAATATTCTGAGAATGATTCGTTATTGCACATTGTCTTTCCAATTGTTTAAATTTTGCAATAGCCTTTAATTTAGATGATCCAAGCTGATTTTCACATATATGGTTCACGGGTATGCCAACCTCGTATCTATCAATGTCAAAACGACAACTCTTCACAATACTGCTCTTCACTGGTAAGAGATGATGATAATGATGTTTCAACGTCCTCTATTTCCCAATATTTTGATAGGTCTGATAAGTCATTTGTTACGATAATTATGACAATTAAGTGTGCGATCGTTGCCGGACAGGATCCATCCGAGTGCCGTGTGTTACGCAATCGGAGCCTGCGCTGGTCCTTTGATGAGACCGTCCTGGTTGATTTGAGAACAGACACTCACATCCAAGAGAATAATCAATTGGCTTCGACACGTTGTATTCTGGATCTGCTAATTGAAGATGCTGGGTATGAGACCATGTTTGTTTTTTGTATGGTGAACCAGGCAAGCAATTAGCGACCTTTAACAGAACCAGTGCTTCTGTAGTAAAATGATAGTCACCATAGATATTTTGTCAGTCGATTGCTACCCGTCCTTTGCTTCTGCACCAGCACCTATTCCTGATACTGATGCGTTGTATCGTCGCCGCTGCAACCAACCGCTGTGCAGCGTTTTCCGATATTAATAATATTTGTGATTACTGGTCTAAAAGAGCCCTAAGCGTCGCGTAGCTGCCATCAAAAATCCTGACATTGAGTGATAGCATGGTCAACAATGGTTCTTCGACATCTCCTGCGACATGGTTAACATTGGGTGGCTTGTTTGATGATTTTGATGACGAAGCGGTCATTGCAGATGCTGATGATGATGATGAAGTTACTCGAGGAGCTGATTTTGATGATGGGCCACACGCTTTATGGAGTATTGTATGAGGTTATCATCATACAATACTACCATGAAGCGTGTTGACAAGCTTTGCAACGCTTCGTCGAAGAGCATTGACTTCCATTGTGACTGATTAGACAATTTCAACAAATATTTGAGATCGTCGCCATCTTCAATTGCCCGTCCGGTGTCATATTCATGAACTTTTTACACGAAATCAAATTGCGAGCATGATTTGAATTGTATACAGAGCATTTTGAAGTTTGAGTAATGATGGCTTGTTAATTTTTGTTAAATAACCTTAATAATTATTTTGCTTATTAAAGTTATTTGTGTTGTTTGATTGATTTGGGTTCCGCTTGCTTGATGGTGAGGGTTCCTTTTCGTTTTTTTATGAATAGGCTCAAGAGCGGTAAACTTACTCTCGAGGAATGCCATTAACTCGTCCAAACTTGGTAAACCACGAGGTGTTCTACGTTCTTCTTTGTAGTCTGCATGGGTTTCTGGGACCGGTTTTTCGCACAATAAATGAACCATCAACGGATTCCACGTATTCTTAACAACGCCGAGATTATTAATCACGTCAATCAAAAAGTTCACTTTGTAAACAAGCATATTACAAATTAGAGAATTATGTCCAAGATAAATAAATAAATAAACTTTTATTTGCAGACCTTTAATGCTTAGAAACATGCTGGTCCAGCTCCATGGGGCAATCTAGGGTCTAGACAAAATCAAACTTGTAGCTACTTTAATTGTATAGTTTATTATTTTTATAACATTGATTTACACTCTGTGATTACTTTAACTCACACACTGACATATTACTTGTTTAAATAATTTGGAAAATCGTATACTTTTACAATTATGTTTGTTTGTGAGCACCTTGTAACTGTCACAAAATTAACTTATTTGTCACTGCTACATTTTTTTATTATTTTACTTATTGTGGTAGGGTAATTTTGTAATAGGTGCATAGGTCGTCACATATAATTATATAATGAATGTATACAAAATATTGTAACACATTTTAAAAGAGTAACAGTGGAGTTTCTTGCCCATTCTTCTCCATACGAAACTACCTTTTGGAAACCCAACGCGTTGGGTTGATTGAGGAACATTTCGATTTTATTCGTAAAAAGAACTTGAGAATTGTTGTACCGATGTAAAAAGATCTCCCACGCTGTATCATAATTATCTGATGAAATATGGAGATGATAGTTGAGACGTTCTGCTTCACCCTTAAGTTTTCCCTTAAGGTGCTGCATCTTCTGAGCTTTAGCGATAGAGTTATTGTTATGAATTGTCTCCGTAAACAAGTCATAAAAGGTTGGCCACTGGATGTAGTTCCCGCTGAACGATGGTATTTCAATGTGCGGAGCAGATTTTTCTAAGTGAGTCGTTGATGAGATTTTCTTATTCAACTCTCGTTTGAGAGCTTTGTAGGCCAATTCAAGATGATTAAACTCCTTGTCATAGGATATATATCTCCACTACCTATTTTAAGATTGATTTGCAAATGTTGAGCATCAATATTTGTCCAATTAACTTGAACGTTTTTAAGCTCATCTTCTAGTTCCCGTTTATCTGTTATTTGGTCAACTTTGATGCCGTTGATTAGCCGATTAAATACCCTAAAATTAGTACGTTGCAATGATAGCAATTCGTCTAATATTCCATCTGGTTAAGTAGATTTTGATGGTTTGCCATAAGATGATGTAAGATTACGAGTAGATTGACCCTTTTTATATGTGTTGTCAAGGAAATACTCGTCCGCCCCATTTTTATGCTTTAATATTTTTTGGTGATTTTGCTCGAACTCTGCCCAGAGGTGGTCTAACTTCTCCTCAAGTATTCAGCATTTTTGCGTGAATTCGAGTCCTTGTTGAAGTTCACCTTTATTGTAGTGATATTGATGATGATTTCCGATTGACGGGCAAAAGCTTCCTAATGTAGGTAAAAGAACAGTCTTACTCGGTTAATTGATGATCCATGTAGCTGTCTGCACCTGATCCTACTCCCAAATGGGTTGATAGCGGACGCTAAACCCCCGCGCCGCCCGATCATGAACTCTCGATGAGCCTGATGATGTTGATGTCACGCCGTGGTTTTCTTACCACGACCGTGCTGTTGACCTAAGCTATGTTTGCTCAACTCACTATGAAGTGTGTTTTTCACTGAATGAGTCCACACTGGTTTGATCACAGAACCTTCAGTCCCCGTCACGTACGCGGAAACGTGACTCTGATCAGTATGCGCGCTAGGTCAAAGTACCGCGACGAGGTCCTGCAATGCTCGAAGGACCAAAAAAATAAATCTAGGGGAATCCCTACACTTTAATATGATAACGGGGCGATTCTTTAACGGGGATTATTTAAAGGGTATCTGTGGCGTTGTACTGTTTGCTGATGATACTTCACTTATCTTTAAAGTAGTCAGGAATAGACGATATGGTTACGGATTAGTTTACCACAAATTTTAATAACCTAGTTCTCAATGCCAAAAAAACTAAATGTGTAAAGTTCGCCTTACCGAATGTTAGAAATCTAGGAACCAACATCGTCTTAGGCAAAAAAGGTGCTTGAAAGTGTAGACTCGGCAGTTTTTCTGGGCATAACAGTTGATGCCAAGCGTCAGTGGGTATCACATATATCAAGCCTAGCTTCCCGCTAGGCTTGATATATGTGATCCCCACATGCTTAGTTCGGCCGCCTACGCCGTCAGGAAAGTAAGACAATACACTGACGTTGATACAGCTCGGCTAATCTATTTTAGTTATCTTCATAGCGATATGTTCTACGCAATTTTTCTGTGGGGAAAAGCCGCTGATATTCAAAATATATATTATTTGTTCTTCAAAAAGGAGCTGTTCAACCAATTTACCAGCTAGGTGCTAGAGTTACTATGAGAGATTTTTTTATAGATATTGGTATTCTCGCGGTGGAATCACAATTCATCTTCGCCAACATATCTTATATATTAGGCAAAATATACACTTATACACAAAAATCTCTGATATTTATAATACTAACACTAGAAACAAGGACAAACTACATGCTCCCTTTCACCAGCTTCGTAAGGTTCATAATTCATTTGTTGGGCTTGGCATAAACTTTTATAACAAGCTTTCCTCTTCTTTGTTAGATTTGCTAATTAATGCGTTTAAAGCTAAAATAAAATACAACCTTTGTTCAAAGGCATACTATTCTATCAACGATTACTCCAACAATAAAAATATTTGGTCGCTGTGATTAACTCAAGAGAATGTTTAGGTTCCTTCTCCAGAATTAGCTTTCTTACAGACAAGTTATATGAGTTCATATAATTGTTTATTTTATTTGACTATAATAAATTTTGTCAATTTAGTGTAATTTTATTTAATTTTCATTTATTATTGACATAATCTACTTATGTATTTCAATGTTTTTTTAATGAGTTGTATTGCAATATGTGGTTAGCTGGCAACCTCGATACTTGATCATATTATTCTTTTGAGCAACCGGCAGGAAGTTCGTCATGCTCTCCTAGGTGTCACTGCTTGCGGTAGCGTCGGGGGTCGGGTTGCCTCCTTCCCTCAAATATGACGAGGTAAATGCTGCGGGTAATGGCTGATCTTGGCGTTATGCTCGTGAACGGGTGCTGCTTGTGGTGACAGGTCATCTTGCTGACTATGGTTTTGTTATTGTTGTTAGTAATTAACTGTTTCTTTATTATACTTCGAAGGTCCTAGTATATAGAAAAGAAAGAAAGAAATTTGCAATGAATATTTCATCAGGCGGTTTTTTTTGACGGTGAAATAATTTTAAGTCCACCTACATATTTTTTAATCTATCTCGTTGTTCTTCGGAATACATACGTCTTTACAGCTCCAGTCTTTCATTTTAATTTTCCTGGTAAATCACTCATCTCAACATAATTTGGTCCATATCGAGACGGATCAGTGATCCAGAAATAAGGATAAATCCAGGAAATATAAAATTTATCGGAAAATCCTGCCAATTGGAGTTTCGTGAGTAGCTGGCTAAGGTCAAAGGGTCACAGCGCAGCATAGTTGCAGTACAGTGCAGTGTTCCTATTTATGTTTATTTCAGACCCCATTACTCATATTCAGGTAGTATTATACACTTTTTATGGAACTGTAAAGGTTAGTAGAACATTGTTATATAGCTTCTTTGTTCATTTGCACATGTATGATATTTTTTCAAGTTACCAAATTATCGTTATAATTTGCAGTAAATTAGGTAATTAAGCAGCAAACTAGGTTTCAACTATTGTTAACCATTAATCTAAGCAGTTTCCTTTGTTATCTTGCAATAAATATCATAAGAAAACTTACATTGTCAACTAATACCTACATTGTATTGTATTCCGTTACATTTTATCCATGATCTAGTAAGCAGATAAGTACTTTATTATGCGAATATAACAAAGAATCAAATCATTTAATCTAAAGTGAGTTTACCGCGAGTTAAATGCAAATAGTATATTAAGATTTCTCGGTGTGATACCAAAGCGGAGTAATTTCGTTACGTACCTATTTTAATGTTTGTATAGTCACCAAATACATAGGTTTAGTTTTTCTATTGTCACATTCGAACAAATCTCAAGTTAAAATCAGTACTTTTATTGTTTAATGTGTGCTGTAACGATTTAGTAAAACCTCTAGATATTTGTCCTATAGTAATTAACGATACCTACCAATATTATCTCTATTATAATTTAAACTTGTTACATTTCAGATTGGTTACCTGCTTCCCAAAGAATGACTGATAAGGAAGAAAAGGAGCTCATTAAAAAACGAGCAAGTTACAAAGGTCGATTAACGGTATTTTCTAATTATTTGGAGGATTTTAAGAAGGATTCTTTAACGCAAACCCAGATGAACGAACTGCAGTTACGCCTCGGTAAGATTGAACTTATTTATTCGCAATATGACGACGTTCAGTTAAGGTTGGAGTGTATAGCTGAGGATATGAATACACAGTTATCAGAACGTAATGAATTTGAAGCCTCATATTTCAAAGTTGTTGCGAGGGCACAGCAATTACTAGCCAGACACAATGACATTGTTAATGAAGATAAGTTTTCTCGTGTTAGTAATAATACATAGGTTGGTTACGTTACCTACCATTCAACTGCCTAAGTTTGACGGAACGTACAAGTGGTTAGAGTTCCATGACACGTTTTCAAGCTTAATTTGGATGATCAAATTGATGAAATAAATAAGTTTCATTACCTCCGAGCTTCCTTGGAAGGGACAGCCGCCTTAGTCATACGGGCTATTGAATTCTCGGCTAATAATGTATTATGTGAAAGGTTTGATAACAAGCGGCTTCTCATTCAAAATCATGTAGCAGCCTTATTTAACATTGATTTGGTTAATAAAGAATCCTCAGATAATATAAAAAAAAACATCATTGATACTTTAAACAAGAACCTACGTGCGTTAGAATCTTTAGGTGAGCCAGTTAAGTTTTGGGATACGTTGATAATTTACATAGTTACATACAAATTAGATTCAAGGACTTATCGACAGCGGGAGGAAGAAAAAGGTCATTTAGACAAAGATAAGACAATCACATTAGAAATCTTTTTAGAATTCTTAAGAAATCGTGCAGTTTTGCTTGAAACACTAGATTTGTCTCGCAATCAGACTAATAATAATAGTACTTCTAAATCTAGCAAGCATAAAACAATGACATCAGTGAGTAGTGAAACACCACCACAGAAAAGTAATAAAAATAATACCAGTTCGTCACCGGTGTCATGCCCACATTGTAGTGATAAACATAATTTACTCAACTGTCCACAGTTTCTTAGTCTCAGCAACGAGAAACGTCTTGAGCTTCTTCCTCAATACAAGGTATGTTTTAACTGTTTTCGGTCTGGTCATTACGCAAATCATTGCAAATCTTTTGGGTGCAAAATATGTAAGCGTGAGCACAATACACTGGTCCATGTAGCAGGTGCGTCACAAAAATCTATGCCTAATGCCTCTAGTTCGCAAACTGACAGCACTGTTACTGTAGATGTTAACTCAGCTGACTAGAAACCCAATACACATGTGACACTATCTGCACGTGCTACAACCTATGTTAACAATAAAAGTTAAAGTCAAGTTCTATTGGCTACACCATTAATAAAGGTCTTTGATAAGAATAACCGCAAACATCTCGCTCGGGCCATACTGGATACTGGCAGTACTTCTTGTATAATGACAGATAAGTTATGTAGTTTACTGAATTTACCTACCGTACAGGTTAATGAATCTGTACAGGGCATTAACAATTCTAAAACAAAGATCAGTAAAATGTGCAGTGTTTCTGTGAAATCATTAAGTGAAAACTTCACTTCTAATGTTTATTGTTTTATTTTACCAAACGGATGAAGTACCATGTCATAAATTATCCATTACTAATTTAAATATACCAAGCGATATTTGTTTAGCTGATCCTCATTTCCACACGCCATCGGCAGTGGATCTTATAATAGGGGCAGATGTTTTCTGGGACCTACTGGGGCGGCAAAATATCTCCTTAGGTGAAGGCAAACCAATATTATTTGAATCTAGACTAGGTTGGCTAGTTTCAGGTCCGTTATATAGTAGCCACGTATCACGGTCACCATCAGTTGTTAAAGTTAACATTGCAAAGCTCAATGTCGGTTCTTCACACAACCCCACATCAGAAGATGACATTCAAAACCTTTTATCGCGTTTCTGGGAACTAGAAGAAGTCCCCAATCAGTCATCTTCATATTCTGATAAATGATAAATGATTTTATTTCTGTAAGTAGGTTTGAACAAACACTTTTACACGTCAATCATATTTTTTTAAACTAGATGAGGTCGGCGTTTCCTATCTGACTACTCTGAGAAGAAAGGCCGAAACAAACTAAGAGGTCACAGTCTCTTTTAAAGTCCAGACAAAATCTTGGTCAGATCATGTGAAGGCTATGTAGATCGGTGTCTGCAATGGTCTTTTGAGGAAAGAACCACACAGATTGAGTGGACCTGTCCAGTCAGTGCACGCAATTGTCAGTAATCTGATCAGTGATGAAGAAGCTGAGTGTGAAGAACATTTTGTAAAAACCATCACTCGAATGGCCCGGCTTGGGCGGAGCACCGCCGTGTCCTCGTGGAGGCGATTGGCGGTGGCGATCTCTCGCGTCCGGCCTTGGTCCAGGCCATGGTACGGAGCGAGAGGGCTTGGGAAGCCGTCACCTCCTTCTGCGAAGCAGTAATGTTCACGAAGGAGGAGGCGGAACGCGTGAGGGAGAGGCAAAGTTTGCGCCCTCACGCCCCTAGCCGCCGCAGGAGACGCCCTGGGCGTCGGGAATCGCAGGCCGATTCCCGGCCACCGTAGGCGCGGGCTTGCGAACGGCGAACAATGGGCAGCTCGCCGTTCGATAAGGACCAGGCCCGGGTCGACGGCGCGTTGTGTTCCACGCGCGCCTCAAAGAGATGACAGCATCAATGACGGGGTCCGCTAGGGCCGATGCCTGCCAGGGTTGCGGGAAAGTCCGAGAGGGAAACCGTGGCCCCTGGCACAGGCAACTGAAGGAACACGGGTGGGTTTTAGTCAGTAAGAGTCTGACACGCCCTCCTGCTCTGCCCAGAGCGGGAGAAGTTATTTGATGACTTCCCACCCACAAAAAAAAAAAAAAAAAGGTGAAGGCAAACCAATATTATTTGAATCTAGACTAGGTTGGCTAGTTTCAGGTCCGTTATATAGTAGCCACATACGTGGCTACTATATAACGGATACCACGATACCACGGTCACCATCAGTTGTTAAAGTTAACATTGCAAAGCTCAATGTCGGTTCTTCACACAACCCCACATCAGAAGATGACATTCAAAACCTTTTATCGCGTTTCTGGGAACTAGAAGAAGTCCCCAATCAGTCATCTTCATATTCTGATGAAGAAGCTAAGTGTGAAGAACATTTTGTAAAAACTATCACTCGAATGGCAGATGGTCGGTTTTGTGTTAGGATACCACTCAAACAATCATACCATATTCTGGGTGACTCACTAGCTAGTGCAAAACATTGTCTCCTTTCGATTGAACGTCGATTTAAAAGTCAGCCAGCTTTAAAAACTCATTATTGCGATTTCATGAAAGAGTACATTTCGTTAGGTCACATGTCTGAGTGTTCCATTGATTCCAAAAAAGTGGCATATTTTATTCCACATCACGGTGTTCTACGCGAGCATAGCATAACCACAAAACTGAGAGTAGTGTTTTATGCCAGCAGCCTTACCACTTCAGGTGTTTCATCTAACAACTTACAAATGGTAGGACCAGTTGTTCAAGACGATCCAATGTCTTTACTGCTTAGATTCAGGAAACATAAATACATTCTTTCTGCAAATGTATCGGCAAGTGATCGTACACCCTGATGACAGACACTTACAAAGAATACTGTGGCGTGAGAACCCCTTAGAGTCTATTAAAACCTATGAATTAAACACTGTGACTTATGGAACAGCAAGTGCACCTTTTTTAACAACTCGGTGTTTAAAACAAGTTGGATTAGATTGTAAGGATGAGAAGATTGGTAGTATTATCATCCATGATTTTTATGTAGATGACTTGCTCACAGGTGGGGATACAATATCTGACGTCATAAATATTCGCCAGAAAGTTACTGCCGAGTTAGCTGCCGCTGGTATGCTACTTAGGAAGTGGAAGTCCAACAATAGCCTGGTTATATCAGATCAAGTCACAAATTCATAATTAAATTTAAACATTGGTTCAAATGAGCCAAGTAAAACTTTGGGTCTCAACCTCAACTGGCTTACAGACTCCGATGAGCTCTGTTTTTCAATTAGTAATTCGTCAAAATCGAATGACGTAACAGAGCGTGAAGTTCTGTCGGTTACATCGCAAATATTTGACCCCATAGGTCTATTAGCTCCTTGTATCATTCCAATGAAAGTATTAATGCACAAGCTTTGGTTACATAAGTTATCCTGGGATGATAGTTTACCACCAGATGTCGCTAAAACATGGAGAGATATTGTTGATAGGTTACTTATTTTAAATAGTTTACGCATCCCACGTTTAGTTTTTTGTGATTCTTGGAAGGTGATAGAATTACACATATTTTGTGATGCATCACAAACCGCTTATGGTGCATGCATCTATGTAAGGAGTATAAATAACAATAATTAAGTTATGGTGCGTTTGCTTACAGCAAAGAGCAGAGTGGCTCCTATCAAGCCAACCACAATTCCTCGGCTCGAGCTCTGCGCCGCCTTGGTTGGAGTGAGGCTATATGAAAAGGTGATTGAGTCACTTGGCGCGCCAATTCAAAGTAGTACATTTTGGAGTGATTCTACTATAGTGCTAGGGTGGTTGAAGATGTTACCTAGTAAGCTGCAACCATTCGTGCGCAATCGTGTAGCAGAAATAGTTGAAAAAACTAATGGTAATAATTGTAACTGGAGACATGTTCCCACACAACTTAACCCGGCTGATCTTGTATCTCGAGGAGTTGATGTAAGTCAAATTCAGAGTCATAATTTATGGTAGTCGGGTCCTAAATTTTTAAACCAGGTTACAAGCGAATGGCCTTCTTTTCCAACCACAGCAGTAAAATCGCTACCTGAAACTAAAACTGAGGTTTCTTTATTAGCTACTTCTAAGCCTCATATACTTTTAATTGATTTTAATCGGTTTTCAAACCTTTCTCGGCTTAAACATACAGTAGCATATACGTTACGATCTAATAGTATTTGTAAAAAGCAACCACCCAACACTTTACATCTCAGTGAAGATGAATTACAAAATGCGTTAAATTTAATTGTGAAACTCTCTCAAAACGAATCATTTCCCGAATATGAACTATTAATAAAAAATCTGTGCTTTCCAAAAGGAAGTCCACTGACTAAACTTAACGTATTTAGATAAAAATAAATTAATCCGTGTAGGTGGTCGCTTACAAAATACTTAATTTTCTTATGACAAAAAACATCCGTTAATAATACAGTCCACTCATCGATATTCTAAACTCTTATTTGAATATAAACATAAAACTCTAATGCATGCAGGACCACAACTGCTATTGGCTTGTATAAGAGATACTTATTGGCCAATAGGTGGTCGCAACCTAGCTAAATCGTGTTATCATCGTTGTGTTATTTGCAGTCGTATTACAGCTAAACCAATTAATCCCACTATGGGAAACTTACCTGAACGACGGGTGGCGTCCGGTGGTCATCCTTTTGAATGTGTTGGGGTTGATTACGCTGGACCTATACTGCCAGCGTCTCGACAAGGTCGTGGTTGTAGACTTGTAAAAGTTTACATTGTACTCTTTGTTTGTTTTACAACAAAGGCAGTTCACATTGAGCTGGTTGGTGACCTAACCAGTCAAACTTATTTGTCAGCACTTCGTCGTTTTATGTCTCGTAGAGGTAAACCTACGCATATATATTCCGACAACGGAACCTCGTTTGTAAGCGCTTATAATGAAATCGGAACATTTTTGAAGGCCAACAGCAGTTCGTTATCTGGTGACATGGCCGCTGAAGGGATTAACTTCATTTTTATTCCTCCCTACGCTCCACATTTCGGTGGTCTTTGGGAGGCAGGTATAAAATCAGTAAAGTTTAATTTAAAAAGAGTAATGGGAGATTGTCATTTAACTTATGAGGAACTATATGCAGCACTGGTTCAAATTGAAGCATTCCTGAATTCGCGCCCGCTCACGCCGTTGTCGTCGGACCCTAATGACCTACTGCCGCTGACTCCTGGACACTTCTTGATAGGACGCATGCTCACATCCTTGCCCGTGCCGTCGTATGAAACCACTTCGGTTACTCACTTGAAGCGTTATGAGAGAATAGAGGCATTACCTACGTCAACACTTCTGGTCGAGGTGGAATAAAGAGTATATCTCTGAACTACAGCAGCGGACAAAATGGAGGTCTTCAAAGGCGGTCTTAGAGACTGATCGCCTTGTTATAGTAAAGGAAGACAATCTACCACCATTGAAATGGCGACTAGGCCGGATCTCAGCAGTCTACCCAGGACGTGACGGAATCAGTCGTGTGGCTGAAATTAGAACTGCGAGTGGAACCATCCGGCGTGCATGCAGCAAGATATGCCCACTGCCATTAAATGAAGATTCTGGTTGAAAGAGTGCCTTTCAACGCCCGGGGGCATGTTTAGATTTAACAATTTATGCGAAACTACTTCTTGCAACTTATTGCAATGAACATTTCACCAGGCGGTTTTTTGTGACGGTGAAATAATTTTAAGTCCACCTACATATTTTTTAATGTATCTCGTCGTTCTTCGGAATACATACGTCTTTACAGCTCCAGTCTTTCATTTTAATTTTCCTGGTAAATCACTCATCTCAACAGCGTGTGCTAGCTGACATAAATGGCAAACATTTTAATTTTTAATGTTTTGTGTTTCGTAATGTTAATTACTACCCACTGTATAGTATCCAGTTCTTCTAATTGAACAGACAGCTGTGCTGCTGGGGAGTTTGTTGCGCCACTTCTTCTTCCCAGCTAAAGCACTAGGAAGTGGTGAAGGGCGGGCGTTTTGGGGGACTGTCTTATGTAATTTTGACGTTCAAAAAGTGTTTATTCTCAACCTAGTTTAAATAAATGACTGGATTTGATTTTGATTTAATTCTATTGGGATGATGAAATAAAACCGACTGTCGGGAATGTTCGTTAAACACTGATTTATTGAAATATAATTTTACATATTATTTGTAATAATAGGTACAAATGCTGTGTGTGCAGAATGCACGGCGAGTAATTTGGTAAAGTAATGTACACTTTATTTGTGCTTGGATTTATTTACATGAATTTTTGTGTAAATGATAAACGATAAATCATAAATGATGAGGGGCTCGTGGCTCAGCAAACAGGCGCAAGGGTCAATCGAACAGAGCACTGCATCCGGTTGTACCGTAGGCCGACCCCGGCATGGTTGGGAAAGGGAATGGGCTGTCGCTCCTAGTATTGTGCTACTAGCACTGCATCCGGTTGTACCGTAGGCCGACCCCGGCATGTTTGGGAAAGGGAATGGGCTGTCGCTCCTAGTATTGTGCTACTAGCACTGCATCCGGTTGTACCGTAGGCCGACCCCGGCATGGTTGGGAAAGGGAATGGGCTGTCGCTCCTAGTATTGTGCTACTAGCACTGCATCCGGTTGTACCGTAGGCCGACCCCGGCATGGTTGGGAAAGGGAATGGGCTGTCGCTCCTAGTATTGTGCTACTAGCACTGCATCCGGTTGTACCGTAGGCCGACCCCGGCATGGTTGGGAAAGGGAATGGGCTGTCGCTCCTAGTATTGTGCTACTAGCACTGCATCCGGTTGTACCGTAGGCCGACCCCGGCATGGTTGGGAAAGGGAATGGGCTGTCGCTCCTAGTATTGTGCTACTAGCACTGCATCCGGTTGTACCGTAGGCCGACCCCGCCATGGTTGGGAAAGGGAATGGGCTGTCGCTCCTAGTATTGTGCTACTAGCACTGCATCCGGTTGTACCGTAGGCCGACCCCGGCATGGTTGGGAAAGGGAATGGGCTGTCGCTCCTAGTATTGTGCTACTAGCACTGCATCCGGTTGTACCGTAGGCCGACCCCGCCATGGTTGGGAATGGGAATGTGCAGAAGATGATAAATGGTTTTATTTCCGTAGTGGGTTTGTACAAACGCTTTTCCACGTCAATTAAATTTTATAATACTTATCTACTCGTATAAACTTATACATATATAAATAAACCCCTAATTCTCCTGGCCACGCTATAACTTGAGAACGGCTTTACTGATATCATTCATCTTTTTTTTTAATATTTTCTAATTCTTCGCAGAAGGATCTTACATTTTAAAAAAATTAAGAAAATTGCGCAGAAACTTAGAAAATTTAAGAAAACTTAACGACTACCTTTATTATAAACTTTTTTAATGTAACCACAGCCCCCGCGTTATAAATTATACTCTTTGCTAAGCACGTTTGAAATAACTGTCAGTTGTTTGACAGTAAGAGTCACTGACCTCTATTAAAATAGAGGTCAGTGGTAAGAGTTTAGTATAATTACGTAGACAGAGAAAACTAATAATTATGATTTTATCTATGAGTAAGAGACAGACCGCACACCGCCAATATCGTTTACAAACGTAGTTACAAAGATCTCATAATTCTAGCGTAGCGTTATATTAGTTGTATCAGTCGGAATCAAGGACTTCATGATGACACTGCACAGTCGATTGAATCGGAAAAGTTTGTTCATTTATAATTTTCAGTTGAAATTTTTATATAAAAAATGCCAAGAAGTAGACGTAGGAACATAGGTCGCTGAACTCGCAATGCCGACTTACGGCATTGCGAAAGATATTTAAGAGCAACTCAAACTAAGAGCAACGCGTAGCGCGAAATAAAGTTGTTCAGAATCGATATCAAGAACATAGAAATGTTGCATTTAATCAACATCGAGCTGCATTCAACTATATAGTGGCAATCGATTACAGTTCACAGCAAATCGTTGCTATTGGCCCTATGAACGTTGTATGTTCACATTGCAAGGCATTGAAGCTCAAAAATAATGCCCCTGGATTATGTTGCGCCAGGCGGCCAGGTCAAATTGATGCCATTGGAAGCGCTACCAGACCCACTACATTCGTTGATTTCTGGAAATTGGCAAGATTCCAAACATTTTTTGACTCATAGCCAGCAATACAATAATTGCTTTCAAATGATCTCATTTGGTGCAACAAAAATTATTCGAGATAATTGTATGCCCACTTTCAAGGTAAGTGTAATGGGAAACATTAAAGTTTTACCACCAATTTTACTTTTACCTCCACGTTTTTTATTTTTTTTTATTTTACATCTATTTTCCGTTGCAGATTCAGGGTCAAATATAATCATTAAACAGGTTCCTTATTGGCAACGCCTACAAATTTTTGCAAATTTATTTTATGGGCGGTTCAGCAAGACAAGTCGATTCGCGTTGTGCACACAATGGATCAGTAAAAAGACCAATTGTGCAACTACTCCAAATATTTTTCCATCAACACAACGAATTGGTTGCGTTATTAAAGACCGCATTGGATTGCATGCCATCTGATAACCACAACATTGTCATCAGAGCCGATAAGACGCCTGTAGAACAACAGGCAAGACGTTTTAATGCGCCAACAATTGATGAAGTCACTATTGTCGTCGTGGGTGAAAATGTAGAAAATCGAGATATTGTTTAACATCGGCGGAACGATCAACTACAGCGTGTGTCCGAAACATATCGATCATATGATGCGTTACAATATCCTTATCTTATTTTGGCAAATCCAATTACAGGTAAACAAACAATCTACGTTTACTACCTTAATCACAACGATAATTTATCTTAATAACACGACACAATTGTTACAGGCGCTTATTTAACATAAAAGTTAGTTCAATGAATTATTATTCATACCGACTGGTTCGGGAAAATTAGGACAACCACGCCTAAAATTGTCGGCGTCTATTCCACTAATATGCTGTGGATATGTACGTGAGAGGTGAGACAGAGCGATTGAAATTTATATCAGGTTGAACCAAGCAAAACTCCGTTCCGAGGAATACGTTCATCTGCCATGGATGCCATGAATGCTGACGGAAATGCACAGAATGTTGGCAGAACAACTAATCTCCCAGCAACATACGTCGGAAGTCCTCGGCATTTGCATGAATACGCTCAAGATGCTATGTCGTATGTACGTCATTATGGCATACCAGATTTGTTTATCACGTTCACGTGCAATATACAGTGGAGAGAAATTCGACAAAAATCATTACCTGGCCAATCACCCATTAATCGCCACGACATCACTGCAAGGGTGTTCAAAAGACAATTAAAATAACTCATGGATTTTATTGTCAAGCATCGCGTTTTCGGCGAGACGTTTTGTTGGATGTAATCAGTCGAGTGGCAATAGCGCAGATTTCCACATGCACATATCCTCATTTGGTTGGTTAAGAGGATAAGACCGAATGAAATCGATGATGTTGTAGCGATATCTACATCGCCACATGCGAGTTGCGCGTCACACTGATGTCACGGAAATCCTGCATCGCGCAAGCAGAGTTTACCGCGTGACTAGCATATACACAACTTCCCGACATCAATCGTCGGGCAGTTGCTCACCAGACACGACACCCGTGTGGTCGGAGGATCCTCCCTTTTTATGGAGGTATGAGTGAACTTTACACCCGGTTCCTCGTATCTCTATAATGTAATATCAGCAATAAAATCCCGATAATGATGAAGATCCAGGATAGCCGTTTTGCGTGGATCTGACGCATGTTTCCTCCAACCTTTTCATATTTTTTGTGTTTTGTTATTTTTTGCGTCATGTTTACCGCAAATAAACGCGTCTTCTTTCTTATCCACTGTTACATGAGGTGATTACAAAAAATATGATTCATGGTCCCTGTAGAATATTAAATCCTATTTCTCCGAGTATGGTTGAAGGGAAATATTCAAAACGCTACCCAAGACAATTAGTAGTAGAAACAATTACTGGAAATTATGGCTATCCACTATCACAGCACACACAGTCGCAGTTCCACAGATGACAATGGAAGGTCAACAATAGTCAAAGTGAATCAACAGGACATCGAGGTTGATAATCGTTGGGTTTTCCGTTTTCGCCGTTACTCTCAAAGGCATATAAAGCACACGACTAATACGTCGAATATTGCCAGTCCGTGAACAAAGGCTATGTTCGGAGTTGCTGCCGAACATTCAAACGATGAAGTCACTCAATTTCAAATGGGCCACTATGTTAGTAGTAACGAAGCGATGTGGCGTATTTTTTCATTTGCAACACATGAAAGACACCGCACAGTTGTTCACTTGGCCGTACATTTGGAAAATGGTCAAGGAGTGTATTTTACAACGACGAATGTACTTATTACAACGAGTTGACAGGCCGCCATCGACAACATTGACCAGCTTCTTTGAAATGTGCCAGAATGATGACTTTGCCAGAACACTGCTTTACTCTGAAAAGCCAAGATATTGAAATAAATTGAAAATTAAAGATATGAAACTAATCGTCAAGGAAATTTCAACGACGGAAACAAGGGCAGCCAGTTCCAGGTTACCCACAAATATTTTCCTCCGATGCACTGGGACGTCTTACACAGACCACCCCAGTCAAGACGAATGTTTTTATTTGCGTTTACTGTTTGTCAATATTCGTGGCCCTACATCATTCCAACATCTGCGAACAGTTTTTTTTTTTAATGCCCCATACTAGGAATTTCTCCTGTGTCGTGTGTGCGTTTACAAACATTTGAACTCACATACACAAACAGCCAGATCCGGAACAACAACTTGAAGGTCATACAAATATTTGTTCCGTGCGGGAATCGAACCCGCGACATGCAGCGCAGCAGTCAATCGCTTAACCACTGCGCCAACCGTGCCGTCATTTATTTATATATTCTTTAATGTACACCACAAAATACATAACAAAAAATAAATCAAACATTACGAAATATACAATGGGCGGCCTTATCGCTTTCTGCGATTAACAGTTAATTGTGTACTGTGCGGCACATACAGAGAATCCTGCCAACATTTGGGATTGCTAGAGAATGACGCTCATTGGGACCACACACTCGAAGATGCTGTAATGCCATCAAATGCTAAACAATAATTTCGTGCACATGGTTCCCATCCACACCGATTGATATAAGGAACAAATATAAAGATCATATGGCCGAAGATAATATTGCATCAGATGCGTCTCAGAAGCATTCATTTTAATTGAGGACATGTGCTTGATGCGTACCAACAAAGGATTATTACAATTAGGAATGACAACGCCCAATCGCCCAATGCACGACGCATTTAATTAAGAGCTGAGACACGAAACCCAATACGATTGCGAAACATTAAGAGAAACTGTTCAAAGACACGTACCCCTTCTAAATCAGCAACAAAAATATGGCAACGATTCGATCGCAAAACGGTATTGCACTTGCGCTTGCATCATCAGGTATTGCAGCAACGTTGTTGGAAGGCGGTCGAACAGCTCATTCAGTACTCAAAATGCCGTTGAACATGTAAGTTAATGAAACTCCAACTTGCAACCTTTCGAGGAATTCTGCGATGGCCAAAGTGTTGTAGCAAAGCAGATTAATCGTTTGGGATGAATGCACGATGGCGCACAAAAAATCTTTGGAGGCATTAGACCGCATAATGAAAGATTTACGAAACAACCAAAACCGGTTTGGTGCAGCGATGATTCTATTGGCCGGTGATTTTCGACAAACATTGCACGTAATGCCTCGATCAACGCCAGCCGACGAACTTAATGCAGGTTTGAAGTCGTTCATTTTATGGAAATACGTCAATATTGAATACGAAAATTCGTGAAGATCCGGATTTTCTAAATAAAATTTTATAGACTGACGAATCGACGTTAAAAAGAGATGGTTATTTATACTTACACAACCTACATGGTTGTCACATGGAAAACCCGCATTTGATGCGTGAGGACTGATCCCAGTACCAATGTAAAGTCAAAATAATATGGACAGGAATTTTTAATGGTCAAATAATTGGACCATTTGAGCTGACTGAAAAATTAAATGGCCAAAATTATTTGACGACATTGTTAGAAGATATACCACTCAACATCTACAAAGAAATGTGGTATCAACAAGATGGTTGCCCAGGTCGTTATGCCCGGCCTGTACGAGAATATTTAAACGAAGAATATCCCGACAGATGGATCGGACGCCTTGGATCAATTTTATTGCCCCCTCGTTCCCCAGACCTGAATCCAGTAGTTTTTTTTTACTGGGGATGCATAAAAAAGTCTACTCCCAACCAATACGAAAAGTATTATAATTGCGCCTAAAAATTTATGCAGCATCGGAAGAAATAAATACGAGTAGATGTGCACGACTGGTGAAAATGTCATTACTGAGACGATGCGGAGCTTGTATTCGTGCCGGAGAGACACAATTTGAGCATTTACTTTAGTTTTAGGAGGATATTAACTTGTGTTACGATAATTGGTTGTTTTATTTTGATTGAGGTCCTTTCGCAAAAAATACGAAATAGCACTTTTATTGGCAAGAAAAGTGGCAAGTGCTGTACCATTTTCAAATCTAGACTAAATGGGCCATCTTTTGAAATAAACTTGCCAAGGGTAGTGTGGTAATTTTGTTTTCCAACATGGAGTGTCAAAGTTACCTCACAATAATTTTGTAAACCATAACTCGTCAAAATTTAATTTATTTAATTTAGTTAAGAATGTTTATTACTTTGATTTGTAGTTGAGATTAAAGCACTGTTATTTGAAATTAAATTATTGAAAAAATCACTGTAAAATTGTGATCACAGTACTTAAAAATGCGACCAAGGCTGTCAAATTTTCAACTTTTTCGAAAAATGTCTATCATCGCTTGACTCAGTGACATGGATTTTTTTTATTATTTTATTCATAACTAGTATACATTGGCCTTTCGCCCGTACCAGTTTCGGGACATCCTTTATATTTGAAATAAAATAGGACCCAAAATGCTACCTTGGGGCACTCCGTAGGACAAGGTTTCTTCATCACTGAAGTGATTATCAATTTTGGTTCTTTGGGTACGTTTGTGCAGATAATCTTTAAAGATTTGCAGTGCTATACCTCTGACACCAAGTAGCTCTAATTTGGCAATAAGTATGGGAACAGAAACTGTGTCGAATGCCTTCGAAATATGTAGAAATATTCCTTGACATTTGGTTGTCCTATCGAGATTCCCAGCAACCAACTGCGTCAAATCAAGTACTGCATCTTCAGTCGAGACACCGGAACGGAAACCATACTGATTATCTACTATGATCTTGTATCTATCCAAGAAGCTCTTAAGCCGGTTACTAAGAATCCTTTCCAGGACCTTGAAAAGTGCAGTCTTATCCGAAATGGGTCTATAGTTGTTAACAAAGCTTCAGCTCCCACCCTTGTGGATTGGGTGCACAATTGCTAACTCCGCCAGTCGGAAGTAGCATATTATTGGGCATTTTACCCCACCAGTCGCTTCCTACGGCTCACTTCGTTTGCCTTCGTCGCTGTCGGTGGAAAAGAATGCCGTACACGATGTATATATGAGTAGAATGAACGAGTTTAAAACTGAAGTACATCGTAAAATAGGAACGAACCGGATAATCCATTTATGTTAATGGCATCCAAACGAGATTTAAAAAGTGGAGTAGCGCCCAAACCACACACTGAAACATAAGGTAATTTTGAGTTTTAGACCTAAAATAGTGGAATAGGCGCCGAGCCAGTATTTTACACCACTATGTAGGAAATTATACTCCACCTTCCGTTCCGTCGGGTGGACTAGGCGCCGAACCAGTATTTTACTGCACTATGTAGGCATTCATACTCCACCTTCCGTTCCGTCGGGTGGACTAGGCGCCGAGCCAGTATGTTAATGCACTATGTAGGCATTCATACTCCACCTTCCGTTCCGTCGCGTCGGGTGGACTAGGCGCCGAGCCAGTATTTCACTGCACTATGTAGGATTTCATTTACGAGTATATTATTGGGCATTCTACTCCACCGACAGCGACGAAGACGAACGAAGTGAGACTTAAGAAGCGACAGGTGGGATAGAATGCTCAATAATATCCCAATGACGGACTATATAATATTTGTCTATCGAAAGTGTGGAGTTAGTAAGTCTTATTACCAAAAATAAAAGATAAGCTTGGAGGAATTCGTTTTATGAACCCTGAAGATACCGTGGTTGCGTTTGAAAAAGGCGTGGAAGAAATCCCTAAAGAAGAGTGGGCCCACTGCTTCAGTCAATGAATGATTCCATCGCATGCGAGAATGCTTAGAAAGGAACGGAGACTACTTCGAAAAGCAATAAAAATATTAACAGGCTTCTACGTCATTCCGTTTTTTATTTTCTATAAACTTTCAGTATGACCCACGTATATTGGCGTGTGCTAGCTAACATATGGCAAATAATTTAATTTAATGTTTTGTATATCGTAACGTTCATTACTTACTACTGTATATAATCCAGTTCTTCTAACTGAACAGACAGCTGTGCTGCTGGAGAGTTTGTTGCGTCACTTCTTCTTCCCAGCTAAAGCACTAGGAAGTGGTGAAGGGCGGGCGTGCCGGGGGACTGACTTATGTAATGTTGACGTTCAATAAGTGTTGATTCTCAGCCTAGTTTGATAAATGCCTTTTGATTTTGATTTCTAGTAAAATGTATTGTCATGTTTTGTATATTCAAATATATTATACTTACATAAACTATTTAATTGTAGTTGTAAAGTTCAAGTAAATGTATTGCAATGCTTTGTATATTCGATAGGGATTTTTTTATTTAATTTGTTATTTATTAAGCAAGAATGTCATGATATAAGTATTTAAAATTTTAAAATGTATGATCGGTTTGTGTGTGCCAGGAGGGAACACAGTGTCGGATGGCCGAATGTCGTGATTTCCAAATATTTCTAAGATTTGTAGTCATTTTAAATACAACATATAAAATTTAAAGTAGGTGATTCGCCTCAAATGATTTTTGTATCAGTGTATTCATGAAGTTTAAAAGTATTTCATTTGACAGTCGCCGAAATATTACTGGTTTTATAACGAAAAAAACGGAATAGAAATATCGTAGACAGAGAAACTCCTAGTTTTCTAAGTTAGTTCTCTTCGAGGTTCGAAATCACAAGGTTGTCTTCAAGAAGTCTGTATTGATAATAAGTTGAGTAGAATATTATTATACAGTGTGAGTGTTTATAATGTGCACATATCGAAATGAGGGAATCTATGCTTAATTTTATCTACGGCAAAAATATAAAAAAAAATCTAAGTATTTTATTTATATTTTAAAGTTTTTTTTTAATGTTCACTTCTGTGACCCCAGTGTAAACAAAACGGTGTAACTTTTTAACTTAATGATATATCACGATGAAACAAACTCTATAATAATTGGAAGTAATTAGGCGTCCTCATAAAATTGGGCAAAAAACTACCCTCAATTGAAAAGAAACATGTTTTTTTAGCAAAAATCTGTTTCATAATTTTTTACAATAATTGTAAAATTTCTCAATAAGACGCCCCTATTACCTACTTTTTTTATTACTTTAAATTAATCTTCATCGTATTCACTACCCAACAGTAAACATTGTATGTTTATAAATCAAACACAACCTTTTCTATCAAGTGTTAAAAGATGGCACTCTGAACGCGCTATTTATTGTTGTCTTATGGATGGTTTATTTGGGATGATAATTATGTATTTTAATTATCATCCCAAAAAGAGTTCAATTAAAACCATTTATTATTTTACTTACACAAAATCTAATGCATCAGGTTCTCAAAATGTTCACAAAGCCGCGCGAATAAAAATTTGGTGTGTCGCTCTCCTTATCATTTCGGGATCATTGCGAATATCATTCGCACAGTTGCGGTCACGCCAATCGGCCTCACTGTTGGTAGGGGCTCTGTAGACGAAGAGCCAGTCGTCTAGTACTTATGGATGAATCAGCAAACAAATCACTCAATACTGCTTGTTAAATAGCCACATCAATAAGTACTTGAGGTGGCTCGCGTCGATCTCTGCTTGATCCGAGTCCAGTGATCGACAACCTTCTGTGAACTTCCTGGAAGTTGCGAGCAGATGGCACTGGTTGCCTGTTAGGAAACGCAAAAATGAATGTCGGCAATGTGTGCCGGGGAGAATTCACTTATACGCGGCATCATGTAGCAGCTAGCAGCGAACGAAAGTAACGAAACAAATGTAGCAGCGGCGAATGATTCGGAGCGACTGCCTGTCTAACGTCTTCGTCTATCATAATTCAAGGTCCCTTCGGTAGGCCCTACCTCCCCGCACCCCGCACCCCGACCCGCGCACATTCACAACAAAATTCACAAAAAAAAGTTATCTACCTGCTAAACAATAGTGCGTAGCCATGCGCTGGGCCTTTCTTTGACAGTTGATAAGAAATGTTGGGATTGAGTTAAAAACATGCAATTTTTACCATTCATACGATGAAAAATAACTTAAAGTAATAAAAAAGGTAGGTAATGAGGCGTCTTATTGAGCAATTTTACGATTATTGTAAAAAAATATCTTTGATAAGAAACATGTTTATTTTCAATTTAGGATAGTTTTTTCCCTATTTTTTATTTTATGAGGACGTCTAATTACTTCCAATCATTATAGAGTTTGTTTCATTGTGATAGATCATTCAGTTTTAATGTAACACAGTTTTGTTTATACCTGGGTCACGATAGCGAACAAAATTAAAAAAAAAACATAAAAAATTAAAAAATACATTTAGTTTTTTTTTGTATTTTTTTCCGTAGATAAAATTAAGCATAGATTCCCTCATTTCGATATATTGTGCACATTATAAAGAATCACACTGTATACCAGGACTGTATGTGTGCAAGAATTGAAATACAGAAATGTTTATACTGAAAAAGGTGTGTTTTTTATCAGTTCCTATCGGGTCTACCGAGTTGTAACTGCTGTATTAATTAATATTATTGCGAGTTAGAAAAATATCTTGTACACTAAACACATAACATTTGAACTAAACTGAAGCTGATTTTTCAGAGTCAATTTAGGTCCCATAGTGCGGCGGGCGGCGGGAGCGGGCGGCGGGCGGCGGCGTGCCGTTAGTCTACAGAGGTAGGGAAATTTCGTAGCAAGGCTACGAACTACTACGAGTACTACGACCGTAGCCTTGCAGTGGTAACACGAGACTCGACGGAGTGCGTTTGCGATCTTTGCAACAGAGCCGGTTCTTAGTCAAGCTTTACGGTTATGGGCCATTTCTTTAAAACGGCTGGACCGATTTTGATGCTGTTTTTTGCACAACGTTCTTAGGTAGGTATCACCTCAGAGCAAGTTCGAGCATAGTTCTAAGATTAAAAGGCGCCATGGCCCGCTGGATCTGATTTGTTACGAACCACAACAACAACTACCTACACGTGTGTTACAATGTCGGAGCTCAATAAAGTTTTTGTAAGCAATATTGTTATTGGACTTGGGTACCGTAACTGTGATAGTGCAGGATAAGTATTTACGCTGCAACTGCAACGAGTCATCATGGCCAAGCAATAATGATTGTCATTTCATATTATTTTTTATTAATCTTTAAATATATATTTTATATGATCATGGTCATCTTGTAGCCAGCATTATATTTATTATCTACTGCAAACTTATTTCCTCGTGTTTATATTTGTCATTCAATATTTAATTGAGTACTTAATTGTTTGTAGGTAAAATATATATATCAATATGTATATTACTATGTACCTACAAGTGTAACACAATAAACGCAAGTCCTCATTGTATTTAATTCAGAATTGCTCCCAGAGCAGTGTTCGAGTTAACTTACGAATACAATTTTTGTTAGTCTCTTCTCTCCAATCAATTTAGAAAAGAGCCACTTCACAGAATGCATCTTAAAATCAATGTAGAAATACTAAAAAAGGTAACGGATACCTTTGTAGCGTTTTTTAAAGTATGACTAGGTGCAAAGAAATAGGAGCAAGTAGAGATGCTACGAAAACTTACGCACCAACAATCCGGTAGCAGTGGCACGCGCGTTGTGTTACTTCACACGCGGTCTCATTAGCACTTGCATGATCATATTTGGAAAGTCACGTGAGTGTGTCGAACACATTGCTGCGGAAGTATGGGCAGCGTAGAGCGCCCTGTGCGACGGCGACGGGCGACGACGGGCGCGGACGGGCTCACGGGCGGCCGCGGCGGCATCCGGCGCGGAGTGCGGCGCGCCAGTGGCATCTCCGGGCCCGCGCGCCGCGCATGCGCCGCCACACAGAGCGCCAGACGGGCCGGCTCCCGGCCCGGCCGCCACACAGCACACCGGCTGTCTGGCGTAACGATCGAGCCGCGCCGCACGCCGTCGCCGCCGCACAGTGGATCGACTCCATACAAAGTTTCGGACATAGGATTTTTAAATTACACTTTTACGATTTTAGAAAAACTAGTGATGCCAAACTGTTCTCCTATATGATACAAGACCAAATCAATTAGATACATTTTTCGATTAAACTTCAATTTGAGAAGATATTTGACTTTAAGTGATTTCAATGTATGAAAATGTATATTCAAGTTAATGTATCTTCTGATTTTCTCACATTTTCTCCTTTTGACTCATATAGCAGATTTGTAGAGGTGTTTAGCAAAATTTTTCCCAAACACACTTGTGCCCCCCCGGGCCCCCCTTAGAAAATTATTTTAAAATAAAATTTATTTTGATCAATTAATTAATCTACAGCAGTAAATACTAAGTAAAATTTAAATTTAAGAAAATATTATTTAAGATTAAATTAATTTAATCAAATATTCACTCAAATTTAATTATAAATTAGGAACATAATGAAAATAAACTATTATCTAAAAATCATTTTGATCAAGTTTGAATGGAAACAGGAACAACTTAAATTTGGCTATTCATTGCCTGACTTACAAAAGTTTCCCAGCTACAAAATTTTAGTTCTACTGTTTTCTTTGCAATTGGTGAGTAATGATTCTTTGAGATCATTTTATTTTTTTTGTATTAATAAATTATATGTATAGATGATACTTTAATGAATTTTCTTATATTTTCCTAAGAGGGTTTTCCCTTAGAAAATATAAGACAATTTTAAAAATTAAATTTATTTTTAAATTAATGATTTACAAAAGTCAATATTTGGGTTAAAGTAAGTAAAAAAATGTTAATCTTGACAAAATTAATTTATTAAATATAAATAAAAGTTACTTTAAGATATTTTAAAATTATTTTGAAAATATAAAACATTCTTGTAAATACATACCTACAAATTTTACGTTAACTTTAATGATTATTTACATTTTTACAAACAGAGAAGGAACAGAAAAAATAAATAAAAGATGACTTAAAAAAAAAGGTTACAAATGAAAAAAAATATATAAGAAACTAAAGGCTACGCTAGTGTATCTTCTTCATTATCCGAAGATTCACTAGCAGTATCTTCATCGGTGTCACCGAAAATTTCATTCACATCCACGAAATTACTATCAACAGGTTCTTGGACCAGAAGTTCGTAGGTTTCCTTGAAAAAACCTCTTTTACTTTTTGTATCCATGCGTGGTCGAATTTGAGCCAACACAGGATCCGAAGAAATCAACAGGTTGTTCAAGATGTCTTCATTACAAGCTTTGCCACTAATTTTACGAGAATGCTGCTCTCTGAATCTTCGGAAGTCCTTATTCCTGGACTCTGAAACTTCTTCCGAAAGGAAACCTATTGGGACTACTGAAAGATGCTCTATGATTTGCGACCCATGCACAAGCAATTTATGAATACTTGGAGGCATGTTATACCAGGGATACAATTCCATATACAACTTGTTTGTTTCCTGGCAGAATTGCTTAAACTCTGGGATCTTAATTTTTTCACCCGATGAAATGCACTGTAGAATAACTGCAAATCTTTTCACAAGACCAACGTCTAATCCAGTCAGTGAAGCAGTTTTGTCAGGATCTCCAAAAAACCGACGAGCGCTGTTGCCATCGTTAGTAGTTCCACTACCTTGTTTCACTACATCAAGCAGCAATCCCGTTTCGCTTCTGAAATCTTCTTGGATTTTCAGTTTCCTGTCATTCATTTTTTTCTTAATTTCGTCTCCTCTAGCCTGCCATGTCTTAAATTCCAGCCTGTAGGCAATGTGAAGAAGACACTCCATGCATCGAATCCAAGCATGCAACGAACTTAGTCCATATTTGTACATATCTTCATTTGCTGGTTTGTCTTCAACTAACGCCAATTCATTCATCTCTCTTGGTCGAGCTTCACAAATGGTACAAGAGGATGTGGGAATGTCTGAAATGTACGATGCTATTTTACCATCAATCATCGTCATTAGTAGCTGGTGTTTGATATGGCTGTTCCGGATTATTGTAGGAGTAAGTTCTGAAATTTCTGTGTCAATCTCACTCTTTACAGACAAAACGTTAGCTTTATTTTCTTTCATAAACTTCCACATTATTGGACGGCAATATGAAGTTGATGAAGGACGCTCGTTTTGCCAAATAACTTCACCGTCTTCCGTAACTAATTTCAGTGGCACTAAACTAGCTATAAAAACACTTGCCATTAGGTCTTCGTTACTTTTCTGTTTATAAATACTTTGATCGGAAGCGCCATCAAAGCCCCATTTACTAATTAGTATTAGTTGTTGATCATCAATTGTGTTACTATCAACCAATGACTCAAACAGTCTTGCCGTAGTTAGGTCTAAAAGAGCTTGCAAATTGATTTTTGCTGATGTCTCTGTAACAACAATATTACTGTTGTCGGGATAACACTTTTTCTTTTCTTTTTGTAGTTTGTAATAACTTGGATATTTACTTATGCCTTTGTTCATGCTAAACTCTAAGAGTAATGTAGCGCCATTTAGATAATTTCAATGTAATATACAAGGCTAACGCATTTACTGCTGGTATTTCTATTTGTACATTTGGAGATTCTCCATCGATGTTTCTTTTGATGGCTGAAACAGCTTGTGGATTCTCCAGCATATATTTTAATACTTCAGCAACTTCATTATTTCCGGTTGACTTAAGTGCTTCTACAGTGGAAAACGCTAGTTCGTTAGCTTCACTTTTCGTACGTACTCGTGCGTTCTCTGAAAGGCGTCTACGCTTCTGACGTTCACTGAGATCTTCAAATGGCTTACGGGGCAGTTTCTGTGTAGACGTGGAGGCATCTTGCTTAGGTGATATATACTGTTCTTGTTTTGACGTTGATTCACTAGTATTCGGTGGTGATACAAAGTCAATTTGCTCGACGCTTGCTGCAGGTGCTGTTGCATTTTCCTTGTTGAACAGCGGCCATTGTATATCAGACTCAAGCCAACTAGAATTTTTCTTGATAAACTTGTCTTTGCAATGCTTAGACTGTTTTGATTTTGCAAGAAGGCGGTAACAAAATTGGCGGCACCATATTTGTAACTCTGTTTTATCATCTTCACTCAAATCAAAATTAGAGTTTGTTATCAAAACATTGCACAAAAATAAATGATCGCGTATATCTTTATGGTTGCTCAAAGCAACATAAAGATCCAAGTAATTCACAAAGCCACGGAAAGACATAATGATGTCACTCGAAAGAAATTGCAGTGTAAACTAAATAAGAATTCTACAGCATGCACATTTATACTTGTTCTATTAACTACCCTCATTAGTAAAAGCCCGTAGGCAAAACATATTTACTCAGAACTTTCCTGCTAACGGATTAAGCATGCATTTACTAATGTAAATAATAATCTGATTACAACATCCTAATTAACTATCACACTGCAGTGCAATAACTACTTACCAATATTAGTAATTAAGCTTACTTAAGTAATTGTTTTTTGTCATTAAAGAATCATTTATTAATAGAGAAACAATAATATAATGTCAAAGCATCATTACTCACCAATTGCAAAGGAAACAGAAAAACTAAAATTTCGTAGCTGGGAAACATTTTGTAAGTCAGGCAAGATATAGCCAAACTTAAGTTGTTCCTGTTTCCATTCAAACTTAAAACTAGATTTTTAGATAATAGTTTATTTTCATATATTATGTTCCTAATTTATAATTAAATTTGAGTTAATATTTGATAAAATTAATTTAATCTTAAGTAATATTTTCTTAAATTTAAATTTTACTTAGTATTTACTGCTGTAGATTAATTATTTGATCAAAATAAATTTTATTTTAAAATAATTTAATATTTTCTAAGGGGGGCCCGGGGGGGCACAAGTGTGTTTGGGAAAAATTTTGCTAAACACCTCTACAAATCTGCTATATGAGTCAAAAGGAGAAAATGTGAGAAAATCAGAAGATACATTAACTTGAATATACATTTTCATACATTGAAATCACTTAAAGTCAAATATCTTCTCAAATTGAAGTTTAATCGAAAAATGTATCTAATTGATTTGGTCTTGTATCATATAGGAGAACAGTTTGGCGTCACTAGTTTTTCTAAAATCGTAAAAGTGTAATTTAAAAATCCTATGTCCGAAACTTTGTATGGAGTCGATCCACTGTGCGGCGGCGCGGCTGCCGGTCTCGGTTGCCAAACCACCGCCTCCTACGTTTTAATTTACTCACTTCATGTCGATATTGGTACTCGATGCATGTTAAGTAGAGTAGCACACAGATATCGTGTCGTTGAAATATGTAAATAAGATTTCAGTGAAGGTGGTTGTGGACTTGTGGTGGAGGAATGGTCACCCGCCCCTCTTCGATAGTAAAGACGATGAAACTTCTTAGTATTCATGCTCTCACAGAATGCATGCTCATTATCATTTATTTTTATTTAATCCCACTTTAAAATTGTGACAACTTTGTAATAGTTAGGTATTTATGCAACTGTTTTAATACCTAATTATGTACAGTTGCATACAAGACTTTATCTACACCAATGATATGAATCCTCTATAAAAGATTCTGAAACCATAGGGGGTTGTACACTGTTGTAAGAACCCTATGTAAATTCATGGTAAGTTTAATTGCTGAGTATCTGTTACGAACAAACTAAGAAATATCTGAGGGGCAATTCCCGTATTTTTAAGACCGTTCGCATTCTAATCTCAGTCTCAATCTGTCAAAATTACAATCAATTTACATACATTTTTGACAGGTTTTTGACATTGATTGACGCTGAGATGAGATTGCGACTTGAATTTGAACGTTTTTTAAGTACGAGAATTGGCCTACTGGTGGTGTGTTATCAAAGCTTGTATCACTAATTTTTGTAAACAACAAAGTAATAATTTTTCGCAATACCTACTAATATCGAACGAAAATGGCGGGATACGCCGTGAATTCGAACAATCTATAAGTTTTTTTGTATTAGTGAAACGCGCGTACTACTCGTAGATACACAATCCCATACAAAAGTTCACTTTAAAACTGTCACAAATTGTGTTTACGTGTGTCTAGTTGAAATAAATATTTAGTCATGTAAATTCACAAAGCTATATACACAAAGCAATAGCAACAGCATTCTGAAGGTTTTCCAGAAAGGTTAGAAGGGCCTACAATGGATAGGTTTATCAAGCTACATGTCAGACATGGGACTTCATAAATCTTCCTCTAAAGGGTGGCTGTGTTTTTGGTTTTTGTACCTACTCGTGTTTGCCTAAGTGTTCTACTAACATAGTTTTAAAGTTTTGGTAATACTAACACGTTATGGGCCAATGACGCCTGAGAATAAACGATTTTTATTTTATTTATTTATTTAATACATTTTTACGACCGAAGCTCGCTGGTCAACACACGTCATAACAAATTCAACCTTACACGCATGACTTAAAGTCAGAATTATAAAGTGCCAAAAAAGCAATTAAATTTTACGACTATGGTTCGCCGCTTGGACAAGAACTGAGTGGAGTCGAACTGTCCAATATTTTTTAAATTATATTCTATTCTAACTAGACGTAGTTCTGGGTATTACATTTCAATGCTCAGTATTTCATGAAAATAACCACAGCAATAGTTTACTTCTCATAAAGGTTTAAAAAAAAATACCAGATTTGATAAATCATTCGTCAATTTTGAACATACAGCTGATTACACTTTTAATGGTCGGTAAATCTTCCAAAAATAACCATAATCAACTTAATATTTTTTTATAAAACGTTATCTTACTCCAACTATGTATTTAAATACATTATGATTATTGCAATAAACCTGCAATTTGGGAACCGCTGTTTTTAGTCATCTACGCTTTTGCGTGTTTCCAATTATGTCCAATATACGAGTACCATAATAAATCGTCGAATTTTATAAGGCTGGTTTATTTCTTCTCTTACTTTCTCGTCAATAGATACCAATTCTGCACACCGAAATGGGTCGCTAGGAAATCTACAAACAAAAATAATATAAAAAATAACAAGACTACTCCATGCATTCCCTGTTCCACGATAGTCGATGTTTCTAACTAATTTTCTTTAGTTTTTCTTTGGATTAATTGATCGTTTATTTTAAGTTGTATTCTATCGCATATTTTTTTTTTTTCGGGGGGAAATCACAACATAATTGGTTTTTGCAGTATTAATGGTGAGGAGGTTTGATTGGAACCAGTCATTAAGTGAATTTAAATCGTTTTGGATAATACGTATCACAGCTTCGATTGAAAGCCCAAAGTAGAAAATACTTGTATCATCTGCGTATAGCGAGATGTCTCCTTTGAGGCCAATCTGGGATATGTTGTTAATATAAATTAGGAACAACAATGGTCCCAGAATTGATCCTTGAGGTACACCGAAAGTGACAGAATTTGAACTACTTTGACATTGTCCTATTTTGACAATTTGCTTACGATTTTGCAAGTATGACTCAAAAATCTGTAGTGCTTTGCCTGTAATACCAACGTGGACCAGTTTTTGTAATAACAGATTGGGACTAATTGTGTCAAAAGCTTTTTTGAGGTCGATGAAAATACATAAAGCTGTTTGCTTTTTATCGATTTTGTTTTTTATTTTAGTTATAATATTAATAGTTGTCGAGAGAGTATTCGAGTGAGGTCGAAATCCGTATTGTTTTTGATATAAAAAGTTTTTTGATTTATGAAATGTTTCCAAACGGTTATAAAGAATTTTCTCGAAATTTTTTGAGATAATAGGAAGAACTGATATAGGACGGTAGTTGCAAAGATCAGTCTTATTTCCAGATTTGTAAATGGGGATAACTTTGGCAATTTTTAAGTCATCGCGAAAAATACCTCGATCTAAACAAAGATTTATACATGCTGTAAGTTCATTAGCAATTAAATTTTTATCACATATTAAAGACTTTGTACTTAATATGCTATCAATGCCAGAACTAGTATTTGGATCTAAATCGTCAATAATTTGAATAACTTCATCCGTGGTTGCTGGTATTAAACACTTAAGTTCAGTTGAGTCACTTTGTTGCAGGTTCTTGAGCTAGGTTTCCGTTTAACTTATCAGTGATGAGATTTGCTAGTGATGACCCAATAGTTGAAAAGTAAGAGTTGAACCTTTCACATATTTCCTTTTGATCTGTGATAGTGCCATTGTCAGTATGTTACATGTCGCGGGTTCGATTCCCGCACGGAACAATTATTTGTATGACCTGCAAGTAGTTGTTCCGGGTCTGGCTGTTTGTGTATGTGAGTTTCAATGTTTGTAAACGCACCCACGATACAGGAGAAATTCCTAGTGTGGGGCAACGTTTTTTTAAAAAAGAAATAATAATAAATATCAAGTTTTTCTGGTCCAGTTCTTTCTCTAATTTTATTTTTCGATAGATCGTTTATTAGCTTCCACATTTTCCGAGGTTTTGTCATATTGTCTGTACAACATTTATAGCAATATGTATTTTGAATGATAAACGCTACTCTAGCTTTTGTTTTCTCAAATTCCGTTTTTAAAGTCGTGTCTGATGTGCTTGATTTACATTTTTGCCATAATATGTTCCGTTTGTTAATATGAAATCATCAAATGACCCCTCCCGCTCTGGGTGGAGCGGAAAGACTCTCAGACTCTTACTGACTAAAACCCACCCGTGTTCCTTCCTTGGCCCTTTATGTTCCGGGTCAGCGGTACCCCTTTCGGACAATCCCGCTTTCCCGGCAGGCTTGGGCCCTAGTGGGCCCCCTCTTCGATGCTGACATCTCTTTGAGGCGCGCGTGGAACACATACGCGCCGTCCGGCACGGGCCTGGTCCTGATCGGACGGTGAGCTACCCTTTACTCACCGCCCGCAGGCCCGCGCCTACGGTGGCCGGGAGTCGTCACGCTTGGGCGGGAGACTCTCTCCCTCTCCCGTCCCGCCACCTCCTTTGCTAGCATGACTGCTTCGCAGAAGGAGGCGACTGCCTCCCAGGCCTCCTCGCCCCGGACCATGGCTTGAACCAGGGCCGGGCGTGAGAGGTCGCCGCCGCTGCCGATCGCCTCTACGAGGACACGGCGGTGCTCCGCCCATGCAGGGCAGGCCCCCACCGTATGCTCCACCGTGTCCTCGGGGCGATCATCGCAATGGTGACACCCGGGCGTTTCCTCCCGCCTGATGATGTGCAGGAACCTCCCGAAACATCCGTGTCCGGTGAGGACCTGCGTCAGGTGGTAGATGAGCCTCTCTAGCCACTCCTCAAAGAGGGGTCTTACCGCCGCTATCGTAGCGTGCCCTAACTTACAAACCCCTTAGGTACTTCTTTATAATAGTATAAATAAGTGTGGATGAAACAGAGTCAAAATGCATTAAAAAAGAACCGCACAAGTGCGAGTAGGACTCGCGCTCTGACTTTTCCGTCTCAGAGCTGTGCCCGGCTGCCCGCGGCTTCACTTAAGTGTAACAGCCTAAAAAAATCAGTTACTCATGTGCCTCAAAATTTCTCATATGCCACCTAGGAGTTAAAAGGGCAAAAGAGGACAGAAATAGAGACAAAATACTTATGTCGTTGGAACTGTTTGGTAAGATGCGGTGCTGATGACAATGAATCGTCACGCAACGAGCGTGTAGTGTTCCCGGACTGCCACTACTTTGCCCGGAGACAGGAGACAGGAAGTTTACCAAGTCAGTCATGTTGTTTATACGCAACAAACAGGAAAAACAAACAAAATTATTTAACAGTATATAATATTATTTTAATATATAACGCATAACTAGCCTATAATGTTCCCACTGCTGGGACACAGGCCTAATTTCTGTAAGAGCGTGTGGGCCATAATCCACCTCGCAAACCCAGTGCGAGTTAGTGATACTTTTTTTTGGTTGGTTAAATACGATTATTGTGCTGCGAAATAGTCATCCTGGTTTTAAATACTTGACTAGTTTTTCTGAAAGTAGACCAAGCTTATTTCTCTTCTATGTTTCGAATTAAAATCTATCTGATGATAGATCGATAGTTTGCATCCAAAAGGTTGGGTCATAGCTGGTCGCGCGCGAGCTGCTCGATGTGTGGCCGGTCGAGGCGCATGGCGGCGCGGCCCTCGGTGACGCGCAGGTCGCGCGCGCCCAGTCGTGCGTAGAAGCCGAGTGCGGGCGCGTTGTTCTCCAGCACATGCCAGTCCACGCGGTGCACGCCCTCGGCCACCGCCATCTGGAATATGTGGCAACCATTAGAACCCGCATTCACAATTGCTGGCTCAAATTTGTACGAAAAAAAAAAGCTTGTTGAAGCTATGTGTACGCACCCGACAGAGCTCTTGTAGCAGGCGCAGGCCGACGCCTCGGCGGCGCGAGCCTGGCCTCACGTACAGGTCCTCCACGTAAAAGGCGCGGCGCGTCCACGACGAGTAGGCGCGGGTGCACAGCGCGTGCCCCACCACGGCGCCACCGCACTCCGCCACCAGAGAGAAGAACCACGCCGGGTGAGACTCGAACCCGTCCTCGACCAAGTCTACGACATCATCAATACATTGCTCACCACCTTCCTTGGACATCTGCCAAGGCTATGGAATATAGCGTAATTATCTTTTTACTAGAAATGTGATATCTTTCACATAAAGTTAGCCTGGTTCGGATTTCAATGTACATGACACGTTTCATATCAGTCGGTTAAGTAGATTCTTACATTCTACTGGATTTAATATACATCTTGAAATATTATTGTTCGTACATAATCCCAAATACACGGGAGACGCCTCAGTCACATCATGGTTGTGTTGTCACCACAGTGACAGCGCTTCGTGCTAGTGTCGCCGATCAGGCGCAGACATGCAGACAACGTATCCCTGAGGAAAGAGAGAGGCTTTTGTGCGGCTATGGATTGAGAAGTATGGGTCAAGTAATAAGTAAAGTAACTAGAGCTCACCTTGCAGGGAGAGCTGCGGGCCGCGCGGCACGCCCTCATACTCCGCCAGCTCCTGCAACACGCATCATACTCTCGTTTAGCTGCTGTTCCACTGATGCTCGCACCGGCGGACTGCAGCATGCCTCCGGCCCCGGCCCCGTGGATCACGTTTCGAGTTGTTCGATAAACTCATAATGTGATCTACGGGGCCGGGGGCATACTATAAGCCTTTGTGTATAATGCCTAAGACAAATTGGTGACGCTTCTGATCGCATCCATTTCGTCAAGAGTCATTATAATATGTAAGTAAGGGTGACCATGATAGCTCACCGTCCGATCAGGATCAGGCCCGTGCCGGACGGCGCGTACGTGTTCCACGCGCGCCTCAAAGAGATGTCAGCATCGAAGAGGGGGCCCACTAGGGCCCAAGCCTGCCGGGAAAGCGGGATCATCCATAAGGAGTACCGCTGACCCGGAACATAAAGGGCCAAGGAAGGAACACGGGTGGGTTTTAGTCAGTAAGAGTCTGACACTCCCTTCCGCTCCACCCAGAGCGGGAGAGCGGGAGGGGTCATTCCCATCATCAAAAAAAAAAAAAAAAAAAAGGGTTACCATGATTATTAACCAGTTTGGCAATAAAAACTGAGCAGTAAACAAAATAGAAATGAGCCATTACAAAATATATTTAAATGAGTAATTAAATAAATATTATGCAGTAAAATAGCTTAGCGGGCAGTTACGCGTGGGCTAAGCTGTTTGCAAATCGGAATTAGTCGAGTAGTTAAGAAATATAACTTGGAAGTAGCACTTGCCTGTCAAACTTCTACTGACTAAAACCACCCCGTGTTCTTTCGCGCACTTGCACCGGGGGCTACGGGGGCACTATGACCTGAATGCAGATCTCCTCGACAAACTTGACCGTCTTCTGAATAACTGCATTCGATTCGTTTTCAATCTGCGTAAATATGATCACGTCTCTGCGCATCGGTCGCTTCTAAAGTGGTTGCCCATACGCCAGCGCAGAGAGCAAAGGGCGCTGACTAACTTGTTTTCATTTCTTGATTCTCCCTCTTCCCCTGGTTATCTAGCCCCCCACTTTCAGTACATTTGCGCCAACCACAATAGAAATCTATGTTCTTCACACAATCGTCTTCTTCAATGTCCCACTCACCGCACAAACTTCATTCACTCTTCCTTCTTTGTTCAATCTATCTCTCTGTGGAATGCACTCCCCCAGGAAATCAGGATGGCAACCAACCGATTATCCTTTAAAACTAAAGTTCGCGAGCACATTCGTAAGAAGCTGGCAGTATCATCACAGCGGTAATGTTTTCTCATTGTGTGTCCTATTTGTTTTTAACATACTCGTGTATTTCTGTACATTTATTTGTGCTTATATTTATATATAATAAGTATATATATTATATGTATTTATAGACTAAATAAGTTTATACGTGTCTATATATTTAAAATTATTTAATCCTAAATTATCATTATAAATTGCACCTACCACTGTTTGTCTCTGCATCACCCAAAGGTTGACTGGTAGAAAATGCCTATGGCATTATGTCCGCCTCTGTACATTTGTGCGCTTAAAGTGTTAAATAAATAAATAAATAAGCACTCTTCAACGCAGCCCCCGACTGGTCTCTAAGAGGGGCGCGCGTGGAACACTACGCGCCACCACCTCGGGTCTTATAATTAATTAATTAACACGGTACAATACCAATTACATTAACTAAAGCCAATTACATTATTATCTTATATGATAGGAGGCGGTGGACGTCCCTGAGACCGCCGTCCCTGGTCTCCTTGAGGGGGGCTGGAAGAGGGCATTGTCTGCCCTTTTATTTATTTTTTTGTTTCCGGGGTGGAAAATCCTCATGGATGTCCGCCGCCCCGGGGCGGACGGCGGGGTCTGTCAGACTCTTACTGACTAAAAACCACCCCGGTGTTCCATCTTACACCTACGCCGGGGGTCGCGGGAACGTACGATCTTTCCGCAACCCCCGACTGGTGCCGGCCCGCCCCTGCGGGCCTCTTCGGGTCTGGGGGGAGTGAGGTGTTTGACTCCCCCCGCGACGTCTAAGAGGGGCGCGCGTGGAACACTACGCGCCGCCACCTCGGGTCCTGGTGTGTGGGGGGCGACAGACGTCCCCGGGTCCGTCGCCCCTGGACCCATTTAGGGGGGCTGGAAGAGGGCATTGTCCGCCCTCCGCCAACGAGATCTTCCTCTCCCTTTCCGCAGCCTCCTTCTGCGAGACGACTGTCTCACAGAAGGAAACCACCGCGTCCCAGGACTCGTCGCTGCCGACCATCGACTCGACTACGGCCGGCAGCGACAAGTCACTGCCTACTTCTGAGATGAGGGCACGGTGCGGCTCCTCCCAAGCGGCACACTCTGCCAGCGTATGCCGCGCCGTGTCCTCCCGGCAGTCGACGCAGTGGTGATACCGGGCGTCCGGCTCCCTGTTTATGCGACACAGGTACTTCCCGAAGCAGCCATGCCCCGAGAGCACCTGCGTCACCCGAAACGACAGGGAGCCGTGCCTCCTCCCGAGCCAGCTCTCGAGCACCGGCCGGACCGCTTCGATGGTGACGAGGCCGGCGGTAGGCCGAGAAAGCCTGTCCCGCCATTCCGCCACCGGGACCTCGCGAAGCTGAGACCGACGCAGCTCTATGTGTCGCTGCATCGGTCCCTCGCCCCGCGCCCTCGCTTCCTCGCGCCACCGATACAACGACGCGAGTACTTTCGCCTCGAGGTCCCAGGGCGGGGATCCGGCCAGTACGCAAGCCGCCTCGTAGGAGATCGTGCGATACCCTCTGATGACTCTGACGGCCATCGCCCTCTGCGGCTTTCGCAAAACAGCGATGCTGCCGGCCGTCAGGTCAAAGGCCCACACCGGGGCCCCATACAGGGCCATGGATCGCACGACCCCCACGTAGAGCCGTCTACAGACGGCGCTCGGGCCCCCCAGATTGGGAAGCAGCGTTGTGAGCGCGCCAGCCGTCGGAAGTGGGGCTCGAAGTTCCACCGGCTGCCGAGCACCAATCCTAAATACTTCATGGTGGACTCGACAGCGATCCGAGCTCCCCCGACCACGATGTGTGAGCCGGGCGGCGGCGCCCGCCGGGGGCCATGAAACACCATGGCCTCCGGCTTGCTGAGGGCCACCTCCAGGCCTAGGCGACGTATGCGGCCCACCACCTGTGAGACCACAGCCGTCGCCAGCAACGCTGCCTCCCTGTGCGAGCTCCCCCGGGCAGTGACCAGCGTGACATCCGCATAACACGTCAGATCTACGCCCAGTTGGAGCTCGCCCCTCAGCACCCAGTCGTACCCGATGTTCCACAGGAGCGGGCCTAGGACCGAGCCCTGCGGAACACCGCACGACATACGGCGCTGGTTTCCGCCATCACGTCCCACGTAGGTGACACACCTCTCCGACAGATAAGCCCCAACGATGTGGCGGAGGTAGGGAGGCACCCGATGATAACGCAGTGCCTCCCGAATACAACTCCAGGGCAGGGTGTTGAAGGCGTTGGAGATGTCCAAGGACACTGCCAGCTTAAGATCTAGGTATTAGCTGCCAAAATAATTTTATGTTTGCAAGTTTGACGACGATAGTACATCTGTGAAAACAGTCAGAACTTTGCTTACTACTTTACAACTGCATACCTATTTAAATAAAGAGGAACAAAGGGGCATTGCAAACGTATGTGCCAAATATGCCGATGTTTTGCATTTGCCAGGAGATACGCTCACTACAACGAATTTAATAGAACAATCAATTAAACTAAAGAAAAATACGTCAGCAGCGTGCGTGAAGCCTTATCGATTGCCTAAAGCATTGAAAGGCGAGGTACAAAGACAAATAGATGAAATGGTTAAAAACGATATCATTGAAAAGACTATTTCAGAATGGTCAAGTCCAGTTCTATTAGTACCTAAAAAGACAGATAGATCAGGAGAAAGGAAACGAAGACTGGTAGTGGACTATCGCCAACTCAATAATAGGATACAGAATGATAAATTTCCGTTACCTAATATCACTGAGATTCTAGATTCGTTATCTAATAACATCTATTTTTCAAAATGAGATCTTAGTCAAGGTTACTATCAACTGTCTTAAGAAGAAAAATCTAGGAAGTATACTGCATTTAATTTACAACAGACAAGCAGTATCAAATGAAACGATGTCCAATGCGTCAAGTGCTTTTGCTCATCTTATGAAAATAGCAATGTCTGGGTTAAATTATAAATCATGCTGTTTATATCAAGATGTTGTATTGTCGTAGGAAATTGTCTTGAAACGCATAACAAGAATCTTATAAACATTTTAGAAGTCAAGAGGTTTGTTGCATTTGCTAATTATTATAGGCGTTTTATTCAAAAGTTTGCTGAAATAGCCTATCCTGTAAATGCGTTATGTAAGAAAGATGTAGCGTTCGTGTGGAATGATGAATGCGAGTGAGCATTTTACAAGTTCAAAAAGATCCTTATTAGTCCGACTATACTTGACTATCCAGACTTTATCGACAATAACACTTTTACGTAACAAACTGGCGCATCAAAACTAGATTAGGCGCCGCCGTGCTGTCTAATAGCAATAGCAAGGTAGTCGCGTACGCCAGCCGTAACTTGAAACCAGCTGAGTCGCGATACCCTGTGTTTGAGTTAGAATTACTTGCTATTGTTTGGGCAGTTCGAGGTTTTAGACCTTATTTATATGGGAAAAAGTTTTACCATAAAAACAGACCATAAGCCGTTGACTTACTTAATTAATATGACCGATCCATCAAGCCGGTTGACAAAGTTTAGATTATATCTTGAGGAATATGATTTTGAAATCAGCTGTGTCCCAGGACAACACAACGCAGCTGCAGATGCATTGAGCCGGATACCTATTACATCCAATAGTTTAAAGGATATGAAAAAGCATGCAGTATCGGTCATGACGAGGGCACAGACTCGAAGGTTACTCACTGACTGTGACAACAACGATATGAATACTGAGGTATCCCCTACTCCAAGGCCAGATCAACCTAAGGTAGTGGAAATCCTCAAATCAAATAAACAACCAATTGATAGCGTCGAATTGATATTATTTAGTAATAAAAATACAATAAATTAGATAGAAAAATCTAAACATTTCACTAGTGATAATTGGTAACTGCAAATTCGTGCCTGAAAAATCAGCAATTTATGTAATTTTTCGATCGCTATCGACAGTAACTGTGTTAGCGAGAGAATTACAACGTTTTTGCAAGCAAATCAAAATAACGAGCTCATAATAATTAAAAGTAAGCGCTACGAAAGTTTTGTAAACAATTTTATAAAGGAAATGAGTCATTTAAATGATATTCCTAAGCTACTTGTTATTTATTTATTTATTTAATTAAGGTTCACCAACAGTTGTTACAGACATTACACAGATACATAGGAACATACAAGTAATTGTGTCTTAAAACTAACTGCACAACCAATTACAGGCAAACACCACATGCAAAATGCTCTTTAGAAAATATAAATTAAATTTTAAAGACTGTACTTACAATTCTAGATAATAATGATTAAATACTAATACTAATGACGTCTGACAAATGTCGATATTGAGTCTGCGTGGACGTCAACCAGGTCGCTGCGTTCGTTTATGAGTTTGCACATGCGGGGTACAGGTGAATTAGCACCAGACCACTGTACGGCGAGCTGGTGGAGCTAAGGGTGTTACAGGTTTGCGAGGTGGTCTACGGTTATTATAGCTGTGACAATAGTATTTTGACAAAGACACGAAAACTGTAATTTTGAATGACTTCCACCTGTTACCCACGGGTGGCCACGCGGGGGTAAACAGAATGTTAAATAATATTAGGAAGTACTATTATTGGACAGGAATGACTAATGACGTAACAGAATTCGTAAATAAGTGTGGAAGTTGTCAGATTCAAAAGCACACCAGTATGCATACGAAGGAACCGATGGTCATCACATCCACGGTGTCCACTGCTTTTGAAAGAGTTAGTTTAGATTGAATGGGTCCTTAAACCATAAGTATATTCTGACATTACAGTGTGATTTAACAAAATACGTCGAAGCGTATCCCTTACAGAAGAAAGATACCGTTTCTGTAGCTAGGTTATTTGTAAATAATTTTATTCTGAGATATGGTATCCCTAGAGAGATAATAACAGACGAGGGAACAGAGTTTATGTCATCAGTATTTACTGAGATTTGCAATTTGTTGCCTATAAATTTTATTTTTATTTTATTTAAGTATTAAGAGACAATAAACAGCTACAATATAAAAACATTACAAATAATAATATAGGCTCATAAGTAGTATTAACAATATTGCAGCCCACAACATTATTTATTTATTTATATATTCTTTATTGTACACCACAAAAAACATAACAACAAACATTAAACCTTAGTATCTCTAAATGTTACAGCATTACGTTTACTAAGAAAAAACATGTGCTGAATTTCAATTACTTTCTTGGAAACACTACCCTAAACAAGGTTTCATCCCTCCGTGACCTAGGCGTAAATCTTGACTCAAAGCTCCATCTTGACACCCATGTAGACAACATAGTCAATAAGGCTTATAAAATGTTTGGTTTCGTAATGAGAGCGTCTAGAGAATTTCATCGGCCTTCTACCTACTTCCATCTATACAGATCAATAATAAGGCCACAACTTGAATACGCAGTACCCATTTGGAACCCTTATTACAAAAAGTACATTGAGATCATTGAGTTGGTTCAACGTAAGTACCTCCGTTCCATGCATCACAGATGCTATAAAACCAAAATGTCCTATAAATTATTACTAGAAAAATATAACCTCATAACCCTACAATCCCGTCGCACCCTACTTGAAATGATGACTCTGTTTAGTATATGCCGTAATAAATTTGATTGTACTGATCTTGTGAACAGTTTGTGCTACCTGATCCCTCGTACTGTAATCGGTCGAGAGGTTCGTTCGAGACGCCTATTTGCTACTTCGTTTTGTCAAACGAACTCAGGCACTCGCTCACCGTTACATCGCTTGGTTGACACCTATAATAAACAGTTTGGCTCTACTGATATTATGTTTCTCAGCAAAGCTGTATTTAAGAGTGAGATTACAACTATTTTAAGAGATAGCCCTAGTATATAGTTAATAAGTGTTTTTTTTTTAAGTGTTTTTTTAACTTGCTCTGCTAACAGCTAGCTATTCTGTATTGTAATCTGTGGATAACGTATTGAGTAGTGTATTTGTTACTTTTATTGCAAGTTTTATATTGTATGCCTACTGTCTAATATACTGCTGTTTGTTATTCCTAACAAATAAAATAAAATAAAAATAAACTGAACACTACTTAATATACAATGGGCGGCCTTATCACTTTCAGCGATCTCTTCCAGGCAACCTTGGAATGGACAGAGATTTTCCTGGACATAAAATCCGCATGTTAACAAAATTAAGATAAAGTAAAAAGTGCCACTAGGTTAGCAATATAAAAAAAAAACAAATATAGACATACAATACAATTAATTAATTCTATAAAAAAATAACAAAATTGATAGATTATAAAATAAAAGGAATTGACAGTACAATACAATTCATTAATAAAAATAATTAAAACAGTTTAGATAAATTTAGAATAAAGGACTCACACTATTTCTTATTATCATTGGATAAGATTTTAAAAACATGGGACTTAAATTTTGATTTGGAACATACAAAAATATCAATATCAATGAAGTTGTGATTATAAGATTCCACCATCCGACGAACAGGGCAACGCAGTCCCGAATTAGTGCGACAGGTATTTACAGCGAACAATGTACCTGCACGGACACTACGCATAATTACAGTGCGGGGGACCACATAACATAACTTACTCGTGAGATCAATGGAATCGAAGTGGTTATGAACAATACCATGTAGTATGTTGGCTTCTAGAAACTTACGCCTAGATTCCGATGTTAACATAATTATATTTACTTAGTAATTGTGAATACGACAAACACCTTTTATAGCACCTATAGTACATGGCTCGAAGAAATTTACGCTGGACTTTCTCGATCATATCTATATATTTCTTATAAAACGGGTTCCAGATTGGGACCGCATATTCGAGCTGTGAGCGTACAAGCGTCTTGAATAAGTAAAGATATGTAGAGGGCCGTTTGAACTCAGTAGACGATCTCATGACAAAACCATACATCTTAAAAGAACTATTAACAATTCTTTCTACGTGTTGATTAAACGATAATTTATTGTCTAGTAGAACACCAAGATCTCTTACAATAGTGGTGTTACTTAGCAAGGCATTGGTGCCGATTCTGTTGTACACCGAACTAAACTAGCTAAACTATCACTAAAATTCCTTACTTTTGGCTATGAGAATCTTAACGCTATTCTGCAAAATAAAATCTCTAAATTTAAAAATAATTTTGACACATCTAAAATCTTTGGCAATTGCGACTCCACGTGATACTTGTTTGCCGTACCACGTGATTTTTTTTTAGAGCCAGAGTCGCGCATTATTTTGCAGCCTCGACATGTTTTGTATGGAATTTTTCACTTTTTGTATGGAAAATATGAAAAAAAAAATTGTTTTTTACCAACACGTTGGATTTTAGATGTTCCGGGGTTTTTTTAAGGGGGTCGAAATTTTCATTATTTTTGCGATAGGACACACCGTTTTCGAGATATAAGCAAAAGAAAAGAAGAAAAGACACAGTACTGTTTTTGCATCTGAAGTCGAGGTGTTGGTGTGAATTTTAGTTCATGACAACTAATTTTATTCCACACCTTTTTAATCGCGATTAAAAACAGGCAGATTTAGTTACGACAATCAAAATTTTTGGTGAAAAACGTAAAATTCAGAATAGCAAAATTGCCATTTTCACTAAATTATAATCTCAGTGCCATCTTAGTGCTGTGAAACTAAAATTTGGTTAAGTTGTGTCACTTTAGTCAATTTCAGAATGGGAAATCGTCGTTTGACAGGAATAAACTAAATTCTGGTGATTTTTAGTCTAGTTTAGAGAATTTTGTGACAAGAGAATCGGCACCATTATTTAGCGTATCTTAAAATTTGTGATAAATTTGTTTTTTGTGAAATTTATATAATGACATTTGGAGACGCTTAAGTGAAGTTTGTTGTCAAGACAGTATGCTGAGAGACTATCTAAGTCTTCTTGAAACTTTAAACAGTCTTCTATAGTAGTAATAGTTTTAAAGGCTTTCAAATCATCAGCATACATAAGAAATTTAGTACTTAAGAAGCATTTCCCAATGTCATTTATATATACAAATTATATATTAAATAGGAGTGGTCCCAGGATTAAGCCCTGTGGAACACCAGATGTTATAGACACTGTATCAGACTGATGGCCACTCACAACCACCTTCTGTGTTCTATTTTTAATGTACGATGAAAACCACCGAAGTAAGTTTTCACGTATGCTATTAAAATCGCTATAATTTTCCTCTACTCACCCGGTGTTGCCACACATTTCCCCAGAACAAACCCCCAACCCATCTCGCACCCACTTCGAGAAACGACATGTCAGTGAGTCAGTGAGTGAGTGGCTCTGCAGTTTTATATAACTATAATTTCGTGATCGACCTTGTCAAATCAAGAGCTTATCATCACGAAACTCTGGGATTATTGGAAAATACTACATAAGGTTCTAGGAGTGTTAAGTACGAGGACAGACGAGTGAAACAACTGCTTGCTAGTAATGCCCTGACGTATATTCCCTTACGTACGTATAGGTGCGTAGGCACACGCACACATACTCAACATTCCTCCCCTTAGCTTAAACAACTAAGCTTCAGGCCGTTTCGTTACTTACTTCAGAAACTAAATATTCGCATCACCTCCACGACGGTAGCGAAACGGCGAAGCCATACATTTTTACTGATATGTAGAATTTGTGAAGTTAGGGTCGGTAGAGTTAGGCCGTGTAGATTCAGAAGCTTGGCTCTACATGAGATCTGATATCTTTTTCACAGGGCAAACCTTATGTGGTCGTCTTGGCAACATTTTACACGAAATGTTTTGGTGGGATATACTAATTTCTAATAGTACTGTTTGTAGTTGACTTCAGGCCGATTGCGTTTAGACCGTAATGTGGGCACAGGCTCACTTGCCTGCTGTTGCGGTGGCACTTCGCCAGCATATGCAGTGCTAGGAGAGCCAGCTAAGGCCTCCTGGTACTCCTCCTCCTTGGAATTGTCTGGTGTTGTTGGCTGTGAAACAACCACTGGGGGTGTACATGGGGGTGTGGCTGCTCTTGCCTGGTCGGAACTATTTGCACCCATTGACATCTCTTCACTTCCTTCCCCAGTGCCTGGTGGCGGCGTCTGTTTATAAATCAGCGTCTCTGTCGTTGGGCCACCACTTAGCTCCTCTAGGTCTATGTCCACGACTTTGTCGTCTTTGTAATCGTCGCCTTTATACATTATTATCTGATTTTTGTGTTTTCTTAATGTCTTCAAAGATACTTCATCTTTAATTAAATACACCACTTTGCCGATTTTTTTAATGACTATCTCTTTGCACCAAGTGTATTTACCATTAACTGTTTGATTTTTATTACAAACTGTGTCGTCGCGTCGACGACCGACGCCCCGCACGCCCCGCCCGCCCCTGTCCGCACCCTCTGGCAGGCAAGCGCGAGATAAGAAATCCGCACTGTTATTAGCACTACGCACATATTCGATTTTATAGTTGTACCCGCTCAGAAACAGTGCGTATCTCGGTAGTCTGTTTGCTGAAACTTCAGGCATACCACGGTTCGGCCCGAAAATCGACAACAGTGGCTTATGATCGATCCGGAGAATAAACGGAATCGACCTGCCATATAAATATTGATGGAAACGCCTCACCCCAAAAATAATCGCGGTCGCTTCCTTTTGTATCTGAGAGTAACGTTCCTCAGCAGCATTAAGCGTCCTCGATGCAAAAGAGATCGGTCTCTCTGACCTATCGGTTTCTGCTTGCGATAATATTGCTGAAAGACCTACCGGTGATGCATCTACTGTTAAGATTATAGTAGCGTCTGGGTTAAAATGTGCCAATACTTGATCTGACGCTAAACATGTTTTAATAGCTACGAGTATGAACGCTTCATCTTGTTCCTTTGTCCATTACCACCTATTACCCTTTTTTAGCAACTCATACAATGGACATAAAATCGAAGACGCGTTAGGAACAAAGTTCCTGTAATACATAGTTTACCAACCCCAAAAATGACTTTAATTGATTAATATTAGCCGGCACCGGTGCTTCCATCATGGCGTTTACTTTCTGTGGTGACTTATGGAGTCCATCTTTATTTATCACGTAACCTAGGTAATTGACCTCGTCTTTCAAAAACACACATTTTTCATTTTGTAAGGTAAGTCCCGCGTCTTGTAATTTTAGCAGCACCTGATGTCATCTATTCATATCGTCGAGCATACAGTGTGTGCCGGGCACGCCAGCCAGCACGTCCTCCATCGCGCGCTGGAACACGGCCAGCGCGCTTGCAATACCAAAACATAGGCGCGTTTATTTGAAAATTCCCCTATGCGTATTTATGCAAGTTAATTCTTGTGACTCGTCATCTAACATAAATTGGTTGTAAGCATTTGACAGGTCCATATTGGTAAACTGCTATCGCCATACAACTTTGAAAAAAGTTCAGTTACTGTAGGCAAAGGATGCTGATCGATAACTAACTGTTTGTTTACACCGGTTGATTATAATAATGTTGTTGTGTGTCGTGGAGAAATCGGCGCATATACGTATAGATCCATTTTACTTTAGCACGGGCACGATCGGTGACGCAGACCGCGCGTGATCGCCCGGCTTCAATACACCTAACCCTACTAAACGATCTATTTCTTTGTCTACTTTACTTTTCAAAGCGAAAGCTATCGGTCGAGCCCTAACAAAAACTGGCTTCGCATATTCCTTTAATTGTAATTTCACTTTAGATTTATTAAATAATCCTAATTTATCCGAAAAGACCGATGGATAACGGCATGGCAATGTATCAAACCAATCATTTTTATCTAATTGGTCACAATATTGTATCGCCAACAATTCTAACCTAAATTTTAAAATGAAATCGCAACCGAGAATCGGCGCGGCGGCGGGCGGTCCGCCGCCGCCGTCTCGCACGACAAAAACACAGAGTATATGCGATGTGTTCGCATAACTACTTGTAACTGCGCTTTACCCTCACAAACAATTTTATCACCCGTATACATGAAAACAAACGTTTACTAGTCACCGACAATGGTACAGTCAGCATCAAAAGTTGATGACCACATTTAGATTTTCAAAATCGCTGTACACCGTATTATACCTAAATCGCTCAACATGACAAGCGCCAGAAATGAATGATTATCATAAAAGGGCATAAGTAGGTGACCATCACTTTTCAAAAGTCGCTAAACAAAGTTATAGTAAAAAAAGCATAACATTCTTCGTCTCTAAAGTCTCTGAACAAATTTTTGACAAAAATAGCATACCATCGTTTAACTCTAAAGTCCCTGAACAAAATTAAATGTTTTTTGGGTTTAATATGTGTGTGTATTTTTTTACGGTAGGTTTATGTGTTTGGTATATAAATTAAGTAGACACATGCACATGTAAATCACTACCCATTTATTTATTATCAACAAAATTTAATTGGTTCGATAAATCAATAAGTACAGTTACTACCGGTCTTCTTAATTTCATCAACGTTTCCTTCATTATCCCATCGCCTTATCCACAAGTACACGGTGTTACGCTACAAAAATTAAAAAAAACCTGCATTAGAACCTAACACCTTATTGATCGGAAGTGACCCTATGCTATGCGTCCGATTTTGATTCTACCCTGTTAGATTCCCACTAAGGACAAACATTCGTGTGACGAATACGTGTGTTTGTTATAAGTCTTGGTATTAATCCTTTCTTACTAATATTATAAATGTCAAAGTTTATATGTTTGTTATTCATCACGATAAAACTACTGAATACGTTTGTTATAAGTCTTGGTATTAATCCTTTCTTACTAATATTATAAATGTCAAAGTTTATATGTTTGTTATTCATCACGATAAAACTACTGAATACGTTTGTTATAAGTCTTGGTATTAATCCTTTCTTACTAATATTATAAATGTCAAAGTTTATATGTTTGTTATTCATCACGATAAAACTACTGAATACGTTTGGATAAAATTTGGAACACCAAAATTTGGATGTATGTGATAATCTCATAATTATTATTCATAGCATATTAAAAACACCTCATTGTTACATACTATATAATCTCAAAATACATAAAATAAAATAACTTACAGCAACTCCCATTTCTCTAGCTATATCGGCAACAGAAAGTCCTTCTTCTCGCAATATCACTATTCTGTGACGTTCATGTCCAGTAATATGAACATTAAATGGCATTATAATGTTTATTTGTCACATAAGCGCAATTGATAACTGATACAATATTTATAGATGATAAATAATTGCAACCGCAATGGTCTACATCCGATACAAAGTGATAATTAAGTAGAAATATTCTTTTTACATTCAAGGGTAAACAGTTTTTCAAATACCCACAACAACGTTTCCCAAAGAATTGAATTAAAACGGAACTTGTGTGAATTTTGAAAATGAGTGTTATATGTATACAAATTAGATTCTAATTCAATCGAACTATAAAAATCATAAACTAAGTCGACGGTATGAATTTAAAAAGAATCTGCGTGATTTTTGATAGGGAGTCTTATAGCTATACAAATAAGGTTACTATTCAATCGTAATATAGAAAGCTTAGATGACGTCGACGGAATAATTTTTAAGCGGAATTTGCTTATCTTTATAATCGTGCTTGCGAGCTTATTTTGAAAAATAGGCTTAAAAATGTGCTTGCCGCTTGAACACCCACTTCTAATATTTCTCATTGATACTATGAAAAAAAAAACAAAATTATTTTGGAAAGTTAAATTCGTTTACATACATTGTTTTACATGATTTAGTTTGGATAGGACAATATTGGATTTATATCTCTGAAGATAGTAACGAGCACTTTTTTAGTTTGCAATTCAGCTACTTTTGATAGTATAAGTTTACACGCTACGTATCCGAAACAAAGTAATGTTCAGTAACTTTTGTTATTTAAGATGTTAAGTTATTTCTGGACGTTGCCGTGATTACACTAGATGGTCAGTGGGTCGTCTTTAAATAACCAAAACAAGCATTTTATACTGTTGAGTGACTTTTGTAAAACTGAATGTTATGATGTTTTCAGATATTATGACGATCAGCAATTTTTGACAAAATGGTGTTCAGTGACCTTTATGCGGCAGCTCCGAGGGTATTGCCTGACATTGGACTACGGGTTTAATTTCACAGTTTTCCAGCCCTTTTCCAATTTTTCCTGAAAATGTATTGGGTCCCGTAGTAGCGCCATCGATATGGTAGCTCATTCATATGAAGCAAACAGACAATCCATTGCAATGGTTTTTTTTTTCTAGTAAACGTATGATTCCTCCATACTTTCCAACGTTCACATTCGTCCCGTCGTCGTCGCATCCAATTGCTTGTATACCACCTATACAAAGCTTTTCATTTAAAAAATATTCTGTGATTGCCTTTACTATCATTTTAGAAGTTCCGGAAGTTGGTGTAATGTGACCTAAATAAATAGAGCCTGGTTCTTTTATAAGTGATATGTGTTCCTCCAGTATCGTTTGCCTGTAATACTTTGCTCCTTGTTCTATCATCGTAAAAGTTCGGTTTTTGCGTCCATAGAAATATAAAGCGGGGATTGATTGTTCTTTGTCCTCAACATTATACTTTGTCGTGTTCTGGTTCTTTCTCTGCGCGATTTGCTTTTGTCAATCACCGCGGCACACTCTGTTGCTTGCAAAACTACGGAAGCAATAGCTGCTCCTGCCCTGTCGGATATTCCAAACCTATCGCAAGTCTTTGAAAGCGCAGAAAAATTGATTCCGCTGCATACCTTCTGAGATGTAGTGGGTACCTTAACTACTACTACGGGATCATCCAAATCGGAATCATTGGTAATTGATGATGATGAAGTATTAAGTGGTTCTATTGGCTCTTCGATGTGATCTGTGGTTTTATTTTGTGCGTTTTGTCGTTGTAAATATTTTCTTTTCAATGATTTTCTGAGTTGATTAGTACTAGTGACGTCGACGTTTCCTATAATCATTTTTCTCGAGGTGCGTTGATCAATCAGGAAAATACGCTCATTTGTTGGTACTCTTCTTTCTTTGGAACAGGTGCAGGTGTTTAAATCCTTGCATTTGCAAGAACAAATGTCGAAGAGAGCCTTGCTATTGCGCTGAAACTCATTTACGTTCTTCTGGGGTATTTTCGGGTGAGATTTAAGGAGGTTCTTATACTTAAGGTGGTACGATTTTAGCATTTGACACACTCTAGCGTGTGTTACAGTTGGTAAAGATGCTTTAATCCAAATACCTTCAATTTTTTTCGCTACAATATCCGCAATTTCCGAAAATGTTGGCTCTTTCTGCGAAATTTTGTTGAACTTGACTTCCCTTCTCGTCCATTCGTAATATTTGATCACATCCTCGTAAGTTGGTAGCACATTGTCTTTTATGTCGCACAATTCACCTAGCAAAGGACATTTGACACTTTCGAGTACGTTCCATAGTGATACGTCATGTTCGTGAACGGGCGCCGCCGCGCCGTCAGTAGGCACTGGTCATTTCTTAGCTACCACGGCTTGTTTTAATTCCATAATTGTTTTTTATCTTTTTATTACGAACGCTTTTAACGTGCACGTCTTTCTACATCGTTCTCACATGTATAATTACAAAATGAATGATGTAACCACTTTATTGTAACAATATTTTGATTTAAAAGAGTGTCCATGGAGTTTCTTGCCCGTTCTTCTCCATAGGTACCTACTACGCTTTGGAATGGGCAACTAGCTTCATCTTTCTGACTGACCGACCCCTTGACAATTCAAAAGTGCCTGTAATTGGTTTATTTGAAATAAATGCTTTGAGTTTGAGTTTCAGTTTGTGACACTGAGCAAAACACGTCCTCTACCTCACTAGCCGCAGCGTCACTGAGGTGAAAAAAATGGCGCGCTAAATGCAATTTCGCCCACCCTCCCCCGCACCTCATGCCTCTAAAAAATATTTGAAATGCGTTTGATGCGTGTTTTATCGAAATAGACTATATTTGCTGTTGTTTAACGTTTTAAATAGGTTTAAGATGCAATTGAAATGTGTTCTAAATGGTACGTAAAAATACACCTCAAATGTAATTTTTTCAAAATTTTAAATCCAATCTGAGGCAGTAAGCCAAAATAGAATCAAATAATATTTTGCACACATGCTTGTTCTATCCCAATACACACACTTTTTTGCTATTAGAAAAAAAAAGCACAAATTTTTTTTTTGACCCACCCTATCCATGCGATGGGTTCACCGACTCCATCGCCCGCGCAATCTTGAACAGCTGATCGTGCGGCGCGGCCTGAGCCTCGGCGGCGGCGCGGCGCCCGCTGCCACACGTGCACTCCGCGCGGTCTCCGCCAACTCCATCGCCTTTGTTAATGTCAGGCCCGCGAGATCTTTCGAGAACAGCTTCTCTATGTCGGATCCCGGTAACATTCCCATGACGTCCCGCAGCGCTTCTTCCACGTTAGAGAACCCGCAGTGCGCCGTCAGACCTCGTAACCTCGCGGCCCACTGTGCATACGTCTCCCCCTCTTGTTGCGTAGCCGCGTAAAAGTTGTACCGTTCGTCAAAACCACACCACTTTGGAGTGCAATGCTCGTCCAGAAGCTTAAGCACATCATCATACGGTACGTCTTGCTGCAGCCGATTTGCCAACGCGAGATCCGCCGCCAACTTGTGTGTGCTATCCGCGAGTGCGCTCAGCAAGATAGCTCGTCGCATTGTTCCTGTAGGATCGCTCGTCCCGGTGATGTCATTAGCCACATACCACTGTTTAATGCGGCACTTGTAGGTCTCCCAAGACTGTACATTGTGATCAAACACTGTTACCTAATAAACCAAAAACTGTGCCGAACATTTTTACTTTTACTTTACGTAGGTACTCGTCGCCAATGTTAAGTACGAGGACAGACGAGTGAAACGACTGCTTGCTAGTAACGCACTGACGTATATTCGCTTACTTACGTATAGGTGCGTAAGCACACGCACACATACTCAACAAGGAGCTTATCTTAGAATTCAGTGTGACAATAACAAAACAGATCGGAGCAGTTGGCTACCATTCTGGTGCTTTTCTTTTAACACTACATTACACTCTGAGACAAAATACACTCCATTTGAGTTAGTGATATAATATGAAGCAAGTGTGCGTGTGCCTAAGAGGCAAAGGCCTTGTTAGGCAGCAGTTTGGTAGCCATTTCCATCATGGAGGAACCAGTATACCGCGCGAAGTTCCAGGGTCAAGCTAGCCGTGGACGTGGCGCAGGTGGTGCCGATGCAGCAACCCGCCGCGATACGGATCGTTGCGAGGTTTGCGGCATGAAAAATCATAGTGGTGAAAAGTTTCGTTATAAGGGCTATACGTGTCAAAAGTGCGGTGTAAAAGGCCATTTAATAAAAACATTTTACAAAAAAAAACAACCGACTTCAAAAAAAAACACTACAAAGTGCAAAATAACTTTAATTTCGGAAGTCGTTGTCTATGGTTTTGTATTTTCGTTTTTTGCCACCGACTTCCGAAATTAAAGTTATTTTGCACTTTGTAGTGTTTTTTTTTTAAGTCGGTTGTTTTTTTTTGTAAAATGTTTTTATTTTTCACTTTTTAGTTGTGGTACCTACCACACACACATTCGTATACCTCTAGGTACTAGCTATGTAAATAACAGTGAGAGGAAGTTATTTTAACTTCATCATTATACACTAAGTGGAAAAAATACGTGAAGTGAAAAAAGATAAGTTAACTGAAAAACTACCAAAGCAAAGTTAGTAAAATTTATATGGGACCACCCTTGAAGCATACCCTATCAATTAAAAAAAGAATTTTCGAAATCGATCCACAATTGCCGGAAATATCGCGTAACAAACATACAACAAAAAAAAAAACAACATACAGTCGAATTGAGAACCTCCTCCTTGTTTGAAGTCAGTTAATAAGTATCTATTTCAATTCAAACTCAGTCGCATACATTAACCTGTGTTGGTCCCAAAAGTCAAGATTAGGTAGTTACAAATCCTTATACCCCAGTTACCTTCCACAGCTGTAACAAATCGCGCATGATAAGAGTCTTTATGGTAATTAAACATATGTTTTTTTCGAAATAGTTTTTATAACCTTTGTAGTGAGTACAGGCGTGATATTATGTTGTGTGATGGCGTAAACAATGCTTAGATATGCTATAGCAACAATCGCGGTTATTCTGCTGTTATTCATTGAAGAGTTCCCCCGATTTCTACAAGATCCCATCATCAGATATTGAAATGGTGACAATGAGACCACACGGAAAGCACCAGCTTTCAAATAAAAAAAGAATCATGAAAATCGGTTCACCCAGTCGCAAGTTATGAGGTAACAAACATAAAAAAAAAAAAAAAAATACAGTCGAATTGATAACCTCCTCCTTTTTTTGAAGTCGGTTAAAAAAAGTGCGCGGTAACTCAAAAAACTCGCGTGTTTATCATGTTGATTTAAAGGAAGGCAGCGGCAACCAGCCCCAGGACAAGGGTTGTGAGGAGTGCCAGAATTTTAACATAAGGTACACGGCTGATAAGCCTTTTGAAATTGAATTAGTTTTAGGTGACCCATTAATTCAAATGGAACTAGATTCAGGATCGGGTAGCACTGTTATTTCAGATATTTTTTATTTCAAAAAGTTTTCGCAGTATCAGCTTCAAAATTGCAATGTAAAAATGTGCTTGTACAATGGAATGTAATATTAAGTAAGTAATGGTCAGTTATTAGAGAACCTCTACGCTCTTCGACAAAATTGTTATTGGAAAAATAAAAATATTCCTTTATTAGTATCACTTATGAATGAGGTTTAAGAGTTGCAGGTAGCTTCTTCCTGTCCATTATTAATGTATACTTTACGAACATGGTTAACTAATATTAATGTAAATGAAATAATTATAGCAAATCTGGAATCAATAAAAAAATCTAAACGTTCATACGATAGTAATATATTAAAATGTGAAGTTATTAATGAATTATATACAAAGTATAATGGTTGGTTTTACATATTTACAGATGGGTCGAAGAGTGTAGAAGGTTATGGGTCTGCATATTAAATACCTAATATAGATTTAAGCACTCAGGATAATTGTTTTAAAATAAGAGAACCTACATCCATTATGACGTTGGAGCTCATTGCAATCTCAGAGGCTTTGACCTATATAATTAATCATTGTGGACCTAAAAATGTTGTCATTTGTACAGACAGCAAAAGTTCATTACAACATATAGCTCGGTGCACCTCTGGTCACAGAGGTGCATCGATAGCTTATGTTATTTTATCTAAAATTGATGAAATTACATTAAAGGGCATCCAACTGAGATTGCAGTGGGTTCCATCGCGTATTGGGTTGCGGGGCAACGAAGAGGCGGATATGTTGGCGAAATTAGCGACTAGGAATGGAAAAGAAATAAATATTATATTAGCTTATTCCGATTTTTTACCAAAATTTAAAAATAAATGTGTTATGATTATTGGAAAGAATATTTTAATAAACGGTCATTAGAGAAGGGTTTATGGTATAAAACCATACAGTGTGAGCCTCTTCGCGTGCCCTGGTTCATGAATAATGATATTAGTAGAAAACTGATTGTTACTGCTCTTAGACTCAGATCTGGACACATTCCATGCAAAAAATTTGCCTTCATGATGACTAAAATCGATTCACCTAATTGTGAGGAATGTGGAGTTGTGGAGGACCCACTCCAATCCAGTAGAAATAATTTAGTAAGGTCCCTGAACTTGAACAGAACTGATGTAGGCATGTTCCATACAATTTTATCCCAACCAAATTGCGATGATGCAAAGGATTTGTTCAAATTCATGGCCCACGTCTTGTGAAAGTACAATTGTTTAGGATACGATGGGACTGGCATACGCTATGCGTAAAAGCCCCTATAAATAAATAAAGAAAAAAAAAATGGAATTAAATTCTCTCCACTAGGATTTTTCACTACTAATGCAAAATTTACCCGTAATAATTTACGAAGAAATATTAAAGTTTTCGTAGTTAAGAGTGGAGGCACTCCATTGTTAGGTAGGGATTTCATGTCCGCTTTTAATTTAATAATATCAACTCTTTAGTAAGTAGCGGTTATGATGTACTGGAATTACTTGGAAAATATCCAGATCTATGGCGAGATGATAAATGATAAATGATTTTATTTCTGTAAGTAGGTTTTTACAAACACTTTTACACGTCAATCATATTTTTTTTTAAACTAGATGAGGTCGGCGTTTCCTATCTGACTACTCTGAGAAGAAAGGCCGAAACAAACTCAGAGGTCACAGTCTCTTTTAAAGTCCAGACAGAATCTTGGTCAGATCATGTGAAGGCTATGTAGATCGGTGTCTGAAATGGTCTTTTGAGGAAAGAACCCCACAGATTGAGTGGACCTGTCCAGTCAGTGCACGCAATTGTCAGCAATCGTGCAGCTCAACTCAGAACTTAAGGAGCTCAACGATTCGACGAACAATACCAAAGAAAGGACATTTGAGTAGGCCGCACAAGTTACTCAAACTGCCAGATCATGATTACACTAAGAGTAAAAATACAAAAAAAAAAAGCAATGACCAACATAGTTCTCACATTCACAATAGTTAAAATAATAGCATAATACTTTACAAAGTAAATACTCTTGTCATAGTATATGTATATAAAATTCATTAATGTCAATGTGTATATAAAATCCGGACATAATCATTGAGGACCATGCAGATTGGTGTCTGAAATGGACTTTTGAGAAAAGAACCACACAGATTGAGTGGACCTGTCCAGACAGTGCACGCATTTGTCAGTAACCGTGCAGCTCGACTCAGAACTTAAGGAGCTCAACGATTCGACGAACAATACCAAAGAAAGGACATTTGGGTAGGCCACATAAACTACTCAAACTGCCAGAACATGATTAAAACTGGAATAATAACCCACATAGTCCTCACATTCACAACAATTAAAATAATATAATACTTTATACAGTAAATATTCATGTCATTGTATATGTAAAAAATTATAGATACTTATAGCAAAGATTAAAAGTACAATAGTTAGCAAAAAAAACAATAAAATAAATCAACATTCCCTGTGTAAATTTATTGGAACAGCTCACTCCCAAGCCTTTTTGTCCTCAATAAAGTATTTGACAGTATAATAGGCTTTCTGGCATAGTTTCCTTTTTATAAAAGATTTGAATTTATTAAGGCTTAGTTCTTGAATGTGGCTAGGAAGTTTATTATAAAAATGTATACATTGACATCTAAACGAGCCACCTATTTTCTTGAGCCTGGTTGTAGGAACAACAAATTTGTGTTTGTTCCTAGTATTTATACTATGGATATCACTGTATTTTTTAAACAGATTAATATTTTTATGTGCATACAAAAGATGAGTTGGGTTCATTTAATTTAAAGTGACCTTACAACTAAAAGAAAACTCTGTTACGAAGTTTTTTAAGCCACGAACTGTACCCTTTGCCCTAAGAGATAAGGTCAAACAAGAATTAGAGCGGTTTGTAGGTTTAGGTATTTTGGTGTCCATAAATCACGCGCAATACGCCACCCCGATAGTGCCGGTGTTAAAGGAAAACGGACCTGCCTTCGTCCTCTGACGAAGATCGTCTACTACTGAGCTCAGCTTTTTTTTTTCCTAACTATGGCATCTCGTAGGTGACCTAGAGAGGTCGTCACTACTTAACCGGACTATCCTGTGGTTGCCTTAAGTGAAACTCAAAGCCTCCAGCCAGGGGTGAGCTCAGCTAGGATTGCACCGCCATTTATACTCTCTTGTTTCACGTCGCAGCGCGACGGCTCGTCGCGCCAGTGTGAACGGTGTTGCGACGCGATAATATCTCAGAATCGCTACGCGACACGTCGCGCGACAAGTCGCGCCGGTGTGTAGAGCCTTTATACTCTCTTGTTTCACGTCGCAGCGCGACGGCTCGTCGCGCCAGTGTGAACGGTGTTGCGACGCGATAATATCTCAGAATCGCTACGCGACACGTCGCGCGACAAGTCGCGCCGGTGTGTAGAGCCTTTATACTCTCTTGTTTCACGTCGCAGCGCGACGGCTCGTCGCGCCAGTGTGAACGGTGTTGCGACGCGATAATATCTCAGAATCGCTACGCGACACGTCGCGCGACAAGTCGCGCCGGTGTGTAGAGCCTTTATACTCTCTTGTTTCGCGTCGCGTAGCAAGTGCGACGGTGTCGCAGCGCGACGGCGTCGCGGCGCGACGGCATACGGATGTACCTATGGTGTCGCGCTGCTCGACGCGCCGCATCGGCGCGCGGCGTCGCAGCGCGACAGGTCGCTCCTGTGTGCACTGTCGCGCGCGTTTTCATAGAAATTGTTCTACGTATATAATGTCGCAGAATCGCCACGCGACACGTCGCACCGTCGCGTCGCGCCAGTATTGACGAGCCTACACTCTCGCGCAAAAAGCGAAATAGGAAGGCGGTAGATTATAAAAAAATATTTTTAACGATTTTGTTTTGTCATCTGATAATCTTTGGTATTGTAATTAGTTTTAAAGAGAGTATTATAATATTGTCACCAGGTTTCAAAATCTAAGTGTGAAGGTGTGATATATATGAAGCAAGCGCTGCGCGGGCGCGCACCAATAAACTAGTGTTCAAGCAATACGGGCGTTTCCTTTCTCTCCCCGCTCTGCATACGTATCAGTTAGTATTTGGGAAAAATTTGAATTTACCATCTAATAAAGCACAACATTCAATTATGTTGATCCTTTATATAATCCTGATTCTTACCCTTTGGAGCTAAAATACAACTTCAAAGAGCACAAGCTGAAGCTAGAACTGAAGCTAGAAACTATCAAAGAAAAGTAATCATATTAAGGAAATGAAGCGGTCACAAAATAAATCAAAAACTATGTGGAATATTATTAAAAATAACCTTAAGCCAGATTCCAAGTGCCATATTAAAAGGAGGTCGCGCGGGACGCGGTAGCAAGTGGACGTGCCTACGAAGCGAGCGCTCACTGCAGGTGACTCACGCGCACGACCGATAAGCCACCGTCATATAAATGTGAGGAACAAAACATTCCACACCGACGCGAGTTATAAAGTGAACTTTTATAGTAAATTGTTGACTGTAAAGACCCCGGGGGTCTCGTAACCCTCGGAAAACGTTAGAAATTGTGTTATTAATTAGTGCAAGTGAGATATAATCAAAAACAGTGTAAAATGTCTTCGGAGAACAACAATGTAACATTGGTAAATAACAGTGATATGGACACAGACCCGAATAATTCGGGATCAGACAGCGAAATAGTGAAGGACAAAGTGAAATCAGTGAAAGTAGATTTATCTGACTTTAATAAAAACATAGTGCAGTGCTGGGAATGTGAAAGTACCTTCCAGATGGATACTCCCCTGTGGGGTATAAATCAAATGAATACTAAGAAGATTCAGTGCAAAGTATGTATGAAATCCTTTCTTATCAAGGCTGCGCTAAAAGCAGAGCCAAAATATGACAACGGCACACTAAAAGTTGAGTCGTCTGTAACAATTTATACGGCAGGACTAGCTACCGGTGTGAAAAACATCCGCCCATGTATCAGCTGTAAAATAAAGAAGGAATTGACTATCATACCCATTGAAACCTTCACATCCGAAGAGTGGTTCATCTGTAAGTGCGGCAAAAACCAGTGTGCACTCATTGATATCGTTTCACAAAGTGAGCAACTGCCTTTGGCTGCCAGAAGATCAAGGAAAAAGAATAAACACGGAAGCAAAGCGATTAAAAACATCCAAGCCTCTAGAACGCCTCTTGCTCCGAGTACCTATGTGAATGTGGGCCATCAACTCCCACAAGCAACGCTGCAGGTGCCAGGAGTGAGGCCAGAAATGAGCGTCATCGCTCCGGACCCCGCCACCGTCCGGCAAGGTCTGCCTACTCAAGCGACTGTAGACAAAGTACAGACTACACTGGACGCGTGGAAAATTCCTCGACCCGTACAATCGCCCCCTATCGTAGGCAAGCCCAAACTACAAAAACCAGTGAGCGACAACAACCGCACTGCCCAAGTTAATCAAGAGACGTATCAACCAATAACTAGAGGAGCCAAAAGACAGCGTACGGGCGCATCCAGTTATACGATACCGACACAGAAAAACACCCATATCCCTAATATAATTATCAGGGATGAAAGTGCAATTAAAAATCAAGACACACTAAAGAAAATCAGAGAATCAGTAGCGAAGAACAGCTCAACTCTCAACGTTATGAAAGGCCAAATAAAAATTAGCCCTGATAACGCGACAGCGCGCGTGAACTTACTCACTACGATTGAAGCCTGTGGGATAACCAGAGTGATTGCACCAAAACCGAAGGCAGACAGACAACCAGCGACCAAGATCGTGCTCAAAAATGAGACTTACGGAGAATCCACCGACACCATTGCTAACGAGATAGCAGACTGCATCGGCATTAAACCAACATCAATCAAGCCACTGGGAAGAGCAGGTAAAACACACCTACTCATTTTTGATGGTAAACACAAATCGAGAGATCTCTTGGAGAACTTCAAAGCCTCGGAAAGAAAATTCTTCTGCGCACCCTCTATCAAGGTTGAGCCTTTCAGAGAAAACCCGAAGCACATTATACAGTGCAAGAAATGCTATGCATTCGATCACTCGAAACAATCGTGCTACGGCAAACAAGAGGAACCACAGATAGTTATTACCACGCTAGAGGGTACCACGACGAAAGTCTGCAGGAATTGTAAAGGAGAAGACCACGGCGCAAACAACGCCAAATGCCCTGTGTTTAAAAATGTAATAGCTAGACAAATGGAACAAGTACAGGCTAAGCAAACAAAGAAAGAGGAGAGAATTAAACGTTCAGTGGTAAGACTGGGTGTTAAATACGCAGACATCACGAATACCAGGCTATTTCCAACTTTGCCACAAAAAGAATCAGCACAGCCACAAACAGAACAAGTGCCACCAGTACTCACACTGGAGGGCCTCTTTCAGATGCAGACACAAATGCAACAGACACTGATGATGCTGATGGACACTATAAACAGGATACATTCACATCTCAATGGCTAACCATGAAAGTAAGAAAATACAAAACCTTAAAATCTTACACCTGAACACCCAAGGAGTATGAAACAAATTCAAAGAAATAAAAGCACTAGTCGAGAAATATAGACCGGCTATAATCATATTGAACGAGTGCAAGATCGACTTTGAGACTCAAAAATATGCTGTAAAAGGGTACGATAAACTCACCCACACATTGGAAAAACACTTAGCCACTGTCATGTATGTACAGAAGGGACTAAGGTGGGCTGAAACAGAAGTAACCCCAGGCTGGCACGATGAAAACAAGAAGATAGAAGGCGTAGGCATCAAACTTTTTACTAACCACGCAAGTGGACAATATATTAAGATCAAAGGAATATATATCCAAATCCCAAACCAACATCATGCTAGAGAAGAACTGGAGGAGACCCTAGCCGACGAGCCATCAATCATCATCGGCGATATGAACTTACGTATGCAAACCCTCGGCCACAGCAGAAACTCAGGCCTCGGCAACATTGTTAAAAAAGCAACGAGAGACGGAATCTGCTCGCTGAAACACGCTGATGCACCATCTAGACCTTTCAGCCAAGGTAACACCATCTTAGACCTGGCTATAATAACACACCAACAGCTAGAAGCGCAGGCCAAACAAGTCGAGAACGTCGGTTCGGATCACCTCCCGTGGTTGCTAACGGTGAATATTGAACACAATATAGAGGAACACCTATCCCGCAACACAAAGAAAATCTATGAGGACGAGAAACTGAGAGCGGCATACCAACAAACAATGTGGGAAGGTCTCTGCGACCTTAACAAAGAAATCACAACAGAAGACGATTGCGAGAAGTATGTCGGAACAATGGAAAATGCCATTGTCGCAGCCCTCGACACTCACGCACCCTTGAAAAATTCAACAAGGCAGGAACGACTACCAAAGGAAATAAACGATAAAATAGACTATCGAAACAAACTAAAACAAATGGTATGGCAAGCGAGACACTGCAGCCCCAAACTCCAACACGAAACACGCTTTCTTTACAACCAAGCTAAGAGAGAAGCTGAAAAAGTCCTGAAAGAATACTCCGAAAAAGGCTGGCTCAACCAACTCCAAGATAAACGGGACAATAGGTCACAAATGTGGCGCATCCAACGAAACATGAAGAAGCCTATAGTTAAACTACCAAACATCACGGGATGCAGTACAGAATTAGACACGATCGAAAAGCTCACCGATGCAGCCATAGTTAAAGAGGCCAAAATAGCGAAAGACGATGAGGGGACTGAAAAGACGACACCATTCCAACCGCTCGACCCAACGTCCAAAATAGAAGTGCAACTTGCACTGAGCAGATTCAAAAATAAAAAGGCCCCAGGGCCAGACGGAATAAAAGCAGACGCCCTCAAACTTGGGGGAGAAGTCTTCATTGAGGCATTTGTGCCTCTTGCTAACTTTGTATTGTCCACAGGTTACTTCCCTAAGCGATGGAAAACCGGCGTGTGCATATTTCTGCACAAGGCCGGCAAAGATCACCGTCAGGCATCATCGTACCGACCGATCACACTGCTCAACATCATGGGCAAGCTGTGCGAGCGACTGATCCTGAGAAGACTTGCCGCTACGGTCAACCGACTGCAACCAACGTTCCAACACGGCTTCACTAGGGCAAGAGGCACAGCAACCCAGATTCTACGTACCGGAAAAATTATCACTGATGCACTAGCCGCGGAAGACAGCGTCTCTATGATATCTACGGACCTGTCGAAGGCCTTCGATTCGATCAACCACAAGGGTCTAATGAAAAAACTTCAGAACCAAGACGTTGCCAACAACATCATTAAAATAATTGAGAACTACCTCGAAGGCAGAAACTTGAGAGGTAGATTTAGAACTACCATAACCAAAGACAAACCGATACCTCACGGCGTGCCCCAAGGCTCGATCCTGGGACCGATAATCTTCAACCAATATGTCCATGATATCTGGGACATACGAGACCACATCAGAGGTCTAAAACTCTCACAGTACGCGGATGACCTCTGTATAATCAACAGAGCCACGAACCCAGAACACGCAACCATGCGTGCTGAATGGGCAGCGGAAGCCATCGTTGACTACTACACGAGATGGGGGTTAAAGTGTAACATAGAGAAAACAGAATGCATCATGTTCTCGAAAAAGAAAAATTACCGGCCAACGGTTAAACTGAAACAACAAACGTTACACTATCAAAAGCAGATTAGATACCTTGGTGTCATCTTCGACAAACAGATGAAGATGAACCAGCACACCGAAAGGGTCGTCAAAAGGCTGAAACAAGTCAGAGGAGCGCTTGGTCCAATAATAGGACACAATGCGAAGACCGAACTAGACACGAAACTGGCCATCATTCAGGCCTGCAATCTACCACTAATGGACTATGGAGTGGTGCAACTACTCTCAAGGTATAGCGCAACGAACCTAACTAAAATCGAACGCCAATACAGACAGGAACTGAAAAATGCAGCTCAACTACCAAGACGAACACCCACGTAAGTCATCTGGGAGATGGCTGACATAGAAGCATGGCACCTACGCGCCGAGGATCTCAACACCAAAATGTTGGAAAACATTGCTAAATTAGACATAGAAGACCTTGAGTCCCCTGGGGACGCCTACCTGGCGCGCGGCGAGTTTAACCCACTCAGGGTTAATCACAGAATGGGCGATATACTGTATGACCGTAACAAAAAAGGATACAGGCGGTGGCCTACCGACAAAACGAAAGCCCCGCGTCCCCTTAAAATAAAATGATAATTACCTATAGTAAAGTAAATAATAATGTAAATAATGATTATAGCAATGTAAGTAATAATAATACGTAATAAGTAATAATATGTAAAAATAATATTTTTTATAAGAAATATAAAAAATAACAATGTAAATGTGCACAGAACTAAATAAAGGAAATAAAAATTTAATAATAACAATTAAATAATAATAATAATAATAATGTGATAATAGTAATGTAATAATAATATAATGTTTGTTTAAAGAAATATTTAAAAAACAACATAAAATGTTCTTTGTCAAATGAATAAGTAAAATAATAATAATGTAAATACACAACACAAATAACCAAATAAAACACGTAATATGTTTGCATAGCCTAACAAATTACGAATAACAGAACACAGCAAACAGAGATCCATTAGGACATAAGTTAGCTGATTCACCTCTGCACGGCCCACCGGCCACAGAGACTTATTTTGTAAGACAAAAAGTAGGCAAATAAATTATATTCTATTCTATTCTATTCTTAAAAATGTTACCTTGCGTTGCGATGATAATAAAACCACAAGCACACCAACAACGGTTGCTATAATATCTTTAATGACTTCTTTGCTTCGGTCGGCGAACCGCTACCGAACAACACGTCCAATACATGCCCAGTTCTTACACCATCAATGAATTCTTTATTCGTCCAACCAGCTACGGAGCATGAAATTTATAATATAATACGCAAAATGATGAACAAGCGCAGTGCCGGAGTTGACGAAATACCATCTTTCTTAATTAAAGAATGTATTAATGAATTGACACCACCTATAACCAAACTAATAAATAAATCCTTTGACGAAGGTATTTTTCCGGATAAATTAAAAGAAGCTAAATTACGACCAATATTTAAAAAAGGCGGCAAACCACAATGTCCCAGTTCCTACCGACCAATAGCCCTTCTACCAGTTATATCAAAAATTTTCGAAAAAACAATGTCCACTAGAATTAACAAGTTTTTGGAAAAATTCAATCTCTTGGACATTAATCAGTTTGGCTTCAGACAGGAAAGATCAACCACACCCGCGATATATAATTACGTACAAGAAATATATATTATAACTACATTAATGACAAACAATATGCCATAGGTTTATTCTTGGAAATGACTAAAGCATATGATAAAGTTTCCCATGACATTTTACTACAAAAATTATATGGCATAGGAATTAGGGGTACCGGCTATAAATGGCTAAAATCCTACCTAAAAAATAGAATACAATACGTTGAAATAGAATACTACGACAAAGAAGCAAAATGAAATACAAATTGTAAAATCACGGACAAAGATTATTAACCACTCCATTCCACAAGGCAGTGTTTTGGGGTGTATATTATTTATTATATACATAAACGACCTACCTAAAATGATTGACTCGAAGTGCGTTCTATTCGCGGACGACGCGACGTATCGCTAGTGTTTCGAAGCACTGAGAACACCGAAACTTTGACCAACATAGAAAATACTTATAAAATAGTTAAATCATGGCTAGAGAAGCACAATCTACAAACTAATGCTAACAAAAGTAATTTACTACAATTTAGGACATACCAACGAAAGCCGCTAATCATAAATAGCCTTAGTAATCAATTAAATATACCAGAAAGAGACGACCTAACTCTTCTTGGTTTAACTTTGGACAATAATCTAACATGGAAAAAGCATATCGAAATTCTAAAAACTAAATTATCAAAATGTATATACGCATTCAGAAAATTAAAAAGCAACACATTTTATGAGACCGCGCTTTCAACATAATATGCCTATGCATATGCATGGTTTAACTATGGCATAATATTGTGGGGTGAAAGTACTGACTTTTATGATATTTTCATCATGCAAAAGAAATGTATTCGTATCCTAATGAACATTAAGCCATGGGAAAGTTGTAAACCACATTTCATAAGAAATAAAATAATCACGTTACCCTCCCTTTACATACTACAAATAGTTACGTTCGTGCAAAAACACAGAGATTACTTTCGATCAAACATAGAAACAAATCTAAATTATAACCGAAGAAACTAAAACAAGTTGATTACACCAACACCAAAATTAAAAATAATGTAAAATAGCCCCAACTATAGAATCGCAACAATTTATAATAAATTACCAAATTACATAAAAGATGACGACAACACAAATTCATTGTATAGCAAACTAAGATTACTCTTAATAGGGAAATGTTATTACACAGTAGATGAATTCATGACGGATAAAAAGTTATAGATGTAGGTACCTACTTAATTCATAACTTTTCTTTGTTAGATCCGGCCTGATCCAAGACATAAATTTTGTTTATTCCAGTGACATTAACGAATCCATTTTATTTTTTATTTTTGTATTATAAAATGACATACCATAATTCAATGTAATCAATAACTTGACATGACATGATTGTAATTATTACCTATTCCTTATTATTATTTTATTCTACTATTTACTACCTACCTACTAATGCAATCTGACTAAATATGACTTTATGTGTGTTATTATTGTGTATTGTTTATTACTGTTAAATGGACAACGAAACAACTTCTAGACATGTATTTTACTTTTATTTTTGTTCCCGAAATGAATTGTATTGTGTAAACTTGATAATTTGACTCAATATATTAATTTATAAACTCAACAGCAAACCGAGATTGTGCTTTGCAGTGCCCTGACAGGGTTCATGTACAAAAACCGACAGTAATAAATTGTAAAATGTGTGATGTGCATGAGAGCAAATAAATAAATAAAGAAATAACGTATTATTCCGTAAAGAATTAAGAAAAAATAATTTTGATAATAATGCAAATGGATTTATTTATTTATTAAAATATAGGAGTGGAGATTTAGTACTTACTAATTAAAAACCAAGTAAGAAATAAGTTAGATAAACTTTATTAAGGATCATACAAAGTCATTGAAGATGTATAACCAAATGTAAAATTTTTAAAAGATGACAAAGAATAAATGTAAATCATAAAAATAATACACTGTTCGTAACTTAAAATATTTAGGTTAAAATAAGATGTTTTTTTTTTATTGTATCAAAATATGGTTAAAATATATTCTAAGATGTCTGGTTGTTAGCTATAAGTTAAAAAAAATTAGGTACCTACTTGATTAATAATAATATAAAAAAGGCCTCCCCTTTTTTTAATATTATTATTAATCAAGTAGGTACCTACATTTTTTTTGTTTTATACATTACATTCGTTTTATTTTAGTACCTAATATTTTTCGAGGGTAGGTACTGATATTATTTCAAATAATTGTATTGCATTTTTATTTTAAATAAAGTCCCTGTTTATTCTACAACTATCAAAAACAATGAATACCAGTATTTATTTATTTATATTTTAGAAAATATAGTTATTTTTCTTATACTTTTTTATGGAAAGTTTTACAATTTTACAGGAGGTAATTAATTTACTTTTGAAGTAATTTTACTGAAATAAGTGCAGTAAGATTTATAATGATCTCGTTTGAGATTCGTAATAACTGTTCAATTGTTTATAGTAAAATAAGTAATTAAAAAATAAAGTATAAAAAACCGTAACCCGACCAAGGAAAAATAAAAGTGAAACAAGGAAAGTACGAAACAAGGAAATATTCCAGATAGAAATCAAGACATGCATGGGTACAAACATGGTCAAGGTGAAGCAAAAATCAAATAACTGAATGTATAGTCATTTATTTAAAGCACGCTGAGAATCAGGATCGATTCATTGATACGACCATGCTCCGGAATCGGCACCTCACGGCAGTTGAAGTAACAAATCAACTTCGGGAGAACCTTATAGAGGACGTAAGCGAGCGGACTGTAAGGTGGCGGCTCCTTGAAGCTAATTTGACCCCACATAGATCCGCAGGTGGTCCAAAACTTGAAAGGGCACATCGGGTAACAAGTTTAACTTACGCACAACGGGGAGACGAAGAATGGCAAGAGTAATGTTTTCTGACCAATCCAGATATAAGTTGTATGCACTTGACGGGCGGCGAAGATTCTACCGACGCGAGACGGCCAGGGGAACGTTTTATTTCAGCTTGTTTTGAGGAAAAAGTGCCGTTCGGCGGTGAATCTATTATAGTTTGGACTGAAAACTCTTTAGAGAGTCGCACGGAGTTAGTGCTGATAGAAAATGCTAACTAAACTAACTACTGCTACCTAGTTAATGCTAACTACTGCAAGATATGTGGAAGAAATTCTTAATGAGCATGATGGCCCATATTTAATGAATATGGGTGAAAATTCAATAACAACGCCAGGCCACATACCATACAGCTCAAATTGTAAATGAGTATTTCCAGGAGGTTGGCATCAATCGCATGGACTGGCCCGTGCGAAGCGCGGACCTGAATCCAATTGAACACGCTTGGGACGAGCTTGGGAGGTTTGTAAGAAATCGAAACCCCGCCCCAGCTACAGTTCGAGACCTGAAACATGCGTCAGTGGAAGAATGGGCCAATATTCCACAACATCGCTTGAAACATAATAAACAGCATGACCAATCGCCTGGCAGCTGTGAGAAGGGCCCGTGGAGGCAATATAAAGTATTAATTTTGTTTTTAAGGTCGATTTTGTGTTGTATTTGAGGTGCCATCCATTATTTTTTTAACGTAAAAATTATAGATATTTTGTTTTTTATGTAATTTGACAATTATACTAATAATCAAATCAAATCAAAATCTTTACTTCAGACTAAGGGATCCATTATTTTAGTGTTAGTATAAACTTAGCCAGAAACCTTAATAATGTTTCCAACATTTGAAGTTGTTTTATTAACTGGTACATTTTCTACAAAATAAAATTTCATTAATGCCGGCAGCTTTATTATTTTAAGAGTAATTTTTGTTTTTCGTACAGACCCTTATTATTTGTCCGCGAGTGTAATTATGCTTTTGGACAGCTTCCTTGCAGTCACGAAACAAATGTTAGAAGTGCATACACGTACATACGTGAAGGTGTGCCAGAAATGATCAGTTGGTGGGAGGTTACAGCCCTTTGGTTAGTCGAAAGGTGCTGAGTACATTGTCGCAAAGTATACGTGAGGCCAATTGTACCACAATGTTTTGTTGGTTTGTCATTGGTGTGCACGAGGAACACGGTGTACTGCGACAATGTCCTTAGTACTTACAGTGTAGTTCATTTTAGAAGCTATGTTTTCCATAGTCATTATCAGGTTTCCATTACATCTTGCAGGTACATTACACAGGTCCAAGTTGTATTGTCTGGTATTTTGGTCTAGATAGTAAATTTTCGATATATCATTAATTAAATTCTTCGTATCTTCCTCGTGCATTTTAAATCGTTTAAGTATTCAGAACAATCTATTCAGCGGACACGTGTTGAATCCAGTCGTGTACAGCAATTAGGTTATTTGCCGATTGATCATACTTTTTTATCCAGTTCGTAAGGCATGTAGTTATTTGAGACTGCTCAGAGCGAATAGTGGCAATATCGTTTTAACGTTTTATCGTTTCGACCTGTGTAAAGGCAGTGATATCGCCTCTGATATTTAATTCGTTATCAGAAATAGTGGTTACACGGGTATCAAGTTCCTCACGCCACTCGCTATGAGTATTTTAAATTCCAAAGATAAATCTTTAAAGCGCCTGCGTAAAATCGCTCTCTGGTTCTGTGCGTTTAAGCACATCGCCTCTGAAATCAGGCGCCTTACCTATGTCACTGTCAGACTGAGACATTTTGTTAAAGGTTGAGTACCTACCGAGGGCCAAACGTTTTCTAGCTCGACGTTATAAAAATTAAATCGCACATAAACAACAACAAAAAGTGATCAATGTTATCTGCGGGGTCTGAACCTACGACGTACGTGTCGTGTTGTCCTCACAGGGTATTAAAGAACTGTAAAAACCGAACCAAACTTCACGTGCATTAGAACCCTGCGCAGGCGATTGTGTGGACAGAAGCGGTATGCGCGGGCGTTATCAAGCGCGCCGCGGGTTGTGGTAGGTCAGGGACCGCGTTCTTTCAAGTAATTTTACACTTTTATCAATAAACGTAGCACGAATCACTGGCTTTGGATTAATTATAATTTGATGTGAAAATATCCACTTCTTCCGACTTAGATGATTAAAAAGAAGAGGAGCAAAAATATCAATGTAAAGTCCTGATTTCTGACACTGAGGGCATAGCAAATAATAGTTATTCTGACTGACACAATATTGCATTTTATGGCAACACTGCGCCTGACATAAAAAGTAAACACAAGGTGCGTACAGTTTGCGTAGGAGTTTTGACAGGTGTTTAGATGGCGAGGCGCAGCCTGCAATCATACGCTAGTCAGAGCAAGAGTACACCTGTGGGAGTGCACAAGCACTGGAGTGCGCGGCGCCGCTCACCTGGATCATGTCGAAGACGTGCCGCATGTCTTGGTGAGTGGCGGGCCGCACGGTGACGCGCTCACCACCGCTGTCTGCGCTCGTCGTCTCGGACGCCATGCTAGCTCCGCAAGGCCGCGTGCCGTACTGCTCGAGTGCTCGTTGTCATGTTGCGCACGACGCGCCCAGTGCTGCCAGCAATTATTTTGAGATTCCGTTGATGTTTTACGATTTTTATTATGTTGTTTATTTCATTCAATGATATTATTATACACAAATTAGTTCAAACTTACTTGCTTACGTAATTATATTAATATAGGATTAGCAATATATTTAAAATAAATTAAATCTACAGCCCGACTAGCTAACATGAAATGTAGGTAGGTACTGGATGTGACGAATGTTTTCTGATATCTTCGTGTAAATTTAGCTAGCTTTAATAATTATTGAAATAAAAATAAATAAACTTTGCAAAATCCGATATTTAGTTAAACTGTTTTTTTTCCGTTTCCTACTGTAGACGGGAAATCTGTAGTTGGCAACACTGGTCATACGGCCACCGACTGGTCATAATTATTATTAGGTACACGGCCAATTGGGCTGTCAACGTTAATTTTCACTTTCCCTGGAAATACACAACATTAATTTCTAAACGAATAAGCTATTTTTATTTTTTTATCGTCACTGAGTTCGAACGTAAGTCACAGATTACTATAAATAGTTACTTCGTACTATTATTGAATTTATTGTTCATATATTTTTATTACTGCTTCTGGAAATAAACGGAGTTTACAACATGGGAGTGAGAAGCACGACATGACTTGCATATTTTAAAAGTATGGAACATTCCCTTAATACTAACACTGAATTCAGAGAACGGTCTAAACTTAAAAATATTTTTCTCCTCTATTTATAATAAAAATAATATTTTTTTATCTAATTAAGAAAATGATTTGTTAACTACCACCTATAGTTACTTAATTTCATTCTAATCTCTTATAAATTAGACCTTTAGGTACTCGACATGTTAAGTGCCTACTGGGAAATCCGATCTAATTCCACGTATAGTTATCAGGTAAGTAGGAAAGTACGCGTAATTAGTATGTGGCCGCTCATTGTAGTATAGTTCCTAGAGATTTTAACATTAAGGAGTCTACACAATGACTCTGAACTTGCTAATTTTCTGATAACTTTTAAAATTGTTATATTTTTTACTTTATATAGGTACAATATTATTGTACATTTATTATTGGTGGTATTTTTGGGTTTTCGAGCGGAATAAACACAAAAATATCTCTTTTAAATTAAATTTTTAGTTAACATAACGTGTCTATTTCTACTTAGAGCATATAATTAATAATAAATTGCCAATGGACCTAAAAAAGTATAATGTTAATTTGTTTAAGCAAATATTAAAAACATTGCTATGTCAAAAATGTTATTATAGTAGGTAAATAGTTTTTAGATAATTCCAATTTGACTTCATGATAAAATTCTAAAATAGTTAGGTCTACCATATTACTGTTGTATTTATTCTGACATGGATTTTTTAGATTGTTTTTTTTTTTGTTGTTGATAATTATTTTTTATTTACTGTTGACATTTTTGTGCTGAATTCACTTTAATTTAATGATATTGACTTGAAATTAATTATTAATAATCTTAACCATTCATATTTGCACGCCATAATATTATGTGGCAAACATGTCTGAACTTATTTTTTTTTTTTGTGATGCTGCATGCATTATTTTATTATTGTATGTGTACACACGTTTATGCATATAAATATCTTATCTTATCTTATAATATAACTTAGTAAAAAAAATTAAAAAAGCTAAATTAAAAAATAAAGCAAAAGATCTAGTTCTAAGAAGTATCTAAAAAAATCATAAATAAATAGTTATTTATCCCTGCTAAATCATAAATAAATGTTTATATATGAGTGTTTAAGGCGACATTAACTGCCCGCGCCCTTGAGCGAGTGGGAGGAGTTTGCGTCGCGCCCCGCGACAAAAGTCAGACAAAGTCAGCGATACACTGCCGCCCGTCGCGCGTCGCCCGCCAGAGCCCCGCTTCAACGCGCACCAAGATTATTCGAAAAAACAACCCACCTTGATTTATCAAACACAATACAAATAAAAGCCGTATACTAAAATATGGGTCATTAAATTGTCTTTTATATGATTAAAGTTTCATGTAAATACGCCCCATAGTTTTTGCGTAATTATCGTTTTTTTGTCCACGTTAGACAATACTTTACAAATTAATTACACTATGTTATTAAAATATAATTTCACATTTTAACATATCAAATTATGAATAAAATTGTCTAGTATAACATATATTTTTTTCAAAGAAATAAGACTAGAAGTGTAGACGTGATGTTCAATATAAAATCATTAAAAGTCGTTTATCTGCGCCTTAAGTAAAACAAGCGTGTGGCTAGTACCGTGGTTTATTGGGGACTGTCCGTCCTTGACTCGATCGCCGCATCGGCGCATACGCACTCACACATAGACACACATACATCTGATACATCACAATATATTTGTGTTATTCTGGCGGTTCCGGAGATGTAAGCATTTTATAGGTACAGTCAGCGTCACGATGTGAGTACCCTCCTTCAAAGTTAATTTTAATACAACTGGGATACCCAACTGATGCAGCCTACCGTACAAGCTCGCTAAATGATTTGCCAATTTGCTACCAGATTGTATCCTAAGATATTTTATAAGCATGATATTGGCTACAAGAAGCCATTTGAAGCAAAAAACTGAACTTTAAAATTTAAGTTGCTATGTCTTCTAGAGCCTTTTTCGACACAATGCGTAAGTTGAGTTCTCCTGTGGCGAGCCAAGGTCACGTGCATTGCATTGAATAATGATAGTTGACAATGTGGTTTATAATAAGTAAACAAGTATAATGCTTAAAATAAGCCAAATAACGTTTTAATCATTTAATTGTATGTCATTTTTATTTACTTATGTAATAAAAAAACGTAACAACGCGTTACAAGATTTAGCTTCACTAAATGCTATTCTACTTCGTCTACACGTATTATTATTGGTGGGGGATACCTTTTTTTTTACGGTACTTACCACTAACAGAATGTGTAGGTACCCATTCTACCACGTATTATTAGTGATGACAATTTGAAAGTGACACTGGCTTTATGGCCATAGCAGTATAAGTAATTTAGATACCTACAGACAACCAACCTAAACAAACATTTTCACGGTTAACCCTAGCTAGCGTAGTATTACATAATGCCAAATGAAAACATTCTAAAATTATCTTTCATAGATTTGGAAGCATTTTCGAAACTTGCAATACTGAGGAAAACACTAAAGGACATAATAGTATATTTTTTTATTGGACCATAGATAGAGCCACTATAACTGCAGTGAAGTTATTTTAATTTTATTATGGAACCATAGATAGAGCCACTACTGCAGTGAAATTATTTTAATTTTGTCGACATTCTTAGGTAATGTTTAAACGGTAACGCTAGAAGCTACCTGTGACGTTATGATTATGACGCATTATAATTGCTATGAACCGGTTTCAAGAGAACAAGCTTATAATTATGTGCTATGTACACACAGCGGCAGGTCAAGTTACCATAAACTGTCAAATTTTCCCATTCGATTTTGAATTTAACGTTTAACATTTTAAGGTTTAAAATCAGTTGGAGAAATTTGTCAGTTTCGTATAACCTGATGTGTTGGCAACTGTACTGTTACTAGTTTCAAGTGGTAGGTAACAATGTGCTGCTAGTATTCCCTAGATGGCGTCACGCGTGTCTAGCACTATAAATAAATACACGCCTGCCGCTCTCGTTTCTCTCTTATTCGACCGACTTCAAAAAAGGAGGAGGTTCTCACTTTGGTTGTTGTTAGCGCAACTACTAACGCCATCTATCGACGCACCGGGACATCACATTTTTTATCTACGAATGAGGGCTCGCCAACATCGGCGACCAATCACGTGTTTGTTCTCATTCAATCCATTATATAGGATCTCTTTAAAAGTGACAACGTGGCAGTCTGTGACGAGTGTTAAGCCTAGTTCGGACTAGACTAGTATTTTAGTCGAGTACCGAGTAATTTAGTAGCTAAATGTGTCTGATCACCAAAAATTTAGTCGAGTAGTTTAGTAAATAATTTAGTCGAGTCAGTCCATTTTGTTCTATTTTATCGAGCGAGTAGCGCCTCCCACCACGCCTCCGTGCTCACTGGTTCACCGTTCACCGCCTAAACAAGTCCGAACCTGTTGATTAGTTGAGTTCATTAGTGGCCGCAAAAATGTTTCGCTGGTGCGAAGAAACATCTTTAAAATTTGTTTCCAAATAATGTAGATCATGAACCAATGAGTCAGTCTGTGAATAGTGTTAGTTTACTATATGTATAATTAGATCACTCATTTATTAGACTAAGTGATCACATAATAATCATCACGCCCGTAATCCTCAAAGCGTTAGTACGAAATTTCACCAGTTCTGCTTAAACATTTTGAGCATAATTTATTAGAGAAGAGTTCACGTAGATACAAAGTAAGTACTAACCTAGGTTAGTTCCAATGTTCTACGTGCTCGTGTTGTTTCCTCAACTTTACGAGTGTGTAAATTAATATGATTTCAAAATGATAATTAAGTACCAACCTACTCATAAAAAGCCCATAAAAAGTGTTGTAACCGTACGTACCTACACTTTACATGTAGAAATTAAAGTTATTTTCCCGAAATCACATTTTAGGGGTTGCGTGTTACAAATAAGAAAGCGAATAACGATCTATGATTTAATAGAAAGCGCTGCTTATATACAGTACCAGTCAAAATGATTTACAATAATTTATAGGGTACATTAATAAACTTAGGACTAACACAATTTGGTAATGTTGGTAGGATGTGCCGCGCTCCCTTCGACATTCGAGCGCGATGATACGGCCGGCCGGCCGGTTGGACATTCCTTTAACCTTGGCTAGTATAGCTAGCTTAGTATCACAGTCAATCACAGACTACAAAGTACTTTTCTTCTTTTCTTATGATGCGCGGGCGAACGGCCGTATGGGGTCCTCAGCCTCTAGTTCGTATGTCTATACGTAAGTATGAGCTGCTACAACATAAACGAAAGCTAAGAAGTCGTAAAAAAATAAAAGTTAATCTTTTATTTTACAATTACAGATAACAATTAAAACAGAAATGGCTCAGTTACATATTCAACACACTGATGCCATAGCAGCCCGGGACAGGCTCCAAGTTGTTGTGGACGGGTTCAGCCAGTGTAGCAATGAGTATGAACAAACTCTTAGCCACAAATATTTTCTACAACAGCAGCTGCATGAGGCTCAAAGTCAGATTGAACAACTAGAGACCACAAATCTAAACATCACTGCCTCGTTGAATCAAAGTCTATTCAATGAATTGGTGCCTATTGTCCCATCAATGGTTTCTGCAATAAACCCCTCTTACACAATAGATTTAACAGTTGATGATTCAAAATTAAATAAATCAGTGAGGGTAGTTACAAGTAAAAATAAACTTAAAAAATCCTACTATTCTACTATCCTATCGCAGGTATGCTGGAAGAGATTTCATTAGAAATAAGCATCACCTTTGTACCTATTTTTCTGTTTTTTTTCTTCTTGTCTGTTTATATAAGTGTGTACATAAATGGTTAAATAAATAAAAATTAATAAATACATAGTTAAAACTAAGAAAATGGTCAAAAAACAAAAGTTCTTCATCAAAAATGTAAAACTAAATAGAGAGAGGTTACATCTACTGAAACAATTAGATATGTATTCATTTAACCTAGAAAAGAGTACTAGGAAATACCAAATTGACACAGAAGACTTGCAGTATGAGCTTGACCAGCTACAGGAGAAACTTACTTCTATGACCATCAAATATACTGCCTCTGAAAACCAAATGAGGGAATATGTATTGGCAATGAATGAGCTGGTAAGCTCACAAACAAATAATTAATGTGATCATTGTCAACCACCACCTATTGAACCCACACCGGAACATTCATTGACAATATGTGATACCGCCATACCGCAGTCTTGTGCCAGTTTGCCATTCTGTCTCCCTAAACAGAGTGTAAATAAAGAAATTTTACTTTTTTGTGATGAAATTGGGAAGGATCTAGGCCACTTGTTGGCAAATAAATATCCGGGACACTCAATTATGAACCACTGTATGCCTGGTTGTTCTTTATTGGACATAATGAATAAAATTATGAAATGCAATTTTAACCAGGATACTACATTATTAATATTTATAGGTAATAGAGGTAATGTGAACAAAGGAAAATTACTCCAATATTATACATCATTATGCAACCTGAAGTTAAGAAAAATTGTTATGTTCACATTCCCATATATCCAAAGTTTGCCACAGGAAGAAAACAAGTTTAGGTATGAAATTAATATGACATTGCATAATTTGACAAATAATAACAATTTATTCCATCTAATTGACACTAACAATTATGTTGGTAATCATTTATATTTGACTAAAGATAGATATTTTGTGGATAGGTACTATTTGTCAAAATATTGTAAAAGACAGATAGCTGTGTCGCTATCATATTACTTTTGTAGTACAGCCAAGAATTTGGCTAAACAAATTGCTTCTATTGAGCAAAGCTATAACATATCAAATAATTCAGCCAATAATTTGGTATCACACATTGACATTCCTAATCATTTAAATTAAAAAATAAGACACTAAAGGCAACCTCTAGCAATAATGTACAGAATTGTAAGAATAATTCAAGTAAAAGCTTGAAATCAGTAAATAGTATCAACCTGGTGCATCAAAACATTCAAGGATTTATGAACAAAGATTTAGAAGTAGAATTATTTATGAACTGTAACAGTATAAATATTCTTTGTATAACAGAACATTGGCTTAAAATCCACCAGTTCTTGTTCAATTTTAATAATCACCAGGTTGGTAGTTCGTTCAGCAGAGTAAATGCTATACATGGTGGCTCCTTAATTTTAGTAAGCAACCAGCTTAAATTTAAAGAACGTAAGGATATTGTGAGCCTATCTGTTGAGCGGACAATAGAAATAGCATGTATAGAATTGGAGCAGTTTATTGTATTAAGTGTGTACAGACCCCCTTCAGGATTGTATGACTGCTTTGAAAAGGTAATGGATGAAGTGTTAAACAAGATTTGTAACTCGAACAAGTCCATTATCACTTGCGGTGATTTTAATGCTAATTTATTAGAAAACCTAGGTTCTTGTAGTAAAATATTAAGTCTGTTTCAGTCCTACAATCTTGTAAACCTATTTTTGGAGCCCACTAGAATAACCCCTACTAGTGCAACATGCCTAGATAATATTTATACAGATGTTATACCAAGCCACAAAGAAATAATAAATTTACTAGATTCTGATCATTGCGGGCAAAGGATTACTATCCAAAACCAAATCAAGAAAGTGGCTAAAAATGATATCACTGTCAACCCCAAAACTGCAAGTCGCTTGGAAGCTTTTAAAGTTAAACTCATTAATAAAATACCAGTTGTATGTATTAATTTTGATCCTAATCATCTATATGATGATTTTTTTAATATATACTGTAAACAATTTAATTCCACCTTTGTTCCCAAGACTATTTCGGTTAATAGCAACGCATCTTTCAGTGATTGGGCTACCATTGGTATTCATAAAAGTAGAACAAGGCTTTATGAACTGTACAATGAAAGGACCGTTTTAAACACTGCTGAATTTAATTTATATGTTAGAAATTATTCAAAATTATTTAAAAAAGTTTGTTGTATGGCCAAGTCTCGTTATTTGAGTTCGAAGATTAAAAACAGTAGTAATGTAATTAAAACGACTTGGAATATTGTATATAGTGAAACGGGAAGGTCTAGTAACCGAAATACTGACTACAGCCTGTCCATTAAAGACAACATAATAAAATCTGACTCACAAGTCGCCGCGGCCTTTGAAAATTTCTTTTCAGATATTCCCGTTTCAACTACTAAATCACTAAACTCATCACCTTCTGTTGCTGAGTATTTGCCTAAAGAAAATGTTAATGTTTGCGATTCGGAATTTCATTTTGAACATAATACTTGTAGAGATATAATTAAAACCTTTCACACTTTAAACGTAAAAAAAGACTGTAGATCTGTGGGGTAATTCTGTAGAAGTTGCTTAGTCTATTATTGACATTGTAGCACCTACTTTAGCTCTTATTTTTAACAATTGTATCGACTGTGGAGAGTTTCCTGACCTCATGAAAAATAGTAAAATAATACCTTTGTTTAAATCAGGTAGTACTACAGACCCCACAAATTATAGACCTATTTCAGTACTACCTACCTTTAGTAAAATTTTTGAGAAATTAATTTTAGCCCAATTGCAAAGATTTTTTAATAAACATAAATTATTACATAGTAAACAGTTCGGTTTTACAAGGGGTCGTTCAACTACTGATGCCGGTGTTGAACTTTTAGGACATATCTATAATGCATGGGAAGATAAATGCGATGCCTTGGGCATTTTTTGTGATTTGTCTAAGGCGTTCGATTGCGTTCTTCATGAAACGCTAGGTAATCAGGAAACTCCGCCACTACGGGATCCGGAACACAAATGCATTAAGTTTACACTGCCTCACGTTAGACAGGTGTTAACTAATGTATTGATAAAGGGCAGAGAATTGAATCCTGAAGATAGCACAGTATTCTTGGGCTTAACTTTGGGTGCTAAGCTTCAGTGGGGCCCACACATAGATAAATTATCAAAAAAGCTTAGCTCCGCATCATACGCTGCTGTTAGAAAAATTCGTAATTTAACTGACATAGAGACAGCCCGTTTAGTGTACTTTAGCTATTTTCATAGTGTAATGTCGTATGGTATTCTGTTGTGGGGAAATGCTGCCGACATTCAGACTATCTTTGTTTTGCAGAAAAGAGCTGTTCGATCAATTTATAAATTAAGCCCGAGACACACTCTCAAAGAGAAATTTAAGGAGATTAATGTAATGACTGTGCCTTCACAGTATATTTTTGAAAATCTTTTATATACCCATAAAAATATAAACTTGTTTAAAAAATACAGTGATATCCATAATATAAATACTAGGAACAAACACAACTTCGTTGTACCTACAACAAGGCTCAAGAAAATAGGTGGCTCGTTCAGATGTCAATGTATACGCTTTTATAATAAACTTCCAAGCCACGTTCAAGATCTAAGCCTTAATAAATTCAAATCATTCATTAAACGTAAGTTGTGCCAGAAAGGCTTTTATACCGTTAAGGATTATATTGAGGACAAAAAGGCTTGGGATTGAGTTGTTCCAATTTTCTGCATACTGAATGTTTTTTTTTTATTTCTGTTACATACACTGATAAATTGATAATTATTATAACAGAACGACTTGAATACTTACCTTGAGAAGTACAATTTATTATTTTAATTATTGTGAATGTGAGGACTATGTGGGTCACTGTTTCAGTTTTAATCATGATCTGGCAGTTTAAGTAGTTCATGCGGCTTACCCAAATGTCCTTTCTTTGGTATTGTTCGTCGAATCGTTGAGCTCCTAAAGTTCTGAGTTGAGCTGCACGGTTACTGACAAATGCGTGCACTGACTGGACAGGTCCTCTTAATCTGCGTGGTTCTTTCCTCAGAAGACCATTTCAGATACTAATCTACATGGTCCTCAAAGATTATGTTCGAACATTTATATACACATTGACATTGATGAATTTTATACATACAATGACATGAGTATTTACTTTGTAAAGTATTATATTATTTAAATTATTGTGAATGTGAAGATTATGTGGATTATTACTTTTTTTATTTTATTTCTTAGTTAGTTTCACGATCTGGCAGCTTGAGTAATTTATGCGGCCTACCCAATTGTCCTTTCTTTGGTATTGTTCGTCGAATCGTTGTGCTCCTTAAGTTCTCAGTTGAGCGGCAAGATTACTGACAAATGCGTGCACTGACTGGACAGGTCCGCTCAATCTGTATGGTTTTTCCTCAAAAGACCGTTTCAGACACCAATCTACATGGTCTTCACATGATCTGACCAAGATTATGTCTGGACTTTAAAAGAGACTGTGACCTCTGAGTTTGTTTCGGCCTTTCTTCTCAGAGTAGTCAGATAGGAAACGCCGACCTCATCTAGTTTTTAAAATATGATTGACGTGTAAAAGTGTTTGTAACAAACCTACTTACAGAAATAAAATCATTTATCATTTAACTATTTAAATTAGGTACTAAATTAAATGACTAACCATACAAATAAATACAAAAACAAAAGGACACTTAGGCCTCGAAGTACTCGTCCGCATCGCTGTCATCCGGAAACGTATCCGGAGACTGGCAGCATTGCCATGTTGCCAATACCTCATATAAGTACGTCCGACTTCGCCAGTTTCGTCGTTCGTGCTTAGGTAAGCTTAGGTGGTATCCTAGGTTCTTAACCTAAGTAGGTACTTAGGTTAAGAACCTAGGATACCACGCTCAGTAAACACGCTCAGACCTGCCTTCGTCCTCTGACGAAGATCGTCTACTACTGAGCTAAGCTTTTTTTTTTATGCCCTCGCAGTTGGCCTTGAGAGGCCGTGACTGCTTAACCGGTCAATCCTGTGGTGCCTTTGAGCTATCTCAAAGCTTCCAGCCAGGGGTGAGCTCAGCTCGGATTGCACCGCGATTTATACTCTCTTGTGCTGCGCTGCGTAGCAAGCGCGACGGGGCGTCGCACGGTGGGCTGAAAATCAGCTTTCATAGACTTAGGGATTTCAATCTGCAAGTGCCTATTTTTTGCCGGATATCGCTTCTATTAGTTGTTACTATATTCAAAAATGACACCCGAGGTAATTCTGCACAAAAACGAAGGAATACTTTTTTACGAAAAATTTGTATGAAGCTAGTATGAAAAAGTTTATTATCTCACAAACAGCAAGGAAAACCGTAATATCCTTACAGGTGGTTATAGTACTAATTATTTATGATTTTTTGACATAATTATGTCATATAACGGTTATCGCTGCAAATTTTTTTTTTTAAATCGTCATAATATATTTATTTATTTTTACACATGAAACTGTTCCTTTTGATTTTTAGGTTGAGGAACACAGACTTTAACAACACGTAACATAAAATAGCATCACCCCTATGGAGTAGTCAGAGGTTTTATAGTACATCCACAGTTAGACAACTATGTTTGAATTAGATATTTATCAATACAAAATGAGTTTTAAAACTTTACATACATCCAAAATACCAAATAACAAATTGTTTAGTCTTCTAATATGTCTGAATAGGTGATTAGATAGTAAGCTAATTTGTTGATTAGTTGTGCTAAGAGTTCTAAGAAATGTTTTGGACGATTATAAATTTTCATTAGCACATCTTTTAAAACTCTAATGAGGGTAGTTAACTAATTATCGACGTTTTGCTATAAAAGGGCTAAAATTTTGCTTTATAATTTAGATTGTTCACAACGGTGTAACTGCTTACACAAAATTTTTGCCCTGCGACTATAAAATCTTAAAATGGAAAGTTTAATCACCAATTTAGACTTGTTTGTTCTTCTAAAAAGTGAGAGTACTTCATTTAATCATGAAGTATTGTTTGGTGCAGTTGTATCCCGCATACGCGATTGCCTTTCTACCGAAGATCGAGTAACTCTCAAAGAATTTTGTCGAAAATTCACGAGAGCTGCTTTACAGAGATGTCAGAAATCCAAACGATTCCTTGATCACTTCAGAAGACTGTACGGAAATTGGCTGCAAGCAAATATTGATTGGCCAAGTTGTGTGCAAACTTTAGTTAATCAAGAACCAACTGTTGATGAGATACCAACATACACATATATAGATGCCAATGTATACGTTTTTTTTTATAATAAACTTCCTAGCCACATTCAAGCACTAAGCCTTAATAAATTCAAATCTTTTATAAAAAGGAAACTATGCCAGAATGCCTATTATACTGTCAAAGACTATATTGAGGACAAAAAGGCTTGGGATTGAGTTGCTCCAATAAAGCACAGGCAATGTTAATTTATTTTATTTCGCTAACTATTTTTACTTTTAATCTTTGCTATAAGTATCTATACTTATTTACATATACAATGACACTAATATTTACTGTATAAAGTATTATATTATTTTAAATTATTGTGAATGTGAGGACTATGTGTGTTTTTGTTGCAGTTTTAATCATGTTCTGGCAGTTTGAGTAGCTGATGCGGCCTACCCAAATGTCCTTTCTTTGGTATTGTTCGTCGAATCGTTGAGCTCCTTAAGTTCTGAGTTGAGCTACACGGGTACTGACAAATGCGTGCACTGACTGGACAAGTCCACTCAATCTGTGTGGTTCTTTCCTCAAAAGCCCAATTCAGACACAAATCTACATGGTCCTCAAAGATTATTATAATATTATTCTAATTATTGTGAATGTGAGAACTATGTCGGTCATTGATTTATTTATATTTATTTTTGTATTTTTCTCAACGTAATCATGATCTGGCAGTTTGAGTAATTTATGCGGCCTACTCAAATGTCCTTTCTTTGGTATTGTTCGTCGAATCGTTGAGCTCCTTGAGTCTAAGTTGAGCTGCACGATTACTGACAATTGCGTGCACTGACTGGACAGGTCCACTCAATCTGTGTGGTTCTTTCCTCAAAAGACCATTGCAGACACCGATCTACATAGCTTTCACATGACCTGACCAAGATTTTGTCTGGACTTTAAAAGAGACTGTGACCTCTGAGATTGTTTTGGCCTTTCTTCTCAGAGTAGTCAGATAGGAAACGCCAACCCCATCTAGTTTAAAAAGAAAATATGATTGACGTGTAAAAGTGTTTGTTCAAACCTACTTACAGAAATAAAATCATTTATCATTTTTTTTTTTGACGACACGTTTGGTGATAAATGATAAATGATAAATGATGATTTTATTTTCTGTAAGTAGGTTTGTTACAAACACTTTTACACGTCAATCATATTTTTTAAAACTAGATGAGGTCGGCGTTTCATAACTGACTACTCTGAGAAGAAAGGCCGAAACAAACTCAGAGGTCACAGTCTCTTTTAAAGTCCAGACATAATCTTGGTCAGATCATGTGAAGACCATGTAGATTGGTGTCTGAAACGGTCTTTTGAGGAAAAACCATACAGATTGAGCGGACCTGTCCAGTCAGTGCACGCATTTGTCAGTAATCTTGCCGCTCAACTGAGAACTTAAGGAGCACAACGATTCGACGAACAATACCAAAGAAAGGACATTTGGGTAGGCCGCATAAATTACTCAAGCTGCCAGATCGTGAAACTAACTAAGAAATAAAATAAAAAAAGTAATAATCCACATAATCTTCACATTCACAATAATTTAAATAATATAATACTTTACAAAGTAAATACTCATGTCATTGTATGTATAAAATTCATCAATGTCAATGTGTATATAAATATTCGAACATAATCTTTGATGTAGTGGCTTTGGTGTAGTGGCTACAGTGGCTAAGTGTAGTCAGCGAAACCAAATGGTCCTGGGTTCGAATCCCGGTAGGGGCAAATGTTTGTATGATGAATATGAACATTTGTACCCGAGTCATGGATGTATATTTATAATATGTATGTATTTACGAAAAAAAAAATGTATTTAAGTAGTGTATCAACCATCTGGTATCCATAACACAAGCCTTAATAAGTGCTTAACTTGGAACTAGATGGTGCTGTGTGCAATGTCAGACGATATTTATTTATTTATTATTTATTTATCATTTACCGAGAGCACAATCAGACCCTCAAGAACCGTCGTCGTCGGCATCATTGTCCGTTCGCGTTGGAACAGTGACAAAAAGGTCCCGAAAACCATTCGAAGATTTGGGAAGTAAACAGAAAAAGAGAAGATCTGATGATCGTACAGGCGAAGACTCCAGTGAATTGGCATATGCAGCTGCAGCGCGTTTACAAGAAGAAGGGCATGAGGATATCGCATCTGTGATCGAATACATGATGAAAAATCCTGAAGAAGCCATTAAAATTAAAGAAACGCTTAAGAAACCAGTGAAAAAAGTCATATTTACACCAGAGAAAGCGCTTGGATTGCTTCTTTCACTAAAACTGTCGAAAGTTGCCACTTTCCACGTTGCCACGTTGATATTGCCATATATTACTTTGCGAGAGGCTGCCATTCGGAAAGATGCTAAGAATATTTATCCATCCATCCTACTATAAAGTGCAACAAACTAAGCTTGATTGCTACCCTCCGAAGCAATCAGTGTCAGTTACGGATTCCTCGGCTAGGATTACACTTCAAGCTTTACTTGACATCACGGTGACGAGGATCCTTCCAAGTCTTTCTGACTATGCGGATGTGCAAAATAAGCAGCTAAAGCTGATATCCAAGTGGGGATTTGATGGTGCTTCCAACCAAAGCCGATACAAGCAGAAAATGGAGGGTGAGCAAGATGATGCAAGCATTTTCATGACCTCCTTGGTGCCACTAAAACTGACAGATGGAGATAATACTGTATGGATGAACCCAAAACCATGCTCAACTTTGTATTGTCGTCCAGTTCAGTTTACTTTTGTAAAGGAGAGCGAAGCAGTTGTCATTGGTTTCAAAAGACAAATGGATGATGAAATTGAGGCCCATAACCCCACAGAGTGCATTAATAATAACATGGTGACTCATCAACTAATGATGACAATGATCGACGCCAAAGTCTGCACGTACCTTTCTGAGGCCAGATCAAATGCATCGTGCTACCTGTGCTTAGCTTAACCTACGGAAATGAACCGCTTAGATGTTGTAACATCAAAGACTGTGTGTGCTGACATATACTCATACGAGTTTGGCTTGTCATCCCTACACGCACGTATTAATTGTATGGAATGTCTGTTACATATTGCGTACAGGCTCGACTTCAAACGGTGGGCAGCGAGAAGTAATGAGGACAAAGAAATGTTGCAGAACAGAAAACAATCTATTCAAAATAAATTCAAAGATCAGCTCAATCTGTTGATTAATATTGTGAAACAAGGCTCGGGAACTACCAATGACGGGAATACCGCAAGAAAGTTTTTCGAGTTTCCCAATAAAACTGCAGCTATTACCGGGTTGGGCGAAGATCTTATTAAAAGATTTGCTGTGATTTTGCAAGCGATAACATCTGGCGAGAAAAGAAGCAGGCAAGGTTCTAATCAAGATATCTTAAATATGCTTATTGTTTCTTCGGATCCATTCCTAAGTGCACAAAAGCCTAAGTTAGATGCCAAAAGAAAGCACAGCTTTTTTGCTGAAACTCTCGACTTAATTCAGTTTCAGGAAAGTGAGTTCAAGTTTTTAGATATATCTAATCTGGATTCTGACTCAGAATTGGAGTCCGACAATGACAGTGATAAGGAAAATGTTTAATATTTGATGTCATTTTTTCTATTTTAAAAATATTTTGTTGTTTTATATAATCTTAATATTTGGGTCAATAAAATTCTTCATAATTAACAATTTTCTTAATTTAGTCACTAAAAGGAACAGTTTCATGTGTAAAAATAAATAAAAATATTTTGACGATTTTTAAAAAAAAATTAGCAGCGATAACCGTTATATGACTATTATTGATGGAGGCGAAATAAAATGCAGCCTTGGTTCTGGAATCAATTTGGTAGGTGCGGGTGGTTGCAGTTGCAGGGTTTCGAAAACTAATAAAAACAGCTTCACAGTGATTTTTAACAATATTAGTCGGTTAGCGACGTGGTGCTTGCTGCTTGCTTACAGAGAGAGAGAAAAAACCAAAGTTACCAGCAAACAAAAATATTTAAGACCGTGACCACTCGCACCTTGCAACATTGTAATTTATTTTTAAAGTAAAGTTTCTTACATTGCCGACAGATGGCACTAAGCGTACTTAACCTATACAATTTACCTACCTATATTATATATAGCTATCTATACCGAATTACCGTTATTGAGGCGTGCGTCGTCCACAATCCGCCCCATAGTGCTGAGCTGAGTTGACTTAAACAAAGTTAACAAATTATTTAGCAGCTAAATACAGATCTACAAATGAAAATAAACAAAACAACAAGCTCAGTTCAGCACTAACATTCCGCTGGAAAGAGTAGGGCGACGCACGTCACCGGACGCCGAACCACACCAGTACGTGTGCGTACATCGACCACTCTGATGCGACCATCATCGCCGCCATAAGTCGCACTCACCACCCCGTGGCGCCAAGAACCTCGCTCTAAATTTTGTTCAATCAAAAGAACATAGTCTCCATTTCGCAACGCTCTCTGCTCTTTATTCCACTTATATCTAGGTAGCAAAGTAGGCAAATATTCCTTTATCCACCGCCCCCAGAAAGCATCAGTTAAACGTTGCGCTATGCGCCATTGCTTACGTAAACTTAGGTCGTCATTATTATAGATACTGAAAGCGGGACCGTTAGACGATGTACCTATCAAAAAATGACTGGGTGTTAGGGCTTCAGGAAAGTTAGGGTCACAAGACACATAAGTTATAGGACGACTATTGACCAATGCTTCTACTTCCGCAAACAATGTAGCTAACGTCTCCGCGCGTGGAGCGCGTTCCTTATGTACAACCTTCAATGCCGTCTTCACCGTCCGTATCATTCGTTCCCAGGCGCCTCCCATCTCAGGCGCACCAGGAGGAATAAATCTCCACTCTATACCTCTTACAGTGCCGTCTTCCTGAAGTATAGGTACTCCGATTGAGTTCTAATAAACTACGTTTTAGTTCATTATCGGCACCTTTTAGGTTTGTCCCATTATCAGAGTAAATTACTCTGGGCGTACCGCGACGAGATTTCATTCGCCTAAGCGCCATAATGGCCGAGTCAGTAGTTAAATTGTCGGTTAGCTCTAAATGAATTGCGCGTATCGTCAGACAAGTAAAAATTACACCGTATCTCTTTTCTCTCCTTCGGCCTATTGTAACCTCCATGGGGCCGAAGAAGTCTACTCCCGTAAATGTAAAAGGTCTGCGGTGGTGCTGCAAGCGCGCGGCGGGCAGGTCAGCCATGCGCTGCGGCTGCGGCGCTGCGCGACGGTACCGGCAGAATAAACAACGCGAAGCTACAGCGCGTACGGTCAGCCGTATTTTTATGATCCAGTATCGTTGCCGTAATTCATTTACGACCAGTTCGTGCGCTCCATGAAGCGCTTTCCTGTGATAGTATTCTACCAACAGTCGTGTCAACCTGTGCTGACCATCAAGTATGGCGGGTCTCATTGTTGACTGTTCAACACCTTGAACTTTATCAATTCGACCTTGAACTCGCAAAATACCTTCAGGGTCGACATATGGCGTCAGACATAACAGGCGACTAGAAGACATTAAAGGCTTATTTTGTATAAGTAGTCCAATGTCTTGTGTGAACGAGTCTTGTTGACACTTTTTAATTAAAAGCTTTTCCGCTTCGAACAATAGTTCAACATTAAGTTGAGTGTCAATACGTCGACAGCGTTTTATGAATAATAATACTCGAGAGGTAACTCGAACGAGTCGCGTCCAAGACGAGAAATCATCTTCATTAGGTAATGAATGTTGAATAACCTGTGACGTCATCACGTTAATGCTCCTTATCTCACACACTGCGTCATCTGATGACTTGGTAGACCCAAAATCCTTAGGCCATGTATTCTCTGGCTGCCGTAAGAATCCAGGTCCCTGAAACCAAACATTGTCGTACGTAAGTGGCGCTTCCTCTTTGGTAGCTATATCAGCTACATTTAGTTTCGTCGGTACGTGCCGCCATTCCGTTATGTTAGTAAGTTTGTCAATTTCACCGAGACGATGAGCAACAAAGGGTTTATAGTTTCGAGGGTCGCTACGAATCCATTGGAGGACCGTGTATGAGTCAGTCCAAAAGAAGCGCTTAGCGGTCTTTAAGCCTGAATGTTCTCGCTGAACAGTATCAGCAAGACGTGAAGCTATCAGTGCCCCTTGTAGTTCCAATCTAGGTATTGAAATAGGGCGGAGTGGAGTCACTTTGCTCTTCACGGCTGCAAAACATACGAGTACGTTCCCGTCTACCCTTGTCGAACGCCAATAAATAACCGCGGCATAAGCTTTAATGGAAGCGTCACAAAATATATGCATTTGTGTATCTACATTCGTGTTGACGTCTTGTGTACCTACAGTAGTTGAGCAGCCGCTCCGAGTCCACGTATCTGCATTAAAATACCAACGCGGTATTCGTAACAATTCTAATTGTTTTAATTCACCGAGCCATTTTATCCACTTGATCTGCTCGGCAGGTTGAATCTGGCACACTAGATCTATGTAGGTACGTCTTGTAAAATGATTTTACTTTTTATCAGAAACGGTGATAAAAATCCGTGAACATCGTAAACTGACATAATAATGCTAAGCATTTTTGCTTTCGTAGGTGGTACGGTTCCTTCTAAAATATCTTTAGGTATATGGGTCAAATTAATCCTAAAACCGAACGAATCATCCGCGTGATGCCAAGTTAATCCTAAAGTGCGCTCAGTTGTGTTGTTTACTCCATCTTTGAACTGTATAGCGCTGTGGGCTAACGCATCCGTAGGTATAGAATCTAAAACTCGTTTGCTATTACTAGACCAACCTCTTATCTCGAATCCACCTTTCCTATGAATGGAGGTTATATCTTCCAACAATTTAATCGCGTTACTCTCGTCGCTAGTTGAATGTAAACAGTCATCCATGTAATGATCTTTTATTATTACGTCAGCGGCCTCCGAATTGATATTTTTGTATTTTAGCGCGTTCTTATTCCTTATATGCTGCGCAATAAACAGTGACATCGTTCCGCCAAAGATAAGGCTTTGCATGACACAATGCTTAATCGTACTACCTGTAGACTCTTGCCATAAGAATCTAAATACATGTTGGTCTTCTGGCCGTATCATGATTCGTAAAAACATATCGCGTATATCGCCTACGATTACGAACTGATTTTCGCGAAATCTAAGCATAATTCCGAACAAAGAATTGTACAAATCAGGTCCAGTCAATAAATAATCATTTAAACAAACATTATTAACCTTCGCGGCAGCATCCCATACTAGCCTCAGTTTTCCTGGTTTGTTTATGTTTTGCACACCGAGGTGCGGTAGATACCAAACGTGATTAACGGATAGTAATTCATCATTCCGTAGTTCTCGTGCATACCCACTTTCAAATAACTTAGAAATTTCCAGTTTATACCTACTCGCGTAGTCACTGTCTTTATGAAACTTGCGTAACAACATTTGTTGACGTGCTAAGGCATTATTGTACGAGTCGGGCATATCGAAATTGTCTTTTTTATAAGGTAGACCTACTTCCCACTGAGTACCCACTTGACGTGCAGTTTCATCAACCATATCAATAGCTCGGACATGATCTTTATTCTCACGAGATAAGGTCGATATTCCAACGGCTTCGATATTAAATGAATTTTTGATAAAATCATTAAGTTCACTAATTACATGCATGTTATCACTATCAGAAGAGCGAGCGAGATGGAAGACATTAAGTTTACTCACCGAAGAGTGAGTACGACCTTTGTGATAGCCATGGATGGTCCATCCCAGCCTGCAGCGTGATCCATACAGCGAGTTCCTTCCGCCGTCAATTATCTCGAGCGGAGCTATTATAAAATAATTATCCTGACCTAACAATATACACGGCACTACACTTTGTGCGTCAATTATTGGTTTTATATGAGCTAAGTGGGCACATTCAACTTTGTTTACAAGTGACATATTTTGAGCACTTCATTTTAATTTATCACATTTTCTTAAATGAATGTCATATATAGCATTATCCTGTCCAGAAATTAGTAGTTTCACTTCGTAAAAACGCGTCAGTAAACTTTATAGGGCAAGAATTTTCACTTTTTAATCCTAAATTGTCAGATAGTTCCGAGTCGATTATTGACACTGCAGCTCCCTCGTCTAATAAAGCGTAGGTACTTACTACACCTTTAGGTCCGCGCACTTTTACGGGAATTACTTTTAGCAGCGCGAAGTCGTCCGTCGTCGAGCTCGTAGATGCTTGACTGACGTCATCGTTGCGTGCGACGTGTGTTATCGAAGCGTCGGAAGTAGTAGCTAAATCTTGTTCCGAGCCATCTTTGGTTATCTGGAGCGCATCAACTGATTGTGGCGTCGTTGTAGGTTTCGTCCAGTGCAGAAGTCGGCGATGAGCCATACCACAGCTATTGACGTCACATACAGGCGCAGGGCACACTTTACTACTGTGTTGTTTAGTTGATAAACAACAATAGCATAGTCTGTGCTTTTTGACGAATCTCCATCTGTCTCTTCTCATCGCACGTTTAAATATACGACATTCTGGTAGGGTGTGAATCCCTTTCTCACAAAACAAACATTTCGTGTCTTCAACAGCGACGGAAGTAAACACAGAGCGGTGTCGAATCTTGTCATCAGCTGTTCGAGTGATGCCTGTGTCAATCGTTTTCTTTATTTCTCTCGGCGGCAGAGTGCATCCGATGACGGATAACATCTCCGCCTCAGTTTTCAAAAATGTAGCTAGCAACTCCAGCTTCGATGTACCTTTTCCTTGATGATTAAAAGCGAAATCTGTCCATTTACCTATCAGCGTGCTCGGCAATTTTGATACAACAGCTGCAGCGAGCTCAGGGCTTCTTAGGTAGTAATGCTGGTTTAGGGCGCGTATTGTTGCCACACAATTGTTGACCTTCACAGCGAAGTTGCTTATTTCGTGCTGATAATAATTATGTAACGATGGTAACTTTTTCAGCTGGGTCGTTATATTGTAAACAATGGTGTCAGCTCGACCAAATCTCAGTTCCAGTGCATTTAGTACTGCAAACGGCGATGTGTTGCCGATTAGCAGGTCAGTTACAGCTTCTTTGGCCTCACCTCGTAGTGCCCGACGGAGTCTGCACAAGTTTTCAGAGTCACTGAACCGACACACACGGGTTGAGTCTTCATAGGCATTTTTAAAATGTAGCCATTCTTTGCAGTCACCACTAAAAATAGGTAGTTCGCGCGGTGTAGCGAGCCGGCTGAGCAGACGATCCTCTTGCTGCGTGACTGTCTGTTTCATCATACTTTTTAAAGTATGTGCCAGCTGTTGAATGCTGTCCTGAGGAGGCTGAGCAGGAGGACAGTCATGGTCCAGCCACTTCTCCACTTCATCATGTTTCAGTTGATCCGGCAGGGATACAGAACAGTTCGTGCCTTGGTCTTCATCATGAATTCCCTCGATGTCAGCGTGCTTATCATCATCGGCGTCGACAAGGGCAAGGTCGGCTTCTAATTTCTTATCAATTAATTCCAATTGAATCTTCGCTTTTGCTTTAGCGGCCTGTAGTTCTAGCTGTTTACGCCGGGCTATAGAAGAAGCTGTTGATTTCTAAGAACACACTGTAGTTTTAAAAGCACACGTAGATTTTGTCACGGTAGCACGCGGTGACTGTTTTAACGTCGCCGGCGTCATCGAATAATTAAGTTCCTGTGGCGTTATGGGACAATCGCTGCCACGGGGAAGAGTCCGTTCGTTAATCTTCATAGCTGCACTATCCAATTTAAGACATTCCATTTGTTCTTTTCGCATACGACGCGTTTGCACTGTCGGCTTTTGTGACCGGTCCGCCATTTTTTTAAATTCACGAGTCGAAGACATCACAATCACATCCGTGCTCGAAGACCATTTATTATTGATGGAGGCGAAATAAAATGCAGCCTTGGTTCTGGAATCAATTTGGTAGGTGCGGGTGGTTGCAGTTGCAGGGTTTCGAAAACTAATAAAAACAGCTTCACAGTGATTTTTAACAATATTAGTCGGTTAGCGACGTGGTGCTTGCTGCTTGCTTACAGAGAGAGAGAAAAAACCAAAGTTACCAGCAAACAAAAATATTTAAGACCGTGACCACTCGCACCTTGCAACATTGTAATTTATTTTTAAAGTAAAGTTTCTTACATTGCCGACAGATGGCACTAAGCGTACTTAACCTATACAATTTACCTATATTATATATAGCTATCTATACCGAATTACCGTTATTGAGGCGTGCGTCGTCCACAATGACATATGTCAAAAAATCATAAATAATTAGTACTATAACCACCTGTAAGGATATTACGGTTTTCCTTGCTGTTTGCGAGATAATTAACTTTTTCATACTAGCTTCATACAAATTTTTCGTAAAAAAATTATAACTCCTTCGTTTTTGTGCAGAATTACCTCGGGTGTCATTTTTGAATATAGTAACTAATAGAAGCGATATCCGGCAAAAAATCAGGCACTTGCAGATTGAAATCCCTAAGTCTATGAAAGCTGATTTTCAGCCCACCGTGCGTCCCGCCCGCGACGACTCGTCGCGCCAGTGTGAACGGTGTTGCGACGCGATAATATCGCAGAATCGCCACGCGACACGTCGCGCGACAAGTCGCGCCTGTGTGTACGAGCCTTTAATGGTTACATGTAGGCACCAAAAACCACCCAGCGGATTTGGTCTCGCGTGGTCATCGCCTTGATGTACTCATTGACAGTATAACCTGTGGTGGAGCGGACCCGAGTTCTTAAAATCACAGCAATCTGCGACTACTCACTCCGACATTCCAGAACTGAAATCACAAACGACATCCGTTATGGTTTGGGATGTAACACATAATAAAGTTATTAATTTTGAAAAGTTTCGTTATTATCAGCGTATAGTGCGAGCCGGCGCCGGCGCTTACCTGTTGCGATACTTATATAACTTACGCACACCAAAGAAAGATCGTACACGGGGGCCGTTATCACTAGATGAATTGAATGACTCTTAGCGCGCCTCGCTCAACGCGAATCGTTTCCCAAGGAATATGATAATTTATAACGTAGGAAACTTACCATTAAAAACTTCAGGTTTGATTTTTAGGCTACCGGGCGTACCGGCCCATAGTGCTGCTAGACGAGGTGGGCAAGCTGTTTGAGCGTATAAACGCAGCCCGCCTCGTCGGCCACTTCTGCAGAGAGGGGCCGGACCTGGACGACAGCCAGTTTGGTTTTCGGCAGGGGCGCTCCACCATCCACGCTGTGTCGCGGGTGAGAGTCCTGGCGGAGGAAGCGGTGTCCCGGGGCGGGGTGATGTTGGCAGTGTCCTTAGACATCTACAACGCCTTCAACACCCTGCCCTGGAGTTGTATTCGGGAGACACTGCGCTATCTTCGGGTGCCTCCCTACCTCCGCCACATCGTTGGGGCTTATCTGTCGGAGAGGTGTGTCACCTACGTGGGACGTGTTGTCGCCGCATGTCGTGCGGTGTTCCGCAGGGCTCGGTCCTAGGCCCGCTCCTGTGGAACATCGGGTACGACTGGGTGCTGAGGGGCGAGCTCCAACCGGGCGTAGATCTGACGTGTTATGCAGATGACACGCTGGTCACTGCCCGGGGGAGCTCGCACAGGGGGGCAGCGTTGCTGGCGACGCGCGACGGCTGCGGTCTCACAGGTGGTGGGCCGCATACGTCGCCTAGGCCTGGAGTAAGTAGGAGGCCATAGTGTTTCATGGCCCCCGGTGGGCGCCGCCTCCCGGCTCACACATCGTGGTCAGGGGGACTCGGATCGCTGTAGAGTCTACCAAACAGTCTTCACTTGACTGTACTACTAAAATTTAAACTAAGTTTAAAATACCGATGTGCTATAAGTATTCATAAAGTTCAAAAGTACGAATTACGTGAGTTAGAAGGTACGCTGTGAAGAATCACTTCATTGAGAATCTTCATCACCGCGATGTACGGAACTTCGATAGACTGCTATGACGAATTACTTCATTGAGAATCTTCATCATCGCGATGTACGGAACTTCGAAAGACTGCTATGACGAATTACTTCATTGAGAATCTTCATCACCGCGATGTACGGAACTTCGAAAGACTGCTATGACGAATTACTTCATTGAGAATCTTCATCATCGCGATGTATGGAACTTCGAAAGACTGCTATGACGAATTACTTCATTGAGAATCTTCATCATCGCGATGTATGGAACTTCGAAAGACTGCTATGACGAATTACTTCATTGAGAATCTTCATCATCGCGATGTATGGAACTTCGAAAGAATATACTAAACTACTAGAACTACTAGAAGATACTAAATTTCGAATGTTCATCTTTGAGATACTGAGAGAGTATTTCGTTTAAGTATGTAAGGATAAATTAAAATTGATTAGTTTAGTTCATTTTAATTTCGAGTAACTATACTTCGTAAAAAATAGCTTGATCTCTGCGACAGCTGTCAGTAAAATCACGCCTATGAAGTTCTGAATTTCATAGTAGTACAGACACGTAGACAGAGAAACTAATAGACGAAGGGACCCTGTAACCGCAGTCGAGACAGAGATAATTTGTCAATGTGTGCGTATAATGTTGCCATAGTAACTGCATTCCCCTGTTTTTGGAGTGTTATTAGATGAAGTAGGGTAAATTATTTTCAGGATTTAATTGAAACGAAACGAGTTTTTTAATTAAGATTTATTATACTACTTAAATGTAATTGTAATGTAATTAATTGTACTTTTTAAACAGATTAATATTTTTATGTGCATACAAAAGATTTTCATAAATATACTGAGAAGGCACAGTCATTATATTAATCCCTTTAAATTTGTCTCTGAGGGAGTGTCTGGGACTTAATTTATAAATTGAACGAATTGCCCTTTTTTGTAAAACAAATATCGTCTGAATATCGGCGGCATTTCCCCACAACAGAATACCGTACGACATTACACTATGAAAATAACTAAAGTATACTAAACGGGCTGTCTCTAAATCAGTTAAACCACGAATTTAACTAAGCCAACACATTCCACGCCCTCCAAAGTCACGGCTTTCCTTATTGCCATTTCGTCAAATGAAAGGCACATATGAACGTTTTTACCTGATGCTATTACTTTTAACTTTATTGCATGCAATGCCTCTTTGGTAAATCCGGGATTACTATCTACTGATCGATACCAACTAACCAATGTTTGTGGGTGTGGAAGGCAAGTATTAAATTGTTCTCTTACGTAAGAATAAGCACGTGGACTAATAAAATGTAAACATAATGCGAACTTTCTCAATGAAGGAGAATATTTTTTAGTTTTTCCAACTAATCCCAAAAACCGTTTAAGGAAATCTTTGTTTCCGCTATCAATAGTGCTTAACATGTCAGCATCTTCATATGATATCAAGGATTTGATTTTAAGTTCCGAAATAATGTCTGATAATTTAGCATTTCGTTTCATTAAGCGTCTATTTGTTTGCCGGAGAGCACGTATTTTTTTTGTAAGATTTGCAACAGCCTCAGTTTTTTTCTTTAAATCTGCTTTAAGTTTTTTATTTCTGGGAGTATCTTTCTCTTCCGGCAAATGCAATTTTCTTCAATGGTTATTATTTTTGCGTCATCTTGAAAATTGGCACTTGAAGATGTGGATGGTACTGGATCAGAACTCTCCTCAGGTGTTGAAATCTAAAATATTCAATCAAATTATTATTATAGTTGGCTGTTGCCTGTTGGCTCGGAACGCATATTATGAATTAAATTAAATATTAAATTAAAAATTAAATATGAGATAACATCCACACAAGGTCTTCAGGTCCCGAACTAGGTAGAACCTGTACTACAGGTAATCGATGACTGATATACATACTTATATACATATACACACCCAGACACAGGTCAAACAGACATACATTTATATACAGACAAATATTTGACTTGTCCGGGGATCGAACCCAGCTGGGGACCAGCGGCTCAGAAGGCAGGGTCGCTACCAACTGCACAAACCGGTCAGTCAAAGAAGAATGTCAAAAGAAGATTCAAGAAAAATGTCAAATATATTGTCAATAGAAGAATACCTTGATGGATTTTTCTGGGTCTTGTGATAATGACACTGAAGCTGACTTTGATATGGTTGAGTTATCACTTTCAACAACTTGTATGTGCAAGGTAAATCATAAAGTTATGAATTATATTTAAAAAACACTATATTATTTTATTTTAATAAATTCTTACCGCAATTGGTACTGCATCAGAATGCAGAACTGTTTTCTTTTTCTTTTTCTTTTTTAGTAGTAAATTTTCTGGGAAATGATTGCTACATATTTTACAATATTTTGTGATAATCCAATCTTTTCTTCCAGTTGCTTCGATCCATTTTATACGTAGGTCTGGATCGTCTGGGAAACTAACGATAAACTTAGCTATATTATTAATACTCACAGGTACTGACTGAACGTCATTCCATAACGATAGATGTGTCATTCTTATTTGATCAGAAATAGGAGAAAAAATAAATTAAATTAACAAATATATTAATTTAATTTATAAATAACGAAGCTTCCCCTAAAAGATACTATGCTATTATTTGATCCAATATTTTTTGTTTTTATTACATTGTAGAGCCAATATTTATTATCGTGACTCGGGGAATTTTTGAGCTGACGCTGGCAACACTTACATGATATAATTTATTGGTTATGAATGTTAAAAACTCGACAAAATCCTATTATCTTCAGTTTTAATGAGACATATCGTTCCGTCATGCTATGGCATAAATAATCATCATTTAAGAAACTATAATTAGGTACAAAACCGTCGTACTTACGCGTGATAAGACACACCGGCAATTTTCTTCTCACTATCGCTTTTACATGAAATAACACGACAACGCACCATTGTATAATCGTCGATGTGAAATACGGATAATTTCTCTGTCTTCTCACTGGATTAAAATCGTTTTTTATCATAAAAATAAGCAAAATTTTAACACCAAACACAATGACGGCACGAAGTGTCAGTTTGTTTCGCAATTTGAGTTGCCGACCTTGAAAAAACTGGTAACACGGTAAGAGACAAAAAAATTGATAGTTGTATCTCTGTCTAAAACATTCATAGCGTAATTTTCGCTCTCTTTCTTGTGTAAGCGAGAAAGGAATCGTCACTGCGTCTATTAGTTTCTCTGTCTACGTACAGACAGTACCTGTAAATGTCATACTTTATGGGCATGCCGACCTACTTAGTGATGGGCGATGAACTATCAACTATCAACAGACTATAAACTATCGATATTTTAAATAAAACTTAATTTAAAATAATTATTTTTTTAATTTTATTGTTTATTTTGTTTTAATATCATAACATTATTTACATTTGTATATACATGGCTTCAAGAAAAAGGAATAGAGGCCAATGAAACTATGCTCAAAAAGGAATTATTAAGACTCGTTGGTCTGCACAAACCCGGTACTCCAACGTATGTCTTAGATGATATAGCTCACGAAAAGGGTCATACCGTCATAAGACTACCCCCGTCCACTGCCAGTATAATCCGATCGAGCTAATCTGGGCCCAAGTCAAAGGGTTGTTTGCTTGAATTTCAGTTATACATATCGGTACTTTAAGTATTAACTACTGTATAATTAATCTTAGTAAAAATATGTTTTCTTTTAAGGTTACGCTGCCAGGCACAACACAACACCGCCTTTCACGGCAAAAAAAAATGTTGCAGTTATTAAAGAGTGCGGTCGACAATGTATCTGCAGAAGACTGGAAGAAGGTGGTAACCAAATGCAGAAAACTAATGGAAGAAGATTGGGAGCGGGACGTCCGATTTGATAATATTTGCGAACAAGAGTTTATAATAAATTTACAAGATTGTTCTAGCGATTCAGAAACTGATTCAGATATGGATTTGGGGTGTACTCCGTTACGAGAATAAATGTATTTTATATTCAAATATTCGTTTAATTTAGTAACGTTTGTAATTAAATTAAACCCAATTAAATGTTACATTAGCATCGATAATAGTAAGACACGTCGATAATTTCTATCAACATTTTTTTATATCATGACAACCCTAGGAATGTCAGTTTGACTTATGTCGCAGTGATCGAGCTATCTTTTACGTAGTATAGCTAGGTATTAACGTCTGAAGCTTAATGATTATGAATGAACTATATCAGTATCTACCGTTAGCGTTTCAGACCGTTTCAGACACCAATCTACATGGTCTTCACATGATCTGACCAAGATTATGTCTGGATTTTAAAAGAGACTGTGACCTCTGAGTTTATTCGGCCTTTCTTCTCAGAGTAGTCAGATAGGAAACGCCGAACTCATCTAGTTTTTAAAATATGATTGACGTATAAAAGGGTTGTCTATTGTTTACCCGAAGATTATAATACCATAATCATCATATTCCCGAATTTAATTTGCCCGAATGTTTTGTTTGCCATAAAAGACATGACATACTTTTAATTGCCCGAAACTTAGATAGCATAAGATACGAGTGCCATACGTATTGTTTTTCATATTTTTAATTCCTTCAAATTCATTCATTCATTCATTTATGTAACAATATAATTTAAAAGAGTGTCCATGGAGTTTCTTGCCCGTTCTTCTCCATAGGTACCTACTACGCTTTGGAATGGGCAACTAGCTTCATATTTCTGACTGACCCACTTGACAATTCAAAAGTGCTTGTAAATGGTTTAATTTAAATAAATGCTTTGAGTTTGAGTTTGATTCTTTGAAATAAATCCTTTAAATTCCTTCAATTCTTTGAAAGAAATTCTTGAAATTATTTCATCAAAATATTCAAGGTTTTTCTTCGAAACAATTGGAGATTGAATTATTTTTGGAAAAAACAATGTTTGACATTGTTTGTATATCTGAGCATTGGTTAAAAGATTCTGAAATGTTAATTAATTATGAGAATTATAGTGTGGCCAGTTGTTTTACCCGATAATCAATGCTGCGTGGTGGTTCACTAATCCTAATTAAAAGATGTATTGTCCCGGTACTACGGTTACAGCTACGCTACTTTATCCTACCTAACCTAGGCACAGGTATTCCTAGGAGGATATTAAATGAAAAGTAGGTAGGCAGTAAATTGGAACATTTATTAAAACTAACTCGGTAGGTAGATGAGGGTCGATAAAAGTTGGGGTTAGGGCCTATACAGCGATTAACCTCCTCACTGGTCTAGCACTCCCCTGACGTCACTGGCCGCTGCAGGAGACGAGTGCTCGCGCGTCGATCGCCAGGTCCAACTGCTGGTGTAGGGTTCGCAGGTTGTCCCGCTACTGTCCACCACGGGGAAGCAGGGAATTAAGGTGTACGTGAAACCCTGTAATGCGCAATAAGCGAAAGCATTACACGCTGGCCGTAGACGGTGAGCACCCACAGCAACGTTGAATAGGGAAGTACTAATATGTAGATGTGTTGCTGTGGATGTTCACTATCAGATACGGAGATGACAATAATTTCGGTTACTTAGCCGTTAATTTAAATATTTGAAATTTACAACGGAAACTAAATTTTAATATGCAAGAATGATATAATTCTGAAAATGTGGGGTAGAACTACAAAGAGAAAACAAGTAATGAGCGTCTAAAAGAAACAAAGATAAGCAAAAACACAAATGAAAAGATCACCAGGTAGGCAAAGCGAAAGAAACCGTTACGGTTTGCTAAGCTACTGGCTAATTATAATTGTGCAACACTTACCCAATCGGGGTTTAATTCACACACACAGAATATGTTTGAACGTCGATTATTACTCAGTATATTTCTGATTTAGGTAGGTACGTAATTAAATGTCGAGGAAACGGTAGGGACGCCTTTAAAAAAACTTAATCGCGATTACGATATTATAAATTCGTATTAGGGACCGTGAAAAAGTCTGACGTGCGCTCGCCTCGACAACCAGAATCGTCCTGCCGGCGGCGACGTGGAAGTGTCTGTCGCTATGGACCTTGCCCCCGCGCAGAGAACAAAGAAACTAGTTTCTGGGTGCCTAATAAGTCGCCTGTTTTAATCGTGCGTGGTGATAAACTGTAGCTGGCCAGAAGTCTGATTTGATGCGTTCATTATTAGTTTATTTTTTTATTTTAGTATTGTAAATAGTTTTTTTTTATAAATAGTATTATTGTAAATAATTTTCTTATGTTTATTTTTTTTATTATTATTATATTATTAAGAATTAAGACATGTAACAATTAATGTTACATTACCCCCTCGTCTCAGAAAGAGTTTTGTTCTCAAAGAAAACTCGTCTATAGGTTACCACTAGCACTACACATTCATACTATCATCTTTCAAAATTCTTCCATAATATCAAACAAACAACCTTACACAATAGCTCCAACAATATAAAATGATGTTGACGCGACCTTACGTAAACAAGTTATCTGTGATTTATCGCACAGAAAACTAATGCTAGTCGTAAGAAGTTAATTTAAAGGTGAACTGTCTCAACTCCTACAACATTTAAAAAAAAATATCACTTAACAACATTTAACTACACTTAATGTTTTTTAAATCTTTGATATGCCAAACTCCTATATTTTTTCCTGACATATCTTCCAGAACATAGACAAGTGGAGACCGTTTTTCAATTATACGGCATTTGATAAATTTGGGTGCAAGCTTTTTACTGAAATACTTGTCTTTATTACTTAAAACGAATGCGCGCTTATAGACTGTGTCTCCTACATTAAATTCTGCCGGCTTTCTACGTAGGTTGTAGTGTGCAGTATTCTTTTCATGTGCGTGCCATAACGAAGCCTGCACATCATTGAATATCGATCGAAGACACCCTAAGTTTTCAGCGTATAAGTCGCGAGGAAGGAACAACACTTCATCGCCCAGGTCATTGTCAGTATAGTGCGATCCGCATAAAACTAATTCCCTACCGTAAACTAAAAATGACGGTGTATAACCGGTGGCTTCATTGACGGAATTGTTTATCGCAAACTGAACCTTGGGGATGGAGATGTCCCAGGATCTATGATCGTTTCCAACAAACGTAGACAAACTAGTGACAATAGTTTTGTTGTATCGTTCTACCGTGTTGACTTGTGGTGTGTACTTCGGCGTGAAAAAAACGTTTGGTATTTTATATTTTTTAAATAGCGCGTCAGTAGACGAACTTATAAACTGCGTCCCATTGTCCAAGAAGATGGTTTGAGGAACTCCGTGAACCAAGAAAATGGATTCTTCTAAAATTTTAATTACTATATCCGCAGTTGCGCGACGTACTGGGAAAATAAGACAAAATTTTGAAAAACAGCACGTTACGACCAATATATAAGAATTTTGTTTTCGACTGGTGGGAAGAGGACCCACAAAATCAATTGAGATCATCTGAAAAGGCCTCGAACATTGCTTAGGACGACCCATCTCTCCCAATGTAGTGTGATTTTGTGCCTTATAAGATAAGCAAACCGAGCATGAACCTACATATTTAACGACGTCCTGGTGCATATTTGGCCAGTAGTAATTTAACGACAAGCGCCGATAGGTTTTAAAAATGCCAAGATGTCCACCTGTTGGCTCAGAGTGATTTTCGGCTATGATGCTTTCACGGAACTCGCTGGGTACGACTTCCTTCCAGTCAAATTCTGATGTTAATTGGCTGTTAATATTTTTTGTGAGTCGAAATAACGAATTATTTTTAGTGGTGAAGTTAGGGAAATTTGAAGGAGTAGTCAGACAGCCGTTGTATATTTTTTTAAACCAGACATCATCTGTGTTGGCATTAGCTAGAGATATTGCATTAACGGGAAAAGCTCTAGACAAGGCATCAGGAATAACATTGTCGACACCTCGACGGTGTTTCATAATAAAATTAAATGAGGACAATCTTACTCCCCATCGTGCTAGTCGTCCTGTGGGATTTTCCAGAGATAAAAACCATTTTAACGCGGAGTGGTCAGTGTACACCGTAAATGTTTGGCCGTTTTCGAGATAACATCGCCAGTGCTCGAGAGCCGTTAACACAGCAAGGGTCTCCCTTTCAGTAATGCTGTAGTTTTTCTCTGGGCTGGTGAAAGATCTACTCATGTAGGCAATTGGGTGTTCTTTACCGTCAATAGACTGTGTTAACATAGCACCAATTCCGTAACTACTTGCGTCGGTGTGCACTTCAAAAGGTTTGGAATAGTCCGGACAAGAAAGTACTGGAGCGGAAACCAAACATTCCTTCAACGCATTAAAGGCCGCGTCAGCTTCTGGTGACCACTTGAAAGAAGGAGCGTTTTTCCCGTTAGCAGTGAGCTTATTGAGTGGACCAGCCACTGTGCTAAAGTTAGGGACGAAACGTCGGTACCACGTAGCAGTGCCGAGAAAGCGTTTCAACTCCTTCCTATTTGTAGGGGTTGGAAAGTTAATAATGGCTTCCACCTTGTCTGGGTCAGTGCGTAAACCACGGGAATCTACCACGTATCCTAGATACTTGAGTTCGCTTCGAAAGAACTTACACTTTTCGAAGTTCACTGTTAAATTTGCCTGTCTCAATTTGTCCAAAACTCTCAACAATCGAGAAACATGCTCATCAAAGCTAGAACTGATAACAATGACGTCATCTAAATAAGCGAAGGTCTTAGACTCCATGTCACTAAATAACAAGTCAACGAGACGTTGTTGCGTTGCGGGGGCATTCGTTAATCCAAACGCAGTAGTTTTAAAACGAAAAGTGCCACGGCCCGGGACGTAAAATGCGGTTTTATCGCGGTCTTCTGGCGCTATAGGCAGTTGCCAAAAAGCTTTGGACAAATCGATACTGCTCAGGTACTTAGCATCGCGAAGGTTATCCAATATCTCCGAGACATATGGCAAATTGTACGCATCGCGCTTAGTCACTGCATTTAACTTCCTGCTGTCTAAACAGAACCTTGGTTGCCCGTTCTTTTTATTAACAATGAGCACGGGGGAAGACCAGGCGCTTTCGCAAGGTTCGACAACGTCAAGGGACAGAATTTCGTCCACCTGCTCAATTAAAATGCGCTGCCTTTCGGGGGACATCCTGTAATAACGTTGTCTAATTGGTTGTGCGTCACCAGTGTCAATGCGATGGCATATCAAATTTGTTCTACCCAGGCCCTTTTCTTCAGTAGAAATAGACCGAAACTGCGCAATGACATTATCAGCTATCGCTTTCTGCGACGCCAACAAATTATCGTAGGAGTTAATAAATGGCTCATCGCTACTTACCTTTATTTCTGCCAAAGAGGCACTTGACATTGTGATACTACCAATATAATTAGGGCAAATTCGAAAAGCGCGCCAAAAATCTACGCCTAATATAATTGATGTTTCAATTTCGGGAACTACATATGCCTTAATAATGTGAAACTGGCCCTCAAATGTAACTGGCAAATGAATGTAACCCATGGTTTTTAATGATTGACCGCCAGCAGCTATCATATTAGTGTGGCCATCCTGGTTTAAAGTGCAGTCTGTAAGCTGTAAATGAGAATTGTTTCCCAGAATCGAAACTGCAGCTCCAGAATCAAGTAACCCAACAGCATCGATGTTATTGATTTTAATATTTACATAAGGCCTAGAATCGTTCAATGGTTTTGATAGCAGAATTGTAGCAACTCTGTATGAAGAGGAAAATGTTCTTATAAAATCAAGCCAAGTTCCCCAGTCTTGCTTGCTAAAATTGTTACAACTCTGCTTAATTAGTTTTTTGAATTTGTATCAGTTTTACGACAGTTAGGACAGTCGGGTGTCTTCACATCCTTCATACCGCACTTGAAACAAACAATGTCCCGTGGAGCCTTGCATTGACGAATGTGATGGGTGTTATTTCGACACCTAGGACAGTAGGGTTCCTTTTTAGCCTCTTTAATTGCATGTACATATTTATTGTTATTTTGAGTATTATTATTATTATTCCTATATTGATTGTTATTATTGTAATAACTATTTGAATTATTATTTTTATTGTAATTGTTATTATTATTTGCCTTATTTATAGGTTTATGGTCATCCTTAGTGTACGCAAATTCAGGAGCTAGCGTATCGGAAGTAACCTTAGGAGGCTCTTGAAATTGTGACAGTCGAGTCTGAAATGTCTCATAGTTCCGACATAACGAACGCAAAGTGTCTATGGTTGAGATTTGAGGAGCTGCTGCTAATGTACTAGCATAGCAGGGTCTAATATTATGCAAGAGAATTTCCAATTGATCTACTTCAGGAAGAGGAGTCGATAGACGCATGAACATTCCATTCATAACTGCTAGATAAATAGTTATATTCTCACGTTCTCCTTGAGTACGAGAACGAATTTCAGAAATGAGTCTATAATCGTAGTCAGTTTGACTAAAATCCTCTTTTAATAAACGCGCCAACTCAGGCCAAGAACTGACTTTGTCCTTTACCGCACGATACCAGTGAAGGGCATCGTCTTGAAAAATTTCAGATGCAAAACTTAGGACTTTTTGTTGTGGAATATTCCTAGCCAGTATAAATTCATCAACACGCTGTATAAACGAGCGAACACAAGTTTTGCCAGTAAATTTTAATTTAGTTAAATCTGATGATGTACGATCGCATGACACAGAAATCACGTTCTGTAGTTCCGGCACTGCAGGTGCTGATTCTTTGACAAAACTAGCACTAGCCACATTAGAAGATGTACTAGCAGAAGGTTTTTTTGCTAGCAAGGCAGAAAGCTTTTGCGAGAAAATTTTATAACCGCTAACAATGTCGTCATATTCCGTTTTAATGTCGTCACTACGCGTTATCCTCTCGACACGATTGTGTAAATGATTCAACATATTCTGTGTCCGCAATAGTGAAGCAACACTAGGATCACTAGCGTCAAGATTTAATTGAATTTTCGTTAAGACTTCTAAACAACCCTTAAGGTCCTGTCTTACATCGAATGGAGACTCTAATATATATTCTGAGGGTAAATCAGGAGATAATTTTATAATTTGTTTCCGTAACTCCTCAACAGAAGGTGCAGGAGTCGCGCCTCTAATACGAACTTCATATTCCAACTCTGATTTTTGAAGAGACAGGAACTTAATAGGAAGCATGTTAAAAATTAATTAAAAGAAACAGAAGGATAAGTGACGCACTTCTACTGCTCACTACACAAAAAGCAAAAGCAAAAAAAAAAAAAACAAAGATTATAGGAAAAGAAACAACACGTTCTCCGTTCTGTTACAAAACAAAATTTAAGAACGTCTGGTTTTTTTTTTATGGAAAAATAAAAATAATTAAAATGGTAGAAAAAATTCAAGCAAAATCATAAAAGAAAAAAGAAAATGCTACTAATGTGTACTATATGACCGTAAAAATACGATATTTCTTTTGTAGTGAAGGAAAAAAAAATTTTACGAACAATTTTTAAAAGCGTCGTTTTAGGTGCCCAAGACGAAACAGTAAAATAAAATATTTTAACAAACTCTGCAACTAAACGACTTTAAATGAATAATTATTAACGTAGGGTAGGTTAATAATGACCAAGATTAAGTTATACAAAGAAGTTGAAAATTCGTGTACACATTAGTAACGGAAAAAAACCAAAAAATAAAATATAAAGACGTTTAACACAGACAACCACTAACATACACAACCCACAACCAATGGAGGAGGAATTAATCAGCTGTATTTCTACCACGATTAAGGGCGCCAGTGTCCCGGTACTACGGTTACAGCTACGCTACTTTATCCTACCTAACCTAGGCACAGGTATTCCTAGGAGGATATTAAATGAAAAGTAGGTAGGCAGTAAATTGGAACATTTATTAAAACTAACTCGGTAGGTAGATGAGGGTCGATAAAAGTTGGGGTTAGGGCCTATACAGCGATTAACCTCCTCACTGGTCTAGCACTCCCCTGACGTCACTGGCCGCTGCAGGAGACGAGTGCTCGCGCGTCGATCGCCAGGTCCAACTGCTGGTGTAGGGTTCGCAGGTTGTCCCGCTACTGTCCACCACGGGGAAGCAGGGAATTAAGGTGTACGTGAAACCCTGTAATGCGCAATAAGCGAAAGCATTACACGCTGGCCGTAGACGGTGAGCACCCACAGCAACGTTGAATAGGGAAGTACTAATATGTAGATGTGTTGCTGTGGATGTTCACTATCAGATACGGAGATGACAATAATTTCGGTTACTTAGCCGTTAATTTAAATATTTGAAATTTACAACGGAAACTAAATTTTAATATGCAAGAATGATATAATTCTGAAAATGTGGGGTAGAACTACAAAGAGAAAACAAGTAATGAGCGTCTAAAAGAAACAAAGATAAGCAAAAACACAAATGAAAAGATCACCAGGTAGGCAAAGCGAAAGAAACCGTTACGGTTTGCTAAGCTACTGGCTAATTATAATTGTGCAACACTTACCCAATCGGGGTTTAATTCACACACACAGAATATGTTTGAACGTCGATTATTACTCAGTATATTTCTGATTTAGGTAGGTACGTAATTAAATGTCGAGGAAACGGTAGGGACGCCTTTAAAAAAACTTAATCGCGATTACGATATTATAAATTCGTATTAGGGACCGTGAAAAAGTCTGACGTGCGCTCGCCTCGACAACCAGAATCGTCCTGCCGGCGGCGACGTGGAAGTGTCTGTCGCTATGGACCTTGCCCCCGCGCAGAGAACAAAGAAACTAGTTTCTGGGTGCCTAATAAGTCGCCTGTTTTAATCGTGCGTGGTGATAAACTGTAGCTGGCCAGAAGTCTGATTTGATGCGTTCATTATTAGTTTATTTTTTTATTTTAGTATTGTAAATAGTTTTTTTTTATAAATAGTATTATTGTAAATAATTTTCTTATGTTTATTTTTTTTATTATTATTATATTATTAAGAATTAAGACATGTAACAATTAATGTTACAGTATTAAATCTAAAACTCGTAAAGACATAGTGGAACTATCGGTTGAACATAATAGCATTGAACTGTCTTGTGTTGAGATAGATAAGCATATTATAGTGTGCGTTTACAGACCCCCAAATTATCAAAACTACTCTTTAGTTGAGTCAGTAATGGAAGATGTTTTGGCAAAACTTGCAACTGGCAATAAATCAGTAATTATCTGTGGTGACTTTAACATTAATATTTTAGAATATAATTCAAATAGGTACCAGTAGATTATTAAATTTGTTTAAATCATTTAATTTGTCAAATGTGTTTGTAGAACCAACCCGAATAACTACAACTACAGCTACATGCATTGATAATGTTTTTTGTTGCTGCGACTATTTAGATAAAGCCATCGTTAATTATCTCCCTTCCGATCACAGCGGTCAAACCGTAACTTTTGAGTCCAACATCCTAATACAAAAACTGCAGATACAATCCAGACCAATAACATATGTTAATTTAAATAATTTTAATAACAGTTTAATTTGTAAGTTGAGTAATCAGGACCTTACAATGAACAATGTTAATATTTTGTATAAAGAATTCTTTTCGGTAGTCCAAACAGAGTTCAATTATTCTTTTAAGAAGAACACTAAAAGTATCAGCCCTAAGTTTTTATTTAGTGACTGGGCAATTATAGGACTTAGGAAAAGTAGGGAAATACTTTTTGAGCTATATGGCCTTAAGCCTTATATTAACACGGAAACTTTTAATAAGTATGTTGCTACTTACTCTAGAATTTTTAAGAACACTTGTAAGGTAGCCAATGGTGCCGATTCTCTTGTCACAAAATTCTCTAAACTAGACTAAAAATCACCAAAATTTAGTTTATTCCTGTCAAACGACGATTTCCCATTCTGAAATTGGCTAAAGTGACACAACTTAACTATATTTTAGTTTGACAGCACTAAGATGGCACTGAGATTATAATTTAGTGAAAATGGCAATTTTGCTATTCTGAATTTTACGTTTTTCACCTAAAATTTTGATTGTCTTAACTAAATCTGACTATTTTTAATCGCGATTAAAAAGGTGTGGAATAAAATTAGTTGTCATGAACTAAAATTCACACCAACACCTCGACTTCAGATGCAAAAACGGTACTGTATCTTTTTTTCTTTTCTTTTGCTTATATCTCGAAAACGGTGTGTCGTATCGCAAAAATAATGAAAATTTCGACCCCCTTTGCAATCCGTAAACCTATAAAACTCAACGTGTTGGTAATATTTTTTTATATTTTCCATACAAAAAGTAAAAAATTCCATACAAAACAAGTCGAGGCCGCACATAATGCGCGCCTACGGCTCTAAAAAAAGATCACGTGGTACGGCAAACAAGTACCACGTGGGGTCGCAATAATTGTCAAATTTGATTTTAGATGTGTCAAAATTATTTTTAAATTTAGAGATTATATTTTGCAGAATAGCGTTAAGATTCTCATAGCCAAAAGTAAGGAATTTTAGTGATAGTTTAGTTAGTTTAGTTCGGTGTACAACAGAATCGGCACCATTGCCTTATACATTAGCAACAAGGTCAAATTAGCAGACAATAAATTATAGACTGTTTGGAAAATTATCAATAATGAAACGAACAGGAACAAAAAGCATAATTCTGATTATACACTGGAGACGACACGTGGTCTCATTTGCGATAGCAAAGAAGTTGCTCAAGAATTTGTAAATTTCTTTACCAGTATCCCAATTAAAACTACTGACACTTTAGATCGACGACGATCGAGTGACGAGTGATCGACGACCCCATCGCACCGGACTGACTTCAGAGTAAGCCGCATTCAGGTTACACGCGGCTTACTCGACACAACTGAACTCTACAAAACAATACACATACAGTGTAGGTACACATTATACACATAATACGTGCCTATATTAACCTAGCACATGTTAAGTGCTAGGTTAATATAGGCACGTTACGTAAACAAAATACAGACATGAATGTGCGGCGCGGGCTCGCGATTCACATAAGACACTGAGCCAGGGGGGGTAAAGTTATCTTCACGTTCACAGCTATTTTTTTAGGTGCGCCATCTATGAAATATTGTGTTCTTTAAATTTAAGGCAAATAATTCATTTATGACGTACTAGATGTCTCTACAAAACGACTTAGACTATAAAGTTATTGAAAATTGCTGTTTTAATTTTTTATTTACTATCAATATTTTAGTTCAATTTTAAAGACTTCAATTATGGGCAAATATTTTTTTTTTTGATTTATCGATTTATTTTATCTACGGATAAAAAAAAATCACAAATGTCAAAATTCTAAATTGTCAAAATACAAATGGCCGTTACGTTTTGCAATTTGCGTGTGCGCTGAATTGTTTTCGTGTTGTTTATGCTGTTTTCTTTGTTTCCCATAGATATAGATTGATTGATTTATGTAAAACCATGTTTGGTAGTGTGAAATTAATTTTACATTACCAAACATGGTTTTACATAAATCAATCAATCTCTATGAAATATTTGCAAAAGCAACCAAATGAAAATGAGGTATGGAATAGGTATGTATAGTATGGTTAGTTATGGAACATAAAATCCAGATGGAGCCACTCGTTACAGTTTGTTGTCATAAAAATCCCTTGAGATGGCACTCTATACCAGTATTATAAGGTGCTCTGTGCACTGAGCGGTGTTACACAGTACAATACCGCGCACACACACACGACGGCTTCTTAGCCCGGACCGTGACACGGCTAGCTCTGGAAGTGGGACGGGCGGGAGCCACACACCCTATCTGTTCCGACTCGGCACCTTTATCACTGGTCGTCTCCCGCCGGGGCTCCCCTAGGTAACCGTGGGTCTCACGTGGCAGGGACAGATCGCCGAGGTGTCGTGAAGATAGCGGCGCTGTGTAACGGCGACGGCGCCGCCGCCGTGGCGTGCCTACAGAAAATTACATAGCAACCACACACACGGGCGCGCATGGCTACGCGCGCCCGGCTGCTTATCATTCGCCATTGACGCAGACACAATGAGGGGCTCATGTTAACGAGTTTTCGTATGACCATCCACGGCCAGGGGGTGAAGCCCCGGGACCGCTCGCCACGCCCCCTTACGGGGGCGTCTCGACATCCAACCAACGTGGATTAAATACGTAAGAACGAAGCTAACTCAAAAACTGCCCAAGAAAAGTGAATAAAATATTCATGGGACGTCCACCGCTCAAGCTTTCTCTACCAAATGAAAAAAGGGATTTCCAAAATCGGTTCATTTAAGACGGAATCATACATTTTTGTAGAAAGGGAGTTCAAATATTTTGTAACATCATCGCAATGACCTATCAAAATACACGCAACGACATCTATTGGCCCAAAATGGTACCAACCTGCATTTTTTTCTACATATTAAAATTTAACAGAAATCATCTGGTTTAAAATTTTATTACAGATATATTAAAATTGTTAATAGAATATCACGATGTAACATTTAGTTTTTATTACATTGCAGTCATGTCATCCAAAACATTAAGTTAAATTAAAGTTTTCAAAGTGCATCGTTTATTAGTTGAGTAGTGGTGCATTAGATGGCGCTGCGTATCTTTCAAATCACTATGCATCCAATTAAATATTAAATATGAAACTTCAGAGTAAAAAGTTATATATTATTATGATAGATATTGCAATACATACCGTATTGCAATATCTAAAATTAAATTAATTAACGTAAAATAACCTACGTGCAAAATCCCTAAAATCTAAATTCCTAATGATTGTTTCACTTATATTCAAAATACCAATACCGAAAGCTTAAAATGTCAATTGGATTTGTTAGAATAGAATAGAAAACTCTTTTCACTCCTCTTGCTCAAAAAGACCGTCATTGTGGCGTACCAGAGCGAAGAAAAAATAGCAATTCTTCCTCTAGGGGATAAAGTTTTTTTTTTAATTATTGTGTGTCAAATGACAATGAGCCTACAAAAACGAAAAAGTCTTTAGTCATAAGTAGAATAATCATGAATATAGACTCGACTTATTACTGTTTCATAAAAAAATAACTTAATTTTATTTTTGAAAATGGAACTAAAATCGGCGATCTCTTTGGTAGAATGCATGCAATGCGTTGCGGCTGCAGAAGAAAAACAAAAAAAAAGACATTGGCGCGAAATCTTTATAATTTTTCTCTAATTGCAAATTGAATTGGTAGTGACCGTAATTAATTGTATTGGATTGTTTTATTTTCTCGCAATCGCAGTGAAAAGTAGAGTGTAACACACGGCGCTAAAAACCCATTAAAACTCTGTTTCTATTTACTCCTTCGCTAAAGCTCGGGAGTAAAACTACCTCGTATATAATGGGTCATTTTAGCTCCTTGTATAACAATCTACTATTTCACTCCTCTTGCTCAAAAAGACCGTAATTGTGGCGTACCAGAGCGAAGAAAAAATAGCAATTCTTCCTCTAGGGGAAAAAGTTTTTATTTTTTATTTTTGTGTGTCAAATGATAATGAGCCTACAAAAACGAAAAAGTCTTTAGTCATAAGTAGAATAATCATGAATATAGACTCGACTTATTACTGTTTCTTATAAAAAGAACTTCATTTTATTTTTTGAAAATGGAACTAAAATCGGCGATCTCTTTGGGTAGAATGCATGCAATGCGTTGCGGCTGCAGAAGAAAAAACAAAAAAAAGATTGTTACCGGGAAAAAACATCTCGTTAAATATCCAGAATTGTACAAATTGTACATTTAATTTTTAATCAAATAAAATCCATGTAGTTAATAAAAAAAAAGTAGAAAATAAAACAATCCAATACAATATGAAATATGTATATTTCATATTGTATTGGATTGTTTTATTTTCTCGCAATCGTAGTGAAAAGTAGAGTGTGTAACACACGGCGCTAAAAACCCATTAAAACTCGGTTTCTCCCATTAAACCCATTAAAGCTCGGGAGTAAAACTACCTCGTATCTACTATTATTATGTACCTACACCAAAAAGTTACGGATATAAAAGTAGAAATTTTACATAGGATGACATAAAGGGCGGTCTTATCGCTAAAAGCGATCTTTTACAGACAACCTTAGAAGTTATGTAATGTTATGTAGGTACATTATGTAATGTTCATGGAGTTCATAAAGCTAAAACTCGAAATTCCTATGTACAAAGTTCCATAAATTGGTTTACCTCACCGTTAATTGACCAAAATTATAAATACCGATCTAAGTACAGTAGTAGTACCTATCTAGTAGTAAAGTTCAAAATCCAATTAAAAACACAATTATTATTTTAAATTTTTAATCATGAATACAATAATTGTAAAGAATAATAGGTACCTACTACAAAAGTAATCTAATAATTATAATTCCTATACTTAGTCATAATCAATGATCATATTTTATTTTCTTAATTCCTTGCTAGACCATTGTCCACTGGCCGTCTGGCCTGAGCAGCTGGCACCCCAACCAGTTCGAGACGCATCTGAGTATATTTCCAGCTTTCGCTGGAGCGAATAGGACTGGCGCAATTGTCAATATTACTAAGCCACCAGTTAAAATCTTCGCCTAAAGAAACAGGTAAATTAATAAATATTGATTGTAATCATCTTTTTGTTTTAAACTGAGATACTTAGTTCTCTCAATTTTTTTGTGTATAGCCAGCCGTACTGCTTTGCTGGGCAAATTGATATCAGCAATCCTATCAAATGAGCGAAGTTACGCAACTTACATCTTTTTAAATTAGACAAAAGTAAAAGTTCGTTCTTGATTCTATGTTTCTTTTCTATCAAATGAGCGAAGTTACGCAACTTACATCTTTTTAAATTAGACAAATGTAAAAGTTCGTTCTTGATTCTATGTTTCTTTTCTATCAAATGAGCGAAGTTACGCAACTTACATCTTTTTAAATTAGACAAATGTAAAAGTTCGTTCTTGATTCTATGTTTCTTTTCCACTGGAATGCTAATCGTAAGATTTTCGGAATTGAAAACGAAACCTAAAAATGTTGCAGTTCGGCTAGGTATACTAACACTCTTTTTTATGTTTACTGTAAAACCTAATGATTGAAGGAATTCTTTTGTAAATTCAAAATTATGTTTACAATCCATATAAGTATTCCCGAATAACAACAGATCATCTAAATAAATGACAGACAATAAACCTTGAAATAGGATAAGATAGAATAGGATAAGAAATAGAAATTGCATTACTGGACGCATCATTTTCGTAAACACATAAGGTGCTATATTATTACCAAATGGTAGAACTTGAAATTCATACAGCTTCCCCAACCAAAAAAATCGCAGAAACTTTCTAGAGTCGCTGTGAACATTGATAGCGAAATATGCATCCTTAAGGTCAATAGAATACATGTAACTTTGTTTTGACATGAGTCTCATAGCAGTTCTGTAATCCTCAAGTTTAAAGTGTGGCGCAATAATGAATCTATTTAAGGATTTTAAATTTAGAATAAATCTATTTGTCCCATTACTTTTCTTAACAAGGAAAATATTTGATAAAAATTGACCATCACATGGTTCACACTCGCTTATGGCACCAATACTAAGGAGATGATTAATTTCTTTAGAAATGAGCAGTTCATCTACATTAGACTTAGACATATTATGTGGATAAGAAGATATAGGCTGGGATATATCGTTTGAAATCGGAATTTGCAAACCGTTAACCCAAGTTAACACCACAGGATCATTTGTGATTTGCAACCAATTATGATAAAAGAACTTTAATTTACCCGCCTGAGAGATGGTATCATCCTCTTCGGCTAACGGCGTGGAGTCTGGTTGTATTGCCGCGGAGCAAGGCGATCCGTCCCACGGCGCATTGGTGGTTGTTTGCGCCCACCGGCCGTCACGGTCTGTCTCGGTGGCATGCGACGAGGCTGCGACTACGGCGGTAGCGGGCCCCTCCAGTTTAAAGCCCTCGAAGTATGTTCCTTTTGTTGAATGTTTTTCGGTGGCAATTTCGGCTTGGCAGCTGTAGGTTTTAACTCAGTGCCTGTTCTTATAATGGCTTTCATAGATTTTAAATTGTCTTGGAGGTCATTACCAAATAGTAAGTGATCACGTTTAAGGTCCTTTACATTATCTTTAATATCTTTATTAAGGCATGACAGCAAAAAACTTCTCCTTGTTTGTGTCTCACTGTAATGTGTGTGACATAAAAGTCTGCCGGCATCACTAAGAGATTTTAATATCTGACATTTAATTTCCTCGTCACAAGAGCTAGTTTTCAAAACAGCAGTGATTGTGTTGGCTACACAGGTTATGATAGAAGATAATACCTTCTGTTAGTCGGCCAATATGTTGTCTCTCTTCAATGCACCTTCATTAACCGCTGCTCTGATTTCTGAATTAAGTTTTGGAGCCTGGGCTATTTTTAAATTGTAAGGTACACTGTAGATCTTCAATATGTCTTTTTTTGTTTCATCCTTTAAACCATTAACCAGAATATCGGTCCACCTGTTAGCAATGTCTTTATGGACATTTTCACCAAACTTGTCTTCCGGTGCAGGCTCTTCTCCAAGTAAACACAAAATATCAGGCTCTAACTCTTGGATACTTTCCGTAGTTGCATGTTCTGTGGGTGGTGCATCCGCGGAAGTGGCTGTGGAAGTAGCCTGGGGTACGGCGTGGGCGTCACAAGCGCGTTCAGGCGCGGAGGCTGAAGCTGTTGTCGGCGCAGACGTCGCTTCATCCGGCTTTGGATGTGATTGTGAAGTTGAATCGGACAAAATGTTAACTTCATATGGGGCTCCTGAAAACAATAGGCCGAATGTTTTGAATAAATTCGTGATACAAACTCACGGTTTGTACTCTAGAATTTAACATCCATCTTTAGCAGAAAATATAAATTTCCAGACTATTTTCTAGATTCTTACGCACAGATACAAATTCTTGATACAAACTCACGGTTTGTACTCTAGAATTATTGAATTACCCACAACATTTCAAATAAAAATTCATGACATGACATGATCTCTCGAATTATGTTCTAGAATTTTGGTGCTACCTATTAATCTATTATACAGCGATCAACCTTACAGGTTGGACTGACGTACATTATAGGTTGGTATTAGCCTTACAGGCTAAACTCATAAGCACTAGGGCTCAAATAATTAAAAATGAGTAGGGTAGAAACAAAATTCTCTGTAAGGAAAAATATGTCAAGGCCACGCGGTCCGGCGCGGCGGCGCCGGCATCAGCGGCCGGCATGATTTTCATAATTCGGAATTAAAATGTTACCAACCTTCTTTTTGCAGAGCCTCCTGCAATGATTCTGGGTGATGATCATTATCAGAACTTATACTGGTTCTGATCGAAATCCGAACTAGACGTACTGTGGTATGTCCGTTGTTTACGACGAATACGAGACATCTTTTTTTATCACTATAATCACTAAAAGTCTAGAAAAAAACTCAAATAATTTACGTTAGGAAAATTACGTGCGCGATGGCAGCGACACAAAACGTGTATGAAGTACGCACAGACGATAAAATAGTTTTTGGTTTTGTTGCTCTAAAATAGTGTAAGATGGCAACACATATCCGTGCTACTACAAGTTAATAAGTGTAATCTCGAAGGGCGAATCACTGAAGTTTAATAATAAGTTTGTAGTATGGCCAAGTCACGTTAGTTGAGTTCAAAAATTAAAAATAGTGGTAATGTAATTAAAACGACATGGAGTATCATTAATAGCGAAACGGGAAGGGCATGCAACCGATGTAGTGACTACAGTCTTGCTATTGATGACAATATAATTAATTGAGATTCTCAAGTCACCGCGGCCTTGGAAAATGTATTTGCAGAGATTCCCATATCGACTACTAAATCTCTACACTCTTCATCCACTGCTGCAGATTCTTTACTCAAAGAAAACGTTCCAATTTGTGATTCTGAATTTCATTTCCAATTTGTCACGTAAAGATATAATTAAAACCTTTTGCAAATGCAAAGATTTTTAATGTACATAAATTACTGCATAACAAACAGTTCGGTTTTACAAGGGGTCATTCAACTACTGACGTAGTTGGACTTTTAGGGCATGTGTATAATGCATGGGAGCCCAAATGAAAGAAGAAAGAAAGAAAAGAAAATGCGTTTATTTGCGGTAAACATGACGCAAAAAATAACACAAACACAAAAAATATGAAAAGGTTGGGGGAAACATGCGTCACATCCACGCAAAACGGCTATCGCTTAGCATTATGCCGCGACCCTATGCAAGACAGAGCCCCAGCGCTGGTTTTTAGCGACAGCCGGCGCTAACGTAGTGACGTCGTCCGGCAAAATTCAATGCGTTGGGCATCTTTTGCGATTTGTCCATGGCATTCGATTGTGTTCTTCATGAAACATTAATCAGGAAACTGCACCATTTCAGAATCCGGAACACCTCTCTGGATCTTCTTACTTCTTACTTAAGTGATAGGTTTCAGAGAATTGATGTTGACGGTAAAAGATCATCCGGATCAGTAGTAAGAATGGGGTCCCTCAAGGCTCAATTCTTGGTCCATTTTTATTTCTTAATTATATAAATGACTTGCCTTACCTCATAAAGGATAAACATGATACATTATTGTGTTATTTGCAGGCGATACTTCATTAAACTCAAACGTCAGCAAAAGTAGTTAGCTGGTTTAATGTTATCACCCTTCTTCTTAACGAGATGTATTAAGTTTACGATACCTCATGTTAGACAAGTAGAAACAAGTGTTCTCATAAAGGGTAAAGAGCTGAAACCCGAAAATACTTTATACTTTAGATGCCAAGCTTCAATGGGGCCGTCTTATAGATAAATTTCCAAAAAAGCTTAGGTCTGCAGAATACGCCGTTAGAAAAATTCGTGGTTTAACGGATTTAAAGACGGCGCGTTTAGTATACTTTAGTTATTTTTATAGTGTAATGTCGTACGGTATTCTGTTGTGGGAGGGGGGGAAATGCAGCCGATATTCAGACGATTTTTGTTTTACAAAAAAGGGCAATTCGTTCAATTTATAAATTAAGTCCCAGACACTGCCTCAGAGGCAAATTTAAAGAGATTAATATAATAATAATATACTGTGTCTTCTCAGTATGCTCATGAAATATTATGTATGCACATAAAAATATTAATCTGCTTAAAAAACACAGTGATATACATAATATAAATACTAGGAACAAAAACAAGTTTTCCTGGGGATAACGCTAGACTCAAGCTGCAATGGGGTCCTCATTTAACATATCTTGCAGGACGGCTAAGTTCAGCAGCATATGCTGTAAGAAAAATCAGTCTATTTACTAATGTAGATACCGCGAGGCTGGTCTATTTCAGTTATTTTCATAGTATCATGTCTTATGGTAATATTTATTATGGGGACGGGCTGCCGATATTGAGGCTATTTTTATTCTGCAGAAAAGAGCCATCAGAGCAATATACAGCCTACGGAGGCGCGATTCTCTAAGGGAACTGTTTAAAGACATTAACATCATGAAGGTACCTTGTCAATACATTTATGAAAACATCATGTACGTACGGAAAAATTTAAATCTTTTCAGTAAAAGAGGTGAAAGACACAATTATAGGACTAGAAATAGGGACCAATTAGTTCAACCAGGTTTCAGACTGACTAAAGTAGACTCATCCTTCATAGGGTACTGTTTAAAATGTTACAATAAAATACCTCCCCACATACTCCAACTGAATGAAACGAAATTTAAATCTTGTATAAAACGCACACTGTACAGCCAAGCGTATTATAAGTTGAGGGATTACATCGCTTACAAAAATGCTTGGCTCAGGGCTGGTCCTGCTCCACAAGGGCGCGTAAACTAATTAATTAGCATTCGAAGATATTGTTGGAGCTGATGAAGGTTGTACAATCTATCTTTGCATTGTATAAATTCAATCTCTTAGTATTTTATAATTGCATAGCACATGTGTGAGCACTATGTACCTACTATAAAGGTTACTGGGTTCATCTTTCATTGACTTGAGTGAACCCTGGCGGCTGAGAGTATGTCATGCCCACTCAAATGTGTCGCTGGTGGTGGCGTGTGTATTGGATCATTGAGTTCCCTTCAAAATGGTTGGGCTGAATGATGCTGATGCATACGTCATGTTCGTTAACTGGCGCCGTCAGTAGGCACTGGTCATGTCTTAGCTGCCACGGCTTATTTTGATTCCTGAATTGTTTTTATCTTTTTATTACAGACGCTTTTAACGTGCACGTCTTTCTACATCGTTCTCACATGTATAATTACAACATGAATGATGTAACCACTCTATTGTAACAATATTTTGATTTAAAAGAGTGTCCATGGAGTTTCTTGCCCGTTCTACTCCATAGGTACCTACTACGCTTTGGAATCGGCAACTAGCTTCATCTTTCTGACTGACCGACCCCTTGACAATTCAAAAGTGCCTGTAATTGGTTTATTAGAAATAAATACCTTGAGTTTGAGTTTGAAAATTTGTAGTTCCTACAACCAGGCTCAAGAAAATAGGTGGCTCGTTTAGATGCCAATGTATACGTTTTTATAATAAACTTCCTAGCCACACTCAATAGCTAAGCCTTAATAAATTCAAATCTTATAGAAAGATGAAACTATGCCAGAAAGCCTAGTTAGTATACTATCAACGACTTTATTGAGGACAAAAAGGCTTGGGATTGAGCTGCTGCAATAAATTTACACAGGGAATGTTGATTTATTTTTATTGTTTTTTGCTAACTATTATACTTTTAATCTTTGCTATAAGTATCTATACCTTTTTACATGTAATGACATGAATATTTACTATATAAAGTATTTTAATATTTCAATTATTTTTGTAAATGTGAGGACTATGTGGTCATTGTTCCAGTTTTGTTCGTCGAATCGTTGAGCTCCATAAGTTCTGAGTTGAGCTGCACGATTGCTGACAATTGCGTGAAGGTACTGACTGGACAGGTCCACTCAATCTGTGTGGTTCTTTTGTCAAAAGACCATTTCAGACACCGATCTACATATCCTTCACATACTTATTATATTTTTGAAAATCTTTTAAGCCCATAAAAATATTAACTTGTTTAAAAAATACAGTGATAACCATAATATAAATACTAGGAACAAACACACTTTCGTTGTACCTACAACAAGGCTCAAGAAAATAGGTGGCTCGTTCAGATGTCAATGTATACGCTTTTATAATAAACTTCCAAGCAACGTTCAAGATCTAAGCCTTAATAAATTCAAATCATTCATTAAATGTGAGCTGTGCCAGAAAGGCTTTTATACCGTTAAAGATTATATTGAGGACAAAAAGGCTTGGGATTGAGTTGCTCCAATTTTCTGCATACTGAATGTTGTTTTTTTTTTCTGTTACATAGTTATACTGACAATTGATGATTATTTTAACACAACGACTTGAATACTTACCTTGAAAAGTACAATTTATAATTTTTATTATTGAGATTATGTGGTTTATTACATTTTTTTATTTTATTTCTTAGTTAGTTTCACGATCTGGCAGCTTGAGTAATTTATGCGGCCTACCCAAATGTCCTTACTTTGGTATTGTTCGTCGAATCGTTGTGCTCCTTAAGTTCTGAGTTGAGCGGCACAATTACTGACAAATGCGTGTAGGTACTGACTGGACCTGTCCAGTCAGTACACGCATTTGTCAGTAATTGTGCTCAGTCTGTATGGTTTTTCCTCAAAAGACCGTTTCAGACACCAATCTACATGGTCTTCACATGATCTGACCAAGATTATGTCTGGACTTTAAAAGAGACTGTGACCTTTGAGTTTATTTAGGCCTTTCTTCTCAGAGTAGTCAGATAGGAAACGCCGACCTCATCTAGTTTTTAAAATATGATTGACGTGTAAAAGTGTTTGTACAAACCTACTTACAGAAATAAAATGATTTATCATTTATGATCTGACCAAGATTCTGTCTGGACTTTAAAGGAGACTGTGACCTCTGAGTTGGTCTCGGCGTTTCTTTTCAAGGTACCGAGAAGTGTTACTCGAAGGTGAGTGCGCGCCCCTCAACTCTTCCTCAAAGACATATGCAGGACTAACGCTGGGGAACGTGCACCTCTGCGTCGCTTTGTTTTATTCTTACAACACGAATTTTGGTGCACTGGATATATTTGGGTGAATATCCCCGCGGCCAATTTTACGTGTCCACGTTGAGAATTGATGTTTCTCATTTTTTTTTATAGTGAACTACGTCACTTGGTTCAATAAGGGCCACATTTTTTTTTTAAATAGGTAACTGTTTTTATAAAATCAGCGAAAAAAATAGCCTTAAAATTCAAGTTTGGCGGCTTGTCCCAGCTTCATTTTTTGATATAATTGCATTCACCAAAGTAACAATTTAAGGTACGATAAAAAATAAACAATTTCGTTAGTATATGCATAAGACACATTAACTAAAAACAATTAAACCATATTAGAAAATCTAATTTAAAAGCACAGGATCAGTTTGTCCAAGAAAAAATCAAAATTTTGGTGGCACTTTTCAACTTACTATAACATGAAGTTTCGTGCGTGTGCGATCAATCGCGTTTTCATAATTCGCATCTCTTAGTCGTGCGCGCTACTTGCGCGTAACAGGTCTGTGATTAGTGCTGTGATTTTCCGCCAAAAACGTATTGTATCATCTTGGGTGGCATGGGGGACAAGAATTGTTCAATTTTTGGTGGATTGATTTGCTGTTGATTTTAAGGTGTTTTAACAGTAAGCTACACGTTATAGGTAGTGATTTGGGTAAGGCATAAATCAGTGATATTAATTTAATTGTAACTTAAGACCCCTATTTTTAAAGATTTTTTTTATGCCTGGTTCCAATTTTGGTGGCTTTGGTGGCGTTTTCACCCCACCAAAATTAAAAACGACCCACCAAATTTTAAGTATGTACTATATATATGTATTGTTTGTACCTGTATATACTTATAGCCAGTTTTTACGTTGCAAGCCAGTTTGATTAGCAACCAATTAATGTTACGTACTTGACAGTAAGTAAGACCCATTATTATAAGGCTGGCATACTAATGATCAAGTTTCTTATTAATATATTTTTATTTTATTGCTTTTAAGAATGCCAAAACAGACCAGCGAAGAGAGGGTGCTTAAAAATAGAATAGCAGAAAGAAGAAGAAATGCAAGAATAAAGAGCAATCCCGAACAGGCTGAAACACTACGAAAAGGAGAAAGGGAGAGATATCACCAAAAAAAAAGCGAGAAGTTAAACTTGTTTCATAACAACAAAAGTCACATAATTATTGTTTTTAAGTTTTTTTTTTGTAATAATGCGAGAAGGCTAAACTCATAATTACCATTATGAGTTTACCAGATAAATAATAATAAATATTTTTTTACAATAAAGAGTTATTAACCGATGAAAGTTATTGATAATTCCCGAGAATTTGTGAGATTACTTACATTGAGCTTTATTAGTGAAAATATGGTTTGTGACAGAGAAATCCAATTTTGGTGCCACTAATGTTCAATTTTGGTGGGCACTTTTGATTTTGGTGGATCATTTTCAATTTTGGTGGCCGCACTAGACTAGACTTTGAACTAAAATATCTCAAAAACTTATCGAGATTTTCTCAGACCTCTTGAAGATCCTTTTAGCTTGGACTTTCTATTCTTATACCAGGTCCTTATTTTTCACGAAAAGTGAAGAAAAAAAAAAAAAACCAAAATTGAAAAAAAATGCACTTAGTTGATATTGACCCATTTGGTCTATCTAAGCAATCATTTAAGAAAATGGCTCTGGATATTTGGTTTAGCGAGTATTTTAAGTTAAATTAAGTTAAGCTAAGTAACACAGCAATATTATTGTGGCAGCGACTATTGTTTTATTTTTCTTTTTTATTTCTGTAGCACTTCTAATCTTTAGTTAAAACGTGGACAATGGTGTGGGTTACGTGCTTGTTAAGTCTTAGTTTAAGTATTTTTCTGTATTTTGTAGCATGTAACTGTTTTTTGTCCCTAATAAATAAATAATTAAGTAGTCAGATAGGAAACGCCGGCCTCATCTAGTTTAAAAAAAATATGATTGACGTGTAAAAGTGTTTGTACAAACCTACTTACAGAAATAAAATCATTTATGCTACTGAACAACTTTGAAAAGATATCGCCATGGAGTTTGGGATTGACAAATGTAAAATTAATTAAATCATTGCAAACAAAACTTATTCACATTCATACCCGTGCAGACTCGTGACACCATAGAATTAGACGAAAACGGGACTTACAATATTTAGGTACGTAGGTACAGGCTAAACAGCTGCTTCATAAGGAAATTAAAGCTACAAACACTAAATAATTTAAGCACAGGTTAGAAATAATATGGCATAGGTACTGTCGGCGACGAGACCCTATCTGAGCACTATGGCGCAAGTAGTGGCGGGACCGCCGTGCAAAAGTAACGTAGATTATTAAGTTCACTAGTTAGAAAAGTTTAAAAAGGATTTATTTAATGTTTCTATATTCTAATTAGTTTATTTAACTCACATTTATTATTAGTTTTTGCATTCCAAACAAATAAGACTGTATTGAAAGGATTTCTTACAAGAATAATGTTGTTCACGTATAATTACGTAAGTTGAAAACTCACTTTTTTGTTTATGGACGGATTTTGATAATTTTTGTTTTTAAAGATAGGTTTAGTCACAAAACTAATATATCCGTTTGAATTGTAAGAATCGGGCCATTAGTTTAGAAGATATAAGGGATTTTCTATAGTGAAAATGTGCCAACCTATGTTTTTAACAGTTTTTGTTCTAGAAACTTTTTATTGTTAATAGTTACGTTCCAAATTAATGTTTAATTAGATTAAGGACATAATAAGGTATAATATATACAAAAATTGTAAGGATATATCGATAAAATATAATAAAAAACGGCTTGACAGATTTCGGCTAAAGGGAAAATTACAAGCAAAAGGGCCTCAAAAATCGCGGTCCTCATTAAGGTAACGTAGGCCGGCCGCTCCGTGTATAAATTCAGGGCCATTTGCCGGCAAAAATCAGTCGCAGCTCAGCCGTCGAAGAGGCAACAACTACCAAGAAGCCGAAATCTGCCAACAAAACTTAAGAAGAAATTCTGCAGTTTCATTTCACCGCCTCTTCGCTGCCCATCTCTCCGTGGTCCTCCTAGTGGGTGTACCCCTACTAAATCTACGCATTCAGGGGTGCGTGGTGACGTGTGTCGCCAGCGAGGTAATAGGGAAACATACGTCAAAAACGTGGGAGACTGTCCCAGGCAACCGTAAGGTACTGAACATACCCCGGTAGCCGCAACAGGTACCTACACAAATAAACGCTCGAAACACCATAAAAGCCATAAACACTTATGCCATCCCTGTTCTTACCTATTCTTTTGGTATCATAAATTGGAACAGGACCGCATTCAAACACTTGCAACGGATTATAAATACCACTCTGACTGTGTCTGACTAAACACAGAAGGCACCTCCCTAGTTTATGTGTTCAGAGGCTCACACTGCCCAGGAACGAATGTGACAGAGGACTAATACATATCACTAACCTAGACTATCTAGTCTAGGTTAGTGATATCTATTAGTCCTCTGTCATATTCATTGCTTGTTGTTAGACTAAGGTCTAACAAGCAAATAACTATTCTAAGAACATACTTGAATGCTAAAAATACTACTTCAACTCTACTTGAAGCACTAGCCTAGTAAAACTAACCCCTTTAAACACTTTTGAGAAGACACCCCAGAGTAATGAACAACAGACTGACTGACAGACTAAAATCGCAGAATGGACCCAACTCAAAAGTCACTGCATGGGAGACATCAAAACGATCTTAATCAACCTAACGTCGACAAGTTAGCGTCGAATGATTGGTTAAGGCGTTTAGAATGGTTGTCTATTGTTTGCCCGAAGATTATATGCCATAATCATCATTTTCCCGAATTTCATTTACTCGAATTTCATTTGCCCGAATGTTTCATTTGCCCTACAAGACATAATGACATACTTTTAATTGCCCGAATTTTAGATACCATAAGATACGAATGCCATAAGTATTGTTTGCCTTATTTTTATGTGCCATAATAATTATTAGACATAATATTTAAATGGCATAATGTCGATGTCGATGGGTGCGCAATGTTTGGTATAATAAGAATAAACTTATTTATTCTGTGCATGGTTTTTTTTTCTGTGCATGGTTGATGGTGGGCTAGGTCGACGGAGCCCCGCTTCGCGGGGCTCCTACTTCTGTGTGGTTTATAAAAAAATAACCACGAAGGGGATGGCGGGGTCTATTCGCTCGCTTCGCTCGCTCACACGACCCCGCCATCCCCTTCTAACCTAACCTGTCCGAGTCGGGGTGCCCTAAAGTCCCAATTGCATCCAATTTCTCTTGATATAAACAACCGTTACACACCCGATGTCGATGGCAAATTATGTTATGGCATATCATAATTATGGCATGTGATAATTAGGGCTTACAATGATTATGACAAATGATGTTATGGTAAGTGACTTTATGGGAAACAATGATTCTGGCACGTGACTAATATGGCAAATGAGAGTAGGGCAAATGAATATTATGTCGTATGATATTATGGCTGTTGACTATTATGGCAAATGATATTAGGGCAAATAAAATTCGGGTAAACGGCGGTATACCGTTTAGAATTGTTCCCTGAGACAGAAGGGTTTATGATAATAGCTATTCAGGACCAAGTACCTAATAGAAACTCGCAATAACCAGAAACACATAATGCCAGTTCCTCAAACCATAGACAGATGTAGGCGATGCAATAGTTGCCCGGAAACCATTCAACACATCACGGGTACGTGCAAAGCAATATTCCAGACTAATTACAAATTCAGACATGACCAGATAGCGGTTAAGTATAATCCACCAAAAATTTGCAATAATATATAAATTTATTCCCAGACCACCCATATAGCTTATTATAAATATCAACCGGAAACTGTTCTCGAAAGCTCCAATCACAAGCTGTACTTTGACGGAGCTATCCTCACCTACAAAACAACACACATCAGACTCTTCAGAAAACTGCAATCTTGAACACCTACAGGATTGTCTGAAAATTTCTGCAAAATGACAACGAAACATCAATTGTCATCTCACACAAGAGCGCAGCAACCACCGCTCGAACACAGCCTCATGGACAGACACACTCACCGTCACAAACTCCAAATACATCACCATCTCATCATAATGAAACCAGTTCCCAAGGGTAGCCCATGGGAACAGGTTTCATTACCACACTACCCCATACTCGTAGATCCGGCGCAACGCCGAAATATGTAAAAATATAATATTAATTAATATTTTTTTCCTTTGTATGCGTCTTTGTTAGTGTATGTGAGTTTAAATGTTTGTAAGTTAAACGCACCCACGACACAGGAGAAATTCCTAGTGTGGGGCAACGTTTTTTATAAAAAAAAAAACCTTTATGCCAAGACTCTTAGTCAAAGTTTTTTATTTTTTGTTTGTACTTACACCGTACACTAAATCGTAAGAAAAACCGGGCAAGTACGAGTCTGACTCGCACACGAAAGGTTCCGACCATCATCATCTGCCTAGCCTTTTCCCAACTAGGTATGTTGGGGTCGGCTTCCAGTCTAACCGGATGCAGCTGAATACCAGTATTTTACATGGAGCGACTGCCTATCTGACCTCCACAACCCAGTTACTGGGTAATACAATACCCCTTGGTAAGACTGGTTGTCAGACTTTCGGGCTTCTGACGACCCGTAACGACTGTCAAAGATCCACGAATGACAGCCGGGACCAACGGCTTAACGTGCTTTCCGAGGCACGGAGCAGTGGTGATGAAATAATTTACACAAAGTAAAGCGCCTGTCGGGGTTCGAACCTACGACCTACAACTCGTAAGTCGCGGCCGTTACCACTGGGCCACCACCGCTCATATATATATAAAAAGGAATATATATACGAAAAGTTATACGACTAGAATCAATTCTATTTAAAATAGAATTGATTCTAGTCGCCCCTTCCAAAAGGTAGTTTCGTATGGAGAAGAATGGGCAAGAAACTCCACCGTTACTCTTTTAAGATGTGTTACAATATTTTGTATACTTTAATTATATAATTATATGTGAAGACGATGCACCTATAATAAAAATTACCCTACCACAATAGGTAAAAATAATTTAATAAACGTAGCAATGATAAATAAGTTAATTAAGTGATAGATACATGGTGTTCACATATTTACAAACATTGTAAAAGTATACGATTTCCCAAATTATGTAAACAAGTAATATGCCAGTGTGTGAGTTAAAGTAATCACAGAAAGTAAATCAATGTTGTTGTTTGACGACACGGTTGGCGCAGTGGTTAACCGATTGACTGCTGCGCAGCGTGTCGCGGGTTCGATTCCCGCGCGGAACAAGTATTTGTATGACCTGCAAGTAGTTGTTCCGGGTCTGGCTGTTTGAGTATGTGAGTTTAAATGTTTGTTAACGCACCCACGATACAGGAGAAATTCCTAGTGTGGGGCTACGTTTAAAAAAAAAATAATAATAATAAACTATGCAATTAAAGTAGCAACAAATTTAATTTTGTCTCGACCCTAGATTGTCCTATGGAGCTGGACCAGCATGTTTCCAAGCATTCTTATCTTGGATATAATCCTCTAATTTGTAATATGCTTGTTTACACAGTGAACTTTATAAATGACTTTTAAATTTTCTTTCATATAATTGCAATATATGACAAGGTATTTTGTTGTAGCATTTAACACAGTACCCCATAAAAGATGTATGTACTTAGCTAATCTGAAAAATGGTTGATCTATTTCATCTTTATTTCTTGTATTAAAATGATGTCTATCACTTAATTTATTAAAAAGATGTAGATTTTTTCTTACCTACAAAATATTTTCATAAATGAATTGGCAAGGTACCGTCATAATGTTAATCCTTTTAAATAGTTCCCTGAGAGATTCGCGGTGACGTAGATTATAAATGGCTCTGACAGCTCTCTTTTGCAATATAAAGATGGATTCGATGTCAGCAGCCCTACCCCACAGTAAAATGCCATACGACATAATGCTGTGGAAGTAGCTAAAATAGACCAAACGCGCGGTTTCTACATCTGTTAACTGTCTTATCTTTCTAACAGCATAAGCGGCCGAGCTTAGCCGCCCCGCAAGAGATGTTATATGAGGAGATTGTAATTTCTCGTCTAGCGTGATTCCCAGGAAAATCGTGTGATTAATTAATTCCAGTTTTTCTCCATTCAACATTTTCTCAATTCACACTCGCTACTTCTTACATTCGGACATTTAAATTTAATGAATTTGGTTTTTTTACCATTTAGTACCAAATTATTTACCGTAAACCAATCATGGACTTGAAGAATAGAGCTATTCACGTCGTCAAGATTTTGTGACCGTCGGTCTATCTTAAATATCAATGATGTGTCATCTGCAAATAACACCATCTTCGGTTGATTTTGAAGTAATTGGGGTAAATCATTAATATAAACTAAAAAGAGGAATGGACCCAATATCGAACCTTGAGGAACGCCCATTGCCATTTCAGACCCTAATGAGTTTATGCCGTTTACTTGAACTTTTCTATCTTTCAGGTATGAACTTACTAAATCAAGAGTTGTATTTCTAATCCCATAGTGCTCTAGTTTCAGCAGAAGTGTGTGATGGTTTACGCAATCGAACGCCTGAGAGAGGTCGCAAAAGATTCCAATGGCATCTTGTGCTTCTTCCCAGGCGTTAAAAATGTTCTTTATTAGGGTGACATCAGCGTCAGTGGTACAACACCCTTTGGTGAAACCGTACTGTTGTTCATGAAAGATGGAATTTTTATTAAAATGACGTAACATTTGATTGAGCATCAACTTTTCAAACACCTTACTGAGAACTGGCAGAATTGACACAGGCCTATAATTGTTGGGTTCTTTACTATCACCGGATTTGAACAAAGGAACTATTTTACTATGTTTCATGAGATCCGGACAGACTCCTTGGTCTACACTGGTGTTAAATATGAATGCTAAATATGGCGCAATGGTTTCAATGATAGATCTACAGACTTTTACAGACATTCCCCAGAGATCTCAGTGGATTTAATTTTTAGATCTTTAAAGGCTTTTAAAACAGCCTGGAGGTTTGTATGCTGAAACCTAAACTCGTACTCGCATGTAGCGGTACAGGAGCTGTGGGGGTAGTTATGGGTGCACGTAGCGGTACAGGAGCTGTGGGGGTAGTTATGGGTGCACGTAGCGGTACAGGAGCTGTGGGGTTAGTTATGGGTGCACGTAGTGGTACAGGAGCTGTGGGGGTAGTTATGGGTGCACGTAGCGGTACAGGAGCTGTGGGGGTAGTTATGGGTGCACGTAGCGGTACAGGAGCTGTGGGGTTAGTTATGGGTGCACGTAGTGGTACAGGAGCTGTGGGGGTAGTTATGGGTGCACGTAGCGGTACAGGAGCTGTGGGGGTAGTTATGGGTGCACGTAGCGGTACAGGAGCTGTGGGGTTAGTTATGGGTGCACGTAGTGGTACAGGAGCTGTGGGGGTAGTTATGGGTGCACGTAGCGGTACAGGAGCTGTGGGGGTTGTTATAATAATAATAATAAACATTTATTTCAGAATCAAGTTCCATAGTTTGTTAGTACCAGTATAAAATGCCTTCTATCTAGTGTTAGTAAATAAACTAAAGTACCTAACGGGTAATTATATAAATTTTAAACTAAGTACGCTAAATTCTTGTCGTACGAACTCTGGCTTGCGCTGCCCTATTCATAGAATGTTGGAACCCTATAATTCAAATTTCATTAATAATGATATAGTTGCATGCTCGAATTTTTTTTTTAAATCTAATACTTATTATACATTTTTTATCTTATTTGTAATCTTATTATTATTATTTATTGATTGCATAATTTAAGGCGCAGATAAACGACCTTTAATGATTTTATTTTGAACATCACGTCTAAACTTCTAGTCGTATTTCTTTGAAAAAAATATATGTTATACTAGACAATTTTATTCATAATTTGATATGTGAAAATGTAAAATTATATTTTAATAACATAGTGTAATTAATTTGTAAAGTATTGTCTAACGTGGACAAAAAAACGATAATCACGCAAAAACTATGGGGCGTATTTACATGAAACTTTAATCATATAAAAGACAATTTAATGACCCATATTTTAGTATACGGCTTTTATTTGTATTGTGTTTGATAAATCAAGGTGGGTTGTTTTTTCGAATAATCTTGGTGCGCGTTGAAGCGGGGCTCTGGCGGGCGACGGGTGGCAGTGTATCGCTGACTTTGTCTGACTTTTGTCGCGGGGCGCGACGCAAGCACCTCCCACTCGCTCAAGGGCGCGGGCAGTTAATGTCGCCTTAAGTAAATGAAATTGTTTGTGATCTGATTTGGTTTTGTAGCTATAGCTAGCTTTATAGTAACTTATTTATTTATTTCAAAGTATTTGTTAGTTTTGGTAATGCTCGTCTAGTGGCAACCACTGGTCTTTAAATGTCTTATCTGCGGATAATGCAGTTGACTGCAACATTACTACTGAAAGTTTTGTTAACCTGATGTATTAAATATGTTGTAGTTGTTTATATTATCCCTTAATAAATAAAATAAAATAACATTTACATTAAAAATGTGATTCTTGATGAGTTATTAATGAGTTATAATAATGAAATTGTTTCTGTATTGTCGGAGGCTGCAATGAAAACATATCGTGGTAAAAAAATTAGAACCAAGTATTTTCATATAACTGGGTGAAATGATTACCGTCACCAAATTGGTGCGAACGTCTCGATGCGCACTGAATGCGCATCGAGACGCTCGCACACAATATAAAATGTGGGTACTAGCCGGTAAGCCCACAAGTGGTATAGTGTATGACGAAATGACAGACACACGAAAAAGATTTAAGTCATATTTAAAATCACGCCAAGACCGACAAGAACAATTAAAAATGAATATTCTTGCCTCTAACCATTCGGTATTTTTTTTAAAGATTTTTGGAAAATGTTATCCGATTAAATGTGAAAACAAGCCCCCCGGTGAGCGTCGACAGCGTGAGCGATCACAAAACTATTGCTGACATGTTTAAGAAACAGTTTACAATCCCGTCGTCTCTGGGTCCGTCGTCAGCGAGTTATTTTCACGATGCAAGTTAGTGCTGTCATGCCTGAGCGTCAGACGTTCTTTTCTGCTAAGGTTATCAGAAACATATTAAACCATATGCAATGTGGAACATCGCCCGGACATGACAGCCTCAGCATAGAAAATTTTAAATAAGCTGGTGTTCATTTGCCGCGTGTGTTGTCAATGTTTTAAAATTTTTGTATGTCCCATTCATACCTACCGGAACCGCTCATGTTTACTATGGTGATACCTATTTAAAAAAATAGGACCGGGGACTCATCTGACATGGCTAACTACCGGCCCATTTCACTGGTCACCACTGCGGCCAAGGTACTTGACAGCATGCTTAATGCGAACCTTAGTCGACTTGCGTGATGGCCAGTTTGGGCAACCCTGCTCTAAGCAGGGTTGCCTACTGAGAGTGACATTTTAAGTCTAAAGCATGCTGTCGGGTACTGTACTGCCAAAAGGACGCCGGTATACGTGTGCTTCCTAGATTTGTCCAAGGCTTTCGATCGTGTCAAATACGACCTTCTGTGGGACAAGTTAGGCAGCGCGTGTGTTCCGAGGGACTGCATCTCTCTCCTGAGGTATTGGTATGCACACCAGAAAAATCATGTGAAGTGAGCAGGGGCGCTGTCAGATGAGTACAAATTGGAATGTGGCGTTAGGCAAGGTGGTTTAAGCTCACCTCTATCGTTTAACATTTATGTTAACCAACTTGTCGAGCGGCTCAGTAGCACACAATGTCGGCTGCCACGTCCATGGCACTTGTTTTAACAATATTAGCTATGCAGACGATATGGTGCTGCCAAGCCCATAAGCGGGCTAAGGAAACTTTTGTCTATTTGTGAGAAGTACGCGGAGGAGCATGGGTTACAATATAACTCTAAAAAGAGTGAAATTTTTGTATTTAAATCAGGCAAACAACAGCCTACCCATGTGACTCCTGTATTTCTCAAAGGAAAGGCCATAAAGCAGGTTCAAGTTTTTAAACATCTGGGTCACACTGGGTGACAGGTGACGTCAGGGACGATGAGGATATTGAGCAGAAGCGCAGGGCTCTGGCGGTGAGAACTAATATGCTCACACGCAGGTTCGCACGATGCAAGAGAGATGTGAAAGTTACGCTATTTAAAGCTTATTGAATGTCTTTCTACTCAAGCGGCCTGTGGGTGAGAGCGAGCCTACCGAGCCCTGCGCATTGAATACAATAATGCGTTCAGGATATTGTTGGGTATGCCGTGGAGGTGCAGCGCGTCTAGGACGTTTGCTGAAGCGCACCCTGATGGTTTCCAGGCCATCATGAAAAAAGCAACTTCCCTGCTAACCCGTATACGGGGTAGCAACAACGGCATTCTGAACGCAATAGCTGTACGTTTTGACTGTCCCTTTTAAAATCAGTGGGTCATATCTTGAGTAAGTGTGGCGAGTCATGGCATTTTTTTTTTAAATTGGAATATATACTAGGTTAAGTTTTATAAGGGTCTATGCCACCCGAAATAAAGTTATTATTATTGTCCTGTCATTTCTCGGAACCCTGTGGTCCCGGACCTTTGGAAGGCGTACGAGGGGCCGAAGCCAACTTGCAGAGGCCCCTTATACCAACCGACTTATACCACCAACCGACGATTATCCCTGTATGCACTATGCAAGTGCACCCAAGGAGAACTCCCGGTTCGTGCAGGACTATTGCAGAATATAGGATCAAAACCTATTGGGCTATAGGTTTGGGTGCCCATAGTGGATTATTAACTAGAATTATAGAAGGACTATGCCCTCTGATCAATGTTATGTAATACATAATTTTATAAAATTGGAGGGGGTGACTTGCACACTCAATAATGGGCCCCCGAAAACGGTCGTTAGCACATAGTGACGTAAAAACAAAGGGGCAACACTTCCTGTGGTGCTTGAAGAGTGTAGAGGTATTCCAAGGCTATCAGAACAATCCCGGAAGTACGGTCAAGAACCCTACCAGCACCTTACTGGAATACTTGCTTCCTCCGAGAACGTTTGCTCTTGCGAATCTCCACTCAAGTCGGTCAATAAAGGCAAGAAAGTGGTTGGAGCTCTGTTCCTCGTCATTGTTCACTCCAGCTATAGAATAGAGTGAAGCCAGAGATGAGGAACCAGACTCCCGGGAGGTAGGGTCCGCGGGGTCGTTACTGCCCAACAGCTCGCCACATGCTGCCCTACGGGTTTCTCTAACCCTCTTGGTCTGGCTCCTCGCCGTAGACCTGTTCCAGCAAAGTAAACTCTACCGGCACAGACCTAGAGTTCGAATTGCGCATGACCACGACATGAACGTAGAGATACAGAGGTGGGGTCATTATTATTATAACTAAACTTATTTCATGTTTTTTTTTTCTACGTATAAACCAGAGCATTCCCAGGTATAGTCCCGTCCAGTTTACTTATTCAGAAATGTAATTGATGTGTATCTCAGTGACTCTCGGCTTCGTAAAGCGTCTTTTACAACCTTATAGTAAGAACTATAAAAGTAACATTCATTAAACTCGGTATATTAGGTTGGTGGGACCTTAACACGTACGCGAAATTGCAACGTTGTAGGTCTGATAGATTTTGATGTAGGGGGTGGTCAAAAGTAGCTCGAAATGGTTTGTGTAAGATAACACTTGGGTACTGAATCTTCGCCGAAGTTGGCTTTGACACACTGCCGGCTAGATCTTCCATAAAATATCAGCCAAGTGCGCGTTAGACCACGCACTGGGAGTGTGAGTGTGTGTGTTCCGTAGTCAGGATGAATATTTACGCACGCACAAGATTTTATCGACAGCATAAATAAGTTTGTAATATCTCAATGGGAAGATCAGTGGTAAGCGAAGCGCCGGCGCTGAAGAGGCAGCGTCGCGGCGGCGGCCGGGGTCAGGCGAGTCGCGACGTCTTCGTTGCGTAAGCACGCGGGGCGGGGGCGCGGGGCGCGGCGGAGCCGGGCGCGCGCTCGCCGCCGGACTCGCGCGCCATCGACTGCCGCGCGCACGCGCACCGCGCACCTCGCACTGAGCTCGTTCAGCTTGCGCCTACTCCCGCGCGCTTGGTGATGCTGTGCCACGCGCGCCTGTCGCGCTCCGACCAGCTCTGACTGCTCCACACGGACCTGCACCTGCTACTGCACTATGGCCACCACTAAGAACGAGTACCACTTTGGTGAGTGCCCCGCCACTCCTCATTTGTTTTAGTGTAGTCGGTGACGAGTCTCGAGGCTGTCGCCTTCTGCATAGTGAACTTCGTCACTCGAAAGGTAACAATTGCAAACATTTATTACCAACTCGTGACATTAAACTTACTAAATCCATTCTTTAAAAGTATTCTTATTATTTAAGAAATAACTTACAGACATGACTGACTGTACGACTAACATGCATCAACTGACGCCTCTTTCCCGAGGAGGTAGACAGGTAGACACCTGCAGTCCGCCGCGTGCTACGATTACCTACTACACACCTATAACTAACTACTTGTGTATACTTGGTTTAGGTACATTCACGACAAAAAAACTTAAAAGAAATAACCTGGTGGTTAGGTATACATATCCCGAAAGTTTTTCCATTCAAGAAACATAATATACCTAAGCATGATTACTCTAAGGCATGTACTCAAATGAGAGAGCATCGGGGGGAAGAGAACCGTGCCGGTGTGCAGGTACCCGGCGTAGCACAGAACATTACTCGGGCGGGTGCAGGCGATGCAGAGCTGTTAGAGCTGTACCGATCAGCGACAGCTCGCCAGGCGATAGGCATACATACATATAATAGAGAAGACCTTTAGGTATAAAAGAGCGACCGAGCCGCGGAGGATCCGTGCTTTTCTATTGTTATGTTTCTGTTTCCATTTTCAATGTTCTTACCGCCGCACAATAGGTAGGTACTAAAGTTAACTATTGTAAAGGGTTTTTGCTGATTACTAAAAAGCTGTGCTAGTTAGAGACTATGTTTCTATTTCCTGTAATATTTACATTAACATCCATCAACTAGATTTATTTCAGGCTTTTTGCTTTGCAAACTTCGGAGCTATGGGGGGCGTTTGTCTATTACTTAAACATTACGTTACATTACCAAAAATAACTTGTATTTGTAGTTTTTAGTTTAAAAGCCGACTTTGGGTCTCGCAGCATATTAAGTCGTTTTAGAAACATCCGATTTTTCAGTTGACCTTTTATAATAAAGAAGCTTTTACCCCTGGCTTCGGTTCTGAGTGGAGGAGTTTTCCGAGATAAAAATAGCCTCCTTAGCCAAAAACTAGGTATCTTGTGCAAAAACACGCAAATCCGTCGCGCGCAACAAAAAAACACGCCAATCCGTCGCGCGCAACACAAAAGCACGCCAATCCGTCGCACGCAACACAAAAACACGCCAATCCGTCGCACGCAACACAAAAACACGCCAATCCGTCGCACGCAACAATTCACTTTCGCATTTATATTAGTTTCTCTATATACCTAATGATATAGTTGTTTTCTCTCTGCATGTTCGGTCTCTCCGTGCAGAGGATCGTGAGTAATCGTAATCCATCTATCCCGTATTTCGTAGTCCTGATGCGCCTAAGAACTCGGTCTTGGGCCACTCTCGTGGCTTCCTGAAAAGTAGTGATTGTAGGATACTAATTAGTGCTTCGCACTATTTTTACGAGTTGACTAAACATCGCGATTTTTTTATTACTAAGTTTAATATTAAATTATTATGTATACAAACCTTCCGGAATAAAATCTGTAATAATGTTGAAAACAGAAAACCGCACCATTGCGTAGTTTAGTTTAAGAAGAACTACGCAGTCACATAGACAGATACGACAAACAATTTTGATTACTAATACGTACCTATAGATTTCTTTTCGGCCAATTTCATCAATGTTAATTAACATAATTGGAATTCAACAGAGATAAGTTGCAATGTAATGAGTGTGAGAGATACTGTCAGTGGTTGAAGCCTCGCGTCGTCGCGTCTCACGCACGGTGTTGTGGCACCGGGCAGGGTCGCGGTTGTCCGAAAGTAATATTAGTGTCTATTATAAGTTGCATTTTCAATGTGCGTAGTCAGGATACTTCGTGAAGGTTCAAGGATACGACTAACCTATTTGCTATGTAACACTGCGTAAAGGGTACGACTACATAGGTAGGTCGTACCTGCTATGAGTTAGGTACGACTAGCACTTGGCCGCATAAATAATGAGAGCTCGGCAATCATACACTAAGTCACGCTCACACGGGCGACACGGCGCGCGGCGCGGCGGGCACACCAATCGTCACACTCACATACATCGCAAGCACAGCCACAAGCTTCCAGATTCACCACTGAAGCTGGTGAGTTTTTGTACCGGATGAGTACTCACCTAATTATCAAACATGAATAGTCGATAGATACGAACTAATCAGATCACCTGCTCGTACATGTAACTTGTTATGCTTGTGTATATTTGAAGGTATATCCTATGCGCAACGTTATCTTGAAATCGCAATTCTTTGTTTAGATCTAGCCAAGGTTCATGACGTGCACACTAGGTTGAACGCGCGAGCGGCTCTGCGGCGCTCAGTGCATGCGACGCGGCTGCCCGCGCTGAATGCTGTCTAGTTGCGCGGGCGAAGGGTCGCAGTCGCCGTGCGCTCTGGCGGACTTCCTACCTTTCGGTTCTCGTCGTTTCTTATCGCTGAACGACTGCTGAACACACCATTTTTATATGGCGTGCACCAGTTGCAGTTCACGAAACCCTCGCGGCCCGGAGGACTCCTGCCTGGAGCAGAGCGGAGCGGAACGGAGTGGTGCCTCGCGAGACTCGCGGGAGTCGGAGCAGTTTATCTTGCAGCGATTAGATAAAGCTGTGCGCACTGCGGCGGCGTGGCGGCAGTAGAGGCGCACGCGGCACGCGCGCTGGCCGCCGGCGCCGGCGCAGGCTGCTTCCTTGTTATTGTTAGCGAGTGTTGACCGCACCGGCGCCGCTGACCCGCTTTCTGCCGCCGCACCTGCACGCCGCGTCGCGCAGCCACCTCGGTGCGTTACACCTTCATTTTTATGAGTCTGCGTTTGAGGACACTTTTGAAGTATGTTTTATTTCGGTACTTTTGTCTTCGTTGTTTAATCGGAGTCATTACGATAACATCGTGCGACAAAAAGTACCTACCTACTGTTGAATTTTTAAGGTAGTCAGTCTCCTGGCCATGCCATAGTAATGACTAGTAACGAAGTGCTGGAGCGCACAGTGCTGTCGCTTCCGGCACGCTGCACTGCGCGGCGACCGCGCGAGGTGCGCGGTGCGCGCCCGCGTGCGGTGCTTCCGGTGCTAACTGATAACGCGGCGTACACGCACATTTTTTCAACCATGTCATACTTACTTAAATAACGTTTAAAAATAGTTGCGCCCGAGCCGAATATTCTAACATGTACCTACCTACTATTTTCAAGAAGCTAAGATTACATACCTACCTTAGAATAATAACGCAATTCTAAGATACCTACCTACCTACTCAATCAGCCCCAAAAAGCCACTAGGTACAGATTCTTATCCAAATTCTAAGTAAATGAGTGGATTTTATTATTTTACCATTTTTTATTAAAAAAAAGTAAAAAGTAATAAAATAAATAATAAAAGCCGTTATACAAAATCAGTTGCTTTTGTATATCGGCTTCTCGTTAGGCTTCCTTAATGAGAGCTGCAAACGATTGGATTGGGTTTAGTTGACGTATCCCATCTTCATGATGTCAACTGTCATCATCGTCACCGGAAGACGTGCGCCGTGCGCCGCGCTGAATACAGAACTCCCCCAAGCTTCGCCAGTGCGACCCTACAAGCGCATCATTCAGCACCTTAATGTCAGCATTTCCCAGGTACCAATCCAAAACAAGTAGGTAGGTGTTACAACGTGATCGATTAATTGGGAACTCGATTTGTGAGTACGCATTTAAAAATAATAATAATATGAGACAATATCCACACAAGGTCTTCAGGTCCCGAACTAGGTAGAGCCTGTACTACGGTAACCTGATGACTGATATACATACTTATATACATATACACACCCAGACACAGGTCAAACAGACATGTTCATGCACACAAATGTTTGACTTGTCCGGGGATCGAACCCGGGACCAGCGGCTCAGAAGGCAGGGTCGCTACCAACTGCGCCAACCGGTCAGTCATAAAAATAGGTACAATCATGAAAACTGCAATATCGTGCAGTAGACGTTTGCAGGCTGACGACTGAGCCTCTCTCTCCCTTTGCTTCCTAAGACCACGCAGACATTCTAGAGTGGTTAAATGTTAGGTAACATCTGAACTATTCTGTCTCCTAAGATACAGGACTACCTAGTTTAGGAGACAGGGTTACATAACCTGTGTAGATTTATGTAGATATACCTTGCTATTTTGTACATCTGTTTTTTGTGTATCATGAATCTTGTGTGTATCGTAATAAAGATTATTATTATTATTATTTATCATTTAGTGCTTGAGTGACGGCTTCTTGGCAGCGGTCGCCAGTTACCTCAGGGAGCAGGCCGCCATGATAGCTGTCGTAGTACATGCGCCGCATGTGAAACGGCTCCAGTAGCAGCTTGCGCCTTCGTTTGGGTATGCATAGACTTCCTTGCACATGAAGCTTTATTTTATCAATAAACATTCGGGAAATACTTTACAGGCTGCTATGTTTGTTTGTGGTCGTGATGCGTGACTTTTCTGAGATCTGCTCCATCACTCTGTCGCAGTTCTGGTGCTATCCCATGTGTTACCTATATATGCTCATAACTGGGGTGCATACCACAGGCTCCCGGCTTGCAGACCAGGAGCTCGAACAACTTTGCCTAGCTGCTCAGTGATTCGTTTTCTACGCCTAATTGTAGATATTGTTTGCTCTGTTCAAGGTTGTTGGAGGTTCTAAATAAAGGCTGATTTACATTGACACATAAAATCTAGTGACACTGGATCTATATGTGGCCTATGTTATCTAACACTTTGCAATCCAGTCCTGCATTCAGTATCCAGTGCTGTATTTACATAGAGCAGCTGCTAAAGGCTGTTTTAATATCAATCCAGCTTCCGGATCCAGTAACACTGGTTGAGATAGTTAGTTCTCCATCTACCGAGACTTTTCCCAACTAAATCGGAAATAGATGCAGCTAAATACCAGTACCTACTTTACATGGAGCAGCTGTCTACCTGACCTCCACAATCCAGTTAATGGGTAGCAGGATCCCCTCGGTGGTCTGGTTGTCAGACTTTACATGGAGCGGCTGTCTACCTGACCTCCACAATCCAGTTAATGGGTAGCAGGATCCCCTCGGTGGTCTGGTTGTCAGACTTTACATGGAGCAGCTGTCTACCTGACCTCCACAATCCAGTTAATGGGTAGCAGGATCCCCTCGGTGGTCTGGTTGTCAGACTTTACATGGAGCAGCTGTCTACCTGACCTCCACAATCCAGTTAATGGGTAGCAGGATCCCCTCGGTGGTCTGGTTGTCATACTTTACATGGAGCAGCTGTCTACCTGACCTCCACAATCCAGTTAATGGGTAGCAGGATCCCCTCGGTGGTCTGGTTGTCAGACTTTACATGGAGCAGCTGTCTACCTGACCTCCACAATCCAGTTAATGGGTAGCAGGATCCCCTCGGTGGTCTGGTTGTCAGACTTTACATGGAGCAGCTGTCTACCTGACCTCCACAATCCAGTTAATGGGTAGCAGGATCCCCTCGGTGGTCTGGTTGTCAGACTTTACATGGAGCAGCTGTCTACCTGACCTCCACAATCCAGTTAATGGGTAGCAGGATCCCCTCGGTGGTCTGGTTGTCAGACTTTACATGGAGCAGCTGTCTACCTGACCTCCACAATCCAGTTAATGGGTAGCAGGATCCCCACGTTGGTCTGGGTGTCAGACTTTACATGGAGCAGCTGTCTACCTGACCTCCACAATCCAGTTAATGGGTAGCAGGATCCCCTCGGTGGTCTGGTTGTCAGACTTTACATGGAGCAGCTGTCTACCTGACCTCCACAATCCAGTTAATGGGTAGCAGGATCCCCTCGGTGGTCTAGTCGTCAGACTTTACATGGAGCAGCTGTCTACCTGACCTCCACAATCCAGTTAATGGGTAGCAGGATCCCCTCGGTGGTCTGGTTGTCAGACTTTACATGGAGCAGCTGTCTACCTGACCTCCACAATCCAGTTAATGGGTAGCAGGATCCCCTCGGTGGTCTGGTTGTCAGACTTTACATGGAGCAGCTGTCTACCTGACCTCCACAATCCAGTTAATGGGTAGCAGGATCCCCACGTTGGTCTGGGTGTCAGACTTTACATGGAGCAGCTGTCTACCTGACCTCCACAATCCAGTTAATGGGTAGCAGAATCCCCTCGGTGGTCTGCTTGTCAGACTTTACATGGAGCAGCTGTCTACCTGACCTCCACAATCCAGTTAATGGGTAGCAGGATCCCCACGTTGGTCTGGGTGTCAGACTTTACATGGAGCAGCTGTCTACCTGACCTCCACAATCCAGTTAATGGGTAGCAGGATCCCCTCGGTGGTCTGGTTGTCAGACTTTACATGGAGCAGCTGTCTACCTGACCTCCACAATCCAGTTAATGGGTAGCAGGATCCCCACGTAGGTCTGGGTGTCAGACTTTACATGGAGCAGCTGTCTACCTGACCTCCACAATCCAGTTAATGGGTAGCAGGATCCCCTCGGTGGTCTGGTTGTCAGACTTTACATGGAGCAGCTGTCTACCTGACCTCCACAATCCAGTTAATGGGTAGCAGGATCCCCACGTTGGTCTGGGTGTCAGACTTTACATGGAGCAGCTGTCTACCTGACCTCCACAATCCAGTTAATGGGTAGCAGAATCCCCTCGGTGGTCTGCTTGTCAGACTTTACATGGAGCAGCTGTCTACCTGACCTCCACAATCCAGTTAATGGGTAGCAGGATCCCCTCGGTGGTCTGCTTGTCAGACTTTTTGGTTTCTAACTACCCGTAAGCTTTTTCAGTCCAAAGCTCTACGAATTTCAGCCGGGACCAACTGTTTGCGGGCTTTCGTAGGCACGGCCGGACTTGGTATGTAATCGATGGTCACCCATCCACAGACTTAACTTTTGATCGACCCGTGTGGACTTAGCCCCTCGCAAGACCAACAAGCGAATAATTAGACGCCTACTTGTGGTTTGCTGAGAAATATTGTCGAGCTCTGAAGAGATGTTCGGTTAGCTGCTGGAGCTGTAGGGTGAGGGTACATATTGGCAGTTCGGGTTCTATTCTTTAAGCTCAGAAGTGTCTATCTGTCCGATCCTGATCAAGGACCGAGTGTCGGCTTTACGACCGAAAAAAGGGCCAAGATAGCTTAGGAAACCTACCTACAACAACAAGATGTAACCAACGGTATCAGTGGTGAGATGACGTAAACTGCTGTGGTTATCGAGCAAAATTTTAAAACTTATAATAATAATCTGTACAAAATTTATCGGTGTGATGATATCAGTTTGTGAGTTGTGTCTGTCAATGTAAATATCGTTGTGTCGGGGGCCGGAGCGGGCGCGCGGGGCGCGGGCTGCGATAAGCGGTGCCCTCGACGACCCCGGAGCTCCCCGGCGCGCAAGCAGCCCGCGCCGCTCGTCGCTCTCGCGCGCCGCTCGCGGGCGCACAGGCGGCGGCAGCGGCGGGGGCTGGCGCGGCGCAAGGTTTCATAAGGGCGCATGCTGCGCGTACCAGTGCGAACGGACGTGCCCATTGCCGGCGGGTGCTCGGCTTCACACACGTTTCTAAATCGCGAACGTGTCACTACGTGCCGTTCATCTCCGATTGATCGATATGTAGGATTGCAACACGCCGCGCGCCGCTCCGGTCTCTTGTCGTTGTTGTTTGTGCTGGTTCGCATTCACACGAGGCCTTGCTTACATACTAAACATAACAAGACTGTACTCCCCGGGCGGGAGGCAGAGATGTAGTGTGGAGTAGGTTCCCACACTTCGCCAACTGTTACTTATGTTTAAGCTCCATGTAATAGAGGGCGAGCCTATTACTACCAATTGTTCACAAACCCAGACTGGCCGCTAACAAGAAATCCAAAAGCTTATTTTTTTTTAAACGTTGCTCCTCTCTAGTAATTTCTCCTGTATTTTGAGTGCGTTTACAAACATTTAAACTCACATACACAAACAGCCAGACCCGGAACTGGACTTGTAGGTTAGGTCATACAAACTCTTTATAAGACAGCGCGCGATTCGCTTCGTCTCCCGCGTAGAATGAACTAACTAGTTTAACAGATAAGCAGTACTTAGCTTTCAGTGCAGAATGGAGGCTTCCGGACTTATTCTCGACAAGTTGCAAATCGAATCGTATAAAACAGCAGATTGCCGAGGAACAGCCATCACTCAGTCAGAAAGATCTGTAGCCTGCAGCATTGCCGCTACGTGAAATAAAATGTTTGTAATCGTCATCTGATGCTGAAGATTGCAGTTGTGGGATGTCGCAAACCGTGGAAGAAGTTGTGTTCGCTGTATGGTGTGTGACCAGTGACTGCGCAAACAACGGCGCAGGCTGACTGACGTGACGTGAGCGCGTGACGACAGAGCTCACAGTACTCAATACTCAATACCTACTTTATTGCATTCCATAATGTGTACATTATAACAGTAATTGGTATGTTAAAACATCCAATCAATTATGGACCCTGTCGGGCACTGCAAATTTTAGTTGGCGGTGTGGCGGCGGCGGTGGCGAAAATACAAAAATGTTCGTACGTGTGAGCGCAACTCTCTACTGAGTACTTACTTACCTAATAGCTGCCACATTTTCGACGCGCTTTAATACGTGTGTAATGAGTAGCCAAACGGTACTATCGCGGGAAACTATTGCGTTCACTTTCAGCTGCTTGTATTTAATTTGAAAATAAAGAACATACCCCGAGCAACTCCGGCGCTCCGCGCCCTAGTACGAGTAGGTATCACAAAGCAAATATGTGGCTGTGGAGTGTGCGCACACGCTACTCTGTTATAGTAGAAGTACCTACTAATTATTTGGTTTAATGAGTTACGGTTGTAAGTCAACAACTCAATAGGTACTTGCAATACTTACTCAGCATATACCAATATGTATTTCTAAAATTGGTAAAACCTTATACTTTGATATGGAATGACTTTGATGTAAAAAAGTTGGCGTAGAGCTCTGTGACGGCCCAATTAATGTAAACTTTAGTTTCCTACTAATTGTGAAGCGCAAAAGTTGAATTTTGATTGTGGCTCATTCTACGGGTGGTTGCAGGGAGTAAGTTGAGCTACAAAAATATACTGTTTTAAAGAGTAAGTGCCAATCGCAAAGTGCCAAAGACTCATTAAAGTACAAGTTGTACGGCATACACCTGACTTGCCATGTTGATCGTCCTCAATGGCAGTTAGATGTAATCAATGCATCCCTCGGTAATATTTAAAATCCCCTTGTTTATCCTCTGCCTGATCAAGGCGAAGGGTTCTCCTGACTCTCATTGGCCAACATGACACGGTGGCTGTACTTAACATACAGGGAGGGGCTCCGAGTTCTCCAGTAGTATGAACGCCCTTTGTTTAGATAGTACAACGCCAACATTGTATCAGTCCCGTTGGTCTCGTCACTCGTGTTCGCAAGCGCGACCGCTGCGCGTGGGGTTCCGGGTTCGGTTTCCAGGTCGGGCAAAGTGTTATTGGGTTTTTACCATTAGGAATGTCTCAGTAACAGACCAGAGTTTGGAAGGTGGCGGTGTGCTACCGCCGTGCCTCGGAGCACGTTAAGCCGTTGGTCCTGCGCCTGATCGCTCTCACATTTGTGTCTGCGCACACCGTTATGCACTATAATATTACCGCGTAGATGGCTAGTCTCCACCGAGATTCGCTGCCATGGCCAAACTTCGGTCTGGAGGACTATTGTTAGTATTACAACGCCAAATAAACTCGTCGAAGGAGAAACAATTCGTGTCCTCGTAACTTAACGCCGCCAGCGTGCCTGGAGGGCCACCAGGCACATGTTGACATAACCCCGGGCTGCACTGAGGCGACGTGGTGTGGCAAACTACCGGCCGCTAAAAATCTGGGTTAGGTTAGGGCCTCTTTAATTAGGTAGGTACTTACTTACCACTTATTGTGAGATAACGAGAGCCAGCAGCTACCACATCAATGAGACTGGAAAATTTCGACTTACAGTGGATACGCACGTGACGTGTTTGTGACCGAGGAGTCAGCTCATAAGAATTGGCAAAGTTTCGGGAGAGTCAGAGATGACTGCGAAGACACAGAAGGGGAGCGCGATGCTTGCGGAGCTAGCTGACACGCGCCTCGTGCAGCGGCCGTCATGACACCACGTCGTGGACACTGGAGTGTGTGGCGGCTGTGCGTGGATCATAAAATTATTTTTACAGTCGCCTGTATGTTGGCAGCGGGTGAGAGGCGCGGGCGCGGGGCGCGGGGCGAGAGCTGTGCTGATAACGCTGAACCGCTGACCTCCGGCCTCTGCGCTTAAAAAGTATTAATAATATCACCATTTTATTTAAACCTCCACCCCTCTCCCCCTCGGTCCCCCCGCATCGGCCGAGCACAAACATGCTAACGATGACATTCTAGTTAATACTAGTAATTAGGTGCCTACAATTAGTGGCCAGTCTCATGAAGCTCCAGCCGGTGGTGGAGAGGCGCCGCCCGCCGGAGCGCAGTGCTCACGCGCAGCAGCGCACGCGGGGGACGAACTGACGGACGGAGTGGTCCCGCCTGCGCCGCACACCTCTGACCTCTATACAACAACAACTACAAAAGAAACAACGAAAAGTGAAAATGTTGGCCCTCTGCGCTTAGCGGTACATTACTTTTTGTAATGACAAATATGTGAAGTGCCTATGTACTGTACATTCGTTCATGCTTACTATAACCCGTTTATAATAATATTCCTACAACTAGATTTATACAATAAGTTCAATGCAGTACAAAACACGTAATTTAATCAAACTTAAAATCTCACCTTGGTTCACACCTGTGGGTGGGATTTAAAAAACAAAAATACCAAGTTCTAGGAACCTGAGAATAATGGTTTTTATTTCGGAATAATGAATCCATGGGGTGTTAGTAACATAATATTAAAACAACTTATTATCTAGTGTTACCAAGCACCCTCTGCACAAAGTGGTTGACAATTGGAGAACCAAAACTCTCCGCTACAGTTCTGAGGATAAGATTGCGACTGCCTCTCAGTTTATTCAGTAGCGAAGTCGTTTTCTTGCGCACAATCGCGTGAAAACCGTCGGTACGAGCTTGCGCAAACATATCCGACGCGCTACAATAGGGAGGAAGTCTCAACAACATCCTACCCTTGGATACCCTTTTAATTATTAACCCGCGTATAAGAACGTCGGGTCCCACCTTAGACACCATGTATTCACACTTTTTGACATTATAGATTAAACCATGTGCCTCAGCATAGGCTTCACAAGTCTTAAGTAACTCTCTGATTGCCCCTGCATACGGAGCCAGCAACACCTGTCGTCGGCATAGCTGATGTTGTTAATGCCAACCCCATCAACACTGCATCCGACACGCATGCTGCTGAGTCCATCTATAAGGTCATCTACGTAGAGGTTGAAGAGCTTGGGAGACGTCAGACCTCCTTGCCTCTCCCCGCACTCCAACCCATATGATTCAGAAAGCGTACCTACCTAGTAATTTAGCTGGGGTCCCTTATTAAAAACAGTTTAGGTACTTCAGCATTAACTTGAAACAAAGTCCAAACCAGCTGTGATGCGTGAAGGGCAATTCCCGTAATTAAAAATGTTCAAAATCTAGTCACAATCTCATCTCGGGGACAATCAATTCTGATTGGCAGTATTCAAAAACTTGTCAAAAAGTTGTTTCGGGAAATTAGAGGATTTTTGTCAAATTGAGACAAATTAAAATGCGAATGTTCGTTTATATACGGGAATTGGGCCTCTGTTGTCACCGCTGTCGATGGTCATCCAGAACCATTAGGTATCTAAGTATTGCGAATGCACGACGGATGCTGGTCCACCGTTGTCCTATAAAAGTCTGGTTCACGTTATCACATTATCAGACACGCACCAAGACGTATTTTTTTTTTGAAAATATTGAAAACAGAGGTCACCTGTAACGCGAGTAACATTGTAAACACATAAGATGTACCTACTTATGTTCGATAGTCCGCTGCAAACTTCTCAAAAGCTCTAGAATGTAACTGTTTCGATAGGCAGCAATATGTGATGATTTAATACATTATGTTTAAGGGCCACGTACCTATTCAAAAAATAAACCCAATTGCGACAAAAACGCCAACTAAAAAGGTATATTTTTTTTTTTCAACAAGACATCAGCTCTCATCACAGACAGACAAATGAAAAATAACATCGGTTTTCATATAGCCGGAGCCACACGTAGGAACCTGTACTCGTATGATTAAAGTAGATACATCACGTATTTTTTAGTGATGACGTGGGAACAGTTTTTTTTATTCTCTTTTACCTACAAAAATAAGTACCACCAGTAGATACCATTTGGCATTTTCTAAGTTAATAACAATGACAGGAACTTATAACATCATCAACATACACAAAGTGGATTAAATAGGTATGTATCTCAAAAACTACCCAAGCAAAGCTAATGAAAAAGTTCATTAAATATGAACCACCCCGCAAAGTTCCTCTACCAAGTGGAAAAACAATCTCGTAAATCGGCCACAACGTCACCGAGAAGTCGGTATACATATACATACTTGCATGAAAACGAACAATCTCCTCGTTTTATGAAGTCGGTTAAAAATACCTACTTATCTACTAATCACACGAAAAATTATCCGGTTTCCACATGCCTAATATTATAATAATCCAACAAAAGTGTTTGGCGTTGCTTTCTTGAAGGTAGAAGCGTGTTGCGCCTGCGCTGCGTCGCAAATATATAGCTACTCCTGTGCAGACTATATAGCAAATAATAGCGAAAGATAGCGAAGATAATAATGTATATGGTCACAGATTAGGTAGGTAGCTACTAGTATGGTGGGTGGTAGCTAACCGCACTCACAGAATAGATATTTCGTAGTAGTGGCCCTCGCAGGGCTGCATTCCGGCGCTGTTAGTCACAGCCGATGCGCATCCTGCCGTCCTGCGCATTGCACACTCACAAAAATTGCCTAATGCTGAAATTTTACCCGTTTATAATTCAGTGATAGCTCGGCCCATGTTGTTGTAGATTTCTTAATATGCCTAAATCGCAGTAGGCAGCCGACTGTTGTGTACATGATCAATAAATAATTAAGTAGTTTATGGTCACAATGTTATTTGGCTCCTGATGACATAATTAGTGTCGAAATGTAAAAACAAAGTAACGGAAGCTCTGTCGAGAACTAGTTAACAACGTTAATTACAACCGTAATAAGTTCCTAATCACGTCTGTGAACAAACAACATCTAGCTAACGATCAAGCGAGTGGCGCACTGCTCGTATGCAGGCCGCAGGCCAGGCTGGCTGCCGCATGCTGGTGAGTCAGCGCGCCAGGAATGTGGCAGACTATCGCAAGCCAGCACACAACACGCCTGCCACACAATAGCCACAATCTCTCACACTTACCTGCTGACCATGTTTCTGCTTCGTTATCGCAAATGCTAGTAACTCCGCCGAAGACCTCGACGAGCACACCCCCCCAGCCCCGGCGAAGCCCCGCGGCCGGCGAGCGGCAAACTGAAAGAAAAATGAGGTTTTCGAATTTATTAAAAAGTAGTGACTTTTTAATAACCTCCTCCTTCTTTCCTCGAAGGGCTAGGCAGAGGAGTACCTACCATAGCACACCCGCGCCAGTTGTGTTCAAGTCCTATGTAGAAAGAGGCGAGCATATTGCCATCAACTCAGCATTTGGTTCAATTAAACCATGTACAGGCACTTGTGAATTGTCAAGGAGTAAGTCAGTCTGAAAGATGAAGTTATAATTTTAATTAACTAATTTATATAAGTCATGGCAGCAAAGACATCAGGCCCAACTGACGGCGGCGCCTGTTTACGAACTGTAACCAGCGATTGCGCCATTAATGAATTTCAGGATTTAAGTATTTTGTTTGAAACCTAGGTTTAATCTTTCTTCACCCTTAATTTCGCTGTTCCAGAACCCCACTCGAAAGATTTTTTTTTTTCTATAATTAGTTGGTATTTCGGTGAGTCACCAACTTTTAGCAACGTATAGCTGCCATAGAATAGAATTAAAAGATAATCTCCATTTAGTTGGCCGTAAATTAGGCTCGGCATGTAGGTATTACCTACCTACACAATATAACAAAGAGACAGGGTGGAGCCGGCGCGGCGTGGTGCACAGTTCCCACGGTCTTCCGCGAACAAGTCATTAGCGTTACTCGGAGACCAGCCCACCTTCTCCTGGTAGATGCTTACCGATCAGGGGTAGGTAGGAGTAGGCTCGGCTCCGAGTAGTGCCTGAGCAGGTGATGCATGGTTATTAGATAGTTGGCGACGCAACGTCATTAGCGTTACTCGGAGACCAGCCCACCTTCTCCTGGTAGATGCTTACCGATCAGGGGTAGGTAGGAGTAGGCTCGGCTCCGAGTAGTGCCTGAGCAGGTGATGCATGGTTATTAGATAGTTGGCGACGCAACGTCATTAGCGTTACTCGGAGACCAGCCCACCTTCTCCTGGTAGATGCTTACCGATCAGGGGTAGGTAGGAGTAGGCTCGGCTCCGAGTAGTGCCTGAGCAGGTGATGCATGGTTATTAGATAGTTGGCGACGCAACGACGCTATCAAATATTCCGCTGTTTTGAATAATATTTCAATATTACTGAGTCACGTTGACAAATAAATCAAAACGGTGAAATATTTAACGACTATTTGCGATATTGCCAACTTTTTGATTGCACCCTCCTCATAAGCATGCGTCCCCTGCCCAGACACTAAACACTACATGCACACAACTACATAGGTACTCGCCGCGGGCTTCATGGCTCCGGTCCATTCATTCAATAACTTCTAGACGTGTTGAAGTGGTCTGAACGCAACGCTTAGCTGTCGAACTGGACTCGCCGACCTGCTCTTTATACTTGACCTACTTACTGTCCGTCCTATTGTACCTACCTATTTAGTTCGCCGTAACTATGCCATTAGCATTACCTACTTCCCAGAATTTGATATTTACATTTGCACTATCGGATGGTGTAATACTTGCACTCTTAAGTGTGTGTTTTATCTAAAATCAATGTGTTCGACTCCTGGCTACGAAAATAAAATTGTTTTTCAAAAGTCTAACGATACTTTACGTTTTAGTTTTCATCAAAATCGGCCAAACGACTTACCTTTTGAGTTAGGTTTTGTCGTAGTTGGGTTTTATTTTCGGATTTGGCCATTCACGGGTTTCGGGAATATTATTTATTATTAGGTACTTATAAGTAACCAAGTAATAAATTAAATAAGGATCAAGGGATTGATTCCGGAAGCAGTAGGTACTCCTGGTCCCGGCACGCATAGTGAGGAGGTTCCTCTCTCTAGAGCCCGCGCCACCGGCTACTTGGACCCTGTTCCTGATGCCGATGGGCCATAATTTTTTATTTTTTTATAAATATGTATATTTAAAAATGTAATTAACATGTACTTATATAAAATGTAATTAAAGAAATAGAATAATATAATAAAAATAATTTATTTGCACCTTCAAGTATTAAATATGGTTTTCTTTTCAATAGAAATAGGCCCAAGCATCTTTTAAGTATAGGTATCGACGCCCCCCCTCGCCTCGCTGTCATTGTAGCCGATGGTCAATAAGGCATAAAATATTTATTTTAATGACAGGTATCATTTGAAATGTCCAGATGAGTTTAAGTTTTAGTTATAATAAGTTGAATTTTAGATTGCCTTATACTAAGCACAAGAACTAGGGACTGTTTAGGTGCAAAACTAGAATTAAAAATAACAATGAAAGAAATAAAACAGATACCTAAACGGTATGTGCTCATGAGTGTGGGTGTGCGTGTGGGTGTGGGTGTGGGTGTGCTTGTATGTGTGTGTGCCAGAAGGTAACTTGGGATACCGAATTTTTTAAAGTATTGTAATTTTTTAAGTAATTTTTAAAAGTAAAGTAACTATGCTTATGTGAATAAGTATTATCAAGTATTAGTATTATAAGTATTCTTGTAATTTTAAATAAAAATAAATAAACGATTATTATACTTAGGTACGACATATTTTTATAATTTGACATATAAAGTAATTAGGCAAGTACGCTAAACAGCTTTTCAGTTTGATCACAGGTTAGGGATGAAAGCCAAGTGATCAGTTTCATCACAGGTTAGGGATAGAAGCCAAGTGATCAGATTCATCACAGGTTAGGGATAGAAGCCAAGTGATCAGATTCATCACAGGTTAGGGATAGAAGCCAAGTGATCAGATTCATCACAGGTTAGGGATAGAAGCCAAGTGATCAGATTCATCACAGGTTAGGGATAGAAGCCTAGTGATCAGATTCATCACAGGTTAGAGATAGAAGCCTAGTGATCAGATTCATCACAGGTTAGGGATAGAAGCCAAGTGATCAGATTCATCACAGGTTAGGGATAGAAGCCTAGTGATCAGATTCATCACAGGTTAGGGATAGAAGCCAAGTGATCAGATTCATCACAGGTTAGGGATAAAAGCCAAGTGATCAGATTCATCACAGGTTAGGGATAGAAGCCAAGTGATCAGATTCATCACAGGTTAGGGATAGAAGCCAAGTGATCAGATTCATCACAGGTTAGGGATAGAAGCCTAGTGATCAGATTCAGTTTGGTCTTTCTTTTTGTCATGGAGAAATTTGTAAGTACTGTTTATTTATAATGTTGAATAGCCTTGGGCCTAGGAACACGTTGAATTTTTGTGTAAAAGATGTTCTACGTGGTACAGAGTTTAATAGATCGAAACGTCTTCTCTCTAAAAAAATAATCTCTTTGGGCTCTTTCAGAAGCGTTTTAGCGGCACCGGCCGGTGCCCCAACAAGCAATACAAAAGGTTATAACCGCTTGACACAAGGAATAATAAATCATTTTCATAATATTAGCACTGGCCGAGTGAGAGCATTTGTTGTGAGTTTCTTAGTCTGATTGAGAGATTATTTAATACATTTTTGTCAAATATGTGTCCTAAATATTTAATAGCTACATCTAGAAGCAAATAGGGAGGGACAAGAACAGTTAATAGATTCATTGTGGCAGATGTGGGAGGTTATACGATGTGTTGATTGTACCGCGTCACCAGGGTTGCGAATAGACAATTAGATATATTTGGTTATACGATGTGTTGATTGTACCGCGTCACCAGGGTTGCGAATAGACAATTAGATATATTTGGTTATACGATGTGTTGATTGTACCGCGTCACCAGGGTTGCGAATAGACAATTAGTTATACGATGTGTTGATTGTACCGCGTCACCAGGGTTGCGAATAGACAATTAGATATATTTGGTTATACGATGTGTTGATTGTACCGCGTCACCAGGGTTGCGAATAGACAATTAGATATATTTGGTTATACGATGTGTTGATTGTACCGCGTCACCAGGGTTGCGAATAGACAATTAGATATATTTGGTTATACGATGTGTTGATTGTACCGCGTCACCAGGGTTGCGAATAGACAATTAGTTATACGATGTGTTGATTGTACCGCGTCACCAGGGTTGCGAATAGACAATTAGATATATTTGGTTATACGATGTGTTGATTGTACCGCGTCACCAGGGTTGCGAATAGACAATTAGATATATTTGGTTATACGATGTGTTGATTGTACCGCGTCACCAGGGTTGCGAATAGACAATTAGATATATTTGGTTTTCTTGGGATTAGGAGAAAGGAAATTTTGAGCAAGCCCTTTTGTGATCATGTTAAAACCATGTTGAGCTTTTTGGAAGGTTTCACTCCAAGTATCGTCATGAAACGTCAGGGCACGTGTCTGTGTGTTTTCAATATTTAGATAATAGTGTAAGATCGTTAATATGAACTGGAAATAACGTTTGACTTAGATACTACCCTGTGGCACTCCATGTGTAACAGGTAAGCTATGTCTTGTATAATTGCCAATTTTCACCCTTTGTATTCTTCTAGTTAAATAATCAGACAGTATTTTGAGCTAATTTCCACCGCGATATCAGCCGCATGCCGCATGGGCCGATCAAAGGTTAGCTAAGCTTGACGAGTTGAGTCCGTGGATGCGTGACCATCCATTACATTACCTATAATAATATAAACGCTTTCGTACCTAGCTCGTAAATTGGAAAGCATGTTAAGCCATTGCTCCGGGAATAGAATAGACATTTATTTTGCAAATATGGGTAATACATAATAGGTGCCATGATACATTATACTCGTACATTAAAGTTCAGCCATATTTCACCATGTGGCATGCAAACATTTGTTTATCATTTACCTACTTAAAATAAACCAAAACTATTTTCTCTGACTTTCGGCTACCCTATGTAGATCTTAGACAGTCGTAACGGGTAGTTAGAAGCCCGAAAGTCTGATACTGAACTCTTGCCATGGAGTTGAGATGATGAAACTCTTGCCATGGAGTTGAGATGATGAAACTCTTGCCATGGAGTTGAGATGATGAAACTCTTGCCATGGAGTTGAGATGATGAAACTCTTGCCATGGAGTTGAGATGATGAAACTCTTGCCATGGAGTTGAGATGATGAAACTCTTGCCATGGAGTTGAGATGATGAAACTCTTGCCATGGAGTTGAGATGATGAAACTCTTGCCATGGAGTTGAGATGATGAAACTCTTGCCATGGAGTTGAGATGATGAAACTCTTGCCATGGAGTTGAGATGATGAAACTCTTGCCATGGAGTTGAGATGATGAAACTCTTGCCATGGAGTTGAGATGATGAAACTCTTGCCATGGAGTTGAGATGATGAAACTCTTGCCATGGAGTTGAGATGATGAAACTCTTGCCATGGAGTTGAGATGATGAAACTCTTGCCATGGAGTTGAGATGATGAAACTCTTGCCATGGAGTTGAGATGATGAAACTCTTGCCATGGAGTTGAGATGATGAAACTCTTGCCATGGAGTTGAGATGATGAAACTCTTGCCATGGAGTTGAGATGATGAAACTCTTGCCATGGAGTTGAGATGATGAAACTCTTGCCATGGAGTTGAGATGATGAAACTCTTGCCATGGAGTTGAGATGATGAAACTCTTGCCATGGAGTTGAGATGATGAAACTCTTGCCATGGAGTTGAGATGATGAAACTCTTGCCATGGAGTTGAGATGATGAAACTCTTGCCATGGAGTTGAGATGATGAAACTCTTGCCATGGAGTTTCGTGTTACGTGTTACCCAGCAACTGGGTTGTGGAGGTCAAAAAGGCCATCGCTTCATGTAAATATTGATATTCAGCTGCGTCCGGTGAGACTGGAAGCCAACCCCAACATAGTTAGCATAGTTAGTTAGTTAGGCTAGGCAGATCAGGGAATTCCACCTTCACGCTGCCTGTAGGTATACTGAGTACCTAAGTACCTATTGTGATGCATTTCTGCGAGCCGTCAGGCGACATTCATTTATTTATTATTATTAAGGCACATCAACAACACAAATACAAACATTTCAAAATAAAAGAGAACAGAGACATGGACTAGTGTTTACGTCAATTACAGACGTGCACAGCATTCACAACAAAATAGAAGAAAAAAAATACAGTATTTAGATGTAAAGTGTCAAAATATTAAATATAAAGAAAAAACAAAACATGTCAGGTGACATGTTTGGTAACTTAGTCAATTTCTGCGAGCCGTCAGGTGACATGTTTGGTAACTTAGTCAATTTCTGCGAGCCGTCAGGTGACATGTTTGGTAACTTAGTCAATTTCTGCGAGCCGTCAGGTGACATATTTGGTAACTTAGTCAATTTCTGCGAGCCGTCAGGTGACATGTTTGGTAACCTAGTCAATTTCTGCGAGCCGTCAGGTGACATGTTTGGTAACCTAGTCAATTTCTGCGAGCCCTCAGGTGACATGTTTGGTAACCCAGTCAATTTTTGCGAGCCGTCAGGTGACATGTTTGGTAACCTAGTAAATTTCTGCGAGCCGTCAGGTGACATGTTTGGTAACTTAGTCAATTTCTGCGAGCCGTCAGGTGACATGTTTGGTAACTTAGTCAATTTCTGCGAGCCGTCAGGTGACATGTTTGGTAACTTAGTCAATTTCTGCGAGCCGTCAGGTGACATGTTTGGTAACCTAGTCAATTTCTGCGAGCCGTCAGGTGACATGTTTGGTAACCTAGTCAATTTCTGCGAGCCGTCAGGTGACATGTTTGGTAACTTAGTCAATTTCTGCGAGCCGTCAGGTGACATGTTTGGTAACCTAGTCAATTTCTGCGAGCCGTCAGGTGACATGTTTGGTAACTTAGTCAATTTCTGCGAGCCGTCAGGTGACATGTTTGGTAACCTAGTCAATTTCTGCGAGCCGTCAGGTGACATGTTTGGTAACCTAGTCAATTTCTGCGAGGCCTCAGGTGACATGTTTGGTAACCCAGTCAATTTTTGCGAGCCGTCAGGTGACATGTTTGGTAACCCAGTCAATTTTTGCGAGCCGTCAGGTGACATGTTTGGTAACCTAGTAAATTTCTGCGAGCCGTCAGGTGACATGTTTGGTAACTTAGTCAATTTCTGCGAGCCGTCAGGTGACATGTTTGGTAACTTAGTCAATTTCTGCGAGCCGTCAGGTGACATGTTTGGTAACTTAGTCAATTTCTGCGAGCCGTCAGGTGACATGTTTGGTAACTTAGTCAATTTCTGCGAGCCGTCAGGTGACATGTTTGGTAACTTAGTCAATTTCTGCGAGCCGTCAGGTGACATGTTTGGTAACCTAGTCAATTTCTGCGAGCCGTCAGGTGACATGTTTGGTAACCTAGTCAATTTCTGCGAGGCCTCAGGTGACATGTTTGGTAACCTAGTCAATTTCTGCGAGCCGTCAGGTGACATGTTTGGTAACCTAGTCAATTTCTGCGAGCCCTCAGGTGACATGTTTGGTAACCCAGTCAATTTTTGCGAGCCGTCAGGTGACATGTTTGGTAACCTAGTAAATTTCTGTGAGCCGTCAGGTGACATGTTTGGTAACTTAGTCAATTTCTGCGAGCCGTCAGGTGACATGTTTGGTAACTTAGTCAATTTCTGCGAGCCGTCAGGTGACATGTTTGGTAACTTAGTCAATTTCTGCGAGCCGTCAGGTGACATGTTTGGTAACTTAGTCAATTTCTGCGAGCCGTCAGGTGACATGTTTGGTAACTTAGTCAATTTCTGCGAGCCGTCAGGTGACATGTTTGGTAACTTAGTCAATTTCTGCGAGCCGTCAGGTGACATGTTTGGTAACCTAGTCAATTTCTGCGAGCCGTCAGGTGACATGTTTGGTAACCTAGTCAATTTCTGCGAGGCCTCAGGTGACATGTTTGGTAACCCAGTCAATTTTTGCGAGCCGTCAGGTGACATGTTTGGTAACCTAGTTAATTTCTGCGAGCCGTCAGGTGACATGTTTGGTAACCCAGTAAATTTTTGCGAGCCGTCAGGTGAAATGTTTGGTAACCTAGTCAATTTCTGCGAGCCGTCAGGTGACATGTTTGGTAACCTAGTCAATTTCTGCGAGCCGTCAGGTGACATGTTTGGTAACTTAGTCAATTTCTGCGAGCCGTCAGGTGACATGTTTGGTAACCTAGTCAATTTCTGCGAGCCGTCAGGTGACATGTTTGGTAACCTAGTCAATTTCTGCGAGGCCTCAGGTGACATGTTTGGTAACCCAGTCAATTTTTGCGAGCCGTCTGGTGACATGTTTGGTAACCCAGTCAATTTTTGCGAGCCGTCAGGTGACATGTTTGGTAACCTAGTAAATTTCTGCGAGCCGTCAGGTGACATGTTTGGTAACTTAGTCAATTTCTGCGAGCCGTCAGGTGACATGTTTGGTAACTTAGTCAATTTCTGCGAGCCGTCAGGTGACATGTTTGGTAACTTAGTCAATTTCTGCGAGCCGTCAGGTGACATGTTTGGTAACTTAGTCAATTTCTGCGAGCCGTCAGGTGACATGTTTGGTAACTTAGTCAATTTCTGCGAGCCGTCAGGTGACATGTTTGGTAACTTAGTCAATTTCTGCGAGCCGTCAGGTGACATGTTTGGTAACCTAGTCAATTTCTGCGAGCCGTCAGGTGACATGTTTGGTAACCTAGTCAATTTCTGCGAGGCCTCAGGTGACATGTTTGGTAACCCAGTCAATTTTTGCGAGCCGTCAGGTGACATATTTGGTAACCTAGTTAATTTCTGCGAGCCGTCAGGTGACATGTTTGGTAACCCAGTAAATTTTTGCGAGCCGTCAGGTGAAATGTTTGGTAACCTAGTCAATTTCTGCGAGCCGTCAGGTGACATGTTTGGTAACCTAGTCAATTTCTGCGAGCCGTCAGGTGACATGTTTGGTAAGCTAGTCAATTTCTGCGAGCCGTCAGGTGACATGTTTGGTAACCTAGTCAATTTCTGCGAGCCGTCAGGTGACATGTTTGGTAACCTAGTCAATTTCTGCGAGCCGTCAGGTGACATGTTTGGTAACCTAGTCAATTTCTGCGAGCTAATTATTAATTTATATATAGCTATAGCTAGTAGCAAGAATTAATGTCTGCTATTGTAGGAAGGATAGCTGCTGGTGACTGCCTTTGTTGAGTAGCCGTCCCTCACGCGACGACGCGCGACACTCGCATCTAAATATTACAACGTAGGTACCTAGCAGTGGGTGGCTGTAGGCTGATGGAGTCCGAGGAAGCCTATGTCCAACAGACCAGCAGTGAGTGGCTGTAGGCTGATGAAGTCCGAGGAAGCCTATGTCCAACAGACCAGTAGTGAGTGGCTGTAGGCTGATGAAGTCCAAGGAAGCCTATGTCCAACAGACCAGCAGTGGGTGGCTGTAGGCTGATGAAGTCCGAGGAAGCCTATGTCCAACAGACCAGCAGTGAGTGGCTGTAGGCTGATGAAGTCCGAGGAAGCCTATGTCCAACAAACCAGCAGTGAGTGGCTGTAGGCTGACGAAGTCCGAGGAAGCCTATGTCCAACAGACCAGCAGTGAGTGGCTGTAGGCTGATGAAGTCCGAACAGGTCTATGTCCAACAGACCAGCAGTGGGCTGTGGTAGGCTGATGAAGTCCGAACAGGTCTATGTCCAACAGACCAGCAGTGGGCTGTGGTAGGCTGATGAAGTCCGAACAGGTCTATGTCCAACAGACCAGCAGTGGGCTGTGGTAGGCTGATGAAGTCCGAACAGGTCTATGTCCAACAGACCAGCAGTGGGCTGTGGTAGGCTGATGAAGTCCGAACAGGTCTATGTCCAACAGACCAGCAGTGGGCTGTGGTAGGCTGATGAAGTCCGAACAGGTCTATGTCCAACAGACCAGCAGTGGGCTGCGGTAGGCTGATGAAGATTTATAATCCATATCTTAACCTAAGTAGGTATACTAATTATTATAAAACTAAATAAGTAGGTACCATGGTCTATGATTTAGCTTAGGTATATAGGTAAACCACAAATGTTTACTAACATTTGGACTTTCTGATCTGAAACCTATAGCATAATTAGGTAGGTAGTTATTAAAAAAATATGTTTTTGGAAACATTTATTACAATAAGTATAATTTTTTAGAGCCCCTTTTGAGCCCTTTTGAGCTTATTTCAGAACCTGATTGCATGGCCGCGCAGGGCACCTTAGGCACTCGCGAGCTCTCATTGCATGACCGCGCAGAGCCCTTTGGCACTCGCGAGCTCTCATTGCATGACAGCGCAGAGCCCCTTTGGCACTCGCGAGCTCTCATTGCATGACAGCGCAGAGCCCCTTTGGCACTCGCGAGCTCTCATTGCATGACCGCGCAGAGCCCTTTGGCACTCGCGAGCTCTCATTGCATGACAGCGCAGAGCCCCTTTGGCACTCGCGAGCTCTCATTGCATGACAGCGCAGAGCCCCTTTGGCACTCGCGAGCTCTCATTGCATGCCAGCGCAGAGCCCCTTTGGCACTCGCGAGCTCTCATTGAGGGACATCGTTGTACGCTACTCCTTCATTTTAGCCGCGGTCTGCCCTAAGTATATACTAAACTGATCACGGGGTCAATGCCCTTTTGTTGTGCATACCTACTTGAAATTATATGAAATGATAATATAATAATAATTGAAAGCGCTATACCTACGGGCCTCGGCGAGTTGGCTACGGCCCCAAGTACGCCTTCCAAAGGTGCCGTGACCCCTGTGGTCACGGCACCTTTGGAAGGCGTCCTGCGATATGTCAAAGATATAATAATAAAATATAATATAATAGGTGCTTATCTTTTTTAAACCAGTCAGTTACTCGAATGTGCAGTCCATCACCACTAAGTAGGTAGGTAGTAACACGTGTCGTCGTTAACTAACTGCGGCTGTTGTTGTAGTAGCGGATAAATGTTTGCCCACAACAAGCGATGCTGTAAATCAGTTAACGACGATGGCTTGTTACGACTTGTTTATTTATGTGAATGCGGCGCACGGCGGGGCGCATACCCGACACCCCGGGACCCCACCGCCCCCACCGCCCCCACCGCCCCCCACCGCCTGGGCCTCGACAGATCTGTCATAACACTTTTTTTGAGTTTCATGTGTTACGAGTGAGGATACTTGGAATGATGAAAAACTGGCAACTCAGCGATTTACAGCACTTTTACTGCTAATACGATAAAATTTATAGATTCCGGGAGTCGATTCATCTGTCGTGATTTGTAGCCACGCACATGTGTCAGATGGACTTCTTTATGAATATAACGCGGAACACTCGCACTAAATGTTAATCTACTCATAAAAACTACTACCGGCGACGGCTAGTAAACCGATATGCTTGTTTACGACTCGTTCGAGAGATTAGGACAAATGTGAGCAAGTGTAAACAGTGGACTAGACGGGGTCCGAGGAGACCGCGGCGTGTGTCGGTGCGCGAGGCGAGGGCCGGTGTGGCGGTGCGCCGGTGCACCGGTAGCGTAGGTCGGGAGATGGTGTGCAGATAAGACGCGGAGGCGGCGCGCACGTGCTGATAGCGCCTTATCTCCGGCTGATAGCGCCCCAAGCGCCCCCGCCGCGCGCCGAGCCGCCAACTACAGCTGATCGTTGTATACAACGCGCGCTGCTCGCGCTGGCCGACCTGCGTTCGTCTGCTCAACATCAGCACTGCACGTTGCACACCTAACTCATTTATCACTAGATATTAGGTATGAACTCACACTTGAAAGTTGTTATTCATTCGTAAAAAAATCAAACCACTAGCAATCCCAAAAGCTCTGTAAAGTGAATTAAATATTATTATATAAGTTTATTATATTTTTACTTAACTTACCTACCCTTCTTATAATAGAGCAGTCGGGTAAACATTTATTTAGTGCCCCAATTAGGGTATAGGAACTCAAAGCATCGTTTAATTGTTTCTAGTTGATCCTTTCTATACTTAATTAATAACGCGTCGCGAAAAATATTTAGTTGCCTCATTAATGAGCCTCCTCGTTCTGAGAAGCCTTTTGACTGTTAGTTGTTGTTCACTGATTCAATACAAGTAAACAAAGATGATTCGATCGGATCGAAAGTAGGGACTCTCTCAATTGGAGCGGACACTCCCAAGCCCAAAAATAGCGAAAAGAATATAATGGGGCGGGTCATGTGGGGGCGCGTGGCGGGGGTGATGCGCGCGCGCAGCCCGGCGGCCGCCGCCGGCGCCAGTCAGCGCACAGCACGCGACGCGGACACACGCTACGCCGCGCTCCCGTACGTTTAAATCAGTGAATGAGTGAAAAATATCAGCATGCTGCACGAAACATGGCCCAATGCGTGGCATAAGACAGAATCCTTCGAGTTGGACGCGCTGTTTGCAGAGGTCAACAACAATTGTTTGAAAGGTGAGCGTGCAGTGAGCGATACAAATCAAGTAAACATTCATGTAATGATCTACACTTTTACCACGTCTCCGGGTATCTAATGTTTAAGGACCAAACTAAGTGCTATGAAACGTAGGTAGGTTACCTATGCGATAATTGCCAGCTCTTTAACAAAACCTCTGTCCTATGTCATATCATACAGAATTCAGTCTGTATGCTCAGTGCTCAGGGTCAGCAGGTAATGTAATGTAATTAAGTTTCAGCAACGTTTGTTGCACTTCTTAGGTATTCCAAGTTTTACTAAGAAAAGCCTAAGGGTTGTACTACTGACATTCGGTACGTATACTTGAATAAACCTTATCAGTTAATGTGTACAATACTAACAAATGCATCATAGGTACTTCTACCTACAGACTGCTTCATCGTGCATGATTACTTTGATTAGTTTGTTTTGTAAATTGATGTTAATGATGTTGATGCTACTACCTAACCATTTCAAGTCAGTACTTGAATTCGTTTCAACATTGTTTTAGTAGGTACTTAATTACCTAGGTACCTATAAGTAAACAAAGTAGGTACCTATTAATTGCCTACTTAATGATTATTTTAAAATGTACCTTTTAACTAGATAAGTCTTACAGTAAATGTGTTGAATATCAGAAGTTGTGCGACACACAATTACTTAGCGTAGTGCTGTGCGCCAGTATGCTAATGATCGTTTATGTTCCTACGCGTCGCGGGGCGGACGAGTGGCGAGCGGCTCGCGCGCCGCTCTCTATCTATTTGGATGATCACAAATAAAGCGGTGGTGTCGGCGAGCGCCAATCGCATCGCCTTGCGGCGCGCGAGTGTGGCACAGCAAGTAATGTGTGTGCGTGTGCGCAGAGGGCGAGGCGGAGTGCGGCGCGGAGGGCAGCGGCGGCGACGCGGAGAGCCCGCCCCGCCTGCCGCCGTTCGGCTACGCCCACCCCGCGCTGTCGCCGTCCCACTCGCGCAGCTACCAGGAGCTGCGGCCGGCGGCGGCACACGCGCGCGACATGCAGGCCTACGCACACCTCGAGGAGGTGTTCAAGCCAGGCACGCCGGGCGCCGCCGGCTCCACGGACGGCGTGTACCTGCGCCGTAGCAGCCCCGACCTCAGCCCGTCGCCGGAGCGCCGCGAAGACTTCCGCCACTACGAGCCGTACGCGCCCGCTGCGCCGCCGCCCTACTCGCACGACCACCACCACCACGTCGACGGGTGAGTACTCACATTTTATGAAACCATCTTATTGCCAGAGCTGAACTGTCTTTCTGTACGTATATTTGTCTCAACATTCACCCAGCTAGGAGAAGCTGCATTTGTCAAGACCAGTACAGAGCTATATTAAGCACAACTAGTTAAGTATTTCCTACTGTTGTTGTAGTGTAGAGTGTAGAGAGACGTGCGCGGGCGCGGGCTGGTGACGCCGCGACCGCAACTAATGGCCCTACACATTACCTGACGTAGCTACGTCAAACATCGCTTGCTTGCATTCTATTTTTAGTTAAATTCTTACAAACTGCAATCACAAACCGTTCAGCTAACCCAATACCTATACCTATAATAGTCTCCTGCTGACATTTTAAGTATTGAGGGACTATTGAAGGCCTCGGTCATCCGGTCGTTCGCTACAAAGTATCTTCAATAGGCGCCAATCGGTCTAAGCCTTAGACTGTTGGGCAGTCAACATCTTCATCGTCAGTACTAGTGTTGTCATAGCTCTGGTGTTGTGTGGTAGGTACCTGCGTTGTGAAGGCGTAGGTACCGTCACCCCAAACACGATGCTTGACATACGCACACATTCGATAGTAAAAACAAACATAGTTGACACTCTGAACATTAGAATGAGAATACGGTACAGGGGTACCTACCTACCTACAGGGCGGCGGCGGCAGCACAGCGGCGCCGGCGCGCAAACTGTAACCATGAACCAGCACGTGATGCTACGCCCCTTAGCGTAGACATGTTACGTCGGTTACCTATCAATAAAAAAATGTGCTGTTTCATAAAAACGTACCTACAATACCTACGTGATAGAAATGTGTGCCTTGTCTTTTCACGACCGGGGTTGCACCCGGTGCTGTTGCGCCTGGTGCTGTTGGTCCTCACTTTGTGTTCGCCATGTGTATCGCAAGCCCGACCTTGTGCTTTGCTTGAGACAATAGTTCGAGCACTAGGCTTAGTACAGCTGCTGAGGGAAAAAGTACGATGTCATCGGCCAATCAAAAATTTGTTAATCTCTTTTCTCCGACAGAGAGTAGGTACCTATTGTCGTTCTATCAAGTTAACATTTAAATGTTGAAACGGGTCTTCTTCATTATATTGTATTGTGTATTGTTGTGTACTTCGGCAGCTGTTAGTGTACCTTTACAGATAAATAAATAATGATATAAGTATTTTTAGAAGGACATGTACCAGTCGATCAAACTATTTGGTATCCTACAGGCAAAAATATTCATCTTTCCACAACCAATTTTCATAGAAAATTAAGAAATAAGTAGATACTCATAATACTAATAATATATATTTATTACCTATGTAGGTAGGTACACCATATACTTACTTAAATTCATATTCATTCATTTTTATTGTGTGTAGGTACCTTCCTAATAACTTTAGAATTGACTATTCAGCTCACTCACAACATTGTTTGAAAGTTGCAAGAGAACTACTTGTGGTTCAAATATATGCGGTCTACTTATATTGGCTATTTAGGAATGTGTTTATATGTGATAGGCTTATTTCTCAGGTCGCAAAGTAGTCCACTGTGTTAACTGAATAGGTAAAAGAATCCCGATCACTGCATCTTCTCGCCACACATACTTAGCGCTGCTGCTGCAGTCTCCGCGGTGTCATCGCGGAGTGATGACTGTCTTCGTGCAACCTTCAATCATTCAATAAATGTCATACCTTGGTTCTATCCAGATCGTTCGCTGGTATCTCTGAAGTCCTCTACTACCGACCTTGCGCATAAGGTTGCTTTGCAGGTTGCTTCCCGCGCTGAGTGCGCTTAGCCTCTGGTGTTTAATAAGCGCTATGTAGGTTTGTGAAATTAAATATTTTGTATTCAATAAAATGGCCGGATCAGATCAAAAGAGCCACCGATTCCCATACATTAGTCGAGCACACTTAACCAACATCGATGTAGTCTTCTGCGGAATGGTTGTGGCGGCGCGGCGCGGCGTGAGTCTTCGTAGTCGTGTCCCAATGTACAAATCAAGCAAGTAGGTAGGTATAAGGTATAAGTAAACACGAGTCGTCGGGTCGGAGCCAGGAGCCAGGCGAGTGCAAGTACGAGTAGGTACCTAGGTACGCTATGTGCGATAGGTCGTTAGGTGTGACAACAGTTGGTATCGGTAGCCCACATCAGTAACCTTTCGTCGACAACGGTATCTACATACCTACACATAATTATCAGTTATTCATATCATGAATATTGTTAGTAATCGTCTTCTTGTAAGCACTGCTTTTCAACACTTCTTTTGTTTATTCTCATGTCTTTTCGATTACTGGCGGTCGTTCCAACAGCTGTGGGCATAATTGTCATTCACAACTAGGTCAGTTTAGAAGAAATGGATGAGTATTGACATGAGATAGTTTGGTCCTATCAGTGCCCACTGCTGGTCCGTAGCGGTGAGGCCAGGCTTGAGAGTGCCGCGCACATCGGCACGTCCGTGGCACGTGCGCTGCGACACGAGCCAGCATTCCGACGTGCTGGCTGGCCGCTGTGAGCACGTGCCGAACATATAGGTACCATAACAGTGATAGCTCCACTCAACAGTAGCCCTGTGCGGTCACGGGCCACGAGAGCCTGCGCGAACGTTTGGTGTCCGCTCATGGAGGCTGCGCACATCTAGACTGGCCGTAATGACAGGCACAGCCTAGATGACGGCTAGTCAAACTATGATGGCCACGCGGCTATTTATAAAGTTATTAACGTTCGTTTCGGCAATCTCAATCGCCAATTTACGTTATTTGTTATTGATATAGCTATCAGAGTGTAGGTACTCGTAGTTGTGAGCCGATTCAGCAAGCGCACGAGTTGTATAAATGGCAGTGAAGTCAAAAGGTCATTCATCCATTCATAGTCGTCGGCTATTACTAAAGTCGAACCATGGTACCTGTTACATTGAACTTTGCGTCTATTGATTAACTGTATTCCGGGAATTTCATTAAACTATTGTTACTTATACGGATAAACAACAGCTAAAACTATCCACCGCGGCCATGTCTGCCACGTCTGCGCTCGGCGCCTTCACAACAACACCGACATTCTTCAGAATATTTACTAGCTTCAGTTAACACGTGTGCTATCTCCTCGCTGAACGATAACGTGCAATAGTTTGTAAGTCAAATTCGGGGAGTTCGGTAGCCCGTGCATCCGATGTGTCTCGGCGACGTTCAGCACCGGTCCTTGTAAATTATTTAAATTAATAATATGATAATATCGGTGAGCACACAGCGAGTGAGTGTGTGTGTGTGTTGTGCGGCGGTGGCACGTCGCACGGCGCGGCGCGATAAGGACGCGGTCGCGGAGCTACGGTCTCGCTAAATGTTGTTAATTTATTTATAACTGTTTAATTTGCTACAATTACAATGCGATGGTTGCGCGTCTCGATGTTCTGTATATTCACATTACTGATGTAACTCGTTCGCGAAGTACATGTTAGGTTCATGTCGGAACTAAACGTCTTTTACATGCTGTTTGCTTTAAGTATATTGAGAATGATCTAGAATGTAATTGCCTTATACATACTAACGTAGTACACTTAAATAGTAATAGATACATGTAAAAAATATATATAAGTATATATGATCGGAATAATTCAAACAGTATCTGTGCAACTGTACCTACCTAAGCTTTTGTAACATTAGGTGATAACTGATTACGAACCCTATACAACTGATGTTCAACGATTAAACAATAAGTCTTACGGATAAGACATACATTAACACAACAGTTGGGGTCAAAGCAGAAAACCATCAGATTTCTATAAAATGAAGTACTTTTCCCACTGTACGATAGCTTACATTTCCACTTGGTTGGTATCTGCCTACCTACTGTTTAATGTACCTTCCTCACTGAACAACTCTATGAACCACGTGGTTAGATGAGCAGCACGATACTACGGAACTATCACATCTTATATTATATGAACCAGGTGATCACGCCCTCAAAACAATTCGTGGTTTAACTGATTTAGAGACAGCCCGTTTAGTATACTTTAGTTATCTTCATAGTGTAGGTAATGTCGTACGGTATCTTTTGTGGGGAAATGCCGCCGATATCCGGTCACACGTATAAGCGCGAAAAAATTATTTAAATTAGCGTTTATATTCAGACAATTTTTGTTTTACTAAAATGGCAATTCGTACAATTTACAAATGAAGTCCCAGACACTCCCTCAGAGACAAAATTAAAGAGATTAATATAATGACTGTGTTCTCAGTATATTTATGAAAATCTTTTGATGCACATTAAAATATGAATCTGTTTAAAAAATACAGTGATATCCATAATACAACAAGTCCCACCAAAAACATTAATGTAAAAAAGGAGAGCCAAGTTCAATACAAACATTATGCTTGGCTTGCTTTGCTTGCTTCGCCGCAAAAAGAATGGAGATCTAAATGAGTGCCAAGTTCTATGCAAAATCCAAGTAGGTATGTATTTATAGGAACAAAATAACATTATGAACAAGTATTAAACTCTATTTCTTTATCTTTCTTTATTTTTTTGTTTTTATTTCTTTGTTTTCATTACCTACATCAGTCATTTTGTAAAGTTATTCAACATACTTATATATATATATTTTTTAATTCTGATAAAAACTGGCCTGGTATTGTTCGTCGAATCGTTGAGCTGCACGATTGCAGACAATTGCGTGCACTGACTAGACAGGTCCATTCAAACTGTATGGTTCTTGCCTCAAAAGACCATTTTAGATACCGATTTACATAGCCTACACATGATCTGACCAAGATTATGTCTGCACTTTAAAAGAGACTGTGACCTCTAAGTTTGTTACGGCCTTTCTTCTCAGATAGGAAACGTCGGCCTCATCTAGTTTAAAAAAAAAAATATGTTTGACGTGTAAAAGTGTTTGTACAAACCTGATGATGAGATGAGCAGCGTGGTACTACGGAACAATTGCATCTTAAATACTTAATACAGTGTTGTTCAGTTATGTTATCGATACTTTTGGTTATTTATTGGGTTTACACATTAATTACTACTTGTATAATAATAATAATTTGATTGTTCCAAAAACAGTGTTACAGATTATTTTCCCACCAGTTACTGATAAGCAAAACCTATGCAATACAACACAATACAAACAGGCCACCTGTGTCCTGTGTCCTGTACAATGTACATACAATATCGATATCCGTGCTCCTGTACTAGGTTTACAAAACTGTATCACAGCAGACAGGGCCCCTTCCGTTTGCAATGAGTCGTCGTATTGACAATATGCGGATGTTTGTTGGAAAAAGTGAATAGGTAATAAAAGGATACATGAAGCAGTAGGTACAAGTTGGTAATTCGAAAAAATTGTTACGGTTGGTGTGAGTGTGCTGTGCTAAGTACTTATGACTAGTGATATAAAATTAAAATTATGTAACACCCTGTTAGGTGCCTCTAACCACGTTGCGTAGCAACCAGAGGGGCAATTCCCGTATTTTTAAGACCGTTCGCATTCTAATCTCAGTCTCAATCTGTCAAAATTACAATCAATTTACATACATTTTTGACAGGTTTTTGACATTTATTGTCGCTGAAATGAGATTGCGACTTGAATTTGAACGTTTTTTAAGTACGAGAATTGGCCTACAGGTTTCGTAGCGGCACGTAGCTAGCAATCGCCTTGCGTAGCGGCTGCGTAGCATACGACATCATAATAGCGTAGCGTCTTCCCTACGACCACGTTGCGTAGCGGTTGCACTACGATTTATTTACGTAGCGAGTGCGTAGCGAGCGACAGCATCGTGTAGCGGCTACGCTACGACTGCGTGGCGTAGCGCAGCGGCTGTGTAGCGACCGCGTGACGGCGCTTCCCGGTGAACCTTAATATTTACGTAGCGAGTGCGTAGCGAGCGACAGCATCGTGTAGCGGCTACGCTACGACTGCGTGGCGTAGCGCAGCGGCTGTGTAGCGACCGCGTGACGGCGCTTCCCGGTGAACCTTAATATTTACGTAGCGAGTGCGTAGCGAGCGACAGCGTCGTGTAGCGGCTACGCTACGACTGCGTGGCGTAGCGCAGCGGCTGTGTAGCGACCGCGTGACGGCGCTTCCCGGTGAACCTTAATATTTACGTAGCGAGTGCGTAGCGAGCGACAGCATCGTGTAGCGGCTACGCTACGACTGCGTGGCGTAGCGCAGCGGCTGTGTAGCGACCGCGTGACGGCGCTTCCCGGTGAACCTTAATATTTTGGTTATGTATCTACCATCCTGTGGGTGTAATAAAATAATGTTATAACGTTGTATAATATTTTTAATTCTTGAAAAGTGAATAATTTCTTTACCAGTTTTTTTATGGACGTGAATCACGGCATCGGTTACGTTTCGTGAACTACGGCATCAGTTACGTTTCGTGAACTGTGGCATCGTAATGTTTAGCTGTTTCTCGGTCCTAAGAAAATAAAACATGTCGGTGTATAATTTATTTGCCTACAGTAGTAGATAGGTTAGGAACCTACCTACTACTGTAGGCAAATAAATTTAATTTACATTCTACATACAAAAACTTATTAACAAATTATAATTTGTGCGTTCATTCCTTGCCGTTAATCATATAATGTTGATTTTCACGCACTGGCGCATAGATCCTTCACGAGCTGGCAGTCTAGCGCTATCTCCGTCAGACGACTCTGCCATAGTTCGATCGTAGATATTTGTATAGCGCTATGTCCGTCAGACGACTCCGCCATAGTTCGATCGTAGATATTTGTATAGCGCTATCTCCGTCAGACGAATCCGCCATAGTTCATCACAACTGTCAACCACTACGTAATTTCAGACCACAGAGAACCCGCACAGCCGCTCCGCGTGTCGGCACTAGTCGCGCTCCTTGTTTACGTTCTCAACTGCCGGTTTGTTTTCGTGATCAATTGTTATTGCACCGCGTTATCTCTGCTGTGGCCGTTTGACTTAATTGGCCGAATTCTAGTCAACTTTAATTAAACTTGGCTACTAACGAGTATATGCGCAAAGCTAACTATATATATTTGTTTCGTTTAAAGTGTCGATACGTTTACACTGACTGCAACACTCGTAACAATGAACCACTCGCACCTCACACACAAGTTAACTCACGACGAGCTGTTCAGCTGTCCAAACATAAGCCGCATCAGAATCACGAAATTCTTTTACGGAGATGTTGAGACGAGTCTCGAGAGGAGATCTCGAATGTAAGGCAGTCTATTTATGTTGATACGAATCTCGAGAGGAGATCTCGAATGTGAGGCAGTAGGTATGTATATTAATGCGTGCATCTAATATTCGTTTCATAATATATAGGGTGGCGAGGACATCGACGCGCAAACAGAAACCACGAATTCAGTATACATTGCGCCGTAGTTAACCGGATAGCTATGGTTTAGCGGTCGTTGGAAACGAATACAGAAAATGGTATTGTTTTACTTTCTCCTTAGAAACATTTAAATGGGTTGGCATGAGCAGATGGAGGCTAGTGTAATGTGCGGTGTGGGAGTGCGGGGGTGCGGAGGTGCGGGGTGGCTCTGTCCGCGGTGAGGACCGCAGGATGTGGCCGTCCGGTGCGACGTCACGCGCACAATGAATGGCCGCGCAATGCTGAACGAGCAGTACCTACCTACCTAAGTATTGTACACGCAGTTTTTTTTAAGCCAGCGTCGTTTTATGCTAAACTATGGCTCCTTCAAGAAAACGCTGAAAGACACCATGGGCAAAAACAAACATTTTAATGACAACCAAATTGAAAAGAAAACTAATGAGACATCATGTTTTCACTTCGACCAGTTGACGATCATGATCGAAGTACGTTTAAATTATAATTTTACGAAGTACGCGTGGAATGCAATCAGGTAACAACAATTTAGGTCTGAAGTTGTTACTTTAGACCTGTGGTTGTTACCATAAGATTTCGTTTATTTAAATTAAATACACGCAAAATAACTAACGATTTTTTTTTATTTGATCATTTTATTTTGTTGTTAAATTGTTGTGTAGTTTCACCCGTTATCGTTTGTGCACTTCATCAAGGGACGGTCAGTAGCTTCTTCTCCAAAGAGATCTGATCCCGAAATGGGCATCAAAGATGCCCATTCCAAAACGTAGATCTCCCGATTCTTTGACAAATCAAAAGTGCCTTTGAATGGTTTCATTGAAGTAAATGCTTTGAGTTTGTATTTAATCAGTGGACCTGTTTTATTTTAGGTTTTCGTTGAAACTTAGTTTTTTTTTATAATACCTTGAGTATCTCAAACTAAGAAATAGGGTCGCCATCAATTTCGATATTTCCGGACAGTAACAATTTTTTGATATTTATACCTACTACCAAACAATATAATTATGAGTCATGTGGGTGCACATGACTCATAATTATATTGTTTGGTTTTAGAACTACTTAAGTAATAAAGACCAAGCAATAGACTTTCACGCGCAGACTTAATTTGAAACATTGCCTACTGACGAGTTAAGAGTCATTACCTACCTATTGCACTTTGTTATGTGCTTGTACAAGCTTAATCATCATTTAGAGCAACTTGCAGTAATGTGCGTCAACGTCAACCAGCACACAGTTCTCTCTGAGATAAACATAATTTAATGTAGATATTGTTTGTTACCTACGCTTGTAACGAGTTGTAATGAGTCGGACGTTGAGTGTACCTACTTAAATAGTTTACAGCTCCGTATTTACAAACTAAACTGTAACCTGTGTGTAGTTTTTAAAACTCAAAATATGTGGATAATGTAGGAAATATACGTGAATAAGTACTTAGTAAAAGGTAACAGCGGCACGTAAGAGCAGAATGTTTTAATATTAGAGAGAGCTGGATCGTGTGTTTCGTTGTGTGGTTTCTGCGAATGGGTAACGCTATCGTGCACTTCCTGCGGTGCGCGCGCGCTGGCATTGTGCGCCGCGGCACTTAACCTAGTGAGAGCGAGCTCCACGCCCCCCGCGCCCCCCTGCACACCCTGCACACCTCTCGGGTCGCGCTAACAATATGGTGTTTGTCGATCCGCACACGGATTAATTTGTGGCAACCACTCTAAAACCAAAAGCAAGCAAACCCTCCAAATGCAGTCAATTGGTTGTGCAAATATAACTCTGGGTTCTCGACGTTTTTTGTGGAAATCGCCGCGTTCGGGCGGAAGAGCGCGAACACCCTCTGTGTACAAAACGTTAATAGCATTATTAGCTGTTTCGGCTGTTCTGATACGTCAACAACACCGTCTCTTTGTTTGTTATGTGGTCTTGTGAGATTTCACAAACTGTTTTTGAAAGCGTACCTTGCGTATTGCTTAGGAACGCGACAGGCAAGTGCGTTCGGAGGCTGTCGGCTAGGCCGGGCCGTACTCTAGGCAGGGCAGGTCACACGAGAGCCGGGCTGGTCCCAGGGTGTCGGGTGACCGGCGCGTGGGCGCCGCGTGAGAACATCTCCTGCAGTGGCTGCACAGTGCACACTCGTGTCTCTTGTGGGGATACTGTACAGTTACAACAAACAGCCATCGCGACTATGTACGTCAAGACGTACACACATACACGCGTAGGTACATCTGCGCAGTAGGTACACAGTGCGGCAGTTTTATTATTGACTTGTTCTGTTTGAAAATAATTAATATCATTAGGCATGTTTGCGTTTTCCTCTAATATTCGAGTTTGTTTATTGTTACCAATTAGTACAAGGAAAATCCCACTTTAAGCGGTCAGCGACAACCGTCTAACTATTAATATTTTGTATATTTAATTCGATGATGTAAATTCTTAAATACTTTGACTTCACAAGAATTTTCTATGCTCAGTGACAATCTCGTTCGTGATCTGTTGCGAGCCGCAACACAGACACACGAACGTTTAGCTAGCAGATGAAATATTGATCGCAAATAGATTGATGATTCTCGCTTTATTTATAATTATGATTCTCGATAGGAAGTGGTGAAGGGTGGGCGTTTTGGGGCGACTGTCTTATGTGATTTTGACGTTCAAAAAGTGCTGATTCTCAGCCCAGTTTGAAATAATGACTTTTGATTTTATAAGAAATGGCAGGTTTTTTATAATAATTTATTTAATAACATTAGGTACGAGAATTGTTGGTGTTTTCTATAATGTACAATAAATACAAATACCGTTATCAATACGTCGTGTGACGTGACCGCGTGGTGGTTGCGCCGGCGCTCGCTGGATTATTTGTCAGAGAGACAGTTTTTATGCGCGTCCCCTTCTAATGCGCCATTTTACACGTTTTAAGAGTCCTCGGATCGTTTCCAAGTTTGTACACATAATTTTTTGTGAGCGTCGAGTGACGGTTTAAGTGTCTCGAATGAGTTATTTGTATAGGCCCTTGACGTTCCGGTGCGGGATTAGGTCGATGATGCACAAATAACGAACGTCGCGTTCAGAGAGAGTAAACCGATCCACGTGTTGCTTGCGTAGTGGCTGGTCACTGCGTCCAGGACCGGGGCGCTCCGCTCAGGACTGTCTCAGGGGACAGTCGTTAGTGAGCACGTGTGGCAGCGTGTGCGGTCACGCGGTGTGACCAGCACGTGCGCCCACTGACGACGCTAATGCGCTACGCACCCGCCTGCGCCGGAGTGGCCGCCTGGAACGGGATGCGGGCTACAAGCTATAACACTCACTTGTGACCATCCATACCGACTTCATATCACGCTTATTATTAAGAAGACGTGCATAATAATGATCGGGTTGGGAGATAGAATGCATGATTAGAAATCCAGAATATGAATATCGTCATGTCCTTCTGGGGTAACAATGAGTGAATGTGATGTCTATGCTAGTGTTTGGACACAAGAGTGAGGAAACGGAACAGAGCCAAAGCCTCATACCGCCGCGCTATGATCGGTGCACTACTACAAGCTTGAGGCGCGTGTGTGCGTACCACTGGCAGCTTCGTCGCGTACGAAGAGACAACAGTTTATACCGGCTCCGCCAGTTGAATCGCTCAGGGCTGCGCTGCGCCACGCTGCGCGTAGGTAGGTACTTACCTACTCGTCGCGTACGAAGAGACACCAGTTTATACCGGCTCCGCCAGTTGAATCGCTCAGGGCTGCGCTGCGCCACGCTGCGCGTAGGTAGGTACTTACCTACTCGTCGCGTACGAAGAGACACCAGTTTATACCGGCTCCGCCAGTTGAATCGCTCAGGGCTGCGCTGCGCCACGCTGCGCGTAGGTAGGTACTTACCTACTCGTCGCGTACGAAGAGACACCAGTTTATACCGGCTCCGCCAGTTGAATCGCTCAGGGCTGCGCTGCGCCACGCTGTGCGTAGGTAGGTACTTACCTACTCGTCGCGTACGAAGAGACACCAGTTTATACCGGCTCCGCCAGTTGAATCGCTCAGGGCTGCGCTGCGCCACGCTGCGCGTAGGTAGGTACTTACCTACTCGTCGCGTACGAAGAGACACCAGTTTATACCGGCTCCGCCAGTTGAATCGCTCAGGGCTGCGCTGCGCCACGCTGCGCGTAGGTAGGTACTTACCTACTCGTCGCGTACGAAGAGACACCAGTTTATACCGGCTCCGCCAGTTGAATCGCTCAGGGCTGCGCTGCGCCACGCTGCGCGTAGGTAGGTACTTACCTACTCGTCGCGTACGAAGAGACACCAGTTTATACCGGCTCCGCCAGTTGAATCGCTCAGGGCTGCGCTGCGCCACGCTGCGCGTAGGTAGGTACTTACCTACTCGTCGCGTACGAAGAGACACCAGTTTATACCGGCTCCGCCAGTTGAATCGCTCAGGGCTGCGCTGCGCCACGCTGCGCGTAGGTAGGTACTTACCTACTCGTCGCGTACGAAGAGACACCAGTTTATACCGGCTCCGCCAGTTGAATCGCTCAGGGCTGCGCTGCGCCACGCTGCGCGTAGGTAGGTACTTACCTACTCGTCGCGTACGAAGAGACACCAGTTTATACCGGCTCCGCCAGTTGAATCGCTCAGGGCTGCGCTGCGCCACGCTGCGCGTAGGTAGGTACTTACCTACTCGTCGCGTACGAAGAGACACCAGTTTATACCGGCTCCGCCAGTTGAATCGCTCAGGGCTGCGCTGCGCCACGCTGCGCGTAGGTAGGTACTTACCTACTCGTCGCGTACGAAGAGACACCAGTTTATACCGGCTCCGCCAGTTGAATCGCTCAGGGCTGCGCTGCGCCACGCTGCGCGTAGGTAGGTACTTACCTACTCGTCGCGTACGAAGAGACACCAGTTTATACCGGCTCCGCCAGTTGAATCGCTCAGGGCTGCGCTGCGCCACGCTGCGCGTAGGTAGGTACTTACCTACTCGTCGCGTACGAAGAGACACCAGTTTATACCGGCTCCGCCAGTTGAATCGCTCAGGGCTGCGCTGCGCCACGCTGCGCGTAGGTAGGTACTTACCTACTCGTCGCGCGTCGTGTTTGTTTACGTTTCACGTTTTGACATGAATAAAATATATGTTTTAATATAAAAAAGTGTAAATATAGTTGTTTACTGTACCTACTGTGTGTATGAACAGTACTAATAGAATTAAAAACATAGAATTTTGTAAGTAACTCAAAGACTCCACGACGTAAATAGTAGGTAGGTACCTACTTAATTTGATTATAATTTACTTATTATTTTCAATGTGGTAGATATATCTATAGATAGGTAGATACCTTATACCGAAATCGAAAGAAAACTCAACCCGTGGGTGGTGTGGTACCAAAAAAATGTTGGTATTGATCGTAGGAATGGATTAATGGTTTGTTAGTATGTGGCACTGAATAGGGTTCAAGAGCAAAAATAACGACTAAGTATTTGAGAACAATTTTTTTCCGTTAAAAACTAAAAATATATTATATTAATAATATTAATTAAATACCTATTTGGTAAGTAATTTGTAAAAAAATATTTTATCATAGTTACATACCTAATAAAAAGCTGATTAACGTTTTGTTTATTTAATGTTACAATACCCTCGTGTGCCAACCCTACCGAAATAAGTATACAATTTGCACGGTCTTTAGAAGCTTTGCCCTCTGTTCCGTTTCTTTACTCTGTGGTATGGACAAGGAAAATATGGCGAGGAAACGAATGTGCTTGTTTTAGAGAGACACAATGGCTTATAATATGTGAAACAGACTCCAATACAAATCGCAGCCCATTAACATGCTTAGCGAGAATGCAAATGATTGAAGAAAATATTAAAGCTTAAAAAATTTACTTTGTGTAAATTATTTCATCGCCACTACTTACTCTCAAAACGTTTTAGCTAGGTAACCGGCTGGTCCAGGAACCATCAATTCGAAAGACATGACATTGATTACGGCTCGCTCCGTCTCGCAGAGAGAAGGCCTACGAGTGTCCCACAGCAGGTTATAAACTAAAGTGAAAACGAAATGCGACGATGCACTTGGCACTATTTTTACCCCATTGCATTCAACAATGGGTAAAAATGGTGCCAGCAAGTAGGCACATTATGTATGTAGTTATAAAACTAGCATTTGGTGTAATAGTTGTAGTAGGTAGTTTTTTTATGCGTGAGTCAGTGTATGTTATTGTAAGAGAGGGAGAGCTGACTAGCTGGGATTCAGCTAATCTATTCTATAATATAAAACAAATGAATAGGCAATGTAAGGCAGAACGCTGCTACGTCACCGCGCGGGGTGCGGGGGCGAGGGGGCGCGAGGGCGCGGGACGGTGTGAACGTGCGAGTGCGAGCGCTCCACTTCCGCGTTCTCGTGTTGCTTGTACTACATAAGTACATACATGGTTACGCCGCCGCCGTGTACGTCCCGCTCCGTATCCATCACACCGCATTAGGTTTATCTTGGCAGCGTGTGGTGTGTAGGCTCTGGTGGTCACCGGTTTAGACTCCAGCGTCCAAGGCTCGGCCTTTCTCTGAGCACTTCAGCCTGCGGCCGAATGTGGAGCTCACGTATATTAGATTGAAGTTAACATGCGATGCCATTTTGTGAATGATTTGGAGTGTTTGGGTTCGTCTGAAACTGCTGATGTCGGGCGCAGGCGAGTGTGAGTCCCGCGTCGTGTAATGAATGCAAGCGGGTCGAGGGCGGCGCAGGCGCGGCGCACGATAACGCATAGGTACCTACTTCCGAGACGTTCTGAGCCATTAGCCTCACTGCGCTCTACTTAACAACTACACGCTTGGTACTCTGTATTCTTAAACGATGCTAAAATGTTTAATACCAGCGCAACGCCGTGTAATATGTACAACGGCGGCGGCGGCGCGCGCACCGGCGCACACCGCGCACAGTTGATCGTCACTTTGTCACGTTCCACACTGACCGGTGTCCGTACGTTCTGTCCGTACCCTTGAGTAATATCTCGATCGCGCATGTTGCCACATATTAGTTGCATCAATTTATCCAGTGTAACACAATTGATTAATTAATGAGTCACACTATTGAGTCAAAAACTTCGCAATTCTTTTTGACCGGTCATCAAGGCGCTAGGGAACGCTTAAGACATCTGATACGATCTGTCAAATAAAAAACACGACGAAGATATGCATCCTATAGGTGTCAGGCGCAGGGTTCAGGCAAGGGTCCAATAGCACGCTGAATACTGGCTGTAACTGACAGACTGTACTAGTCTTAAATTTCTTGAACCTCATGCATGCTTCAAGAAAACCATAAGGACCAACCATGGAATCATAAGGTTTCGATAGGAAACCTGAGGGTTTAAGTATTTTAAAATTGTTGTGTAATATTGAATATCTAAGTACCTAGGTACCGATGTGTCGTTGTACTAGGTATCTACCTATGTGTTTCTTATTTCCTTTTTCATATCTAATTAAGGAAATGCTGATTTATTAAGCTTTGAAGAAATGAAAATAAACAAAAGTCACACAGGTCACACTTAACTCTTTTCCCTTCCAGCAGCTCGTTACAAGCTGGGTGCTTCGTTATAAAATGGGTGCTGTTTACTATTGGGTAGATAGGTAACAAAACAATACGGGACTGTTGGATAGGTAGGTAACAATAACGAGCGTCAGTGGAATGAGTCCAAGTCATCGCGTGTGCAAGTGAGCGTGTACGACGTGTGAGCGCGGCGACACGCGACATCGACAGTAGCGCCGCGTGGAGAGGCGCTCGTGCGCACCGCAAACTTCTGCTCTAGTGTTCAGGGCCCGCTTACTTGAAGATAATTCATTACACATCCTTTGTTCTAAGATGCTGTAGCATGCGCTGAAGGTGTTGCCTGCCTGTTTAATAAACAACGGGCTTTAACGAACATGGTCACACTAATGAATGAACCAGTGCAATCATTAGCTTCACATAAAACTAACGGACGTAATTTTTTTCTCGGATAAAATTTACGTAGGTATCAGCCGCCGCCGTCGGTACAATCAGCCCTTAGATTACGTACTACTCAATGTTATGTTATGTTATGAGACATGTGTATCTACGATTATGATTGTGTTTCAGCGGTTTCTTCAAGTAGGTAATCGTCTTGCTCATATGTTTGTTTTGTTTGTAGTAGTGGCGGCGGAGGAGGTGGTGGGGCGGTGTACTCGCGCTGCGCGTACGCAGCTGGCTCGCCGTACTTCGGCAACGGCGCCGAGATCACCTCGCAGCCACAGATATGGACCTCCAGCGCAGGTACACACAAATACTCACTGTTACCTTGCAGCGCAAGGACAGGCGCCTGCGCAAGGATAGGCGCCTGCAGTCATTTCCTCATTCAAACCAAATCTTGGTCGAAACTTGGTCTTTACGCGTACCTAGTGTAAGGGCTCATTTGGTTCGCATTGTTTCGCAGGCGGTTCTCCGAACTACGGTGGCGGCGGAGTGCTGCTGGGCGAGGAGTACACGGAGGGCGGCGCGGAGGGGGGCGGCGGGGGCGCGGGCGGCGGCTCGCTGCCAGCCTTCAGCGCGCGCTTTGGCGGCGCCTTCGCCTGCGCCACCTCGCGCCCCAACACTGTGTACGGCGCCAGCGCGCTCACCGCGCCACCGTACTCGCACCAGGTCAGCCACACACACACACGCGACCAGTCTAGTCTATGAACAAGTCTGTGTCTCTTGAACCAATCTGTTACCATCCGACACTGACCCGCCAGTCGGCGCGAACTGCGTCCGCTGAGTACTGTGATCCGGCAAGCGAGATGTTCACACATCCTGCCGGATGTAGGCGGTCCTGCCGAGATGTACAGCTAGATGTTTCATCTCATGTAATTCTATTCCGCGTCGCTTGTGTCGCCGCTTACCAACACTTTCTTCTCCCTGTTTCCAGGAGGTGTGGAACTTGGAAAGTAATCGTCGTCCACAAATGTCCGCGGCCGCCAGTCTCTCTGCCAGTAAGTACCGAACTTTTAGAGAACATTAGGTAGGTAAGTATATCAATCGAGTTCGACTTGTCTTGAACTTTAGGTTTTGCCTCGAGACAAAATAACAGACAATTGTACGGCAAATATAAAAACATGATGATTAAAACAAACAATGATTGATCAAGTCCACGCGGCATGATTCACTAGCGCGCGACAGCTGCCAGCCATGGCAACATATCCACTTTGTTCCACCGGCATAGGTACCTACGGCACACACAATGTACCTAGTGCGCGTGCTGTAGTAGCTACACTATAATGTGCACTTTGAAAATAAACTTTACTTGAACGATGAGTGAACCACCTAGAAATGATTAAATGTGTGTTTGTTGTTAACCTCTAAGGCAAATAGGTTAACAGGGGATTGTGTGCGAGCATAAGTATAGATCATGTACACCAGGCTGTTTACTTAAGCCGAGTTATTATGTACCTCATAATAGAAAAAAAAATCTATGTGGATGTCAGGCGCGTTGTAAACGATGATACAAAAATATCATAGTTTGATGGTCCCGATAGCAGATAGCAACAGGCAGCGCGGGTGGGGAGGGGAGGGGTCGTGTTTTTTGTGGCAGGTCACGTCGCGATAGCCCGCGCGTCGCTCGCATGTCGCTCGCTCGCCGCACTCGGGCCGCTCGGGGTGCTCGTTCGTTCGGCGCGGGCGCATCTCTGCGACTCTAATGTTTTTTATTCAGTAACCGACAGATAAGCTATTTCCAAAAGGCACATTCGATAAGCGCACAGTTCCGGCATTATTTATGAGCGCTCGCGTGAACTCCGCGTTATTTTTTAAGGAGCACACTTAAACCTTCATCATTCTTCACGATGCTACAATCCTAATTTTATTTCAGTTTTGTGACTCGTAAAGTATATGTTATAATATATATGTATAATATGTTTTCTCTAAATCTTCGTCGGCGAGGAAGCGTTTTGAAACGAGACAAGTCATAAACGGTAAAAAAATTATGTATAACTTAATAAATGATAATAAATGAAGTCGAAAATGGAACATTTGAACACAACAACCCAACGAATATTATTATAATTAATAATGAAGTTACTATTTTTAGTGAAATAAATGTCCTGTTTTCCGTAACCTACTTCAATGTATAAAGAATCTCAATGTCACGTGTCAAAGACGAAAACAATGTGCAGCGTGCGTGTGCGGCGTGTGCGGCGTGCGCCTGTAGCCCTCGTGCTGGCAGTGCGACTATGGCGGGTGGTGTGTGGACTGCCACCACACATGGCCGCTTTTTTAGTTAGCATCGATCGCGGTGTTCCTCGTCGGCGCGGCGGTGGCGCGGGCGCCTCTCTTAAGCGCTCGCAACAATAACGTGTCCATTGTTTACTATTGCAAAGCTGGCCGAGTCCCGGTGGAGCCTAACCTCGTAAAACTAACGACACACGGCGCGGCGCACCGACTGTTTGCGTAGGTCGCTCCAAAAAAACCATGGCTTGTTTTAAAATGAAGTCGTTCCCTTTTAAGCGCATTAAAATCGCATTCCGTAAATGGTATCGGATAAGGCACGTGCCGCGCAAACAGCGCGCGCGTCCGGCCGACTCCGGCCGGCCGGCGGCGGCGGCGGGCGCAGGCTCGCCTGTCGCCTATCGCTATAAACAAACAGCGCGCGCGTCCGGCCGACTCCGGCCGGCCGGCGGCGGCGGCGGCGGCGCGCGGCGGGCGCAGGCTCGCCTGTCGCCTATCGCTATAAACAAAGGGCCAAAAAAACAGCCGTGTCTCCGCATATTTGCTTACTGACACTCACTACAGCAACGTTATCACGCGCCGCCGCGCCGCCAGGTGGCGCTTATCGCCGCAGGACGACCGCCTCCTCATTTACCACCATTAGTGCATAGCTGACCAGTGACGTCACAGGCATGAGCTGCTTTCACTGCGCAACAAATGGCAAATGCATTTAACTACTCATAGAATTTTGTTATATTACCATCTAGGTATTTGGTAGCTTTTACCAGTTACTTTTGTTTAGAAGTGGGGTGTGCGTGTAGCGCTACGCAGCGAGTGAGCGACATGACACGTCAACACGTGTGACGTGTGACGCGGGCAGCGGGTATACTTACGTGTGGCTGTGAGCACATGGCCCTGCTCTCGTTACAAACGCCAATAACGGCCGGCTAATGACATCCATGTTTAATGCTTATTATGAGTAATCGGAAACGCCACCATTCATTTCAGTTAAATCTCTGCCAAGTGTTCTGCGCCGTGTAATTGAATATGTGCACCGTCTGCGCGCCCGTGGAGTAGGTACGGCCTGCAGCGCCACACGTCGTGTTCACGAATCGGCTGTCTCGATTACTTCGATTTATATCATACACATGTTGTGATGATGTGCTGACGTGTCTCATGGGACTCCAGATGCCCAGATGGAGTATATCATATGCTGCATAGAAAATCAATGAAAATATGTTTGACATGATTGAATGACTCCTAAACGTATGAGTGTTTTCTGTAGACACAGCCCTGAAAGGCTCTCAGTTGCGCGTAGGTATGTGCGGATGTGTAACGGTCGCGGATTCCATTGAAACCGTACGCCGCACGCCGGCGCGGCGCGGCACGTTCTTGGTACCGCGTCGGCACGTAGTCGCTGGTACTCGCTGCTACCCGCGCTCTCCGCCAGCCTCTGTTGTGTCGCACGTTACCTTAGCTAGCACTACGCACTTGACCTGCTCACTTAGCACAGTCTAACTTGGGAGTTACAACGACACGGTGTCGGGTGCTATTGGTTCCAGCGAGATGTCGTCTGAACTAACACAGGCGCAAGAAAGCTGACACAACTCATCTTCAGGTCGCTTCCTGTTCGCCCGAACATGATCATCCATTGGTTCTCTTTTTATTTCACTAGGTTAGGTCGAATATTGATTGTTTCATAGCTATTGTGTTTCACCACCGTGCTCTGCACGAAGAGGTGGCGATGGACCGTCGAGTTGCTATGTCACATCTAGGGACTTATCACTGAGGAGCTTGAAGAAGGCACGAGGAGCTGGTTGGGAATGAGCCGCAGTGTGCGGAGTGCGCGGGTCGCCGCGGGAACAATAGTGGGCCGGATGACCGCGGCCGGGTCGACGCTCGCGCCCGTTAGCACTTGACCCCCGCCGCCGCCAACTGTACCAGTTGTCGCGCGGTGACGTCACGTTGCGCCACGGCCTTGCCGCGACGTGCCGGGCGCCGCTCACGTGCGCATCTCTTCGTCAATGAATCACTTCAGTACTTCTGTACTGTCACTGTCAAGGTCGCACACGACCATGTTTAGCTTCTTTGTTGTATTATGCTCTCTTCACTAACTTATGCTTGATTGCACAAAATCCGCTGACAAGTTTACTGTAAATTACTTATTGAATAATAATGCATTGTGTAATGTGTATGTTTATATAATCTGCTTATTCGCCACAAGATGTAGGTACAAGTTTTACTTTTATTGTATGACGATGTGTAGGTACACGTGGTGCTATAAGAACGTGTACCTAATGTAGGTTCATGTATATACTCTATGCCCCGGTGTCAAGTCGAACGCCGGATATATTTATTTGCGCGTTTGGTCAAGTGAGTTTGCCCAGACGTTGTTTGTACTGTAAGCAGTTAAGTCGGACGCTCGGCAGACGCAGGTGTGAGCTACTTGTAACTAGCGTGTGTTGCGCAGTCGACATGGCGGAGTTTTTCACGGAGGGGCGCGAGTGCGTGAACTGCGGCGCCATCCACACGCCGCTGTGGCGCCGCGACGGCACCGGCCACTACCTGTGCAACGCGTGCGGCCTCTACAACAAGATGAACGGCATGAACCGGCCGCTGAAGCAGCCGCGGCGGCTGGTACGTCAGCGCCTCGCCGCGCCCCACGCGCCCCCGCACGACGTACGCAACTCGCTCACTAACCCCGCGTCCCGCGCCCCCGGCTCCGCGCCCCTCGCCCCCGAGATCCGCGCCCGCCGAGTGTCCTCCTACTGCTCGCTTGCGCTCTCAGCGCTCAGTCGTTTGTTCTGGTTGCAGTGGCCGCGGAGGGGGCCCCGCCGGGCGCGGATTTCTACAAGGGCTTCCTGTTTAACGGCATGGCGGCGTCGCACGCGCACGCGCTGCCCGCGCCCGCGCCGCTCGCGCACCCCGCGCACCAGCCCTCCACCCCCTCTGACTACAAACAGAAGAAAGGGGTACGTGCCCCGCCCCACAGCCCACGCCCAACCCCCACACCCTCACCTAACGCCCGCCCACTAACATCCATCGCTTCTCTAACTAACATCACCGTTATAATGTTTGTAGTTTTGTCATGCATGCCAACTGAAGTATCGACCAGCCCCGGTCGGAACCTTGTAGTAGAGATAGTATCGACCAGCCCCGGTCGGAACCTTGTAGTAGAGATAGTATCGATCAGCCCCGGTCACAACCTTGTACTAGAGATAGTATCGACCAGCCCCGGTCTCAACCTTGTAGTAGAGATAGTATCGACCAGCCCCGGTCACAACCTTGTAGTAGAGATAGTATCGACCAGCCCCGGTCACAACCTTGTAGTAGAGATAGTATCGACCAGCCCCGGTCACAACCTTGTACTAGAGATAGTATCGACCAGCCCCGGTCACAACCTTGTACTAGAGATAGTATCGACCAGCCCCGATCACAACCTTGTAGCAGAGATAGTATCGACCAGCCCCGGTCGGAACCTTGTAGTAGAGATAGTATCGACCAGCCCCGGTCGGAACCTTGTAGTAGAGATAGTATCGACCAGCCCCGGTCGGAACCTTGTAGTAGAGATAGTATCGACCAGCCCCGGTCGGAACCTTGTAGTAGAGATAGTATCGACCAGCCCCGATCACAACCTTGTAGTAGAGATAGTATCGACCAGCCCCGGTCGGAACCTTGTAGTAGAGATAGTATCGATCAGCCCCGGTCACAACCTTGTACTAGAGATAGTATCGATCAGCCCCGGTCACAACCTTGTACTAGAGATAGTATCGATCAGCCCCGGTCACAACCTTGTACTAGAGATAGTATCGATCAGCCCCGGTCACAACCTTGTACTAGAGATAGTATCGACCAGCCCCGGTCACAACCTTGTACTAGAGATAGTATCGACCAGCCCCGATCACAACCTTGTAGTAGAGATAGTATCGACCAGCCCCGGTCACAACCTTGTCCTAGAGATAGTATCGATCAGCCCCGGTCGGAACCTTGTAGTAGAAATAGTATCGACCAGCCCCGGTCGGAACCTTGTAGTAGAAATAGTATCGACCAGTCCCGGTCACAACTTTGTAGTAGAGATAGTATCGACCAGCCCCGGTCACAACCTTGTTCTAGAGATAGTATCGACCAGCCCCGGTCGGAACCTTGTAGTAGAGATAGTATCGACCAGCCCCGATCACAACCTTGTAGTAGAGATAGTATCGACCAGCCCCGGTCGGAACCTTGTAGTAGAGATAGTATCGATCAGCCCCGGTCACAACCTTGTACTAGAGATAGTATCGATCAGCCCCGGTCACAACCTTGTACTAGAGATAGTATCGATCAGCCCCGGTCACAACCTTGTACTAGAGATAGTATCGATCAGCCCCGGTCACAACCTTGTACTAGAGATAGTATCGACCAGCCCCGGTCACAACCTTGTACTAGAGATAGTATCGACCAGCCCCGATCACAACCTTGTAGTAGAGATAGTATCGACCAGCCCCGGTCACAACCTTGTCCTAGAGATAGTATCGATCAGCCCCGGTCGGAACCTTGTAGTAGAAATAGTATCGACCAGCCCCGGTCGGAACCTTGTAGTAGAAATAGTATCGACCAGTCCCGGTCACAACTTTGTAGTAGAGATAGTATCGACCAGCCCCGGTCACAACCTTGTTCTAGAGATAGTATCGACCAGCCCCGGTCGGAACCTTGTAGTAGAGATAGTATCGACTAGTCCCGGTCACAACCATGTAGTAGAGATAGTATCGACCAGTCCCGGTCACAACTTTGTACTAGAGATAGTATCGACCAGCCCCGGTCACAACCTTGTAGTAGAGATAGTATCTACCAGCCCCGGTCACAACCTTGTGGTAGAGATAATCGACCAGCCCCGGTCGGAACCTTGTGTTAGAGATAGTTCAGCGAGCTAACAGAGCAGTGGGTGTAACAGTGTGTGATGGTGACACAGATGGGCACGAAGCGGCCAGGCATGTCGTGCACCAACTGCCAGACCAGCACGACGTCGCTGTGGCGCCGCAACTCGCTCGGCGAGACCGTGTGTAACGCGTGCGGCCTCTACTACAAGCTGCACAACATCAACCGCCCGCTGGCCATGAAGAAGGACTCCATACAGGTGCGTCCCTCCCCGTAAACTGCCTACCGCGTACCTGAGCACGCTGTTAAGCATATCTCAAAAAATTCCGGTTATTCAAATTAATTGCATACAGTCAGAATAAGCAACTTGAACAAGTTAATAAATTCCTAACATCTTGCTAACCGTACTTCGCTAGTTTTTCCATAGCTAATAGCGTGGCTCCTAATGAGCGATGACAACTAAACGTTTCGTTACGATCTAATAAAAGGTCCCTGGTGCTAATAGACGAGCTGACCGCAAGCATTACTGTATTGATTGACATTTGTATTAGTTACTCCGTTATTAGCAAACTGGTTATCACAAATTACACTTTTGTTTACATAGGTACTCAAAACATTTCGGGCGCATATTTATCTACACAAATGTCTTTTGTATCTTTCGGCTTACATTGAAATTAAGATATTTCTGTGAAACGAGTGAAGGTTTCTCACTACGATTATTTATTTGGCGCAGAACATTTCGCAAACTTTTCAGATGACAGTCTTACTAGTGATAGAAATATATATGTAGGTAGGTACCTAAACATAATCGCTGACGGTGTAACAAATCTTCACATGAATATTTAATTTCTTACAATAATAAATAACTTTTCCTCGAATGTAAACATACTGCTTCGTCTGTTATGTAAACACACTGCTTCGTTTGTAACGTAAACACACTGCTTCGGTTGTAATGTAAACACACTGATTCGTTTGTAATGTAAACACAATGCTTCGTTTGTAACGTAAACACACTGCTTCGTTTGTAATGAAAACACACTGCTTCGTTTTTAATGTAAACATACTGTTTCGTTTGTAATGTAAACACACAGCTTCGTTTGTAACGTAAACACGCTGCTTCGTTTGTAATGTAAACACTCTGCTTTGTTCGTAATGTAAACACACTGTTTCGTTTGTAATGTAAACACAATGCTTCGTTTGTAACGTAAACACACTGCTTCGTTTTTAATGTAAACATACTGTTTCGTTTGTAATGTAAAGACACTGCTTCGTTTGTAACGTAAACACAGTGCTTCGTTTGTAATGTAAACACTCTGCTTTGTTCGTAATGTAAACACACTGTTTCGTTTGTTATGTAAACACACTGCTTCGTTTCCACAACAATCGAGAACGTTTAGTCAAAGGTGACAGTTGGTACCAATGTAGATATAATACGTAATTGGTTGCTACCTTTCATATATCTATGGTTGCTATTGCTACTCATAACTTGCTACCTTTTCCCGTGTTTTAACGATACACTGTTAATATTTTTTTCAGACAAGAAAGAGGAAACCTAAGAATAGTATAAAGGCAGAGCGAAATATCAAGGCAGCCGTCCAGCGTACCGTCACGTCGGGCGTCAAGATCGAAAACCTGCGTGAGTACCTACTACACACGGACTCGTGTCGTATCGGTCGTCACAGACTCACTGCACCCCGACCAGACCACTGTGATAGATCTCTCTGTCCGCGAGGGCGTTAGACGGTCACAAATGGTCAAGCGATCGAGGCTTTAATGTTACGTCGTAACAAATAATGATTCCGAATGAAACAGCCAGTAATAGTTCCTCGTGTGTCCGCAGTGGAGAGCGGCTCGGGCGCGTCGGGCAGCGCGCGCTCGCCGCTGGCGCTCAACTACTACGTGCAGCACGCGCTCAAGGTGGAGGAGCCGCCGCCCGCGCACAGCGCGCACGCCGCGCACGCCGCGCAGCACGCGCACGCGCACGCGCACGCGCACGCCGCGCACGCGCACGCCGCGCACGCCGCGCACGCGCTGTACGACGACGAGTACCGGCGCGCCGCCGACGAGCGGCTGGAGCGGCCCACCGTCGTGTCCATGGGCAGCTGAGCCGCGCCCGCGCAGCCAGCCGGCCCGGCCGCCGACATAATGTTATAGAATCTCAGTTGTTTAGATACGTTAGTTAGGACATAGATAGTAAGCGCTGGCGACGAGGCGCTGCTAGTTGACCAAATAGCGTGGCGCAGCGATGCGCCCTGTACATACATAGGTAGCTGTATCCGCTCGGGCCGTGACGTCACGGCCCGAGTCCCGCGGCTCAGACCGCTGCAGACTGTTGCTGTCCGCATAGAATGCTGAAACAAGTTTACCGCACTAGTGCACTCTAGGTCGTATTGTAGTCACGTACGATTCACCAATTACTGTATGTACTGCAATGTGCTATGTTTTAATCGTGTGTTCCCACTGTTACCAAATAATAATTATGTATAATAAGCGATGAGACTGTATCTGAATCATTCCTAAAGCGTTGCATTCCTAGGTAGATAGCTTAATGTTTACTTAGAATATTTTATAGTGAGCTGTTGCTGCAAAGAGGCTGTTTTGAATGTTTCACAGCAAAATTTAATTTTATGTTGAACACAAAATATATATTTTTATAAAATAATGTTGTTTTGCGGAAGTGCGTACTGACATGACGTAGGTATACGCCGACGCAGGGAGCGGGATGTGGTCCGAGCCATCGCTCGTGTCGGTGCGCGTCTCACGCACTCTCAATGACATTAGTAATAACCTTAGAGATATTATCGTTGACTCCATGACTTTAACAAGCATTCCACGAATTTATACGAGTAGGTGAGCGTGCACGTCAGCGCTGTGTGTACTCCTTGTACGTGACACTACCCACTTCACACTCTGTACCTGTACATCAGGACATGTTGTGTCTCCAATATAAAGAATCAGCAACGCAACTGGTCAGATAACAAGGAAGTGTGTACGTTCCCCGTGAGAAGTGCAGCAGGCGCGGTGACGTTCGTGTTGTAAGTACTGAGCTATTGTAAGTAGCGCTGTAGCGCGCTCGCGTCGCCGTCGTAACGTTGTCACAGCGGAGCGGCCGCGTGAAGTGTTCGCGAGCGTTTGTCGCAGTCGTGTCGCTGTTGTGTTGCGGCGGTGCTCGTGCGATACGCTACTCGACAATTCGTTGCATTTTGTAAGCTCTATGAACGCATAGATCTGAGGTAGCTACCTCTCTAATGCATTAATCCGAATTATAAATAGACTATTGTTTATAAAAATCAATTAGTTTTATGTAATTATGTTTTTTTTTATATAATGTCGACTATTGTTGCAAGTTAATGAAAGTAATATATAATAATAATTTTTATTGTGTATAACGTTGTGTGGTGTCCGTCGGTGCCGAGTAGATCTGAAGCATGTCGCCAAATATGTTACTATGTTAATACATAAATGTAGTATATGTGATGTTATAAATATTTATGTGTTATAGTCGCGGTGCACGTCGACGGAGGCGTTAGCTTAGTGAACATGTATCTGTGTAAATATTACTTAAGCGATCAGAACTACACCTTAAATTAAAGGTCTATTAAAACAGCAGCTCTCTTGTTTCATTAGCTCCACTATGCTCAGTTAGTGAGCGACTCTTAGGCTCCCTGTCTGTCCGACTACGCTTGTCTGTGTCTGAGAACACTCAGTCGATGGTTTTGACGAATCAGTAGATATTGAGAGTTTATGTGAGGACCTCCGAAGCCGGGCTCTAGTCATGTGGCCCTCTGCCTGTCAACAGCCCCTTCCTTTGCCCCGTAGAACATACACATTGATGATGATGATGCTTTCTAGCCGATTCCGGCCACAGCGGCTGCATGCGATGACTTTTCAGGGTGGTTGAGAGCTTAGCTATGACCATACATTAAAGATAAGACATTAAACATATTTACAAATACTAGGTAACTTGGCTGACCGTCTATTTATTTATCTTTATTTCTCTTATTTTTTACTGTTATCGGTGATATAGGCACTAGCCAGCCCTTTCTTGGGTACAGTGAATAATAGCCACCTCCACCGTCAGCACTCGGTAAGCGGATGCCAATGTGAGAGTGATCCCTCCGCTCACCGGGTCCTTCATAACTTGAGCAACATAGTAGGTATGATGTTCGCCTACTTCGACTAGCGCGTAGAGTACGTGACACAATATATGACGCACACACAAATACTTTCATGTAGACATACCTATCCGTTTACAGAGCACAGGGACTCGACTGCGATGAGTGGTTCAAAGGTGGAGGGGGAGGGGGGGGGGGGGGTGATACACTGAAACAATATGGCGTCTTATCAGCGAGCATCGCGTCACGTGCGTGTCCACCCCGCGCACACCGCGCGCCGGCCCCCTCAGCACCGTTCTTTATTAGCTTTTCACGGAAAATATTCGACGAAAAAAACAACTGATAAGATCACGATGAGGTCGAGCGGCGCCCATCAATAATCCGTCGATGTATCGCCTATCAGATCCGGAGCGGGGATTACAGCGCACCTACCTACCTACCGCGCGTGTAGGACACAGTGTGATCTGCACAGCTCGCACTGCGCTACGCGGGAGGAGCCGCATCCTGCAGGCGTCGAGGCGTCGCGGGCGCCGGCCCGACTGCCATGTAATGAGGCGGCGACAGACACTCACTCTCGTAATCAAATCTGTAGGCCTTCTATCTGATAATTAAGTACTCGGTATCGGGGATGGTATCGCGGTATCTCAGCTCCAGATATGGCGCTCCCTGCAGGGCGGCGGCGGGCATGCGGGAGAGCGCGGGGGGGGGGGGGGGGGGGGGGGTGTTACACGGCGACGTTCCCTACAAATATTTGCCCGCGCTCGTGGCTTGTTTGCCGACGTTATCACGTCACTCAAACACACCCAGTCCCCTCGCTGCTCGCTTGCACAACGACGCCACAAGTCGCTCACGACGACACGCCTCGCTCACCATGCCTACTTCGATATAATATTGCAAGGATGATCAACCTACTTACTCATTGTATATTAAGAAGTAAGTACCATATTGAAGTACTAGAAGTGCTAATGACTCATTCTAACATGCTGCTATGGCTTAGGAACGGCTCCTGGACTGGCGGACGGCTGCCAGCTGGACGCGTGGCCGGACCGGCTATCCGTACGCGTGCAGCGCGGCTGGTCGCTTGCGCGCTTGTACTATGTAGTAACAACAGCTGTTCAGCTAGATACAGTATCTGTTAGATACGATTATCAAAACTTTAAGATAACCAGTCTCACATTAGCGCCTAGTTAAGATAAACGAGATAACAATTTGCATATCTAAAGAAAGGCGCGATACTAAGTGGTGTATCAATGGGGTCGATGCACTGAACATACGCGCACACGCACACACACAGACACCTTGTGTCACCCCCATGGCGGGATTTGTAATTAGATTAGCGCCAGCGAGCCCCTCTGAGAGTCGCGGCCACGGATAATGGTCGCGGCGCATGCGGCCCTGCACGGTGCACTCCGGTGCCGACCCTATCGCTCTGCAAAATAGAACACCACGAGTATGAGAGATGCTGTTTTAGGCACATGTAGGCAACTCTGAGATGTTCGTAGTTTGGAGAGTGAGAACGTGGCTAGTGAGACAGTCAGGGCCGCGGCGGCGCGTGTTGCCGCGCTGGTGTTGCAACCGCCCCACATCGCCGCGCGGTTGTGCAACACCAAGTGCTCCCTCGCACACCCGCGCACGTGCAACACACATCAACGTTATGATGTTGATCGACGGGGTCTTGCTTGTTAAGTAACAGCACTCACTACTGCGGCTACTCTGACGTGTACTCTTCAGTTGTTACTCATTGAAAATAACTTTAAAGTGTAGGTACACGTTAACATCGTTTGAAGGGAACAGTGGAACGTTGAGTTAATGCAGCATTGCATATATAAGGGGCACGCCCTTTATGCCTGGAGCCTTTTATTTAGGTATTAAGTTCTGTTTACGTTTCTATTATTTATTTCTGCTTGAGTATAGTTTTCAATGTTTTTGTTGGTAGGTTACCTATATTGGCGTGTGCTAGCAAATGGCAAATAATTTAATTTACCGTTTTGTGTTTCGAAATGTTAATGACTTACTACAATATAGAATCCAGTTCTTCTACCTGAACAGACAGCTGTGCTGCTTAGGAGTTTGTTGCGCCATTTCTACTTCCCAGCTAAAGCACTAGGAAGTGGTGAAGTGGCGGGAGTTTTGGGGGACTGTCATCATAAGTAATGTGTTGATTCTCAGCCTAGTTTGAATAAATTACTTTTTGATTACTCATACTCGGAAACTAGGTCTGAAGTTGCCTGAGGAGCGGGTTGAAGATAATACTTTTCAGCCCTAGGGAGAATCGCTTTCAACTGACGCCTGTCCATTTATTTCAAAAAAACTAGTTCTATTTTCACACTTCTACTGAACCAATTTCCAACTTCCTATACAGCCACTCAATTACAGCGCGACGTAAAATTGAAATAACATAAAGAAAGAATATATGTTTTTAAATGACTATATTATAATTTACTTTCAACTATTAAAACTCTTTAAAATAAGATAGATTTGGGCAAAATATTTACCATTTTTTCAATGATGGAAATGAAAAATGATGGCTGAATAGCTAGTAGCCGGCCACAGAACAAAAAAATAGGCGGAAAAGCGGCAATCCGATTTTCATTTGTTTTTCGAGTTGTAGTTTTGTTTAAACTTCCTTACAGCAGAGATTTGTATTAACACAATGAGTTCATCTGATTCAGATATTGATTTAACGGCTGATTTCATAAGAGAAGAGGCTCATTTTTTCTTTAGCCAATTCATGTGTTTTTTTTACTTTCCTTGTTTTCGTAATGAAAAGCACAGTGTTTACCTCGGGTTAAAGACTTATTTAATCCCTCGAACTATTGGCGACCTCGCTACGCTCGGGCACCAAACCCCGTCTCGGGACTAAATAAGTTACTTTCACACCTAGGGTAACAATGTAGGTACTACTGATATTGATTTTTTAGCGGCGACTGGTGAAATGTCGACACTATTCTCTTACCACCACTGTACACATGAACCTAGATGTTCTACTTGTTGAACACAACGCGTTCCCACTGACTCAATAAGTAGATGATGGATCCCGCACGAAGAGCGCATAATTGCCATCTTCACAAGATCAATCCGACGGCGAGCTTGATGACGTCAGTAAAGTATGTACTTACAAACTGCATTTGCAGTGGAAAGCGAGCGATTCCAGGCTTTTATTAGATATTAGGTACTTCATAGATTTGTACATTGCAAACTTAAGTCTAAGCGCCTCATCACTTACAGAAAAGCACAGCATGTACTAGATTATACGCAGGTAATTACACGATTAAATAAATTAAAACAAGTACTTAATACAGTTGAAAAAAACAAAAAAAAATACTATTAAAAGCAAAATTGATTACACTGATTTAAATTAAATTAAGATTAAATAACATAGAATAAATTAAATTAAAATTGATTAAATTTAATAAGAATACATGGATTTTATTTTTGTATATAAGATTATGTAAATATTTGATATTATTAGACTAGAGATACACGTTAAATGGCAAGCCCGACTTTTTTAAGAACAGGTACAGAAGAGTTAAATAGGTCAATATCCACTTCGTGCTCTTTGTATGCAGCATACTCGTACATTCTTGATAGTGGACAATATTGCCTCAAGTTGGTGTGACCTCTTGGCATGCGGAAAAGTCTTCTATTAGAACTTCTTGGCAGATTACATGGCAGATAGAATGAGACCCTGCTGAGCAAATCGGGACAGTTCAGAGAGCCTGTAACTAACTTTTTAAGGAAAACCAGATTTGGTTTTCCTTAAGCGCTTTTCCAGCGACACCATCTTAAAATACTTCAGTCGCTCTTGGTACGAGTTGAGCTTTTTTCCCATATTGTAGGGCCATAAGAACCGTTTTTGCAGCCGTTCAATGCGCTTGATGTGGACCTTATTTATACTCAGGTGACCAGACCACACTGCAATACTCGAGATGGTTTCTAACTAGCGAGTTGTACATAATTTTTTGAATATTAGGTTTTTTTGGAATTTTGACACTCTCTCATAACGAAGCGAAGCATCTTAGATGATTTTGATATACCTAGTTTTGTCAAATGTTCGACAAAACATAGCTTTTTATCGAACTGAACCTTCAATTTGTAAACTAACTGCATGATATTTTTATCGAACTGAACACCTAGGTCTCGTATAGTTTCAGCTTCCACAAGCCGCTCCCCATTCAATTTGTAAACTGACTGCATGATATTTTTATCGAACTGAACACCTAGGTCTCGTATAGTTTCAACTTCCACAAGCCGCTCCCCATTCAATTTGTAAACTGACTGCAGGATATATTTATCGAACTGAACACCTAGGTCTCGTATAGTTTCAACTTCCACAAGCCGCTCCCCATTCAATTTGTAAACTGACTGCAGGATATATTTATCGAACTGAACACCTAGGTCTCGTATAGTTTCAACTTCCACAAGCCGCTCCCCATTCAATTTGTAAACTGACTGCAGGATATATTTATCGAACTGAACACCTAGGTCTCGTATAGTTTCAACTTCCACAATCCGCTCCCCATTCAATTTGTAAACTGACTGCATGATATTGTTTATTTTTTTATTGACCATGATGATGATTACGAAGGCAAATCATGTAGAAATACTTAGAGCATAGTAAAGTTCAGTCAAATACGTTGGCATACAAGATAAGGCAATTGAGCTATATTTTTATTTATTCTATTATTGTTTGGTTCTATGGCTATACGAGTATTACCTAAGTACAGAAACACTTTCGTTTAATGTTGACCATCTTTATACTGTATTATTCTGCTTGTTAGGTACTTACAACCATTAATATTCTGTTCCGTTACTGCCCCTCCAGTACTTCTAAGTGTCGCCACTGTGTCACTAACTCATAGCTAGCTGGACACAACCTCCAGTCCCGCCGGCTGACGCTTCCTGAGATCCACTCAAGACGTCTATTGCAGAGGAATGTAGAGCAATGCTCCAAATTATTTGCAGGAGCGTGCGTGTGAGAATATTCGTCGCTATCAGCAGCATTGATAGGCGTGACAGGTGTGATAAGAGACAAGCTATTTTTTATTTTATTAGATGGTAAACAAGTAGACGGCCCAACTGATGGAAAAAGGTGACCGCCGCCTATGGGAATTTGCAGTACCAGAGCGCCTAAGGACATCCGCAGTACCAGAGCGCCTAAGGACATCCGCAGTACCAGAGCGCATATGGGCATCTGCAGTACCAGAGCGCCTAAGGACATCCGCAGTACCAGAACGCCTATGGGAATCCGCAGTACCAGAGCGCCTTAAGGCATCCATAATACCGGAGCGCCTATGGGCATCCGCAGTACCGGAGTGCCTATGGGCATCCGCAGTACCAGAGCGCCTATGGGCATCCGCAGTACCAGACCGCATATGAGCATCCGCTGTACCAGAGCGCATATGGGCATCCGCAGTACCAGAGCGCCTAAGGACATCCGCAGTACCAGAGCGCCTAAGGACATCCGCAGTACCAGAGCGCCTAAGGACATCCGCAGTACCAGAGCGCCTAAGGACATCCGCAGTACCAGAGCGCCTAAGGACATCTGCAGTACCAGTGCGCCTAAGGACATCCGCAGTACCAGAGCGCCTAAGGACATCCGCAGTACCAGAGCGCCTAAGGACATCCGCAGTACCAGAGCGCCTAAGGACATCCGCAGTACCAGAGCGCCTCAGGACATGCGCAGTACCAGAGCGCATATGGGCATCTGCAGTACCAGAGCGCCTATGGACATCCGCAGTACCAAAGCGCCTAAGGACATCCGCAGTACCAGAGCGCCTAAGGACATCCGCAGTACCAGAGCGCATACGGGCATCCGCAGTAACAGAGCGCCTAAGGACATCCGCAGTACCAGAGCGCATATGGGCATCTGCAGTACCAGAGCGCCTAAGGACATCCGCAGTACCAGAGCGCCTAAGGACATCCGCAGTACCAGAGCGCCTAAGGACATCCGCAGTACCAGAGCGCCTAAGGACATCCGCAGTACCAGAGCGCCTAAGGACATCCGCAGTACCAGAGCGCCTATGGACATCCGCAGTATCAAAACCATCAAAACTGAATTAAATACAGTAACGCTGCTTGTAAACTATGCCTTAGGCTATGCCGGACGACTTCATCCACTCTACTACTATACCTAAGGCTATGCCGGATGAACTCATCCACTCTACTACTACTCCTTAGGCTATGCCGGATGAGCTCATCCACTCTACTACTACTCCTAAGGCTATGCCGGATGAGCTCATCCACTCTACTACTACTCCTGAGGCTATGCCGGATGAGCTCATCCACTCTACTACTACTCCTAAGGCTATGCCGGATGAGCTCATCCACTCTACTACTACTCCTTAGGCTATGCCGGATGAGCTCATCCACTCTACTACTACTCCTAAGGCTATGCCGGATGAGCTCATCCACTCTACTACTACTCCTTAGGCTATGACAAACAAGCTCATCTATTCTACTACTACTCCTAAGGCTATGCCGGATGAGCTCATCCACTCTACTACTACTCCTAAGGCTATGCCGGATGAGCTCATCCACTCTACTACTACTCCTTAGGCTATGACAAACAAGCTCATCTATTCTACTACTACTCCTAAGGCTATGCCGGATGAGCTCATCCACTCTACTACTACTACTAAGGCTATGCCGGATGAGCTCATCCACTCTACTACTACTCCTTAGGCTATGACAAACAAGCTCATCTATTCTACTACTACTCCTAAGGCTATGCCGGATGAGCTCATCCACTCTACTACTACTCCTAAGGCTATGCCGGATGAGCTCATCCACTCTACTACTACTCCTTAGGCTATGACAAACAAGCTCATCTATTCTACTACTACTCCTAAGGCTATGCCAGACGAGCTCATCTATTCTACTACTACCCCTAAAAGTGTATTTGTTGTAACATTTTACACAGTACCCCATAAAAGATGTATGTACTTTAGCTAATCTGAAAAATGGTTGATCTATTTTATCTTTATTTCTAGTATTAAAATTATGTCTATCACTTATTTTATTAAAAATATGCAGATTTTTTCTTGCATACGAGTACATAAATTAACATAAATTTCCTATTTGGTTCCCAAAGTCACTTATACATATTTACAAAAATAAGGCTAAAGCCTGGAATAGATGGAAAACATATAACAATATTTCAGACTATGAGCAGTTTTCACTATACCGGTCTAGGTTCCAAGACGAATGCAAGAAGTGCTATAACAAATACATGAATTCGGTCGAGAATGGTATCCAAAATAATGTAAAGCATTTTTGGACTTTTATGTCTAACAGAAAACGTTGTACAGGTATTCCTTCCTCAATGGTTTATAACAACCAGACAACAAGTGACCCGGAAAAAATTTGCAACTATTTCTCAGATTATTTTCACTCGGTTTTTGAGGCATCTTCCCAAAGTGGTAATTCACCTATGCACAACGAATGTTCTGAGAGCTGCACTCTGTTGAATATCATTCAGTTCACTATCGATGAAATTCGTGGGACCCTCAAGGCTTTGGACCCCTCAAAGGGACCGGGACCAGATGGTCTGCCGGTACAGTTTATTAAGAATACTGCTGATAGTCTCTGCATACCCTTGCATATTATTTTCAAATCGTCACTTTCGCAAGGGACCTTTCCACATGCATGGAAACTGGCCAACATAACCCCTGTTTATAAATCAGGACCTAAAAAGGATGTTGAGAACTATCGTCCTATTTCAATATTGTCAACTTTGTCAAAGGTTTTTGAAAGACTAGTACATAATAAAGTATATCCAATTCTACACAATATTATAATTCAACAGCAGCATGGTTTCGTCCAAAGAAGATCAACCACAACGAACCTAGTTACTTTTGTAGACTACTTATTTAATAACATGGACTCTCGTATCCAAGTAGACTCTATATACACTGATTTTAAGAAAGCCTTTGACAAAGTTGACCACGCACTACTTTTGAATAAAATTGCGTTCAATGGCATACGCGGTGATCTTTTAAGATGGTTCTCGTCTTATATTTCAAATAGGACTCAGAGAGTTGTGATAAATGGGTTTAATTCTAACACTTTGACAGTAACTTCTGGGGTTCCGCAGGGCTCCATATTAGGACCTCTTTTATTCGTTATTTTCATAAATGACTTGTTTTCAAAATTCAAAAATATTGTTCTATGCCGATGATCTCAAAATTTATAGACCAATTAAAAATTTACAGGACTGCCTCCTGCTGCAGCAAGACTTAGACAGGTTTTCTGAATACTGTTCGCACAATAAGCTCCAGCTAAGTATGACTAAGTGTTGCTGTATAAGTTTTACCAAAAACAAAAATGTTCTGACCCATTCTTACATCTTAAATAATGTGAACCTAACAAGAGTGACATTAGTCCGGGATCTTGGAGTCTTGCTAGATGATAAACTGCAACTTGACGCTCATATTAGTAAAATAGTGAACAATGCATTTAGGATGTATGGTTTTGTGATGAGGTCATCCACTGAATTTAAACGCCCATATACATATTTGTACCTTTATAAATCATTGATCAGGTCTCAGTTGGAGTAGGTACGCTGGGGCGGTGTGGAATCCCTTCTATACTAAGTATTCAGATGCGATTGAAAAAGGTACAGCGTAAATTTTTGAAAGCCACGTTTTTCCGTTGTTTTCGTACCCAAGCATCTTACAGTGACCTTCTGGATAGGTATAAGCTACTAAACTTAAAGGCCAGACGAACTTTTTTAGAGACAATGTTTTTATTTGACCTATGCAACCATTCATATGACTGTATTGATATTAGTAATAGGATTTGTTATGTAGTAGGTACCTAGAACTCGTACCATGAGCCGTGGAGTGCGAGCGAGACCACTTTTTGCTATTACATCAACTCGTACGAATGCTGGCTTGCGCGCACCCTTACGTCGCATTACTACTCAATTTAATAAAATTTTCAACGATTTTGATATCTTCGCTTTACATGCTAATAAATTCCGAACCCTAATCCGCCAAAAAATTTCAGAAATGTAAACCCAGTTATGTGTTTTTATCAACATAATGATGTTTCTTCGTTGTATTTGCATGCCTATTTAGCTTTAGTCATATATTTAAGCACATTATTTACAATAATATTATATAATTATTAATTGCAATCGCACTACGTAAGTGCACTAAAAATTACTCTTTTTATAATCTGTGGAAAATGTCGTGGGTTATACACTTGCTCACTTTGTATGAATTGTTTATATATTATTGTAGTGTGTAACTGTTTATTTTCCTAAATAAATAAAATAAAATCATATTTTCATAAATGAATTGGCACGGTACCGTCGTAATATTAATCTTTTTAAATAGTTCCCTGAGAGATTCGCGGTGACGTAGATTATAAATGGCTCTGACAGCTCTTTTTTGCAAAATAAAGATGGATTCAATGTCAGCAGCCCGACCCCACAGTAAAATGTCATACGACATAATGCTGTGGAAATAGCTAAAATAGACCAAACGCGCGGTTTCTACATCTGTTAACTGTCTTATCTTTCTAACAGCATAAGCGGCCGAGCTTAGCCGCCCCGCAAGAGATGTTATATGAGATCCCCATTGTAATTTCTCGTCTAGCGTGATTCCTAGAAAAACCGTGTGATTAATAAATCCCAGTTTTTCTCCATTCAATATGATGTCACATTCGTTACTTTTAACATTCGGTAATTTAAATTTAATTAAATTAAATTAAATTAAATTCATTTATTTCAGGTCTTTAACCCATATAAAAATTAAAAAAAGAATTTTTCATTTGCCATGCTTGCACTCTAAATGTTACATATTATTACTTATAGATTAATAGACATATAAAATAATTATAAAATTGAAATTGAATTGAATTTAGAATTTTATGTCAAATACAAAATATTCAAAAATGTCAAAAATAAATAAAGGAATGATCAAAATATCAAAAGAAAATGTCACAAATGTCAAAAATAAAATTGAAAATTAAAATGTCACAATATGTCCAAAGAAACTAATACCTATGTCAAAGATATATATATGTGCAGGCACTGGCCTGCATGCCATCTCCGCAAGAAAGGAGAATCCCACCGCTCGGACAACACGCTCAGGATCCCGTTCAAGCCGCCCCTACAGCGACGCAAAAGCGATGCACTCCTTTTCCGGATTATTCCGTAAAAGTCATCGGTAGTAGCATCAGCGAACATCGCTGATGCGCTACAAAACCGGGGCCGCCCCAACAGAATTCTGAACGCGTTGTTGTACTGGACACGAAGCGAGTTGTACGCCCGCTGAGTGAAGTTGGTCCACAGGCTGCACGTGTAAAAAGTCTGGCAGTATGCCTTGAACAAGGTTATCTTTACCTGTGAAGAATAGCGTGCAAACCTGCGAGCCAACATGTTGCACCGTACAGACAACGCCCTTCGCTCCCTCTCGATGTCCGCATTGTCAGACAGATCATCAGAGACCCAGTGACCCAGATACTTGAAACGATCTACTCTATTCAAATGTGACCCGCAGAGAGTGACAGGTGGTCCAGTTAAGTAACTTTTAGTACCAGCTTTGAAGATCATGTATTCACTCTTCTTTGGGTTATATCTGAGCCCATGGGCCTCCGCGTAGGTCTCACAAATATTCAAAAGCCTGCGCATCGCAGATAGAGACGGGCTCAGCAACACCATGTCATCCGCGTAACTTATGTTGTTTATACACACCCCGTCAATGGAACAACCGACCTTAGTGCTGCTGAGCTCCCCGATCAATTGGTTCATATACAGGTTGAAGAGACGCGGGGAGGTTATTCCCCCCTGCCTCACTCCACAGTCCAACCCGTATATGTCCGAATGCGACCCTGCCCATCTGACACTATTTTGCTGGTGACTATACCAATATTCAAATAGTGCTATAATGTCATGTGACAACTTCGTCTCGCATCGCAACTTACGCCATAACTTGTCATAATTTACTGTATCGAATGCTTTTGACAGATCTAAGTAGCAAGCATATACAGGCGTATTCCTGTCTGTGTAGTACTGAACAGTTTGCTTGAGACAGAGGATAGCACTCTCAGTTGAAAGGCCAGGCCTAAAGCCAAATTGGGCGTCGTTCAGAAGTAGGTGCTTTTCCAACTGTTGGTCAAGCAAACTATCCAGTACCTTACTTATGACAGTTGCTAGCGAGATGGGTCTATAATTTGAAATGTCAGAAGAATCACCAGTTTTGTTTTTAACAATAGGAACTACTACGGAGTACATTAAGTCATCAGGCAAGTAGCTGTGACCCACACATAAATTGTAGAACAAAGCGAGAACTCTCGGTAGATGTACACCCGCGTACTTCAGATGCTCGACGCTGAGCCCATCGTGACCCGGAGACTTACCTCTAACCATTCGCTTTATAACAGAGGCCACATCTTTGGCGGTGTATCTAACGGCAACGCCCCCGGGACGATCCACAGCGGCGAGCACCCGCGACGCGGGCCCGAGCGGGGATTCAACCTTAAAGTGGCGCTGAAAGGCACAGGCTATGTCCTGGGGCTCATGCGCACCCCCGACACTCACAGGGCGGCTCGACACAGCATTCATGTTTCTCGTATTTTTCCAGAAATTGCTAAAGTCATTATTAGCATGATGCTCAGCAATAATATTCATTTTGATCTGTAGTTCATTATTTTGGCAATATTTCAATTTAGATTTAAATATTTTCCTGGATTCACACATGTCTCTGTACACAGGTCCAAAACTAGGTTTACCACTGTTTATCCATGTCTGAAAACAAAGTCGCGCCCTCCTGTGAGTATCACTGACAAACTTATTCCAGCCCGGTACATGTCTATGTTTCTTACGTTTTGGTACATGTTTCTTACAGCTGCGCTTAGCGCCTTCAGTCAAAACATTTACAATAGTCTTGTACATTTCATTTATTATTAATTTGTGGGACTCGTTATCACACATTTGATCCGCACAATAAGTAAACTCTGATGGAAAATCTAACTGTTTTAGTTCTGAGTTACAATAATTTAAATACATTTCGATTTGTTCATTGTTTCTAATACCCCAATTAATTTGATTAGGTGTTGACGTAGTTATCTGACTTTTAGGTAAAATTAAATTTAAATTACACTCCACCAGTAAAGGGAAATGATCAGACCAATAGGTATCGTGCAGAATAGACACGTCAACAACCGTACTTCGCGCTGAACCCGTTACCACGCAGTGGTCGAGCCAGCGGCGGCACCCGTGCGCCTCACTAATAAACGTGAACGCGTCGGGAGGTAATATTTCCATGTCCACACACGACCACATTTGTTCGGTACAAAACGTTAATAATTCACAAGAAAACAGCTCACCTGGGTGCGCGTTGAAGTCCCCCAGAATAAATACAGTTTCCACTTCATTACTCTCGATTATGGCATGTAATTCACTCAAACACTCGGTGAATTCGGTCAAATTTTCAATAGAATCAGTCGGCATGTACACTGTTATAACTAAAACCGACCTGTCGTTAAGCACTATCTTGATCGCGGCGAGTCGCACACTTCTACACACAATAACTGATACCGACGGAAAAGCAGACTTTCTCCACAGCAGGGCCACCCCGCCATAAGGTCTCCCTCTAACAATTCCAGCAGACATATCCACAGCTGAATTACCGGTGTATGAAAATGAGTCATCGATTGTTCCCAGGAACGGTATATCGTGCGGAAGCAGCCAGGTCTCTTGAAGCGCAACAATGTCAGCTGATCGACACAAGTTCCTCACACAATCAACAGAGCGAGTGACGCTTTTACAATTGAAGCTTACAAACTTAGATATGTTTTTATTAACATCCATTAGTGGTAGGTTTCTTAGTAGCCAACTCCCGATAGGTACGCTCCGCCGCGTTCCGACTAAAGTCCACATAACGGCGGTATAGTAACCCATTGGGCCAAAAATCATCATTTAAAAACATATCAATTTTATGTTTTGGGACATAAACAATGTATGCATTGTAAACCTTCGCAGTCTTCATATTCATCTTTTCTAAATGGACATCTAAGTTAGTTTTGTTGTTTATATACGCCTTGATGTTCACACACAGACGTTTCGGTTGACACGTTGTAGATATAAATCGCAGTTTTAATATCCGCTGCCTTAAAGTTGGTATTTGCGTCCACAATAGCTTTGCCCGTTTTTCCCACAAAACGATTTCTAAATCGCTTCTTTTGAACGAGCTTCCATTCTTCAGTCGGTTCTTGTATTTTTGTTTCTCCACTCTGCAAAACATCCGCAAAACTTTTACTTTGCCGCTCACCATCCGCCCGAGCCGTGTGTGGCGCATGGACGACGGCAACCGGTTTAATAGCATGCTCATGACTCACCACTGTTCGTGGTGTGCAAACGCTAACCTGCTCGCTTCTCTGCGGCGACGACGTAGATCCATCCGTTACATTACGCATAATTTTTATTGGACTACCCTCGCTAGTAAAAACCAATGGCTGCTTTTTTAGAGCTGATGATGACTCAGTAGTTTGTTGCTTTGTTTTCTTATCACAACATATCGGCGAACACCCCATTGGCCCACTTTCATTCTCAAAGCTAGGTAATAAGCAGGCGCCTCTTTTGACGTTGACATTACGAGGAAAGTTGTTGACAATTGACGCCTTTTTAAGTGATTCCACTTCAGCACTAAGCTCCTTCATTTGATTCACTGTTGCATACTCGTTAACAATACGGTTTATGTCACTCTGCATTTTCACTATGTCTTTCAACACTCTGGTCACGTCTACGTGGTCGAACAAAACCGGAGGTAGTTTGTGTAAATCTCTAGCAACAAAAATTGGAATTTCCAGTGGATCTAAGTTCTTCAGTATCCATTTAATTTTGCATTAATGCATTTGTTTGTTTTTCCATTTAGTACCAAATTATTTACCGTAAACCAATCTTGGACCTGAAGAATAGAGCTATTCACGTCGTCAAGATTTAGTGACCTTAGGTCTATCTTAAAGAATAATGATGTGTCTTCTGCAAATAACACCATCTTCAGTTGATTTTGAAGTAATTGGAGCAAATCATTAATATAAACCAAAAAGAGGAATGGACCCAATATCGAACCTTGAATCTAAAAAAATCCTTGAATCCTTGAAAACCTTGAATCTGGAAATCAAACCCAAGTGGGCTTCCATAAATAAAAACTCGTTGTTCCTGAAAGTTCCTGCTGTACATACCTACCTACTATAGGTAGTACTTCATCTTATGGTACGGAGACTAGCACTGGTCCTGCATTTCTAAGCTTTCTTGTATTATGTTAGTATAATGAACTGAACTGGAAATATTCCGTTAGAATAAATGATAACAAAACATAGCAAGCATGTCATGAAATTCTATTGCCTTTTTGTCATCTTAGAGGTTATCCTCTTCAATGCTTCAATATGCTTTCGCAACAAGTTGTTATATAATCAGATGCTTGTCGTGACAAGATAACGCCATCGACATCGTCTGACACGCCGCGTCATCTGTGACAGCCGCCGAGCCGCGCAAGTGCCGCGAGATAATCTGCTGAGCGGCTGACTAGGTCACGTTTACAGAACACAGCCCCTAGGGCATGAGCTCTGCCTTGCCGCTCGTCTACAATAGCCGGAGCAGCTGGAGTGGTTTAAGTCCCTGCTACGCACGGTTTTCACTACTTGACAAAACATTGATATTTCTTTATTATAAGTCAGTTTAATATTAATGTATTATACGCTCAGATATGATGTGTGCTTATGTGTAACTTACGAAAGGTTTATTCCTTCCGAGATTTATTCTCTAAATGATAGTGAAACCCACATCAAAATCCGTTGCGTAGTTGAGAAGAACAACGCGCCCACACAGATAGACACGTAAAGAACAACGCGCTCACATAGACAGACACGCAAAGAACAACGCGCCCACACAGATAGACACGTAAAGAACAACGCGCTCACATAGACAGACACGTAAAGAACAACGCGCTCACATAGACAGACACGTAAAGAACAACGCGCCCACACAGATAGACACGTAAAGAACAACGCGCTCACATAGACAGACACGTAAAGAACAACGCGCTCACACAGACAGACACGTAAAGAACAACGCGCTCACACAGACAGACACGTAAAGCGACTTTAATTTCAAATATATAAGTATAGGTACCTACATATACTCAAACTCAAAGCATTTATTTCAAATATAGTACATTACTGCAGCGGCCAGCTAAAGAGGCATTGATGGACGAACGTGTAAATGTGGGCCGAGGCGAAGCCGAGGCACACATACGTAAGGTCATCAATGCCTAGTGGTGGCCAAGGCTTGTATAGTACTTTTCTCAAATAATGCGCGGATACTTTTCAAAATCAATGACGAACAACGAACAACAATATTTTTTCCCACGTTAAAGTGTTCATCTGTTTTTTTTACAATAAACAACTTTATAATAATTGCAAGCCAGTTCGAAATTTAAATAAAACCTTCGATAAGTTACCTCCTTGGTTGCCATGTTTCGGAGTAAAAGATCGTTCCATTTTTTATTATACGATAGATATGAGTATAGTAAGTATAATTTATTTGGCCGCTAAACCACGACAGATATGGATTTTCATACAAGTTTTGCCGGCCGCTGCTCGCTTAGATTTGGCCAGTACAGCAATCCCGATTTATCTCGAACGAGGTTGTCAAAATAATGCTCAAATATCCAAGCATGTAAGTTTGAGACAAACCAATTACAGCACACTTGGAATTGTCAAGGGGTAGGTCAGCCAGAAAGATGAAGCTAGTTGCCCATTCCAAAGCGTAGTAGGTACCTATGGAGAAGAACGGGCAAGAAACTCCATGGACACTCTTTTAAATCATGATATTGTTACAAAAAAGTGGTTACATCATTCATGTTGAAATGATACATGTGAGAACGATTTAGAAAGACGTGCACGTTCATAGCATCCGTAATAAAAATAAAAAACGATTCAGGAATATGCCGTGGCAGCTAAGAAATTACCAGTGCCTACTGACGGCGCAGCGCCCGTTTACGAACATGTCGGAGGTCACATCTGTCATGCCACCTCCGATAAATTAGAGCAAATGCTTATGGAAATTAAAAATTGTTGACGAGGTCAGCTTCAAAACGAGCACGCCCACCACCTCCAGACTCTTCGTTCGGCTCCGCCTCGCCGCCGCCGGTTTTCAACCTTACTGTGAGCGCTATGACGACACCGGTCGTGGTAGTTGCGTCGAGCTCGAGCAACGAGTATTTTTCCCCACCGACGTTGCCAACACCTGTACATCGGAGGCCGGCTAGCAAGGAGCTTGGGACTTAGGGCTCGTCTGACCCCGAGCCGGGTCCCTGCTGCCGGTGGTTGTGTGCAGCGCATGAGATGGACTCAGTCTATGAACGAGAACGTCATGCGCGCATATACCAGTTCTACAGAGGGAGGAACTAACCTCATTGCGTACCGACGTCGGATGCCGTCGCTGTTTCAGGAACTACAGCCAACCGTCAACGTCTCGGCCTAACGACTATCGGATCAGGTGCGGTTCATCCAACGCTATCTTCTGTGACAGACGTGTGCTGGCCAGATGATGCCGCCACGAGTACATTAATCTGGCGCTGCATCTGGTCGGTACCCGTCTGTCACGCTGATACTGGCTTCATGCAGGATGTCGAGTGAGTGTCTGGAACTATACCAGAAATGGAAACATTCCTTATTACGCCATTAGACGTTGCTAGAGTGGTCCGTCTTTTACCGAACTGGAAATCTCTGGGACCGGAAGGATTTCACAACTTTAGGTTGAAATGGCTAATGAGTTCACACAGTTGCCTGGCATCTCAGTTCCAGTCATCCTAAGAGTCTTGGTCGCCACCGCAGCTTCTAACAACAGCGTTACCCACCTGCTCCATAAGTCGGGTAGTCTCACGGAACCCAAGAATTATAGACCGATCACGTGTTGTCGACGGTCTATTATTATCTTGTTACAACTATGTTGAGAGCAAAAATACAGATTTTTTTTTGATGTCTGCCTCTCAAAATGAATGAAGGAACCGGTCCCGCGGTACTAAGGAGCTACTTCTCATCGATATGGCCAGTAGTCAACAGGTTCGTCGATCCCGCAAGGATGTGTCGACATGCTGGATATATTGTAACAAGGCCTACGACTTGGTGCCACATACATGACTCACGAGGGTGCTGGAGTTGTAAAGGATAGATGCAACTACGAACCTTCCTTGAGTCGTGTGTGGGGCAACGGATGACGGTTCTTCAATATCTAGGATGTCGACAGATCCAGGGGAATGATGAGCCTGTATGGATTAAACGGGGAATATTTCAGGGTGACAGTTCTGCTTAGCCCTAAATCCTCTAAGCACACTACTGGAGGATTCCGGTCTAGGCAGGTGGTCAAGTCATATTATCTCACCTCCTCTACATGGATGTCTTGAAACTCTTTGCCCCCAACAAATTGCGACTGATGGAGCTACTGGTTGTAACTGAAACTTTCAATAGCGCCATCAGGATGGAATTTGGTGTGGACAAATGTGCAGTCGTGCATGTAAGGCGAGGTGAGATTATGGAATCCGATGAAATTCATCTTTCGGATTCTATACACCTTAGATATCTCTCCTCATCCGAAAGCTATAACTATTTGGGTATGTCGGAAGCGTTAGGCATCAACGTTGCTGACATGAAGCAATCGTTGAAGGAGCGCTTCTTTGGTCGCCTGAAGAAGATATTAATTAGTTTTCTTTCCGGCGGAAACAAGGTTCAAAGGTTGGGTCATGCTGGTTTTCGGTACTCTTTCGGCATACTCAAATGGACTTAGATCAAACATGACGCCCTGGATAGGAGGGTCAGTAGTGTACGGACCCTCCTATACAGGGCGTCGAGTTCAGTCTGAGTTCAGACAAATCGAATGCATCACCCACGTTCATAGGTGATGAGCCTGTACATCCCGCGGAAGTGCGGGGGTCGAGGCTTTTTAAATGCGAAGACCCTCCACAACCACGAGGTCTGCAGTCTCAGGGAATATTTTTTTAAAGCTGAAATGGGTATGCACCGTGATGTGGTCGCTGTAGACAAGGGGCTCAACCCGCTCTCCATGGCTAAAGAGAACTGGCGCAAACCTGTAGTACTTACTACCGATGACCGCAAGGAGGTATGGCAAAGCAAGGAGCTTCACGGGCGCTTCTACCGGGCTCTTCATCAGCCCGGTGTAGACTTCTTAGCGTCCGTATCCTGGCTACGTTTTGGTGACCTTTTCGGGGAAACTGAAGGTTTCGTCTGTGCAATTATGGACGAAATTATCTTGACGAATAACAACCGGAGACATATTATGAAAGATGGGACGGTTCACGTGTGTCGGGCATGCCACCGTCCAGGTGAATCCATCAGACATATTATCTGTGGTTGTTCTCGTCTGGCTAACGGCTAGTACTTGCACAGGCATAACCAAGTAGCCAGGATTATTCACCAGCAAGTTGCTTTAAAATATAAAATTGTGGATACTGAGGTACCGTATTACAAGTATGCGCCCGACCCAGTTCTCGAAAATGACCAAGTCACGTTGTACTGGGATCGGTATCATTACTGACAGGACTATTGTCGCCAATAAGCCTGATATAGTGGTGATAGATCGATTAGCGCGCCGCACAATGATTATCGATATTACCATTCCACATGACGAGAACCTCGTGAAAGCTTAGAAAGAGAAACAAATTAAATATCTCGACTTAGCACAAGAGGTTATTGACATGTGGGCCGATTGTCGTATCGGCCAATGGCCTGATGGCCGAAAGCTTCGATCAACATCTCTCGAAGCTCTCGTTAGGCGGTTGGATCAAGGGCCTGATTCAGAAGGCAGTACTCCTCGATACGGCTCGTATCGTGAGGAGGTTCCTGTCTCTGGAGCCCTAACCACCGGTAGCTTGGACCCTGCTCCCGATACCGGCGGACTACTATTTTTATATTTTTAAATGTTTTTTATACAAATATTTAAAAATGTATATAAAAGTATGAAAATAAATAAACGGAATAATAATAATAATATAACATATCAGGCAAAGGAAACAGCTTTGTTTGAGTTTTAGTTTTCTTACAGTTACACAAACCATCGGCCATGACATTTTTAAATAAAGAATGTCAGAATAAATCTGATATACGGAACATATTGTTGTGTCAACGAATGACACAGACTATGAACGATTTCAGTAAGTTTTATAGTTAACGTGAGTTGCACAATGTCAACTGCGTTTAGTATTGAACAAATATCTGCGATCTGGCAATAGTGGCTGAATCATTGAGTGCGACGTACCTATCACACACACACATGCCGGCTGTTATCAGCTCCGTCAAGTGTGCTGATAAGACAGCGCTGTCGCTGTCGCTGCGAGCGCTACTCCTCACACCAGAGTGTTGTGTCCACTGTGTCCTTTGTGTCCAACCACTATTACACTAACTGCGAGATCATCATCAACCTAAAACCGTAGCTAACTTTTCCAAGCTTCTCTAAGCTATGAACCTTATCAAGAGATTTCATTTATAATAGCGGAAGAAGATAACCGCCAAACTTATGGCAATAACTCAGTTTTAGGTTTTAATTTGCCGTGACGAGCCACTCCCGGCCCAATAAGATATGTGTAGCCTAGGCTTGTGACTACAGGGCTATCACAGTTCAACCTATCGTTCGTAAACTGGTCGCCGGAAATCTTTCACTTTGTACACGGCAATCAGTCATCACATCGGCAACCCTCGGGGCCGCGTGCGCACCCCCACCAGACACAGTCGAGTACAGACGAAGGCCCACGCTTTATAACTGTATAATATGGCAATCAAAATAAATTGTATTGCTAGTGAATCTAGGGCGCATTTATTACATGATTATCGTGCGAATAAAATTATCATTTGTTAATTTTGTAAATGGAAATAATCTTTAAAATGGTAGATGCTGCTTGTCATCAGCCTGGTGTATCGTTTCATCGCCATCTAGGAGATCTGTGAATAAGAGGCGACTCGTGTAGTGCCGCAACATACATTGTATACTATCAGAGGCTCGATGTCAAGCCTAATATTGATTATCACAACTTTCAGGGCTACAGAACGATGCGACGACATGTTTTCCCTAAATCAAGGAACTTTGTAGTTGATGTTCGTACACAGTGTCAGTTCCGCCTGCCGCGGTGATTCACTCGTTTACCGTGAAGCCTATATGAGGTGCGTGTGTCAGCCGCTCGTGACGTCACCGCGTCACTTAGTGCGGTTGTTTGCTTACATTACCAAATTATTGTCAACCACACACAGAACTTAGCAACTATTCAGGTATTTAGATAATATTCTTTTTCGGACTGATAGTACCTGTACCTACCTGCAAATATTATATATGGGTACACTTTCATACTTGTAAGGTACATACTGATGCCTTAAATAGGGTATTGTTAGGTAGTTGAATTGTGAACAGAACAAGTCGTAGCGATTGGCTACGATGTTCGCGGGCGTGCTACGCGCTACTACGAACTGCTACGCATAGGGTCGGAAATATTATCTACTTTTAAATAATTTCTAAACAATTGATTATCAATAAGTTTTTAGCAACTGTATAGTTTACTTTTGGGTTTTGTTTTTAGAATAGAATAGAATGCATTTATTGGTCAGAATATTGATGTATTACGATCATAATATTCTGCCGTTTTCGGCGTACTAAAAGGTCTGTAAAACTATAGGTTTTCAATATATTAAATATAAATTATTAATTATTAGAATTAGAATTACAAATAATTTAAATAAATATAACAATACCTACTTGTAAAAGAGATTTATTATATAATAAGTCAAAATTCAATGAAGTCAAGGACATAAAATATGATTGATATGCAATAATGTCAAATATTTAGGTAAATTTTTCATTGATAAAATCTTCAGTCGAGTAATAACATTTGCTTAAAAGAAAATTAAATCATTTACATTTCAAGGTTCTGACGCTGAGAGTTTTGAAGAAATCAGGTAATTTGTTATAAACAGTAATGGGCATGCAGTATACATTATTAGAAAACAATTTAGTTCTACGCCTAGGGACATAATATGTACTTTACGGCTGGGTCTAGATACCACATCATTATACAAGTCAAATTCATGTCTGTTTTGGATTGGTGTACAAAGATACAAAGTTCAAAAATGTATAGTTTTGGGAGTGGCAGTATTTTAAGGTTTTTAAATAGTGGAATACAACTGTCCAGTGGGTGCGCTCCACAAATTGAGCGTACGCTTTGTTCTGAGCGCGAAACACTCTTTTAAATTCAACCGAATTACCCCATATTATAATGTCATAGCGCAAAATTGATGAGATACAGCCACGGTAAGCACATATTGCCGCATTAACACTAGCCACACATGTTAGTATATGTAAAACGAATACAAATCTATCCATCTTCTTGCACAGATCTTCAATACGAGATTTCCAGTTACAGTTTTTGTTAATTAATATTCCCAAGAATTTTGCGGAATCGACCTCTTCTATCGTCTCATTTCCATATTGTATTTTAAGCCGTGGTCGCGTACCTACTGTTATATGTCTGGAATTGTATCATTTTTGTTTTATTAATATTAATGTGAAGCTAGCTAGTTAGCTATCTAATAATTCCATCTAATGTCATGTTTATTTCCTTTTGGTACTCAGCAATGTGGTCATTTTCGTTAATAATACTGAGAGTCGTATCGTCAGAGTATAATATGCAATTGTGAGAAGTTACACTAGGCAAGTCATTAACATATAGCAAGAAGAGGGGCCATCCTAGTATGGTCCCTTGGAGAACACCCCAGTTATTTTCACGATACTGAGATCTATATGCGAGCTTTTGATTTTCTATTTGTTCAGAAATCTCAGCACATTGCTGTCGATGTGTAAGGTAGCTTTCGAGCCATTTCAGCGTGTTTCCCCTTATGCCATATCGGGCACATTTTTAAATTTACAGTGTATGGTTCACGAAATCAAAAGCCTTGTACATGTCTAGAAAAATGGAGACAATTGGTAGTTTATCATTAAGGCTTTTTGTTATTAATTATAATGGTGCAAAACCAGCTGCTGTGGTCGATTATTTTTTTCAGAAACCAAATTGATCTTCACTTAGAGTTTGCTATTTGGATAAAAAAATCGGAGAATTTTTTTATGTATGACCTTTTCAAAGATCTTTGATAATATTGGTATGAGTGTTATGGGGCGGTAATTATTCATATCACTTCTATCGGGTGATAGAAGTGATATGAATAATTACCGCCCCATAACACAACACATTTAATCAAGGTTTATTTCAATCCACAAGAGGGTTCTTGTGGATTGAAATAAACCTTGATTAAATGACAAATTAATATTATGGCTAATATGAATTGATAAAAATCTATAGCATAATTATTTAAGAATTTTTGTGTTAATGTCATCGTAGCCTGTAGAGTTGTGTAATTTTAAAGAGTTTATTATTATAATATACATTGGTGTCATTAGTTGGGGTCAAATACATAGTATTTGGATGATGGGTCATCGGTGGTGTGTAGTCAATAGATGGGTCAATGGTGCCATTCGATATATCAATAAAAGAAAAATAAAAAAAAATCTGCTATCTTTTCAGGTTGAGTGTAAGTTTGATTGTCTAATTACATTTTATTTATGTCATGAGAGTTTTGTTTATCGCTTGTATTACTATTTATTACTTTCCATGCAGCCTTACATTTTTGCTGCCTTGAGACAAATAACGCGTGCTCTCGCCTTTTTGTGCCTGCAACATGCATTTTGTTGTTTTTCGTATTTTTTATAGCTATTTTGGTCGCGGCTTTACTTGCATGTTTTGATTTACGGGATTCATGCCCAGCTCATTGTAATTAATTAACCTAACTCAAATAGCCGAGTTCATTTAAAGGTACAATATTTTGTTTACTGTTGAGATTGAGATACGAGTAAATATCTTCGTCTATTATTTTGATAAGATGCTTATTTATTAGATTATATTATTTTGGTGGATTGGTTCGATGCTTACGTAATCGTGACAAAATGCACCGACAGGTCAGTAAGTCTCTCAACAATCTAACATTAAAAACTTTATAAGCGTGGTACCGCAACTTCTGTAATTCCCTACAAAAAAAACTAAAACGAGCATATGAGAAAGCAGAACTTCTTAAAGCTAACAACAGTCCTAGAGCTATGTGGAATGTTATTAAATCTATCACACATAGTAACCTACAAAGACACTCTCCGAATGCTCTGCTATAAACTTGCGTCGACCCTATCGTATCAGTAAATAACGTCAATAACTTTTTTGTTAATGTTGGAACAAAACTTGCATCAAAATTTGACGCTACGAGACCATCAGTTTACTTATCCTCGTCCCCATCTCCAGTTAACTCTCTAGTGATTCCATTGGTTGACGAAGCACTTATATTAAGTACAATTAAAAGTTTACGCAGTGATTATGCTATTGGATGGGATTACATCCCAGTAATCATCATAAAACATTCCAGCTCCATTCTGGCTCCTTTCATTGCCCATATATGTAATTGCGCCATAAATTCGGGAGTGTTCCCAAAGGCTTTCAAACGTGCAGTAATCCATCCAGTGCATAAAGGCCGAGCGAAAGACAGCGTGTCCAATTATCGGCCAATTTCAGTGCTCAGTTCCTTGTCTAAAATACTTGAACGAACCCTCAACACTAACCTTACAAAATTCCTATCAAAAAATAATTTAATCGCAGACAACCAATACGGATTTCGTTCGGGTATCTCCACAGAAGATGCCGTCTCTGATTTCACCAACATCCTGATTGACAAACTAGATGCTCGCCTTAATTGCTTTGGTGTCTTCTTAGATTTAACGAAGGCCTTTGATACAGTTTCGGTTCCCAGACTTGTAGCCAAAATGGAGCATATAGAAATACGTGGTGTCGCCCTAGACATTTACAAAGATTACCTCAGTGGACGTAGCCAGGGCGTTAAAATTGACTCATTTTTCAGTGACGAAGAATTTATTAGCTATGGTATACCCCAAGGAAGTATCTTGGGACCCACACTATTTCAAATATATATAAATGACCTCTGTCAATTATCCCTCATTCATTGTGACATTTTTACCTACGCAGACGACACAGCACTTTTGATATATGATGAGAACTGGGACAGAGCTAAACATAGAACTGAACTCACCTTGCGAACTGTTATGGACTGGTTTTCCAATAACCTCCTGTCACTCAATGTCTCTAAGACTAAAGTGATTTAGTTTCTCCCACCAAATTCACTTAACCCACCAACGGATTCAACCAAAATAACAGCGCATATTTGTCATGATGCCTCACCTTGCAATGGCCTTGCTATGGTCTCAAACATTAAATATTTAGGTGTTTATATCGACGAGAGGCTAGATTGGCGTATTCATACGGATACTCTATGCTCCCGGCTTCGTAAACTAATTTATTTATTTAAAGAACTCAGAAATTCGGCCGACATTGAATCACCATCACTTGTATATCGATCCCTGTGTGAGTCGATTATTACTTACTGCATCCGGATGTGGGGGGGACTTTCAAAAACGTAATGCTTATGGTGGAACGAGCTCAGCGGGCTGTCCTCGAAATTATGTACTTCCGTAAAAGGGACTACCCTACAACCCACTTGTACTCCGAAGCCCAAGTACTCACGGCCAGAAAACTCTATGTCCTCCGCATTGTCTTGCATCGACGTTCCAAAATGCCGTTATATGGAAGTATATTCAATCGGCGGATTGGCTTTAATTGTCTGTGAATCTGTTCAGTATCGTTATGCATGTGCACGACGACACTATCGTGCCCAAAGCTCCCAAATGGACAATAAAATTAACAAGAACCTATCAATTTATAAGCTTACCCTGCATAAGGTCAAGCTGAGTCTCAAGCCATGGCTACTGACCCTCAATTACGACGAAACAGAGCAAACTCTAAAAACTCTTTCGTAACACCAATTCTACCCTATGAGAGGCACTCAACTTCACCCCTTAGGTACTCGCGATCCCAATCAACTTTTCCTGAACATTCAATTCCATTTACACACATACAAACCCACACAAACACGCACGCACACTGCACCCATACACACAATTTCCACTACAGGCTTTTTCATACCATTTTCTTTTTCATTGTTATTTTGTATTAATTTTGTTTTTAGTTTCTGAAATCATTGGTAGTCTTATGGCATAAGCTTTTAAAAGTATTTCCTCCCGGAAGAGGGCACTGGCACTTGTAACACAGGTTAACCACCTAGCACAAGTGTCAGGGACTTTACACAATTTGTATCCATTTCTTATGTAATAATAATAAAGAATAATAATAAAGTAGTTTTATAAGGTAAACTTGTGAGTACCTACCGCGAACAATAAATAGGCAGGAAGATACGGCCTATCCTATGTAAACACACGGCAATTATATCTTGGAATCGACTTCATTTTATTATTTTACTGGAGTCGAGTCCCAGTGCAACCCGGTGCGGCCAGCCGGCAACACCACTCACACTGACCACTGCCGCCAGTTCTGTGCGACGCAGCTGTTGAACACATCGCAGCCTCCAGCGAGCTTCAAATGGCCATCAAGATGTTTGAAGACGATGAAGAAAATGTTCGAGAACCTTTGGGTTTGGGGTCGCTACTCGTGTGTGACGGCACGTAAACAAATGAGACTACGTCGTTATTTTCTTGTAGCTACAAGTGTACTTGTACGCAGTGCGCTGTCGCTCGATCATCGTAAGGGCGAGCGCGACATCCGCTGCTGCTCTCAAGACATTCATGGATTCCAACATAAGTAGGACCTTTACAATTATGTAGTGTAGTAGCTAGACGGTTTTTAATATTTTAAGGGACACGATTTAAAAAAAATCATTTGAATTCAGACTTTTTTATTTTGTTCTGTCTGTGGCGCATTTCTTTAATTATAGTTTTTATTATCAATGCTTAAATTATAGACTACGATCGATTTAAATACAATCTATTTAAACATCACCCAATGTGACCGAAACTTAGCTCACAAGGGAATATTTCTTGCTCGACGAGATTTGTTCTACATTATTTTTATGTTTAATTTTCAGTCTCTATAAAAGAAGTAGCGCTGACCCCGAAGTAGTTTTAAAAACTTCCACGGACCCTCAGCTTTCCAAAGCAATAAAAATAATAAGTACTTTTCGGGACAATAATTGGTGAAATTGGAGATTGAACATGGTAGGTAAGGTGAACAACACAATTTGTTTATATACTTGTCAGTACTAAAGTGGAGAGGAGTGGTGAGCCAGTGGTGACCGCCGCGACTTACGAATTGTAGGTCGTAGGTTCGAATCCAGGCAGGTGCATTAGTTTGTGTAAATTATTTTACACCGTTGCTCTCAAAACGTTGATGGAAAACCTCGCGAGGGAACCTAAAAAAATCGAAGACATGTGACATCTACCACTCCGCACTGGGCCCGCGTGGTGGAGCACGGCCCACTCCCTCTCGATGAGAAGAGGCTTGTGTCCCAGCAGTGGCAACATTATAGGCTGATTATGGAGTAGGTACTAAAGTATTGTACGTGTTTTCGCTTGGAGTAATCTAGTTTTTATGCTCTTCCTAGCATTCAATGAAGCTGCAATTTGGCAGACTGACATGACTCTGTATAATTTGGCAGACTGACACGACTCTATATAATTTGGCAGACTGACACGACTCTATATAATTTTGCTGCAAACGTAGCATACAGGGAAGTTTAATAAAAAACTACAAACGTAGTATACAGGGAAGCGTAGAATACAGCCTGATGGAGCTCCTCCGGTGCACCGGCCTCGAGCCCCGTGCCCGCTCTTCCTCGCGCCATCGATATAATGACGTGAGGTTCGCCTCTGGGTCCCAGGGCGGGGATCCGGCCAGGACGCAGTGCATGTGCCCCCAAGGACCACCCCTGGACCACCACCGGTTGGTGCAGGACTATTGCAGGATATGGAAATAAAGATGTTGCAATATGTGTTTGGAAGGCTAAAGTGGACTGATTATCTAGAACTATGGAAGGACCATGGCCGCTGCCTGATCAATGTTATAATATACACAGACAAATTGGCAGGGACAGATTTGCACACTCAATAATGGGCCCCGGGAAACTGTCACTACGCACTTAAACTCAAAGCATTTATTTCAATTAAACCATTTACAGGCACTTTTGAATAGTCAAGTGGTCGGTCAGTCAGAAATATGAAGCTAGTTGCCCATTCCAAAGCGTAGTAGGTACCTATGAAGAAGAACGGGCAAGAAACTCCAAGGACACTATTTTAAATTATATTGTTACATAAATATTAGTTACATCATTAATGTTGAATATAGGTATAATTATATGTGAGAACGATGTAAATAAGACGTACACGTTGAGTGTCCAGTGTACAGCAAATATAAATTTAAACAAAACATCCCATAAATAAAATAGTTAAAATAAGACGTGGTGGCTAAGATATGACCAGTCCCAACTGACAGCGCCCGTTCACGAACATGACGCATGGATCAGCACCATTCAGCTCAACCATTTTGAAGGGAGCTAAATGATCCAACACACGCGCCATCGTCAGCGAGATATTTGAGTGAGCATGACATCTATCAGCCGCCAGGGCACATTCAAGTCAATGAAAGACATTACCCGGTAAATGGTAGCTCGATAGTACATAGTACTCACACGTGTCCTATGCAATTATAATTATTAATATAGTGACGTAGCGACAAGGGGGCAACATATCCCGAGGTGCTTGAGGAATGGAAAGGAATTCCACGGCTATCAGAACAATCCCAGAGCCCTACCAGCACTTTCTACTTCCTTATTCCTTCCTGCAACGCACGTTTGCTCTGACGAATCTCCATTCAAGCCGACCAATAAAGGTAATAATGAGGTGGGAGTTCTGTTCCTCGTCAGTGTTCACTCCAGTCGGTCAATAAAGGCAAGCCAAAGATGAGGAACAAGACTTCTCTTGGGTGATAGGGTGGTCCGTGGCGTCGCTACTGCCGAACAGCTCACCACGTGCTGCCCTGCGGGTTTCTGTATTTCTCTTGGTCTGGCTCCTCACCCTAGACTTGTTTTCGCAAAGTAAACGCGTAAAGTAGCGCGCTGCCCCACCACGACGTCAACGTAGAGATACGGCGGTGGGGGTATTATTATTATTTATTTATTTATAACTTTTCGCACAAAAGGTACAAAGGCGGACTTAATGCCTTAATGCATTATTTTTACGTCTCTTGACATTTCTCGGGACCCTGCGATCCTGGACCTTTAGAAGGCGTACGAGGGACCGAAGCCAACTCGCAGAGGCCTGTTAGACGTTTTAAATTAAATGACGCACATATTATTAATACTTTTTTTTTTGGAAAATCATCTACTTTTACAATGTTTGTAATTATGTGAGCACCATTATATCTATCACATAATTAATTTACCTGTTATTGCTTTATTTTTAATTATTTTTACTTGTTGTGGTATAGTAATTTTATTCTAGATGTATCGTCTTCACTTAAATAATCAATCTAGTTGTGTAAGTAAATCAATTACAATCATTTGAAAAAGTATACAAAATTTTGTAAAATATTTTTCATTACTCATACTCGGAAAGTAGGTCTGAAGTTGCCTGAGGAGTGGGTTGAAAGTAATACTTTTCAGCCCTAGGGAGAATCGTTTTAAACTGACACCTGTCAAATTATTTAAAAAAAACGAGTTCTATTTTCACATTTATATTGAACCATCTTCCAACTTCCTATACAGCTACTCAATTACTTACAGCGCGATGTAAAATTGAAATAACATAAAGTTAATTATTTAAAGTTTTTTTTTTTAAAGGACTTTATTATAATTTTCTTTCAACTATTTCTTTAAAATAACATAGATTTGGGACAAATAATTACCATTTTTTCAATGATGGAAATGAAAAATAATGGCTGAATAGCCAGAATCCAGCCACAGCAAATAAAAAATTGGCGGGAAAGCGGCAATCCGATCTTCATTTGTTTTTTCGAGTTGAAGAGTTTTGTTTATACTTCCCTAGCAGAGATTTGTAGTTCATTTCATTCAGATATGGATTTAACGCCTAATGTCATAAGAGAAGAGACTCATTTTTTCTTTAGCTAATTCATTTTTTTAATTTTTACTTTCCTTGCATTCGTAATGAAAAGCACAGTGTTTACCTCGGGTTAAAGACTTATTTAGTCCCTCGAACTGTTGGCGCCCTCGCTACCCGTCTCGGGACTAAATAAGTTACTTTCACCCCTAGGGTAACAATGTACTATTAAAAGAGTAAGAGTCCATACGAAACTACATTTTGGAAGGGGCGACTAGAATCACTTCATTTTTTTATTTTTTTTTATTGTTGATCTATATTTTTATACATCACCATATTTTTATAAATCTGTTTTGTTTTTCTTTTTTGCATTAATTGTTATATTGTTAGAGCCGCTTAGTACTTGTTAGCTTTTAAATGTCATATTTATAAGGAAGAGCGCTGTTGTCTGAGATATAGATATTAAATTATCTAGTTCAGACACAGATGTCTTGTAAAACCTGTTAGATAAGCATAAATGATCATATTGTATTGTTTTGCATTGTATTGAAGAGAATAAATAAATAAAATAAATAAAAAATTAAATTTCTTCTACATCTATTACAAATAAATAAAATTGAAGTGTCTGTTTTTAATGTCTAAATAACAGCTTTTTACTGCATGCATATGAAAGTATATACGGTACTTATAACAAAAAAAGTTATTTTTTAATTCTTGTCTGTTTTCTGTCTGTCTGTTTATTCCGGCTAATCTCCGAAACTTGCACAGCCAAATAGCTAATATTATAGTAACATAGGCTACTTATTGTCGCGGTAGCACGTTCCCGCGGGATCATTACTGACACCCACGCGGGCAAAGCCGTGGGCAGAAGCTAGTTTGAAATTAATGATTTGACTTTGACTTGACTTTGACCCAAGAAAGGTTATTTTTTTGTGAATTTGCTAATTAGTTTTTATCTTTATTTTCGTTAACGTTTTGCCTTTGCTTTGGACTTGCATGCAAGCACCCTTCGCCCTGGTTCTAATGTACAGCGCTCGCCAGTAAGAGAGCGCCCGCGCCGCCGTGACTCCATAGTCCATACACGTCCATCTTATTTCGGGAGTCAGGACTTTCACAAACATGACGAATTGAATGTGCAGTGGTTTTATCTGATGCGTAGCTCATTTCGGGATTCCCACTCAAGGATTGTTTTGCGTGCGCATAGACCTTATAAAATAAAGAATTGATAATATAATGTTGTAGTTGACAACCCTTTGTATTTAAGGTTAATTCATCGCTAGTCATTTATATAACTTCTATCTGTTTGGTTCAAATCTAGTGAGACTTGAATCTCTGGTATTAGTAAAAGTACAAACAGTGTCTCCGCATGTACTCTGCGTGTGCGCTGCGTCCACGGAGGAGTGTGCAGCCGGCGCGGCGCGGCGCGGCGTGGCGTCCTCGAGGCGTGTGGCGAGCCCGCGGCGCGTCACGGGGCGGAGGAGTGAGGCGCTCTCCCGTGATTAGCAGTATCGCAGGTAATTAGACCGATGATCGATGTCTCAAGTAAGCCTCTAATGATAAGATAGCGCGACGCATTACACTTATCGACTTTTTATAGTTAAGATACGTATCGCAAATACAATAATTATTGTTTAAAGCGCACCTTTATACCTACCTTATTATTATATTGACATAAATTCGGGGATAAGTGAGGATTATAGCGCGGCGTCGGTGCGCATGCGCAGCGTGCGAAGGTCACACCGCGCGACGCCCCACGCGTGTTGTTACAAAACGAACCACTTGAACCGCATTCACAGAAAATGTTTCCTCTACTCAATAATACTTTCCAGGAGTGTCCCGAGACAGATGCAGCTTCAGCTGTGTAGTAACCTGGTATATACTCACTGCAGCTTGTTCTTTTATGAAGCTGAACAAAGAAATCACAACCAATAGTTATAATCACTGTTGCCACAAAAATATCTATGTACGGCTAAATATTTGACCTAAATCTATATTTGGAACGACGAGGCGTGACATTAATTACAAGACTTGAGTACTTACAACCAGATCGGGTTGGTTAGCGTTCACTTACACGTTTCCTCGGAGTTATGATTTCAGACAAAGGCTATTGTCGCCGGGTATACGTATAGTTACAACATGATTAGATACACAGTGCCTGCTACCTACTATTAGATACACAGTACCCGCTACCTACTATTTCTGAAACTATCTCAATCGGATGTCATTGAACAACTAATATAAGTGTTTAAAACATGAATAGCATATACTTGGATATCTGTTGTGATTAGTTAAGTTATCAACGTGATAGTCAGATAGTGCAGTTGGTGTCAGAGCCAGGTATCTCATCAGCAGCACCGACCTGCGCGCGCAGCCTGGCGCTCCTCGCGGGTCGCGCGCTCCGGATGCGCTGAAACATGGAAATGTTTTCCCCTTGCGTGTGGCGAGGCATCGCGCGCTCGGCCAATGGGCGCGCGCCTTGCGCCGCACACACGGGCGCGCACGCACACGCGCGCGGCGTCCGGCCCACTCGGCGCTCTCACCTGGCCGCAGCAGACGAGCCGAGCGAGCGCCGCGCGCGCCGGCACACACTCCGCGACCCGCGCCTCGTCGACGTGCTGTGATGTGAACACTCCGAGCTAGTGCTACCTACACCTCAAGGACTATACCACAGATACCTACTAACCTGCCTTCATCAGCTGCCAACAAGCGGTGAGTACCTTCAGCCTTACATATCTACTGTGTACATAAATCCTGAAATACTGAACCAGACCAAGTGGCAATTGACCACGACAGGAGCGGAAGGCACTCCCGCGAACACTGTCAAACACAGCTTCTCTGCGGCTAGACCTTGATAAGATTCCCGCGGATTACAGGAGCGTAGAGTTCGTTGTTACTGGTTAGAAACACCAAGCAAAACTTCAAACCAAAGCGTGCTAAGCCTGTGCAGCTCGAAGGCAACCTCCCAATCACCGGGAAGCCGTGAGCTAAGCCGAGGTGTTATTGTTTCATACATGGCTGTTGACGAGACGTGATTGAATAAACTATTCAACACGCCACCACCACCTACCATGAACTACCACACGCCACCACATCCGAACACACTGACAGCTTCTGGATGAGTGTTGATCGGTCTCGGCTTGAATTGCAAAAGCTGTGACGATATTACTTTTAGAGATGAGGGCTATTCAAACAGAGATTGCAATTAAATTTAATACACGGCTCACTTCAGGTAGGTGCAGGCTACATGCTGGAAACCTTTTCGATCCGTGTAAGAAAACTGGTAACTACTGATAAATAGCTTTACTTTACTGGAAGTGCATTATCTGACAAATTTACTTTACTGGAAGTGCATTATCCGACAACTTTACTGTACTGGAAGTGCATTATCCGACAACTTTACTTTACTGGAAGTGCATTATCCGACAACTTTACTTTACTGGAAGTGCATTATCCGACAACTTTACTTTACTGGAAGTGCATTATCCGACAACTTTACTTTACTGGAAGTGCATTATCCGACAACTTTACTTTACTGGAAGTGCATTATCCGACAACTTGATCATTGATCTCGTCCTTCTTTATTGTTAGAATACCACATTCTGCGATCATTGCGGTAATTGACTGATTTATTAAAATATGTTCTGTATAATTTCTCTTGTAAAACGTTCTGTGAAGAGAAATTACAATTGCCGGACGTTTAAAATAAGTGTTGTATTTCCGTAGTATGTAATTATATTGTGACTTCAATACTTATAGCTCTTAATTTTAATATAGTAGAAGGATGTAAGAACACGCAGATGGACGATCATCTGCTGGCTCTTATAATAATTCATGAATTTTTCAGACACAGTCCATTACATTACATTAAATTAGGATATAAAAATCACACGTAGGTACCTACACAATAAAATAATACTCAAACATTCAAATACCTACCTACATACACATGCGTTTATGTTTCACATCTTATGGACTAACTGCAGGGAGCTGTTCAAGGTAGAACAATGCCCGTTTTAATTCATTTACTTTAATTTATATTAAAATAGGACATCCCTAACTTCTATTATTGATATTCGTCACGACAGAAGGCGGGGCCGCGTGCCGTCGCTCCTGCCGCCGCGCGCCGACGACGCTCTCACCTCACATGCATTTTAAATCAACTCCATGTCACATATATGCTTTGAATACCTAACTACTGAAGCTAGTTCTGACGTCAATGGCAGTTGCTGTTTCTGAATTACACGTGAGAAATAATAGCACTGATTCAGTTTTTGAAAGTGAAATGTTTCGAGCCTGTTTATTTGTGAAAATAGCGCACTGCTTACTGGTACGTACGAGGTACGCTCGAAACTTGACAGATTATTCTTAATTCTTCATTGAAATTTAGGTACATGAAAAAATCATGCGTATACGAATTGAGGTAAAGATTGGGAGAAGCCCCTGTCCAGCAGTGGATTGCGTTGCGATAGCGTGCACCGAAGCGAGCGAAGTATTATACGAGCACATAGAAGATGGGGAACGAGTTTCTCTAGTAAGATAAATAGGTACTAAAAAAATATATAGTCACGAGGTAAATTATGCGTCAAGTTCAAGTACTCTACTGAAGGAAAATTTTATATATTTGAATTAAGACCTGTTACGCATTTTTCAATATTATCCAGTCACGTGCGGAAGGATGGCAAACAGCAACGACCATGTTTCAAAGTTTTGACTGAAATTATTAGGCTCTAAATAGTTTCAACGTCGTGAGGAAACCGGCATGTCCTAGAACTAAAAATTCGAAGACATCATCTACTTACCAACACGCACTAGGCCCGCGTGGTGGATTACGGCCCACTCCCTCTCACCGAGAGGAGGCCTGTGTCCCAGCAGTGGGAACATTATAGGCTGATTATGCTAAATAGTTTAGATATCTAAATAGATTTTTGTAGTTTTCCGGGGGAGGCACCTACCTTTAAAAGATGTTCTGAAGATCTACCCCTAATAGTCTCGCTATAGATACAATTATAATTTTCTGTATCCCTAATAGTCTCGCTATACATACAATTATAATGTTCTGTACCCCTAATAGTCTCGCTATAGATACAATCATAATATTCTGTAACCCTAATAGGCTCGCTATAGATACAATTATAATGTTCTGTATCCCTAATAGGCTCGCTATAGGTACAATTATAATGTTCTGTAACCCTAATAGTCTCGCTATAGATACAATCATAATGTTCTGTACCCCTAATAGTCTCGCTATAGATACAATCATAATGTTCTGTACCCCTAATAGTCTCGCTATAGGTACAATTATAATGTTCTGTAACCCTAATAGTCTCGCTATAGATACAATCATAATGTTCTGTACCCCTAATAGTCTCGCTATAGATACAATCATAATGTTCTGTACCCCTAATAGTCTCGCTATAGATACAATCATAATATTCTGTAACCCTAATAGGCTCGCTATAGATACAATTATAATGTTCTGTAACCCTAATAGTCTCGCTATAGATACAATCATAATGTTCTGTACCCCTAATAGTCTCGCTATAGATACAATCATAATATTCTGTAACCCTAATAGTCTCGCTATAGATACAATCATAATATTCTGTAACCCTAATAGTCTCGCTATAGATACAATCATAATGTTCTGTAACCCTAATAGTCTCGCTATAGATACAATTATATCGTTCTGTACCCCTAATAGTCTCGCTATAGATACAATTATAATATCCTTTACCCCTAATAGTCTCGCTAAAGATACAATTATAATGTTCTTTACCCCTAATAGTCTCGCTAAAGATACAATTATAATGTTCTTTACCCCTAATAGTCTCGCTATAGATACAATCATAATGTTCTGTAACCCTAATAGGCTCGCTATAGATACAGTTATAATGTTCGTTACCCCTAATAGTCTCGCTATAGATACAATTATAATGTTTTTCCCCCTAATAGTCTCGCTATAGATACAATCATAATGTTCTGTAACTCTAATAGGCTCGCTATAGATACAATTATAATGTTCGTTACCCCTAATAGTCTCGCTGTAGATACAATTATAATGTTCGTTACCCCTAATAGTCTCGCTATAGATACAATTATAATGTTCTTTACCCCTAATAGTCTCGCTATAGATACAATTATAATGTTCTTTACCCCTAATAGTCTCGCTATAGATACAATTATAATGTTCTTTACCCCTAATAGTCTCGCTATAGATACAATCATAATGTTCTGTAACCCTAATAGGCTCGCTATAGATACAATTATAATGTTCGTTACCCCTAATAGTCTCGCTATAGATACAATCATAATGTTCTGTAACCCTAATAGGCTCGCTATAGATACAATTATAATGTTCGTTACCCCTAATAGTCTCGCTATAGATACAATCATAATGTTCTGTAACCCTAATAGGCTCGCTATAGATACAATTATAATGTTCGTTACCCCTAATAGTCTCGCTATAGATACAATCATAATGTTCTGTAACCCTAATAGGCTCGCTATAGATACAATTATAATGTTCGTTACCCCTAATAGTCTCGCTATAGATACAATCATAATGTTCTGTAACCCTAATAGTCTCGCTATAGATACAATTATAATGTTCGTTACCCCTAATAGTCTCGCTATAGATACAATCATAATGTTCTGTACCCCTAATAGTCTCGCTATAGGTACAATTATAATGTTCTGTAACCCTAATAGTCTCGCTATAGATACAATCATAATGTTCTGTACCCCTAATAGTCTCGCTATAGATACAATCATAATGTTCTGTACCCCTAATAGTCTCGCTATAGATACAATCATAATATTCTGTAACCCTAATAGGCTCGCTATAGATACAATTATAATGTTCTGTAACCCTAATAGTCTCGCTATAGATACAATCATAATGTTCTGTACCCCTAATAGTCTCGCTATAGATACAATCATAATATTCTGTAACCCTAATAGTCTCGCTATAGATACAATCATAATATTCTGTAACCCTAATAGTCTCGCTATAGATACAATCATAATGTTCTGTAACCCTAATAGTCTCGCTATAGATACAATTATATCGTTCTGTACCCCTAATAGTCTCGCTATAGATACAATTATAATATCCTTTACCCCTAATAGTCTCGCTAAAGATACAATTATAATGTTCTTTACCCCTAATAGTCTCGCTAAAGATACAATTATAATGTTCTTTACCCCTAATAGTCTCGCTATAGATACAATCATAATGTTCTGTAACCCTAATAGGCTCGCTATAGATACAGTTATAATGTTCGTTACCCCTAATAGTCTCGCTATAGATACAATTATAATGTTTTTCCCCCTAATAGTCTCGCTATAGATACAATCATAATGTTCTGTAACTCTAATAGTCTCGCTATAGATACAATCATAATGTTCTGTACCCCTAATAGTCTCGCTATAGGTACAATTATAATGTTCTGTAACCCTAATAGTCTCGCTATAGATACAATCATAATGTTCTGTACCCCTAATAGTCTCGCTATAGATACAATCATAATGTTCTGTACCCCTAATAGTCTCGCTATAGATACAATCATAATATTCTGTAACCCTAATAGGCTCGCTATAGATACAATTATAATGTTCTGTAACCCTAATAGTCTCGCTATAGATACAATCATAATGTTCTGTACCCCTAATAGTCTCGCTATAGATACAATCATAATATTCTGTAACCCTAATAGTCTCGCTATAGATACAATCATAATATTCTGTAACCCTAATAGTCTCGCTATAGATACAATCATAATGTTCTGTAACCCTAATAGTCTCGCTATAGATACAATTATATCGTTCTGTACCCCTAATAGTCTCGCTATAGATACAATTATAATATCCTTTACCCCTAATAGTCTCGCTAAAGATACAATTATAATGTTCTTTACCCCTAATAGTCTCGCTAAAGATACAATTATAATGTTCTTTACCCCTAATAGTCTCGCTATAGATACAATCATAATGTTCTGTAACCCTAATAGGCTCGCTATAGATACAGTTATAATGTTCGTTACCCCTAATAGTCTCGCTATAGATACAATTATAATGTTTTTCCCCCTAATAGTCTCGCTATAGATACAATCATAATGTTCTGTAACTCTAATAGGCTCGCTATAGATACAATTATAATGTTCGTTACCCCTAATAGTCTCGCTGTAGATACAATTATAATGTTCGTTACCCCTAATAGTCTCGCTATAGATACAATTATAATGTTCTTTACCCCTAATAGTCTCGCTATAGATACAATTATAATGTTCTTTACCCCTAATAGTCTCGCTATAGATACAATTATAATGTTCGTTACCCCTAATAGTCTCGCTATAGATACAATTATAATGTTCTTTACCCCTAATAGTCTCGCTATAGATACAATCATAATGTTCTGTAACCCTAATAGGCTCGCTATAGATACAATTATAATGTTCGTTACCCCTAATAGTCTCGCTATAGATACAATCATAATGTTCTGTAACCCTAATAGGCTCGCTATAGATACAATTATAATGTTCGTTACCCCTAATAGTCTCGCTATAGATACAATCATAATGTTCCGTAACCCTAATATGCTCGCTATAGATACAATTATAATGTTCGATAATGTTCGTTACCCATAATAGTCTCGCTATAGATACAAAACGCGCAATATGTACCTACCATTATTACTCCATGCATCTATTAAGTATTTAAACTCTTTCAGTCTTATTACAAAAAACTAAATAAACCTTGATTTAAACCTGTGCTACGAAGTCCAGGCTTATCTGCAGAACCATGGTCTAAATTTGTCCGTATTACCAAACTTCAAAAAACCGTGGTCTTCTTAGTGCCGTCATTTGAACCATTGTCATTGTAACAACCACAGAGTAATACAAATATTATTCGTTCACCATGTTATCATTCTATTGCAACGTTCCGTATGCTCAGAAATGAAAACTTTTTGTTAATACGCTAATAATTATTATGATGTTTAGGAGTGTTAAAAATATTGAGAGTGTTAATTTGCATGGAATATTAGTTATTTCGTCGATTGCAGTTTTGTTTAGGTTTAAGCACATGACTTAATGTCGTATTAAGTACTAATAATACATCTAGGTACGTGTAACGAAACGTAAAATTTTCGCGCATTATATGAAACCATAACATTAAACAAAACCATCGCAAGTTGAACAAAGTTCATTTAGCTTTGGAATTTTTAAGTTATCGAAGTTTCTAATAGAGCAATTGCCTCTTTGTACAGTATTACCTTCTATAGTAGGTAATTTTAATATCATATTGTGATGGACCAACAAAAGAAAAAACGATCTGAGATTGGAGTACCGAGGAAAAAGTAAATAAACATAAATTACTTCGATTAACTTGAAATCAGTGATTAATTGATTTAATTTTAATTTATTTGATTGATTCGAACACGATTTATGTTGTGTCGGCGTGGCGGCGTTCCCAACAACTCAGCGGCTTCAATATCCTCAATATCAATTAAATCGACCATGTTAAGATCCATTTTCGGGTAAAAACAACACAACACAATGAAAAAGATGCTATAAAATACAAGAGAAACTTTGACTGATACGATTTAGACCATAGTTTGATCGTTTAAACTAGGGGCCGCCGAGGTTTAGCGTTAGACCATGATGGAACGCAGAAACTAACTATTTGTAATTGTGAATACTTAATTAAATGAACAGAATATTTACTTGCGCCCAACAATATATATATATTTTTTTTTTTAAAGAAAACGATGCCCCACACTAGGAATTTCTCCTGTATCGTGGGTGCGTTTACAAACATTTAATTAAACTCACATACACAAACAGCCAGACCCGGAACAACTACTTGGCACGCTTGCTTGCAGGCAGAATACTAGGTACAGTGGCTTTTAGGCTATCAGATGTTAAGTACCTTTGCAATAACAACGTTTTTCTAGCAATTACTTACATGTTTGGTTTGATTTGTTTTGAATAGTTTTTCAATAAATATAATTGAAGACAAAAGTTATTCTTAATTGTATTGATGCTAGTATTCCTTTTCTTTGCCACTCTCACACAAAACTCTATAGTGATATTTAGGCATAGATAAAATATTGATAACAGAAGGTTAGACCTACCTACTGCTAAAATAATGTTATTATAATGTAGGTTCCAATTTATAGTTCTCTTTCTATAGTCTCTTCTCTACAACAAAATCAAACGTTACTTTATTAAAAGTAAGTAGGTATCAAGGTGTTACAAGGCCTTTCAGCAAGCCGTCAACTACGCATTCTGCACATCAAACTAAGTAACAAGTACGCACATTATTGCAGCTGGGAAACGACTTTTATTTTTGGTGTGATAATTTGTATTTGACGGTAGTGCGAGTCGTAACGCTCGCACAACATTGGGCTTATGTTATGGGTGCATGCGACGGTGCAGGGATCGTGCGAGTATTTAAAGTTAACTTATAACACAACTTTAAACTAGTTTACGTAAAAAAACATAAAAAAAGATGGAACTTTGACCTTCAATATCTCCGTAACCAGTAGGTTCCCAGGTGTGGTCCAATACAAAAGAAAATATCATGGTAACGGGAAGAACAAGTGACTCTAGATTACACCCGTTTTATGTAATCAGGAAGGTACCTACATATGTTTAGGTACCGCAGAGAGATTTTGAATCAGTTTCGTATGTTAAACGTGATAGTATTAGGTATCTATCATTGGAAAAACCTAGTAGTTTCGAAACCAATTATTCCTAAATTCTACGTAATTATTACAAAAGTAAACTATGCAATATTTGTTATATACCTAAATAAATAATAATAATAAAACCCTACGTCTCTTTGCTTCGTGCTACAACATCGCAACGCCGTAAGTGTAGGTACTAATACTTCGCACTTGTCAGGTTTATTGCAGAACATTTTACAGCTTTAACAGTAAATCTTACATAGGACCTCCTTTTAAGTAAAAGATATACCTGTGCTAGGAGATCCCACTCTTCAATGACAAATTATGAAATGGTGAAATGGTGTACAAAAGCAAATAGAAATTAAACGAAACATTACAAGTAAAATCTCAAACTAAACAAGAAGACTTGAACTATAACTGAAAAAAAAGAGAAAGAAACTTAAAGATATATTCTAAAATAGATAAAATAGTGTGAGTGTGTGTGAGCATGTGGGTGTGTGCGTCTGTGCACCATGTCAACTCAACGATGCAGCGATGCTTGCAGCAATAATTCAATGTCAACATAGGTCTTCAGTTTTGCCATTGAACTATTGCCTTTTTGCAGTTTTTAGTATTCATAGGACAGATGTTAATTATGTTATTATTTATGGCAGCGTAATTTGTATTGAATTGTCTTCTCTAAAATACCTATATTTATATCGGAAAGCACACTGTAATGCAAAATGAGCACGACTACTCGTTAGCGTTACGCACAAGATACGGTCACGCTCAACTGTTCCAGTGCCAATAGTGCCAATGAGAACAGAAGCGCTGACTCACGCTGAGCGATGCCCTCGGGATACGGGAGTTCACTTCAATATGTCTATTTGCAGCCACACACATCCCGGTACTTACACCTTTAAAATATTTTTGTTGGTGAACGTATATCTTCTGTCTGTAGTATAAAACTTACAAAAAAAATACTAAATGTTGGTCTGTGAATCGTCCACAGCTGACGCAACGCTCGTGTGGTGGTGGTGGTGCGTGGTGGTTGAGCCGAGGACAGAACAGCGCTCAGTCATAAAAGCGCGTTGTTATCGCGGGCCCGCGGCAAACATAGCGCCGCCTCCAAACTCCCCGACCCCCGACAAATACTCACTCAACAGAAGGTCAACAGTCTGTGCTGACGTGATTAAATAACCATCCGTGAAAGAGCATTTGAGTAGTTCGACCGTTGAGCTGAGTATTATGTCCAAAGCTTGTTCGTCAAAAAAACGTTCCAACGAGCTCCGCCCTTTTGAATCAACTTATAATTTAGCTGTGTAGCTTTTAGCTCGCAATGGAATTTCGACAAGCTCCTGAAAGTTCGGTTTAGATTAGTCGCTAATGAGTGCCAGAGGCCGCGGTCGTTACAAACTATAAAGTTCACTTGTAGCTGAACACGGAACGTCATAGATGCCTGCAGCTAATGAGTGCCAGAGGCCGCGGTCGTTACAAACTATAAAGTTCACTTGTAGCTGAACACGGAACGTCATAGATGCCTGCAGCTAATGAGTGCCAGAGGCCGCGGTCGTTACAAACTATAAAGTTCACTTGTAGCTGAACACGGAACGGCATAGATGCCTGCAGCTAATGTTCTTCTGTCCAGCCTTGACTTGATGGACTTGAGGCTGTTGGCAAGAAATGTCCAGTAAATATGCCACCAATAAAAATGAACGATGTCCCGAGTCGTCGGGTACATCAGTATAGATACTTCGGTCATTTGATTGCTGACAACCTTAAAGATGATGCTGATGTTGAACGGGAACGCAGAGCATTGGCGGTACGGGCGAACATGTTGGCACGTAGGTTCGCTCGATGTACAGAGGCGGTCAAACATACGCTATTTAAGGCATACTGCACATCTCTGTACTCGAGCGCCCTACGGGTCAGCTGTATCAAACGTGCCGCCGCACGTTGCTGCGCATCCAATACTATAACGCCTTCAGGGCACTGATGCCACGTTACTGCAGTGCATCAGAGATGTTCGCAAAAGCCCGAGTCGACAGCTTCTCAGCTATCGTACGGAAGAAAAGTGCGTCTCTGTTAGCCAGATTGCATGGCAGTGGCAACAGCCTCCTGAAGGTGATAGCTGACAGGCTTGATGAGAGCCCCATAATGGGACATCTCATCAAACCAACACCGTCTGTCGTAGTGTATAAGTATTAACATAGATCATAAGCCACATTGTTTCTAACATACTAGTATATAAGTACTACAATATATTGTTACTAACATCTTTTATGTATTTTTTGTTTTTGTCAGTGTGGGCCTTCTCTTGTCTGTCAAATAAATAAATAATCATTATTATTTAAATTCCGTGATTACGCATGTAACAACCTGCATCCTTTCTATATCGGTCACTATAGTGTGCTACAACTGTTACGTTACTGTACCGTGTAGTGAATCTTCTGCGACCGCATGGTGAGGTGGTTGAGTTCGGAGCTGTTACTCGTACATGGCACGTATGTGTTGTGTGTTGTGTGGGCACAGGCAGAGTAAACGGAGCTGCGTGTTAGGGGCGCGCGTGTTTACCCGCCGCCGCCGCCGCCGCAATATGCCTCGATATAATAATTAATGTTCTTATCATAAAATACACTTCCTAAACGCTTCAAATATTGTATTGGTATGGAAGGTCCGCGCAGCAGGAGTTCATGTAGCGTATGAGGCAAATTGTGTTCATAAATGATGTGTTAGTAGGTACTCACCTACCTACCTACTGTGGTTTTCATTAACAATAATTTGTAATTAACTTACTATTTTTATTTAGTTACTTAGTTATAAATCTTAATTAGGTACAAGAAACAAGCTTACACTAAAATATATAGTATATTATGTTGTACAAGTACATAATTTAAAAAAAAGTGGATGAGCTCATTGGGCATCAAAAGATTCGTCCGCATCGCTGTCAATGGGAAAAATGCCCAAAAGGCTGGCAGCGTTGCCATGTGAAGAGCCGACCAACCGCTTGGTGATGTCTCGAAATACTCGATGACCACTCGTACCTCAAGGCCCTAGTGTTTCAACCCCAAACGGCCAAACTTAAAGCTCTCAATAAGGTTGTTATATTTGTGTCGTATGAGGTTTTCTGCTCCTGACGCAGCCGCCCCAGCACAGACAGCCGTGCTAGGAAGATGGGATGGCACGGGGGTGTCGACCCTGGAATACAATTACCAAAATGTTTTTTATATAAATTTGCTAGGTATTTATAGCTTGGCCAAAGAAGACACCGAGCTATGATCGAGATTTGTAATTGATTATTATGTAAACTTAATCTTGAAAAGAAGAGTAGGTATTAATAGTAAAGTTGTCACAAATAGGCGGTGCGTGAAACCTGCGTTGGCAATGGACTGAGGCTGCTGCGTGGTCCCTACCACTCGACGACACAACTCGCACAGGCGACGCGATGTAAAGTTGCGTGGTCCCTACCGCTCGACGACACAACTCGCACAGGCGCGTAGGCGAAGCGATGTTATGTTTTGTTTGAAATATAAATGATGGAAACGGTCGCCATACCTTCAGTAGGTACCTACTGTCTCCACATGAGCTGTTAGTTTATTCACTCGGTTGGAATTGCATATTTTAATTTAAAGACTCCTAATTATTATTTATTTTCAGGTAGAAGAGTACATAGGTGTGTACTAACATAACACATTGCGTACCTATGTGTTCTGTTAGTATAATGTCTGCTTAAGAATATCCGCCTTTCCACAGTCGGCGCCGGTGCAGGCGCTTGTTCTCTATTAGTCGTGTACTTCCGCCGCCGCTCTTCCGCTCCAAAAACGATGCCTTCTCGTTTACTTAGCCGTCTGTCTTCAAATGACACACACTTTATTTGTAACACCCTAGTTTCTTAGAGACACCTTAGTCCCTTTTGAGTAAGCGTACCCTTCTTACATAACGACACATACCTAATGGTGAACATTGGTCGCAGGTGAAGTATGGAGAACGTGGCGCAGATAGAGCAACAAGACGCGCGCAACTGCGTGGAGGCGCTGGAGCTGGTGAAGAGTGAGACGCGCTCCGAGCAGGAGCAGCAAGGGGGCGAGGGGGGCATGGAGGGAGACGAACAGCAACAGCAGCATCAACAACAGCTGGTGACTGTAGGCACACCGCGCGAGGCGTCGCCCCCCGTCCACTCGCAGTCCGTCATCACGTCGCGCCGCGCCGTACGCACTATCACCACCGCCGGACACATCACCACCGATGAGCCCGGCGAGCTCGCGGACGACGGAGTCAAGGACGAGCCACCCGAGCCACCGGCGTTAGATGACGCGCAGCTGCAGGTACAGCACTACGCCGCCAAGCTGGAGGAGGCAGAGGCGCGCGAGCAGCAGCACTACGACGACGAACGCTTGCGTCTGGCGGAGGCCGAGACATCACGCTACCTCGCCTTCAAGCCCGAGCCCTACCGTGCGCTGCCTTCGCCCGGCGACAAACGCGCGCCGCCACAATACGCGCGCCCACCGCCGCGCTCCACCTACCCGCGGGGCCTGGCGCTGCGCTACGGCGCGCCGCACCACGTCATCGTAGCGCAGGACGGCGAGGGCGAAGAGGCCGCGCACGACGCCTTCCTGCACAAGGACAAGGAGCAGATGCAGTACGCGGGGGGCGAGACGGCGCCCGACGCCCGGCAGTACGCCGCCGTGCTGAGCGAGCAGGCCACGTCCTCGCTGGAGATGATCCAGACCACGGCGCTCAACAACCAGCAGGCGGTGGGCGTGGCCTATCAGCAGGTGAAATACGAGGCGCGTGGGGAGGGGGAGCCGCGGCCGACCACGTACGCAAGCCTGCAGCCTGTGACGTCAGTGCACGGTGGATACGCTTACGCTGGACAGAGCCCGCAGTACGCAGGGGGAGGGTACGGCGCATACGCCGGCGGAAGCAAGGAGCTGCTGACCCTGTACGGAGGCGGGGCCGGTGGCGCAGCAGGTGCGGGGGGCGCCCGGGGCGACGAGTCGCCCCCCGGACAGCTGCTGTACCGCAGCGACCCCACGTTGTCCTCGTCGTCACTAGCACGCGGCACGCACGTCGTGTACGGCCCAGTGGTGCCGCAGTCGCAGGCGGTGTACGAGACGCCACCAAGCCCTAACTCACAACAGGTCAGCTTACACACTTCTCGATATAGTTTTGGATTGTTTGCAAATGGTGTATAATGTGCTGTTGTATCGTCAGGTGACGCTGTACACGCACGGTAACACAGTACAGTACAAGGTGGGCGGCGAGCACTACCTGGGACAGGGCGGCGGCGTGGAGTACGTACCCGTGTCCGGCTATGAGGGCGGGCTACTGGTGGAGGGCTACCCGCCGCCAACGCAGGCCTGGCCCGCGCACAACCTGCTGTCCATCGACGAGGGCTTCGACCCCAGTAAGTGACCCGCGAGTCTGAGCGTTACGTCTTGAAACGTTATGTGTAGCAAGCGAGCTAATGTGCGTGTGTCGCAGGTATGGCGGGAATGGGCGAAGTGAAGGAGTGCGTCAACTGCGCGGCCGCTACCACGCCGCTGTGGCGCCGCGACGGCACCGGCCACTACCTGTGCAACGCGTGCGGTCTATACACACGCATCAACGGCGTCAACCGGCCGCCGCTCAAGGGACAGAAAGCAAAGCCGCAACAGGCATTGGTAAGCATTAAATTGACGTTTTAGGGAGTTTGTCTTTATATCACAATGTAGATCCATTAATATGTATTTCACTGATGCTTCCTGCCCAGCCGACGAATGGCAACCGACGCGTAGGAGTGACGTGCGCCAACTGCCGGACGTCCAACACCACTCTGTGGCGGCGCAACAACAACGGCGAGCCCGTCTGCAACGCGTGCGGCCTCTACTACAAGCTGCACAACGTGAGTTCACAGGAGCTTGTCAGCGATAGACCAGATAGTAGCGTATCGTGCGATTGTGCATCGATTACAGCGGTTATGCTGATTAGACACCGCGCAGGTATCTAATCGGCGCTGCAGTCAGTTATCAGGGAACTCCTCGGCAAATATTGGGTCTGTATAAAAAATCAAAACACAGGGTCTCATCTAATCTCGCGAGATAAAACGCGGGGCTACCGACTGATAGAGAATTATCATCGTGCGACCACGAATATTCATAATGAGATAAATAATCTTTTATCAATTATCTCCTCACGAGTAGATACGCTTGTTTAAAGGATGATAGGCCCGCGCGGCGACAGATTACGAGGAGTTCCCCCGTCTGAGTGTGATGACGTGTGCGCAGGTGAATCGGCCGCTCAGCATGAAGAAGGACGGCATCCAGACGCGCAAGCGCAAGCCCAAGAGCATGGGGGGTGGACATGGAGGCGTGGCGCGGCCGGGCGGCGGACCGCTGGCGGGTGAGTACGCGCCCGCGTGGCCGCGCGGCCAGCTGTGACGTCACGACTAACCGTGTGGTGTCCGCAGTGGACGCACACTCGCACAAGGTGCTGCCCCCGCTGTACGCAGCGGTGGAGGGCGCGGGGGGTGCGGCATCCGCTTCGCTACTGCTGCTGCCCACCGCGCGCCACTCGGCCGAGATGTGAGTACATGCGACGAGCCCTTGGCGCAGACGACCTGACTATGCACTGCTTCCCAGTCTTCTTACGCGCAACAGTGCGGGAGTATGACTCGGCTACTCTGATGTTCTTTGATGACATCATTAGTCCACGATTTCCTCACTGGTATGCTCCCGCTTCGTTCACATCCTCTACCCACACTCCACTGCTCCTCTCGCCAGTATCTTCAGATCTGCCCGTCGTTGTTTCGCCCTCCAAAACTCCTTGTTTGCACGCTCTGCTCTCAGCTTCACCTTCCGGAGATCTGTCTTTACGTTTGTATCTTAACTATATCTTTAGTACTGCACATCGGCTTCCCGCACTCTGCCACCTACTACTTTCTGTCAAATCTTTAAGATGCACCTCAATGTAAGGAAAACATAGGTAGGAAATGGTATATGCGGATAGTTTCTAACTGTTTTCATTTGTTTTGGTGACACGTGACCCATGCCAGGTTCTGTCGCATCATGAAGACAGGTAGCAACGTCCGTAGTGTGCTCCGGAACTGGTAAATACTGTTAATGACAGTGTACTATCATTTGCAGTCTTATTTTTTTGCGAAGACGTCTTTTATTTGCATTTGTGTAACGTTATCTCAAGATTGTGTGCAGTACTTCCACGCACTGATACTGAACTGTAATACAGTTATTTACCGGTAACTGTGACTTGTGGGTTTTGGTTAGTAGTAAGATATACATAATGTACCAGGTATAGAGGCTCAACTCCTTACAATGCCAACGACGAAGAATGTGGCAATACTCCCAATCGATTTCTAAACAAGTAGGTCTGTATGTTCGGTCTCTATGATTGGCAAGCCTGTCGTTTTGACCGTGTTCATCAAAACAAAGTAATAAAAGTTGAGTCGGCTACGCTCTGGACCCTGGTTCCACTGTCATGTCAGTTAAATCAGGGCCCTGGTTAGTCATAAAAAATCGAGCAAATCGGCAGGACAAGATTCGATGCAGTAATATACTACCATCATTGTTATCTTCATGTTCTTGTTGATGCCTTATAAGGAGTGGAGTCCTACGTGCTGAAACCCCGAAACGTGTTGGTGACGTGCGAGTTGTGTTGCAGGGTACCAGCGCTAGACCGCGGCGCGCCGCACTACCGTCCGCCGTAATGTGCGCCCCGAGCGCCCCCTGCAGTGCTCATAGCCTGGTAGCACAACGCGGCCGCCGAAACCTTCACTTGCTACCGATCGCAACATCACTTGACTTGCAATTACTGTCTCATTAGATCAACTCGACTATAATTTGAAAAAAACACCGTTTAACAAGGGTTCGGTAGCGACGCGGACATAGGTCTCAATAATTTATTATGTTTCTCCCATCGCAGCTGTGTACCGAAGTATCACGGAGTAGTACCGCTTGCCGCAGTGTGGTCGGCTAGTTCTGCAGGCGCTGTGGAAACGATCCGTTACCATCCATCACGAACATTGAGATAGGGCGCGGCTGGCCCCGCCACCACCGCGCCACCACCGCGCCGCTGCATGTAATCATCATAATTATACGTGTTGAACCACCGCTTTAGTAAAGTTGGTGTTGTGGGTGTTCATGTACCCTTTGCTAAATGTATAGTGATTTAATGTTTCACTTGTAACTTCGGTGCCTGGCCTCGATAACGTAGCTCGTACATATAGGTACGGCCAACACTTTGTCTAAAAGTGAAGAAGTGACGGCTTTAATGTCGAGTTTGTGTCGCGGTATATTGGTGGTGTGTATATTTATTTTAAAGTTGCCGCGACATAGGTGTCACCCACGCAATTGACCAAAAAACTTATATATACATAAGTTGCAAGTCAAGTGACGGTAGTAGTGCGCGTCAAAGAGAACATTCAGTGGAGCTGTAGTCTGGAGAGTGTAGATAACGCAGCGCTTGTACCATATAATTACGTAACTAGTAATACTTAGATGTAACAGACGACGAATTTACTATAATAATATATTGTTGTGACTGTGTGCATGTGTGTGTGTGTATGTTGTGCCCGGGTACGTGTGTGTGTCAGTTTGTTCAGCTAATTAGGTTTACATATTTATATTTTGATAACACTGTTTAAACTGTTATAACATAAGAGTTTACAAAATAAGCAGCAAATAAAAACTATTGTTGCCTCTACGATTATGTGATATTATTATCTTTTCCAATGTCATCCTTTCATTCCTTTCCCGAAGTATACCTTCTCGGTTCGACTCAAAGTTGACAAAAGAGTCTGTTCTCAAAGATGCTTGGAAATCTGAGCATTATTTTGACAACCTCATTCGAGATAAATCGGAATTGCTGTACTGGCCAAATATATTTTTTGTATGAAAATCCATATCTGTCGTGGTTTAAGGTTTAACGCATGGTATAATAATATCATATTATTATACCATGGTTTAACGGACCAATAATTTACACATAAAACTCATATCTATCGTGTAATTTAAAAATGGAACGATCTATTATTCCGAAATATGGCAACCAAGGAGGTAACTTATCGAAGGTTTTATTTAAATTTCGATTTGGCTTGCAAGTAGAAAGCTGTTTATTGTAAAAAAAACCAAATGAACACTTTAACGCGGGAAAAATTATTGTTGTTCGTCATTGATTTTGAAAAGTAATGGTAAGTATTTTAATTTCCGCGCATTATTTGTGAAAAGTAGTTACTATACGAACCTTGGCCACAACTAGGCATTGATGGACTTACGTATGTGCGCCTTGGCTTTGCCTCGGCCCAGTTCGTCAATCAATGCCTCTTTTACTGGCCGCTGCAGTAATGCACTATTGTTTAAATAGTTACATTATAGGTTCTTGCGAACAAAGTTTTCTATAATCCCCTCACAGCCTTTTTTTAAGGGTCCGGTCGAAGTTCCTTGTAGGTATAAATAATTGTTTAAAACCTCGTTAGGGCTCTAACTCACGAGGTGGGAACCACATACTGATAATAATTTTATTGAGCCTTTATTGCCAGCCATACATAAATTACGTTTCAAATGGCCAGTATTGTAAAACGACCACTTCATAGGTAAATACCTAATATTACCCATCCAATTATGTGAAAGTAAGTACATACACACATCAAAATTAAATTACCAATATTAAAATTAAGTAGGTACATTCAATTAAATTAAGAGTACAAAACTACATGTCAGCATATTAGCGTCTTAGTATATATTATTAAATTAATTATTAAAAGGTAAAGGGCAGGTTTATTAGGCCTATAATTATAAAAAGGTTAATGTATACCAACCTATTTTTACCCTTTATCTACAGCAAGCAGCAGCATCTTATTCTTACAGCAAAAACATACCGACGACTATAAGGAACTTAATAACATAAGCATTGGGTACCTATATGAACCGTGATCACATCATCCGGTGTTGGATTAGAGAGTATCATTGTTGTGCCAGACGATTACATATATAAACGTACGTAGGTATATACCTACGTAGGTGAAACAACTGTTGTTTAATTTATATTAATTCCATTTTTGTTAAAACAAAAAACAAAAATCACTCAATAAACGATTTACGTGTCAAAAACGTAGTTGGAGCCTTTGTTTTTTACTAAAAGTTTTTCTAAATAATATATAATGTCACAGGCTCGTGGCAGGATATTTTCATTGGTTTTTTTATAAATAAAAAATAATAAAAAAAAAATATTTAATTCGGATAAGATAACTTATTCCTATGTTAGTAAACTTATATCTACTTGGAGACAAGGATGTTGTTCGAGATACATCTTCGAACAACATCCCCTAACAAAGGAGAGTCGTATCTCCCCGCTATAGCGTGAATGTGTGGCGGCTGATAGATGTCATGCTCACTCAAATGTCTCGCTGACGGTGGCGCGTGTGTTGGATCATTTAGCTCCCTTCAAAATGGAATGGTTGAGCTGAATGGTGCTCATCCATGCGTCATGTTCGTGAACGGGCGCTGTCAGTTGGGACTGGTCATCTCTTAGCCACCACGGCTTATTTTAATTATTTTATTATAGATTGTTTTGTTTGAATTTATATTAGATGTACACTGGACACTCAATGTGTACGTCTTATTTACATCGTTCTCACATATAATTATACCTATATACAAGATTATTGATGTAACTAATATTTATGTAACAATATAATTTAAAAGAGTGTCCATGGAGTTTCTTGCCCGTCCTTCTCCATAGGTACCTACTACGCTTTGGAATGGGCAACTAGCGTCATATTTCTGACCGACCGACCACTTGACAATTCAAAAGTGCTTTGAGTTTGAGTTTGAGATAGTCTTCAGGATGGTGTTGGAGCTGACCCGCACTCTACAAAGCAAAGAGGCAGATTTCTGTCTGACGATGGCATGGAAACCATCGACGTGTGCTTAAAGAAAGAAAGAAAATGCGTTTATTTGCGGTAAACATGACGCAAAAAATAATACAAAAAATATGAAAAGGTTGGGGGAAACATGCGTCACATCCACGCAAAACGGCTATCGCTCAGCATTATGCCGCGACTCTATGCAAGACAGAGCCCCAGCGCTGGTTTAAAGCGACAGCCGGCGCTGACGTAGTGACGTCGTCCGGTGAGGCAAACAATAGTTAGGACGCTGTACCAGTACAGCGTACTTACGAACGTTGCACTTAAATAAAAATAATATAACTAAATTTGAATGTTAAACAGAAATGTAAAGAATATTGACATACATGCTACGAGAATATCATCCTCAATAAACGTTTTACGCTTTATGGCAACATTTCAAAGCGTCTTATTTGACGTACCTACCTACACCCAACATACATATACCAAAGAAACGCTATGATGTATGAATGCTTGTGCAAACATACCTGATGCACTGCAGAATCGGGGCAGCCCCATCAATATCCTGAATCCGTTATTATACTGGACCCGTAGGGCGCTGATAGCCCGCTGAGTATAGTTGGTCCACAGGCTGCACGTGTAAAACACTTGGCAATAAGCTTTAAAAAGCGTTATTTTGACTTCATTGCTACAGCGTGCAAACCTGCGAGCCAACATGTTACATCGAACTGCCAGCGCCCTACGTTCCCTCTCAATATCCACTTGGTCACTAAGGTCGTCAGTTACATAATGCCCCAAGTATTTGAACTGGTACACTCGCAATATATCATTCCCATTCAGTTTAATCGGAGGCACATACTCAGGACATTTAGCACCGCCAGCCTTAAAGACCAATAACTCGCTTTTCTTGACATTATAAACTAGGCCATGCTCACGAGCATAGCCCTCACAACAACTCAGCAGCTCTCTAAGCGCCCTAACCGTAGGGCTCAGCAGCACCATATCGTCGGCGTAACTGATGTTGTTGACACTGATGTTACGTTATTCATTACATCAAAAATGTGTGAAAATAACGTCAGTCTTGTAGCAACATAGGTACCACTTGCTTGTATACCTACTTGTCATAATCACATTTAGTTTCGATTTCTCCGTCTTTATGCCTTTTTACCCTATGTATAAAAAAATAATCAAAATAATCTTGTAGTGTAGTGTAGACTCTAACGACTCTACCATACGACTCGCAGTCCGCATGGCGTATGATCGAGGTTATCTAATGTATCCACGATAGTTGTAACATAACGCAACAACACGCTCGGCACACTGTGCACTGGCGGCAGACGCGCGTGCAGCTTCTCACAGCCGGTGATGGTTAGAAGTATGATATAAAGCCGTCGGCCGTCGAACTCAAACTCAAAGCATTTATTTCAAATAAACCAATTACAGGCACTTTTGAATTGTCAAGGGGTCGGTCAGTCAGAAATATGAAGCTAGTTGCCCATTCCAAAGCGTAGTAGGTACCTATGGAGACGAACGGGCAAGAAACTCCATGGACACTCTTTTAAATCAAAATATTGTTACAAAAAAGTGGTTACATCATTCATGTTGTAATTATACATGTGAGAACGATGTAGAAAGACGTGCACGTTAAAAGCGTCCGTAATAAAAAGATAAAAACAATTCAGGAATCAAAATAAGCCGTGGCAGCTAAGACATGACCAATGCCTACTGACGGCGCCCGTTCACGAACATGACGTATGCATCAGCACCATTCAGCTCAACCATTTTGAAGGGATTTGAATGATCCAATACACACGCCACCACCAGCGACACATTTCAGTGAGCATGACATACTCTCAGCCGCCAGGGCACATTCAAGTCAATGAAAGACGAACCCAGTAAGCTTTATAGTGGGTACATAGTGCTCACACATGTGCTATGCAATTATACAATACTAAGAGATTGAATGCAAAGATAGGTTGTACAATCTTCATCAGCTCCAACATTATTTTCGAATGCTAATTAATTATTTTAAGCGCCCTTGTGGAGCAGGACCAGCCCTGAGCCAAGCATTTTTGTCAGCGATATAATCCCCCTACTTACGAGTATAATATGCTTGGCTGTATAGTGTGCGTTTTATACAAGATTTAAATTTCGTTTCATTCAGTTGGAGTATGTGGGGAGGTATTTTATTGTAACATTTTAAACAGTACCCCATGAAGGATGAGTCTACTTTAGCCAGTCTGAAACCTGTTTGAACTAATTGGTCCCTATTTCTAGTCCTATAATTGTGTCTTTCACCTCTTTTATTGAAAAGATTTAAATTTTTCCTTACGTACATGATGTTTTCATAAATATTGTCCGAGCAGTGGGACTCGCTGTTGTTGGAGAGGTGGATGCACAGTGCATGCTAGTTCGTCACCATTTATTGAGTGACTATTGTTTTATGCAATTAATTGAATTTTAACCTAATAACGAATTGTATTTTAACTTATTTTATGTTTTGTTTTTATTTAAATCTTTATTTTTTAATGCAATGGTTTAATTTATATTTGTCAATTTAATTTGTAGTGCTATAGATGGGAATAATTTCCTGAAATAAATGAATATTAAATTAAATTTAATAAATATATTGACAAGGTACCGTCATGATGTTAATGTCTTTAAACAGTTCCCTTAGAGAATCGCGCCTGCGGAGGCTGTATATTGCTCTGATAGCTCTTTTCTGCAGAATAAAAATAGACTCAATATCGGCGGCCCGTCCCCATAATAAAATACCGTAAGACATGATACTATGAAAATAGCTGAAATAGACTAGCCTCGCGGTATCTACATTAGTAAATTGACGGATTTTTCTTACAGCATATGCTGCTGAACTTAGCCGTCCTGCAAGAGATGTTAAATGAGGACCCCATTGCAGCCTTGAGTCTAGCGTTATTCCCAGGAAAACAGATTCATCGTAAATTCTAGTTTCTCGTTATTCAATACCTACTATGTCACAATCACTACTTTTAACATTCGGTAAAGCAAATCTTATGCATTTCGTTTTTTTCCCATTTAATACTAAATTATTAGCAGTGAACCAATTATGTACCTGCAGTAGGGCATTATTTACGTCGTCAAGATTTGATGCACGTCTATTTTATCTTAAAGATTAAAGAAGAATCGTCAGCAAATAACACCATTTGTGGTTAGTTTTTAAATAAATGGGGTAGATCATTAACATATACTAAAAAGAGGAAGGGAAGTAATATCGATCCTTGTGGAACACCCATTTGTACTTTTAAATGAAGTGAATGAAGTTCATTTAAATAAGATTGTACTAAGTATACTAAGCGCGAGTTTACCTAGTCCGTAATACTCAAGTTTTAAGAGCAAGGTTTCGTGATCAACGCAGTCAAATGCCTTGGAAAGGTCACAAAAGATCCCTATGGCATCTTGGGCCTCCTCCCACGCTGTAAATATGTGTTTTAATAAAGTGACACCGGCGTCAGTCGTACAACGTCCTTTGGTGAAACCATATTGCTGACCGTGTAAGATTTTGTTGGTGTTAAAATGTTTAAGCATTTGATTGAGCATTACCTTTTCGAACACCTTGCTGAATACTGGCAACATTAGTCGACAAGGACTACGCTTTGACTGTCTCATGCTAGTTACCTACATCAAGGACATAAACATAACTGGCGACATGTAGGTGTACCTACCAAACTCCCAATAGATACACCTACCTACATAAATGTGATTTTATATCGTTCATAAATCCAGCCCGCGAAGACGGGCCACAAAGTTGATTCGTGTTATCAAAGATTTATCAGTCATGATAAAAATAAACTCTCTATTGTGAGAGATATCCTATCTGCAGCGCCATCTATTTAATATGTCTTGAACTAATACAGCCATAATGTTACGACAAAATCGACTGAATGTACTTGCCATGTTTAAATAGGATTATAGGAACAGACTGCCAGAAATTATTAGAACTGTTAACTAATGATTTGTGCTACGTAAAGAGTCGGCTCGCGCCTCGCGGCAGTTCGCGTATTTTCACTCGCCGCCACCAGACGGCGCTCTTCACCGGCACACGGTAGCACACGAGCATGCTGGTAGATGGCGCTAGGAGTCGCAGTGAACGGTTGTATGTGCAGAGAAACCCGCGGAGTCGCGGGAAATGGACACCATGCTTAGCAAGAAGTTATTCTACAGGGTTACTGGTAACTCGACGTATTCCTTGCAGGACAACATAGTAGGGTTAAAATGCAACAAATTAAGCCAATTTTTTTTTTTTTTAATTTTTTTTTTGTTCACTAGACAACATTTTGTATGAAGTAACAGCAAAAATCACAAAAAAATAAATGTTTGCTTAATGATATTTGCCAAGGTTTCTGGCATTATTGAACTTTTAATTATGAACAAAGATCTGCTACGGCATCAACTATGATATTAAGTTAAATTTCAGTACAGTCGCGCTGTAAATCATTTTTAAATTGGCTCCAAATGATTTAATCTGGGAGTTTTCATAAAAATACTGAAAATGTAACTAACTCAAAAACAACTGAACTTCGGTAGAACATTTGGTGGCTTAATTTGTTGCATTTTAACCCTACTATGACGTCGTGCAAGGAATACGTCGAGTTACTAGTAACCCTGTATATGATCAATCCAATAACACTTATTATATCAAGGGTAGAGATTGAATGGAGATAAGTTTTTGAGACACAAGATTGTCACGCAGCCAAATTACCTGCATTGAGTATTTCTGAACAGAAAAACTGAATCAGCCGTTTTTTACCTAGCCTGCTATTCGAATCCGTTTCCTCACCACAGCCACATCATTAACTGAATGAACCTTTGGATGCAGACTGGCCTTATACCTTTCTAGAGACGTTAGAGAGTTGCGGAGTGCGAAAATATGATCCGACTGAGAAAAGTCACTGCTTGCTCCAACTAGATACAGTTATTATGTAATACTAAAAAAGAGGAGGTTCTTCATTCGTGTCAAATGTACACTACCGTGCAAAAGTTTGGAAGCACGCCTGTCGATGAGTTCTATATAAACAAATCTCACCGTGAAAGCTTGAATTGAGCTGTCATATAGATTTATCAGATTTTGCAGATTTATCACCTGCATGATTGGATACAACTTATCAGATCGAGCAGTAATAAATTTGAAGTGGTCGAAATGCGCAGTACCGACTTTTTGGATGTTTCTGCGCTGTTAAAGGGTCCTCTAGTGATAAATGATAAATGATTTTATTTCTGTTAGTAGGTTTTTACAAACAGTTTTACACGTCAATCATATTTTTTTTTAAACTAGATGAGGTCGTCGTTTCCTATCTGACTACTCTGAGAAGACAGGCCGAAATAAACTCAGAGGTCACCGTCTCTTTTAAAGTCCAGACAGAATCTTGGTCAGATCATGTGAAGGCTATGTAGATCAGTGTCTGAAATGGTATTTTGAGGAAAGAACCACACAGATTGAGTGGACCTGTCCAGTAAGTGCAAGCAATTGTCAGCAATCGTGCAGCTCAACTCAGAACTTCAGAAGCTCAACGATTCGACGAACAATACCAAAGAAAGGACATTTGAGTAGGCCGCATAAGTTACTCAAACTGCCAGATAATGATTACACTTAGAGAGAAAAATACAAAAAAAAAGCAATGACCAACATAGTTCTCACATTCACAATAGTTAAAATAATAACATAATACTTTACAAAGTAAATACTCTTGTCATAGTATATATAAAATTCATTAATGTCAATGTGTATATAAAAATCCGGACAATCATTGTGGACCATGCAGATTGGTGTCTGAAATGGACTTTTGAGAAAAGAACCAAACAGATTGAGTGGACCTGTCCAGACAGTGCACGCATTTGTCAGTAACCATGCAGCTCGACTCAGAACTTAAGGAGCTCAACGATTCGACGAACAATACCAAAGAAAGGACGTTTGGGTAGGCCACATAAACAACTCAAACTGCCAGAAAGTGGAACATTGTGAAACAAAGATGTAGAAAGGCGCCAGTTTAAATGGCTCGATAAAAAGTGGTTGCGCTATGATTCTGAATTTGGTTTAATCTCCTACAAAGACTGATTGGACACGGAATGTAAATTTTTCAAGTTAAACATGAAACGTCGAGTTTTTGCCATACCTGACACTATTCCTATTATATCGGTACAGCCCTTACCGATATCCAAAGAAAAAAAAGATGATCTGATGTCTTTACTCTCTTTAATACCCGATGTTTTTCATAGATTTTATTTAGATTTGCCTACTGTAAACAATATATATACGTAATACTGACCCTGATAATTTAGATAGTGAAGATGATGAGTAAATAGTTGAATATAAATTATAAATATAGGCTAGTATATAAATGATGCATAGTAAATATTTTACGTTTATAGAAGTAGCTTTTGTTTGTCAAATAAAATATAGTTTATAATGACATGTACTGTTCCTATACATTTAAGTCACAAGTACCTACTATGTACATGGTGTTCTTTGTAACTTATGTCACTAAAGTCGCTATTTATTATAAAATATATGTCAAATTATATTTAAATGCATGTTAGTATCAATTAAAAACATCTCAATATTCCAATAAATGTGAATTTATGGCTTAGCGTTATTTTTTTATATAGATTTTAGTTATTCCTGAAAAGTGTGACTTTTTTACTTATGTTTTTTTAGTCTGCCGACCCTAGTATAGTTAAAAACAATTGAAAAGGTAGCAATGACAAATAAGTTAATGATGTAATAGATACATGGTGCTCACCAACATTGTACAAGTATAAGATATTCAAATTTTTTAAAAACAAATCATAAGTCAGTATGTGAGTTAAAGTAATCACAGAACGTAAATCAATGTCATAAAAGTAATAAATTATACAATTATAGTAGCGACATGTTTGATTTTGTCTAGACTCTAGAATGTCCTATGGAGCTGGACCAGCACGTTTCCAAGCATTCTTATCTTGGATATAATCCTCTAATTTGTAATATACTTGTTTACACAGTGAACTTTTATATATCAGTTTGAAATTTTCTTTAATTCAATTGCAATATTATGACAAGGTAATCTGTTGTAACATTTAACACAGGGCCCAATAAAATATGTACTCGTATGTAGGTACTTTAGCTAATCTGATAAACGGTTGATCTATTTTATCTTTATATCTGGTATTAAAATTATGTCTATCACTTATTTTATTAAAAATGTGCAGATTTTTCTTACATACATAATATTTTCATAAATGAATTGGCACGTTGGTTGCCGTCATAATATTAATCTTTTTAAATGGTTCCCTGACAGATTCGGGGTGACGTAGATTACAAATGACTCTGACAGATTATTTTTGATACTGTTATTTAGCAAAAAATAATCCTTATGATGAAGCCTTTCGATCGGTATGATAAAGCTACAGGGTGATTATTTTTCTCGTGTAACGGGTTCGATTTCCGGTTCAACCATGTAATTGACGACACGTTTGGTGTAGTGGCTACAGTGGCTAAGTGTAGTCAGCGAAACCAAATGGTCCTGGGTTCGAATCCCGGTAGGGGCAAATGTTTGTATGATGAATATGGACATTTGTACCCGAGTCATGGATGTATATTTATAATATGTATGTATTTACGAAAAAAGAAAATGTATTTAAGTAGTGTATCAACCATCTGGTATCCATAACACAAGCCTTAATAAGTGCTTAACTTGGAACTAGATGGTGCTGTGTGCAATGTCAGACGATATTTATATTTATTTATTTATATTTTAATTATTATGAATGCAGTTTAAATAGTTTTTTTTTATATTCAAATAATGTCTTCTTTCAGTAAAATGTTCCATCTACAATATTCAAGGTACTTTCCCTCCATGTGGCACATCCGTGGGACGCCCTGTATATATACTAATAACACCCGCACGGGTCGATGGATCAGGTTAAGCTTCGCCTGCTGCAGTTGCCCCGTGGGTTGGTGACCTGTATCCTGTAAGTATATACCCCTCCGTGTCTCGGAAAGCACGTTAAGCCGTGGGTCCCGGCTGTCTTTCATTGATCTTTGACCATCGTTACGGGTCGTCAGAAGCCCGAAAGTCTGACAACTAGTCTTATCAAGGGTATCGTAGTACCCGATTATTAGATATTGGGTTGTGGAGGTCAGATAGGCAGTCGCTCCATGTAAAATAAAGGTATTCACCTGCACCTGGATAGATTGGAAGCCGACTACAACATAATTGGGAACACGTAGGCAGATGATGATATCAATTACACAGTTACACTGGAGCATCTGTTAATGGCGCAGCTTACGCATCATACGCACCGGTCCGTTGACTAGCTGTATGTAGTGTAGGTTCCTATCTACTTACCCAAATACCAAAACTAAGTTTAAATTAATATTTGTAAGTATTTTTTTGCAGAATAGGTAACCAGGGGCAAACGTCCTTTCTGCTAAACTAAATAAAGAAAATATTACATATTTGTATCGTAACGACCAACAATCATGTAGGTATACGACGAGTATGAAAGTAAGCAAAATATTTGCAAAATTCTGTTCAGAAGATTCTCTTAATTCCGTACTTCAAAGTGGGTATCTACACGAAGGTGCTCCTAAGTAGGTATAGGTACTATCTGGGCAAGAATCAGCCGCTTTTGTTTTATAAATTTTCCAGAAAACTTGCATGTTGAAACGGTTTTCATGATTGGTAAATGTTGCTGACATCTAATAATTGATTGATCCTGGCATACTAAAATCAAAATTACTTTTTGGGGAACATAATTTGCTAGGACACGTCGTTTTTATAGAAATACCTACATAGAAACCAGTAGTGTCGCGGGAACACGTCGCTTGCTACTGCTGCCTGCAGTCAGCTACGGACTTGTACTTTAAGTAGTACCTTTACAGTAGATATTTATATATATGCACGATCTTGATAAAATATTTGTTGGACAATGATTAAGATTATCACATCCGGGAAGTTTCAGCCGCTCTGTGGTTCGGTGTGCTGGTGATAATGCATTCCGAATGTACGATTGTAATAAAATAATGGGACGCCCCAGGCGAAGGGGCCCGTGGTGCGCGTCTACAGACACTTTTATAGAGTTTGTTACAAGTGTCAGCTAAACCTACCTGCAGCGACTAGCTTATTACTGTAACCTAATGATCAGATAGGCGGGAACTGCAGCAATCTCGCCAATAGAAACGTACGTGTTCTTTGATTTGAAGACAACTGGTCTTATGATTAGACAACACGGTGTGCCGAGAATAACTGAATTGAGTATGTTAGCGATTAATCGAAGACACCTCCCACCAGAGCAAAGCAGAGGAGGAGAGTCAAGTGCAGTACAAGCTCCGAGTGTGCTTCAACCTGCACCAGAAGCTGAGCGAGCAGAGCGTGCGGCTGAGCGGGCGTGACCAGCAGCTGCTCGAGCAGGATGCCGCTCTCGACAGCCACCTGCTCGAGCAGGCGGCCGCGCTCAAAACCGAGGTGTTTGACGCCGTGTACGCGTTCATCAACTGCCTCAAGAGGCCCGTGTGCTTGATCGCTCACAACGGATTCATATATAATTTTCCCATCGTCTTTTCAAATATTATTTCGATTCGATAGATAGGTATCCAGATTCCAAATCATGTAAAGTGTGTGGACAGCTTGCTTGCGTTTTATGATTTATTAGAAGCCGAAAATATTGGATACATAAGTGAACTAGATACGTCTTAAGATCAAAATACTTCTCAAGAGAAATAATTTTCTCAGTTAGTGAGAAACCCTTTCTATGCACCGCACGATTTTCCCGTGGATTCCTACATTTCCAGTTTTAGCTGACCTCGTAAAAGTAAGCTTATGCAGGAATCATATAGCTTGTTAAGTAGTCGTGCGTACCTACAAGTGTATAATTTTATTTTATTTTCGTGCCAACATTAATTATTAACATAACATGTGCAGGTGCACACAATCCAATAATATTTACTGTTGGCATGTACCTACCCGTTAGAACATTTTGGAGATACCTTTAGCTTTACAATCACGACAGGTACGTATTTTTAATTAAATATTGTTGCATGGTTTTAGACTTACAGTAAGCAATGCGTACAAAATGATGGCGTATACCTAAGACTGACATTATCTGTTGAAGGCGATAAGTTCTGGAGTCCTTAGACTGAAGAACTATAGAGTTTTGTTTCAAACGCGGCGTGGAGTGGTTTCAAGACATACAAAGAGAACTTCAATTCGCGACTGTATACTAGTGAATCCAAGTTATGTTTCAAGGTCTCTAAGAGTATACTCTTAGAGACCTTGAAACAACGTTATGTTATGTTATGTTTCAAGGTCTCTAAGAGTATACTCTTAGAGACCTTGAAACATAACTTGGATTCACTAGTATACAGTCGCGAATTGAAGTTCTCTTTGTATGTCTTGAAACCACTCCACGCCGCGTTGAAGTCGGATAGTGTATGGCGTGGCATATCAATACAAAATATCATATTATTAGTGAATAATACGACGTTCATTTGTTACGTGTTCATTATGCAAGAGAGGAGTTGTGTTGCTGAAGAGGTAGCTGCTTCTCGCGGCCGGAACACTTAGCAAACGGTGAACTGAGTAACCATTTACATTTATATAATTATAACCTCTGTTTATTTGCTGTATTTTTATGTAAAAAGTTATGTAATATTATTAATAGCCAACATTGATCTATGTTACCTTAGAGTATTAGATCTTTTCAGTGTGTATTCTGTCACCTATCGACACATAGGGAACGCCCAAATCATATTATTAGCATATCAAGTGACGAGTGCACATCGCGGCTGCTACCTGTACAGCCGCGCCGGCGGCGGCGCCGCAGTCGTTTAGTTGGTACATTGTGGGATTGTTGTGTGTCGCCGCTCTCATCCACATACATTATGAATTTATGATACATACACTCCTACTGAAATGCTTCGATTGATTTGTAGTGAAGGAGCGCAACATAAAACTAAAACATAGACTTGTACAAAAAACTATAGATAATGAGATATGTATGTAATACATATTTCAAAAAAAAACTATACATACTATGTATATATAACAATTTTCTTTAAATATGTTTCCCACACTAGGATTGTCTCCTGTATCGTGGGTGCGTTTACAAACATTTAAACTCACATACACAAACAACCAGACCCGGAACAACTACTTGTAGGTCAAACAAATATTTCTTCTGTGCGGGAATCGAACCCACGACACGCAGCGCAGCAGTCAATCGCTTACCCACTGCATCAACCGTGCCGTCAAAATTGTACAATTGTACTAATTAGCGAGGAGTGTCCGCGCAGCGCCACTGTAATAAACTGCAGCCGCTATCAGGTCACCTAGTTGTCAATAAGTAATGTGTGGTTAGTTATGGGGGGGGGGGGGGGGGGCAGTGCGCGCACGCACCGGGAGCGGGGCCGTAATCAACGAACGAAATTCATTAGCAGTCGCGACGGACGGCCGGATGGACAGCAGCCGCGCAACCACAATTGATATATTACACTTATACACGTATCGGTTAAATTGTCCGATCGATAAGTGGGCGTGAGACGCGGCCGGCAGTGCTCCGCTTGCGACCTCACATTGGCGACGCAATCTCGACCTTATCTCCTACCATTACAAATCAAAATTCTGGATCCAAGGATTCACTTTAGTCCTTGCGCACGAAGCTCTCCCGGCGCTATCGAAATGGTAAAAGGTAATAATATCATAAATGCCAATTGAGAAATGGTCTCTATTCATTAAAGTGTAGAGCTCCATTATAGTTAGCGGCTGCGGGCGAGTTCGGTGGTGCGCGGTGCGTGCGCGCAGCGCGAGGGGCTAATGTGTAACCGTTGTCGCGCGCTCGCCGCACTAATGCGGCCGGCGCCGGCGCCCGACTCACACAAAAATCTACAACATTCCTGCGTTTAGGTCGCGAGCCTTTATTCCTTTTTTATCGGATCATGAAATAATAGAATAGGTACAAAGCAGCCGCCACGCGCCCCCCTGTCCCCGCCCGCCCCGCCCGCCCCGCCCGCCCTCCGGGCCAGCGCGCCTTATCAGCACACTTCAAGTTATAATGCAGCTAGCTATGTTATACTGGTACTTGGTAGTTTTATTTATTTAAATGCGGCGGACTTCGATCAATTCCGTTTGTGGACACATGTTAATGTTATGCAGTCGGGAGTGAACCGATGTATTTACAATGTGTCTACCCGCAACACTGGACGGGGTACTAGTATGAGGAGTTTTGATCACTTTTGTGATTCGATGTAGCGTGACCACTCAGTGATTATGATTAGGTAGTCTACTGCTCAGTACTTTAGTAAGTTTAATCAGTAAGTAATGAAATGATATTTCACCAGAAAAATACCTACTTTTTCTGGAGAAATATTATTTCGTTACTCAAAAACTCTAACCCATAATTCTTGTTCTAAGCTTTTAAAATATGTAATGATTAGGTGATTAGATGATTATCCCTAATACCCTTCAAATTAGGAACAGTGTGAATATAGAAAGATACCTGCATCGTTATCTAAAATATCTACATGTCTGCCTATCCCCGGTCGTCGTTAGCGCTTGTAGCGACGCGCGACGTAGCACCACGACCTGCGACAGTGCGGTTTTGCCTGCTGAAATGAAATTAAATCAAATGTTTATTTCTGTAAGTTTTCTTTTAAAACTAGATGGCGCCGGCATTTCCTAGCTAACTGATCCCTTAGAAGAAATGCTGAAACAAACTCAGAGGTCATGGTCTCTTTTATAGTCCAAACATTATATTATTAGGATTTTATGTGAGTCTAACAATGCAGGCCCTGCAGTCTCGACATAGTTAGCAATCGTGATTTGAAAATTTTCCTACTTTTACACATAGCGTCGTAAATGCATCCAGTTGAGTCTCCCATGCACGACCCAATTGTTGAAATTATATTTAGCCTCCTCATGTGCCTTCTTTGCGTGCTTATTCCAGCCAGGTACCAAGTTTCTATTTTGATAACAACGATGAGTAACAATATCATAACTCTATAGAGTCGCCTCACGCAGTGTTTCTATTAAACTGATGCTCCAAATTATTACAATATTTATCAGCGCTTCGCTGAAATTCTTGCGGAAAGTCGATACATTTAAGACAATTTTCATGATACAGCTGGATTTGTTCAGGGCTCCTATTTCCCCATAGTATTTTGTTAGGTACACAATTTGAAGTCACTTTCCTATGTCTTACAATATTATTGATAAATGATAAATGATTTTATTTCTGTAAGTAGGTTTGAACAAGCACTTTTACACGTCAATCATATTTTTTTTTAAACTAGATGAGTTCGGCGTTTCCTATCTGACTACTCTGAGAAGAAAGGCCGAAACAAACTCAGAGGTCACAGTCTCTTTTAAAGTCCAGACATAATCTTGGTCAGATCATGTGAAGGCTATGTAGGTCGGTGTCTGCAATGGTCTTTTGAGGAAAGAACCACACAGATTGCGTGGACCTGTCCAGTCAGTGCACGCAATTGTCAGTAATCGTGCAGCTCAACTTAGACTCAAGGAGCTCAACGATTCGACGAACAATACCAAAGAAAGGACATTTGAGTAGGCCGCATAAATTACTCAAACTGCCAGATCATGTTTACGCTGAGAAAAATACAAAAATAAATATAAAAAAAACCAATGACCGACATAGACTCACATTCACAATAATTAGAATAATATAATAATCTTTGAGGACCATGTAGATTTGTGTCTGAAATGGTCTTTTGAGGAAAGAACCACACAGATTGAGTGGACCTGTCCAGTCAGTGCACGCATATTATTATATTATAATTGCACTCTATTTCAATAGAGAAGTGATCAGACCAGAATACATTATAATGGATTTTTACGTTACATGCAATTGTATAACCCATTTCAGTAGTAACACAATGGTACAACCACCGACAAGAGCCATGAACATCACTAATAACAGTATAGTCACTTGCGCTAAGGCTTAGGCGTTCCACGTCCGCACATACCCAATTAATAAAAATACAATTACACTCGTAATAATTGTTACCAAGGATTACAAATAACATAGATGCAACAATAATTAAACAAAATGCGCATGAGTTTAAAACTCATTTCAGGTATTCTGTTACCTATGTAGATCGGTGTCTGAAATGGTCTTTTAGGAGAGAACCACACAGATTGAGTGGAACTGTCCAGTCAGTGCACGCAATTGTCAGCAATCGTGCAGCTCAACTTAGAACTTATGGAGCTCAACGATTCGACGAACAATACCAAAGAAAGGACATTTGAGTAGGCCGCATAAATTACTCAAATTGCCAGATCATGATCAAACTAACTGAGAAAAATACAAAAAAAAAGCAATGACCGACATAGTCCTCACATTCACAATAATTAGAATAATATTATAATAATCTTTGAGGACCATGTAGATTTGTGTCTGAAATGCCAGATATAATAACATTACAGGAGACGTGGTTACTTCCACACGATATCCCACTGCTGGGCACAATAAGTGATGATTATACGTATATTGGCAAATCTTCGGTTGATACGTCAACTGGATGTTTGAAAGGAAGACCTTATGGCGGATTGGCTATTCTATGGAAAAAAAATCGTTTGTGTCCGTCACTCCTGTGGAGTGCAGTAGTGATCGGTTAGCAGCGTGTAAAGTAGCGGTGAATAGCGATTGTGCGATATTAATTGTTTGTGTATATATAAAACTAAATACCTAGAACTAGTTGACAACAGCCTCGGACACCACGGCCGGTCTTGAAGCCGAAGTGCGGGCCGCGACACGCGAACATTCATGACTGCCCGCAGGGCAGCATGTGGCGAGCTGTTGGGCAGTAGCGACGCCACGGACCCTTTGTCCCGGGAGTAGTCTTGTTTCTCACCTCTGGCTTGACTTTATTGGCCGGCTGGAGTAAACGCTGACGAGGAATAGAGCTCTCACCTATTTCTTGCCTTTATTGGCCGGCTCGGGTGGAAATTCGCAAGAGCAAACGAGCTCGGAGGAAGCAAGTATTCCAATAAGTGCTGGTAGGGATCTTGACCATCTTTCGGGCTTTGGGATTGTTCTTATAGCCGTGGAATACTCGACTCCTCAAACACCTCAGGACATGACATGTTGTCTCCTTGTCGCTACGTCACTATGTGCTAGCGACAGTTTTTGGGAGCCCATTATTGAGTGTGCAAGTCACCCCCTGCCATTTTATCTGTGTATTTTATATAAAACATTGTCAGGCAGGGGCCATAGTCCTAGATATAATCCGGGCTAGATATGTTTGTGTATGTGAGTTTAAATGTTTGTAAACGCACCCACAATACAGGAGAAATTCCTAGTGTGGGGCATTGTTTTTTTTAATAAAGAAAGAAAGAAATATAAAAGATAACCAGTTCACTTTAGCCACCCGCACCCATAATCACATATATATTAATACGTACGTACTAACCTACGTACCTAACAATGACGCAATTAATTGTTACAAATGGTTGTTTAAAAGGGCTGCAACTTGTGGCCCAACAATATCGAAAACGACGGTCGCCACAGGGAGATCAGGGGTGTCGTAACAGGCGACTAACTGATCTTATCAGAGGGCAACTGATAAGATCACTGTACGATAACGGCCCTTAATGTGTTGCGGAAGTCCGACGGTCCTTCCTCGGAGAGACTCCTAACTGAATTTAAATTACTGAGATAATTAATAGAAATAGTTGCAGACAAAGTAATTAACGATAGACAATATTTTGCATTCTGTTAACTCTGATTGCAGTCACATTTTTTTTTCAATTCAATGATTAAAGTATGGTCCTTTATTTATTTTACTTTTACCAAACAAAAACCTATCAACAATAAAAAAAACCATTTATTCGTTTTTGGGTTTCAGCCGAAAATAGAATCCAGGAGGATTTCGTTTTCGCCCGAAACAAAAGTCCATTTTCGGTCGGACTCTAGCCCTAGTGCACTATTATCAAAACCACCACTAATGACGTCATGTTTTCATTGTAAAATATTCTGGACAGTATTAATGACATACAAATGTAAGATTTTATTTTAATTTTGATAATTATAATCTTCCAATTTAATAGTTACCTATGATGACATCACGGCGCGCGGCATCCCATCCCCGTCCCACGCGGATTACTCAGCTATTTACTGCGTATTCGTTCACTAGCCGGAATAGCTCCAATTGTTTCTCCATTGTGCTGCACTAATGACTCCTTTGTCTCAATAGTATTACTCCTTTACATTGAAACACTTTTTTACAGTTGATGTAGATACGTAGACTGTAACAGTTCATGATTGAATGATGGGAATGTGTTCTACAAATAGGTAGCCATTTATCATGCACCACACGACAATGACAAATCAGGCAGCTACGTGATGCTACGTAACGCTACGCGACGCTATGACGTGCTACGTGACGGTGACAGACGAGCAATGGGCGTAGTGTACGAGTGTTAATAATGATTTTAGTGTTCTGAAACTTATGTAATAAACACACAAGTGTTTATCTGATCCACTGCAGTAGATACTACGAGTACTACTAGCTCGAATAGTACTTCGATAACACACAAGTGTTTATCTGATCCACTGCAGTAGATACTACGAGTACTACTAGCTCGAATAGTACTTCGATAACACACAAGTGTTTATCTGATCCACTGCAGTAGATACTACGAGTACTACTAGCTCGAATAGTACTTCGATAAGAAACTTTCTACTAAAGTCTCGTCAATTTGAAAGCACGGTTGTCGTAGTGGCATAGTTAGTGGTTGCTTGGGACTGGCCATTTGCGTGTGACATTTGAAAACGCAGCAACGACTCCCGGGAACAATTCTTAATCTTTGAGAAATTTTCTCACGATTCCGTAATCAGTATGGAGCCACTGCTCTCATTATTTACTGTTTTCGGGAAACGACAAGCTCTTGAGTTCAAGCAAGCCGATAATACCGAACCCACTGAACGATATATAGTGTAGTGTAGTAACGATTAGTTATGACTGAAGTATTGTGTATTGTGCGGCTCGCTTTTGTGTCGTTGTGGACTATTGGACTTGGAATACTTGCGCTCAGTCTAGTAAAATCTTATTTTAATGATAGGCAGCAGCAAGTTCAAATAAATGGTGTCAATTCACTTAGTTTAAAAGTAGAAATGGGAGTTCCACAAGGCTCGATATTGGGTCCTTTCCTCTTTTTAGTGTACGTATATTAATGATCTACTCCATTTATTAAAAAATCAACCACAAATGGTGTTATTTGCTGACGATACTTCTTTAATCTTTAAGGTAAAAAGAAGTGCTACAAATTTTGACGACGTTAATAACGCCCTACTGCAGGTCCATGATTGGTTCACTACTAATAATTTAGTATTAAATGGAAAAAAAACTAAGCTAACTATAGCATTGAATCAAGAGAAACTAGAATTCGTCGATAAAACTGTTTTCCTGGGGATCACGCTCGACTCGAGGTTACAATGGAGTCCTCATTTAACATCTCTGGCGGGACGGCTAAGTTCAGCAGCATATGCTGTCAGAAAAATCCGTCAATTTACCGATGTAGATACCGCGAGGCTAGTCTATTTGGTGAATGGTGCTGATCCATGCGTCATATTCGTGAACGGGCGCTGTCAGTTGGGACTGGTCATCTCTTAGCCGCCACGGCTTATTTTATTTATGGATTGTTTTGTTTCAATTTCTATTTGCTGTACTCTGGACACACAACGTGTGCGTCTTATTTACATCGTTCTCACATATAATTATACCTATATTCAACATTAATGATGTATTTATGTAACAATATAATTTAAAAGAGTGTCCATGGAGTTTCTTGCCCGTTCTTCTCCATAGGTACCTACTACGCTTTGGAATGGGCAACTAGCTTCATATTTCTGACTGACCGACCACGTGACAATTCAAAAGTGCCTGTAAATGGTTTAATTGATATAAATGCTTTGAGTATGATATTGTGTGCTGCGGGCGACGGCGACGGCAGCGCACTGATAGCACTGACCTGCTTGCCGTGGTCGTGAGAATATACCACCGCTGTCGTAATAATGCTAGGAAGATGTCCAGCCAATGGATTACTTTAGCGTGATTTGGTGGCTAACTACTGGACAATGAGAAGGGTCATCGTTTTGACTTTATAATATTCTAATTGTTTTGTCAGACTGTTCTCTAAGCGACACCTTTTTAATACATACGAGTAACTCATTAGTCTACTCGTGTTACTCTTGACGCTTTAAATTGGGTTTTACATAATTATTTAGTTGTAAAGTAACAATCACTCGACGTCTTATATTCATATGTAGTTGTTGTGTAACAAACACTCGACGTCTTATATTCATATGTAGTTGTTGTGTAACAAACACTCGACGTCTTATATTCATATGTAGTTGTTGTGTAACAAACACTCGACGTCTTATATTCATATGTAGTTGTTGTGTAACAAACACTCGACGTCTTATATTCATATGTAGTTGTTGTGTAACAAACACTCGACGTCTTATATTCATATGTAGTTGTTGTGTAACAAACACTCGACGTCTTATATTCATATGTAGTTGTTGTGTAACAAACACTCGACGTCTTATATTCATATGTAGTTGTTGTGTAACAAACACTCAACGTCTTATATTCATATGTAGTTGTTGTGTAACAAACACTCGACGTCTTATATTCATATGTAGTTGTTGTGTAACAAACACTCGACGTCTTATATTCATATGTAGTTGTTGTGTAACAAACACTCGACGTCTTATATTCATATGTAGTTGTTGTGTAACAAACACTCGACGTCTTATATTCATATGTAGTTGTTGTGTAACAAACACTCGACGTCTTATATTCATATGTAGTTGTTGTGTAACAAACACTCGACGTCTTATATTCATATGTAGTTGTTGTGTAACAAACACTCGACGTCTTATATTCATATGTAGTTGTTGTGTAACGAACACTCGACGTCTTATATTCATATGTAGTTGTTGTGTAACGAACACTCGACGTCTTATATTCATATGTAGTTGTTGTAACAAACACTCGACGTCTTATATTCATATGTAGTTGTTGTAACAAACACTCGACGTCTTACATTCCTAGTTCCATCATTATCATTTATCAGCATAACGTCACGCCTGTTTTTTCCGAAAAGTGAAGCAGAGTAGGTACCAACCGCATATACACTCACATTTCGCCAATTATGTTTTTCAGTTCAGTCTTGTTTGTTTACCTAGTTTTTATTCAAATAATCGTTCTGCTTGTTTTCGTCATATCAGCAGTAAGTTTTATGTCATTTGGTATATCGCTAGGGCCCGTCAGTCAGTCACAGTATGTGGCCTCACTAGTGGCGGTATGCTGATGCTGCAGGGACCGTGACTGCATCAGCGAACCTCCGATGACCGTCGAAGGTGCCGATGTACATACTCTACTTCCTAGTTACGTACAATGTAGGTTAGTACTGAATTAATAACCTACATTAGCCAGTACTCAGAAACCGGTAGTCGAAAAAGGATATTGTGACAACCAGTCTGACCAACGGGTATCCTGTTACTCAGTAACTGGGCTGTGAAGGTCAGATCGGCAGTCGCTCCATGTAAAATGCTGATATTCAGCTGTATCCGGTAAGGCTAGGTAGGTATTAGCCAGAACTCAGAAATATAAAATCTAAAATGAATGCTATTATAAAAACCTTAGGTAGGTACTAGATGACGGGGTCCGCTAGGGCCGAAGCCTGCCAGGGTTGCGGGGAAGTTCGAGAGGGACACCGTGGCCCCTGGCACAGGCAACTGAAGGAACACGGGTGGGTTTTAGTTAGTAAGAGTCTGACACGCCCTCCCGTTCTGCCCAGAGCAGAAGTGATTTCAGAACCTCAAAAAAAAAAAAAAGTTAGGTACTTGGCAAAACATGCCAAATACTTTGGCATGTTTTCTCAGTTTCTATACTCTTCTCGTTGTCTCGTTACCCGTCGAAGCCACAGTTGAACATGGACCCCCCCACTTAGGTGAGTAGTCTTTGCAACTGGTCTCGCATCTTCTATTTGTATCGTGGCGATGAATATGGCACATTATAAAAATTCATACCTACCTCATTATCAATTTCAACTACTTGTAGACAGATTCATAATGTTGGAGAAATAATTGACCGTTTTCTTTTAAAATATTCTTTGTACCACACTTTGATGTTGTGCTCGACCAGTCACAGTTTCATTGTAACCTTGAGGTCGATGGAGACGAGCCAACGTTGCAGTCACTCGAGTCTACTAACGAAATAATAATTAACTGTTGAGCAGGCATCAGTTTCTTACTAACACTAATATGAGTGATTTGGTGTAGAATGTGTAGATAGTGCAGCTTCCAGGCTAGTTAGCGCGTCGTAGAGCACTAGTAGGTAGGTGCACCAGTGGACGTCGCACCTCAATTAACATCCGCTGATCAACTGGTGCAGGGCGCTGGTGCCCGCGATTAATTAGCCCCCGGCCTGACCACACGGGGGTAGGCAGACAGGTGGGGGGCAGGGGGGGCAGCGAACACTCGCACGATTGATTGCAACGCTGCGAGTATAAACAAAAACGCAGCACTAATTCCATTAGGGCCCGAAAACTAACCCCTCTATAAATCTCCGCCTGGCGCCCATTACTTGCGATAGCGGCCGCCCACCGCGCCCCGCTCCCGCGCCCCCTCCGCCCAGCACCCGCACCCTCGCGCCCCCGCTCACCGCGTTGTATGACACGACACGTGCGACTACATCATGAGCGCTGCAATTTATGGAAAAGCACATTTCCACTCGCGTGTGGGGCGAGCCCCGCCCCTCGGTGGCGGGGGCGGAGGCTCGCGCCGCCTCCTCCCGCGACAGTGGGCGCGCGCTCGCCGGCAGGACTACACGCATCGACGTGCTCGTGCTATCTATCGCTCGCATCAGTGATCTCCAGTGTTCCATCAGCTCGTGCCAGTGACAGTGATACATTGCAGCTGACGGTCTGACAGCACCGGGTCGTCGTCGTCGCCAGCAGTCCGGAGCCACTGGCCTGCTCACCGACACAAGTGAGTGCTGCATACTTTATGTTAACCATGGACATTGCTTTCTGAACAGTCAAGTACGGTGATCAGGTTTTTCTAATATCATCATCACCAGCTAGAGCCGTCGTAAGGGATTTAGATAGCTGTTTTAGATCAGCATCCCGGTTTCACGACGAATATGTTCTGTTCTGTTGTTACTGATCTCTGAGGGGCAATTCCCGTATTTTTAAGACCGTTCGCATTCTAATCTGTCTCAATCTGTCAAAATTACTATCAATTTACATACATTTTTGACAGGTTTTTGACATTGATTGTCGCTGAGATGAGATTGCGACTTGAATTTGAACGTTTTTTACGTACGAGAATTGGCCTAATGGTCTCATCAGCAGTATGAGGACAACTAGGCTATGATGGTGGTTGCGGTTATATTGTGTTGAAGTTCACCTCAACGAACGACATTGCCTATCTGTCCAGTACGTTAAGTTCACCTCATCGAACGACATTGCCTATCTGTCCAGTACGTTAAGTTCACCGCATCGAACGACATATCTATCTAGTACCTACGTTAAGACATTCAAGTAAGTAGTAATGTCTTTGTTTATCTTTGTGTATTTTCCAAACTGGAGAAGCTTGGAACGTCGTGAGTTAATGCTTTCTATGACGTCGTGTTTTACAAAACAGTAACCAACAAAACTTGTAGGTTTACATTGTAACCGCCAACTGTCTAAGAGCCGTCCGAAACTGAAACCTGTAATGTAATCCCTCTGGATAAATAACGCTTTAATACTATTGTTTACATATAAACACATCCTTGCCCATTTTTAGGAACTCAGATAAAGAAAAGTAGAAACTTTCATTTCGACTTTTGTGTCAATAATAAGTGTCATTGCTCAATATAAGGTAGAATTTAGTTGAGTTCACTTCAAAAGTTCCGCATTTTTAGCTTCATGAAGTGTTCAGTTAAACTGAGCCATACTTTTTCAAACACGTTACCAACACAACAAAGCATAGCTCTATGAAATGAAGCCTTGTTTAGTTTAGGTAACGTAAACAAAAACACTGACATAACAAACGGCCTCTAGTACGACTTGACGTAAACATTGAACTATGTAACACAACATAACGTGTGATAGCTAGGTACTCCTTCATTCTACCTACCAGTGTTCTATGTAGAAGTACTGTCAGAATAGTTACAACACAATGAACGCACTCGCGTTCACAGCGGCCGGCAGCCAATGGCAATAAATCAAGTAATTAATTGTAGCTCCGCGATCTTCACGTAAAAACGGTTCCACTCAATTACTCGCTAATAGCTGATAGCTCGGCTTCTTAAGTACTGTAGGTATATATAATACACACAGTAGGTACGCGGACATACCAGTGCAATTGTTATTGGTTGATTGTGGTTATTTTGTTTTGAGGAACCTCAATCCTGACATTGCCAAAACCTAAAAAAGGTTAATTTGTTAATTGATAAACTTCTGGAGTTCGTAAAATATCATCGATCATGACGATGATGATGATGATGAAGGCCTCCTCACTTATGACTCGGTTTAATTATTAATGATTCCTTGCCGTGATTCAAATGTAAATCTTCCAACCATTATAAACGTATAACCAAAAGAGTTTCAAGCTTCTAAAAACAACAAATAAAGACAAACAGTGAAACAAAAAAAGTAATAGCGTTTATCGGCACAACACTCGAAGCAATATTCACTTGATAATTAAAATAACAATTAGTTAGGTACTAGAATCTAAATGGCTAAAAGGACTAAATTATTTTACAAAAATATAAAATCTGTTTCTCTGTTTCCGGTTGTGAAATTAGTTTGAAGTTTTACCCAACTTTTTTCCATGAATTTGCTATCATTGACGATGTTTACAATATTATTTGTAAATATGACCGAACCTAACTGTAACTAAGAAGTAGCATTCATTGTACAAGCGACCGAGCGACCATGTCGGTAGTTACGTCTGGCGAAGTACCGGCGAGCGGCGCCGGCGCAGGCTATTGTGCGGCGCCGACGCTCAGCATTCCGCGCAGTGCCCGCGTTATCTGATACGATAGTGTTCACAGAGTAATACAGCCGCATGTGAAAGTTTCAGTAGCCGAGAACATTGTCGCGTAGCACGTTGCGTTACAACTGCACTTTAGTATATACCAACTAACGTTAGTACAGATATTTCAATAACAATAAACCCATCGATGTGTTTGGTCAAGCCTCGGATAACTATGGCCAAGCCCAATGTTGACTACCAATGACTACGCGACACTTTGTTTGCATGTTATCAAACGTTGGGTTCGGTATTGGACAGAAGGCACGTCTAACCACGTTTACGTCTTCGACAATATGACGAAGGTATCAAACAGTTGACTGTCCTTACCTAAGTACGTTTTAATACTTCATTTATCTTGAAACTTCACTTACCTGAAAAAATTATGAATGTTGTTAAAAGCAGAAATATAAATAATTTATTTGCTTATAATGTATGTATAAAGATAATATGGATTTTTTTAATAGTTCAGATACATTTTACCTTCATCGTCAACCCATTAGTTACCACTGCTGGGACACAGGCCTCCTCCCGGTGAAAAGGAGTGGGCCGTAATCTACCACGCAGGCCCAGAGCGGGTTGCAAAATTTTCAAATTTGTAATAGATTTTAAATAAATGAATGATAAAATAAATGTTTACTTAAATATTATTAATTTTTTCTATGGATGACAAAACGTTAGTTATATAAAGATATGTGTTAGCACCCCTCCTGTGCATAAGTACGGACTTGTGACGTGTGACGCGCACAATAACACTTCTAACGGCACCAGCAGCCCATTCCAGCTCCAGCTCACCTACCGTGTGTTGTGCGATGCGTTTCGTCCGTTCTCCGAGTGATGTGCGTCTGCGCTGGGAACGCTATCAGGCGCACTCACTAATGCGCCTAACTTTAGATACTATTAACATTCCTGCCGCACCACTGACCGCGCGCTAACCGCCGCCGCGCCGCACGCACACTATGATCTAGCAGTTTCTGAAAGCCTGCAGGCACGCAGACAAACAGTCTACAGGCATGTCGACTGGAATAGATACCTATTCATTTGAACGCTTTATCCGATATACCATCAAACATATACCTACCTAGGCTAGATTAGTTTATTATTATAGAGATTACAGAGGCAGTACAGCTTTAGGGAATCAATAGTTGCGGTTCATAGATTATATAGATTCAAGCTAGTTAGCTGGATATAACCGCTCACCGATTGTCCCCGATCGATACTCATTTTAATTGGCGCGTAATCAGCCGCAGGCTGTTATCAGCGAGCATGTCATGACGTCATCGCGGCGGAGTGGCAGCCTGCGCCTGCGCCGGGTACCTGCAACCCTTCTGACCTACTTACAGACTGCAATAAACGCGTCGAGTCGCGGTGACGTGTCGCCGGCGCCGGCGCCTAGCCCACAGGTAACCGTGCAGAAAAAACGCGAAACATTGGGACTCTCGGACATTGGACAAATTTACGATGTCCGCATAGTTCCGGCGACCCCGCACGGCGCCGGATGACACCGGACGATCACTGTCGATCACAGACAGATAACGTTAATAGCGTTCCAGTTTCAATCGACTATGGTGGTGATAAGTCAGCGAGCCCCAATGATGCTGCTCTCAATGATTCATTTTGTCACTTTATCAACTTGTAGGTATACAGACTATAATGATATAGCCTGCCTTACACTATGCCAAACTTAGGAAACATTACATGTTACCTCATGTTACCTATATTATGGTATTTATATACCTTGCGTTAGTCCTGTTCGCACACTCGACCAGATCATTGCAAATGTTGGTCATTCTAGGAAGATTCACTTCAATTGCAACAATCTCCTCGACAATAAATGAATATTGGTAACTACTGTTAGCACCGACATCACAATAGAACCGAGCATAGCAACCCCATATACAGTAAACCATGAAGAATCCAGCTCATTGCTACCCGTGGCTGTACAGTCATGTACTGTCTAAGATATTAAATAGCGGATTTAAGAAATCCCTAATAACGTCGATGCTACTGGATTATGCTAATATCAGTAATGTTATACACGAGGCTTAGTATTCTCTAATCAGACGCCTGCCAATACTAATTCCCTCCCTTAACCTCCAAGGCGTAAGGTACGACCGACAATATAACTTCACTGCGCCTATATACTATAAAAATATAAATAAATATTAATAGTGAAACTGTAAGTGGCGTCCTCGCCGGTGGCGGAGGCCGGCGGTGTCCATTATGAGCATCATCGTAACACCGGGGACATGATAAGTGTTTGTTTGTCTGTTGGTATGCGGGGGCACGCAGGGGGAGGAGGGGGGGGGGGGGGGGGGGGCGCCACTGTCATTGATACATCAGCGCGCACCATTAGTCGTATTTTTTGCCGTCCCTCATCATCGGATTAAGCTCTCGTCACCAAACAAAAAACTGTGGAACGACCGGGAACATTTCGCACTTAGTCGCCCACCCCTCTACTGCGACCCAGCCGTTTTGATAAATGACACGATGTTGACAAATGACCGCTGACGAGAAAATGAAATATCGGCTAATTTGTCGCCGCCATCGTGGACGTCGCATTTGTTAGAGTACAGCTGTTCTATTGAGCGGCTATTTAGCCGAGTAAACTCCTCGTAACATCATAACTGCGATGCTCGTACTGTCTTGAGTAGGTATACAAATATGAGGAGCTTGTTTTGCGTGAAATAAGTAGGTACCTGTAGATGAGTATCTGGGCGGACAGGCTCAAGATTATTGCTTTACTCTACGCTAAAGATTCTTGAAGCGAACTTTAATGAAACATTTACTGCGTAATACGGCTCCAACTTTATAAAATAAATATTGATTCAAAACTAATCTAACTTGCGATTAAATTGAGGAATGCATACCTACGTACATAATAGAGCACCCGTCTAAACCGTTCCATTAATATCGAATTGATTCGAATGCTGTCGGTACACCGCAGATAATAGACAATAGCACTAGCCCGCCATGCCTACCTACCTAGTCACCAGCATTCGTTGTTTAATCCACTTATCGTTGCGTTATCGGCCCCCGAATGGAGCCCATACTGAACTCAAGTATCGCGTCGGGTCGGTCGCACTTTACGTAAAAAAGCGTGGCGCCTCGGCATTAGGAGCCGGGTTATTTATAGGAGGATTAATAGTGTTGTGTTGCGTCTCTGTCACACACGTGGTTCAGGGGTAAGATAGTCTCTGTCACACAAACAATTAGCCGAACCCCGCCTGTCAGATAGCTCAATAAGTGCGCGGTGGACATTATAGACAATGCAAGACGACGCATCCCGTGGTGAGCGCCGCGTCACGTTTGTGCAACGTCGCCGCTTGGCTCGTGCTATGTCATCTGTATGTTCCCAACAAACCTTTTTTTCCTTCGTGAGCTGTGAACAGTCAGAACAGTTTGCGTCCTTCGTCGTACACAACTATTTCTTGTGACATTCTCTCACACTGAGTAACAATAAACTAATAGCACAGGTATTTCAAATATGTGTATGTTTGCGGATGAATATTCAGTGAAGTCAGTTTTCAGTGAGTGAGTTTCGTTGTTCCGGGTCTGGCTGTTTGTGTATGTGAGTTTAAATGTTTGTAAACGCACCCACGATACAGGAGAAATCCCTAGTGTGGGGCAACGTTTTAAAAAAACAAACAAAAAAAACGAAACTATAATTTATTCTAAGATGATTTTATGAAGTTGTTGGTCTATTACGCAATTAAGACCGTACCCACAGGTGCAACTACAACTAGAATATCAAGTTACATATTTACATGAAAGCTTTCAGAAGCTATAATCGTTAATGTAAGGATGTAGTTACTGATATAATTACCAAACGAGTTAAGTGACGGACATCTATACTAATAATAATATTAAATAGAGGTAAAATTTGCTTGTTTGTTTATAAGTTGGTATGTAGGGGGTAATCGCTGGCTCTTCCCGTCGGATTTCAAAAAATCTTTTTACATTTAATAGCCGCATTTTTGAGGAAGGCTATGTGCTATTAAACATCACGCTACAACCCTTAAAGCCGAGCCAAAAGGAATAAAAAATAACGATGTAATAGCGCGGGCAGGCGATACGACGTGAAGGGTTGGGGCGGGGTGGGGCGGGGGGGGGGGGGGGGGGACCACAAGTTTCGGAAGTCGCTGGCAGAAGCTAGTTAGCAATAAAGCCGTCGATAGCAGCAGCAGTAGGCACACGGATTTAGTTGCTGACATGTCTACCCACTGACTGTCGTCAAGGAAATCACTGGAGCTAGCAGCCAGTCGTGGCGTCACTCAGCACCTTCCTCCTGCACAGCCTCCTAAATATACCTAATCATGATTAAGATAATTCTCGGAGAGTTAATGTTAGTATAGACAACCACTTACTGAGTAGGTACCAAGTTAACTTTGTCACAACAAAGGTCAATTATTTTTCACGAACTAGCAGTAATTATTTTGCTGTGCCGGACAGGGTCCGTAATGATCACATATAATTTTAGGTTACCACCTAAGTACTCACTGTGGAATGCAAATAAAGTATTGAGTCCGACACAGGTCGTAGTGTCCAGTAGCCCTGGCAACAGGATCAGATACTAGGAAGTGGTACCCGCTCACTTTATAGACAATGCCTGTGTTGTGGTGATACAGATAATCCCCTTCCCAGAAACAATGCTGTTCACTGAAATAAGCTCTCTTGGTAATCCGTACTGCGAGGAGCCGCTTCTAGAAATAAGCTCTCTTGGTAATCCGTACTGCGAGGAGCCACTTCCAGAAATAAGCTCTCTTGGTAATCCGTACTGCGAGGAGCCGCTTCCAGAAATAAGCTCTCTTGGTAATCCGTACTGCGAGGAGCCGCTTCCAGAAATAAGCTCTCTTGGTAATCCGTACTGCGAGGAGCCGCTTCTAGAAATAAGCTCTCTTGGTAATCCGTACTGCGAGGAGCCACTTCCAGAAATAAGCTCTCTTGGTAATCCGTACTGCGAGGAGCCGCTTCCAGAAATAAGCTCTCTTGGTAATCCGTACTGCGAGGAGCCGCTTCTAGAAATAAGCTCTCTTGGTAATCCGTACTGCGAGGAGCCGCTTCTAGAAATAAGCTCTCTTGGTAATCCGTACTGCGAGGAGCCACTTCCAGAAATAAGCTCTCTTGGTAATCCGTACTGCGAGGAGCCGCTTCCAGAAATAAGCTCTCTTGGTAATCCGTACTGCGAGGAGCCGCTTCCAGAAATAAGCTCTCTTGGTAATCCGTACTGCGAGGAGCCACTTCCAGAAATAAGCTCTCTTGGTAATCCGTACTGCGAGGAGCCGCTTCCAGAAATAAGCTCTCTTGGTAATCCGTACTGCGAGGAGCCGCTTCTAGAAATAAGCTCTCTTGGTAATCCGTACTGCGAGGAGCCGCTTCCAGAAATAAGCTCTCTTGGTAATCCGTACTGCGAGGAGCCACTTCCAGAAATAAGCTCTCTTGGTAATCCGTACTGCGAGGAGCCGCTTCTAGAAATAAGCTCTCTTGGTAATCCGTACTGCGAGGAGCCGCTTCTAGAAATAAGCTCTCTTGGTAATCCGTACTGCGAGGAGCCGCTTCTAGAAATAAGCTCTCTTGGTAATCCGTACTGCGAGGAGCCACTTCCAGAAATAAGCTCTCTTGGTAATCCGTACTGCGAGGAGCCGCTTCCAGAAATAAGCTCTCTTGGTAATCCGTACTGCGAGGAGCCGCTTCCAGAAATAAGCTCTCTTGGTAATCCGTACTGCGAGGAGCCACTTCCAGAAATAAGCTCTCTTGGTAATCCGTACTGCGAGGAGCCGCTTCCAGAAATAAGCTCTCTTGGTAATCCGTACTGCGAGGAGCCGCTTCTAGAAATAAGCTCTCTTGGTAATCCGTACTGCGAGGAGCCACTTCCAGAAATAAGCTCTCTTGGTAATCCGTACTGCGAGGAGCCACTTCCAGAAATAAGCTCTCTTGGTAATCCGTACTGCGAGGAGCCGCTTCCAGAAATAAGCTCTCTTGGTAATCCGTACTGCGAGGAGCCACTTCCAGAAATAAGCTCTCTTGGTAATCCGTACTGCGAGGAGCCGCTTCCAGAAATAAGCTCTCTTGGTAATCCGTACTGCGAGGAGCCACTTCCAGAAATAAGCTCTCTTGGTAATCCGTACTGCGAGGAGCCGCTTCCAGAAATAAGCTCTCTTGGTAATCCGTACTGCGAGGAGCCACTTCTAGAAATCATGTTAATAACACAATTATTATTAGTAGTACATGACTGTATTGTGTGAGCGTGAGAACTTGGAGCTGATGTGGAACCGCGGAAGAGGACTTACTTAATTCTATTCAATCACATTAGGTAATAGTGACTTGAAAATAAAATTGGTATAACTTTGTCCATGGGCGCCGGGAGCGGGCTGCAAAAGGATGCGCTTGCACCTCCCTGGCTTCAAAATAAAATATAGGTGTAATAACATTCAAAACTAAAAAATTGCTGAAGACGCCTAGGTAATACAATAATATAGAACTTTACCTATTCGAGGTGAGATCCTAAAATTTTCGCATTCTTCCATCTCACAATTCTAAAGTTTTTGTGCATTAGTCGTCAACAAAGTGCCGAACTCCTATTTCCAAAAATCTAATCGACCCTTGGCGGGCTAACATTATCGAGCTTGCTTCGCTCGCTCTTGTATCCTACTCAAATTTTAACCGACTTCAAAAAAAGGAGGAGGTTATCAATTCGACTGTATTTTTTTTTTTTTTTTTTAATTCTTAAGCTTCTTTATATGTATAAATCGACACAGTTAGACCTCTGTCTTGTCATGGACAAAATAAAACCTATCCCATTCGAGGCGAGATGCAAAAATTATCGAGCTTGCTTTGCTCGCTCTTGCATCTTACATTCTCCGAATTGCTGAACGTTTCTGCATAAGTCGACAAAGTTAATCCTTGTATGATACGATAAAAACGATAATCTAACATATCTGAGGCGAAGTGCAAAATTTTCGAGCTCGATTCGATGCTGAAGAAGCGGGGTGCATCTTCAGCATCGAATCGAGCTCGAAAATTTTAAAACGAGAAAAGATATATGCCCGTCTAACGATCAGAACTTTTATTGCATCAACAAAAAGTAAATTAAGTGTACCTATTACTTCTAATCTACTTGTTTGTTATGATTTTTTTAAATTTACCATCCGTAGGCTATTGCAGAGTTATAATAGCCTCTTCGACATTATTTTAACTGGCGTAGTTATAAATGAATATTGGACGTAATATAAAGAAATTAATTTAAAGTAACTATTCGTTCTAAACAAAGCTATATTAAACAGTAGTAGGTAAATCATTAGCTCAATGTTGATAATTATGTTTCCACTAGATCTCCGCTCAGTCGTGCGCGTTGATGTCTTTCCAACGTACCGACTGCAATACATCACTGTTCGAATTTTATAATTTCTTGTTTCTCTTTCATTTTGTCTAACAAAGAAGAAATATAAAAACAGTATATAAACTATGCATTCTACTTACTACGAGTTTGAGCGTCAATAATGACAAACACCTACACTTTAACCCGTTCCATGTCATGGAACGGGTTAAAGTTTAGGTGTTTGTTTTTGTTTTTTTTTGTTTCATTGACAAATTGTGTCAATGAGATACAAACATTAACATAATTATAACAAACATATTACATTATAAAAAAATAAATTAAATGATTTAAAAAAAAACCGCGTGTTAACAAAAGTATCATAAATGATCAGGTCCACTCATAGATATCACGTATGTTAGGAGAACATCGCACTAGGTAGGTATCTTAAATGATCAGATCCACTCATAGATATTCTACGCATGTTTTTAAATATTCGGTGTTCCACCGATACGTTGACTAGATGCGAATTATATTTAGTCTGTGGAAGAGGATTCTCGAAGGACAGGAGATTGGTCCTGTCAAAATAGGTGAAAGATTTTTTCCCTCCAAGGCGTGACAACGAGGAACACGTTTTGGGAGAGGGACCAGTTCTGGGATGACCAGACTGTGTCCAAATAACCCGATGGGTTTTTAATGAGTCAAAATCAAACCTGAACCTTGTCTGGCCGATTATGCTAGCTCTTTTTTAATTGCTCTGATGCGAGAGTCGACGTGATGCCTTGGTGTGGCCAAGTGGTCGGATGACTTGGAATTGATCCGGGTGCGGGCAATTATGAGGTTAACCCTTGAGGTGGGGCCATCTGTTATTGAAGAAGGTCTTACTGAACCGTTTAATGGTAAATGAGGGAAGCTCGCCGCTCCAAGTAACAATTGCGTCACTGTCTATACTCGCAGGCCGCGTTTATGCTTGTGAACACAGGTATTATCCTGTGTTTGACGCCAAGGGTCTTGGTTCCGTCATTTGAAAGGAATATACTGAGAGAACACTGAGTTTCAACTGAATTGTCATAATTTAACCTATGAGAGAGTTAGGCATTTTGAAAGAACTAGGTAGTAAGACCAGTTGTTATAAATTATTCTCGGGTCGTTTTGCATAAAAATTATTTCCCGATATGAACACAACCCTAATAGGTTGATACTTATTTGATTGATCTAGAAGTTATAAAGCAGTTCATCTCGCGCACTTACTAAAGCGACTCTGAGTTATTGTTTTAGTCTCATTGTAGGTGTATACCCAGATTCACTTAGGAACGGAGACCTAGTTTTGTTGGAGTGAACACCTAAGTGTGTGAGAAGAGTTTAGTTAGTGGCTCGCCACAATTTTATGTCTTGTACCTTAATTTTCTGTGTAATACAATAAACTTTGTATTGCGTAAGAAGGTACTTGTATAATTGTTTTTTTTTTTCGTACGGCTTATTCCTTAAAAATTTACTTTAGCACGGCGGTACGTCGATACGATATTATACGATAGAGTTAGAAGAATATTGATCAGTACATTTTTCATTAACCCGGGGAGGGTTACAAGAATATAAACGTTTTTCTTTATTTGGAGCATTCTTTTGTAGATACAGTTAAAAAGTCTCTTAGCGTTATTGTATTTATTTTTAAATGTATCCGGCCGTCAGCGTCAGGAGTACTTAGAACCACATCGTTGTGATTTGCTCTCTGAACTCTGTAAGACACATTTTTGACATCAAGTATTATTATGTTAAACTCTCCTGTAGTAGTTAATGGCGGCAGGTTCATTAGCAAATAAATCACGTCAGTTGTCATTAACTTACGATCAATCGCTCTTGTACTTGGAGTTGTCATTAATTAACTTAAATAAATAACTTGCTCTCGAGACTTACTAATGTTTAGTTTAATTGTAGGTTATATTTGTATGGAGTATAGGCAATATGTAGACAGACGATAAATAAATCAAATTAGGACGACAAACATTAGCATTCTATACAATTATCTCAAACTGTTGTAAACGAGTCGCCGAGTCGGATTAGTATTTTTAATTATTTATCATCATAAGATTTCCTGAAGTTGTGCTCACGCTCATATGTACCTATTGATAAATCATTCATTATCTTTTTAATAGTATGTCATACTGAAAGGAAAATAAAATAAATAATACAATACAACGAATTCCACCCACTTACTAACGTGAGTTTAGTTATAATAGTAATGGCATCTGAAGAATGCCAGTAGGGTGACGTCACTAGAGCTGTTAACGTTTGAACCTCGTCTTTAATATGGTTACACTTTATAATTGTATGTTACCTTGTAAGTTACATCAAACCTCCTATTATGGCACTCTTAGATTGACTGTTATATTAGCCGCTCGCCGGTGTTTGTGGTTTTACAGGCTCTCTATAACACAAAGGTGTCCTTACGTGGTACAAACGGCCAACCTTTCATTGTCACCCGCCACGATGCTGAACTTTTTGAACATAGCAAAGTTGAGTTGATTAATAATTCTGCATTCTTTAATACTCCTAAATACTATGCGATCAAAGTAAGCACAGAAATATCTTTGAGCTAAGATCGAATATACTTTACTTTTTTTCGTTACTCAACTGAATTTAGTTTTAAATTCACAATCTTCTTCGTCGTTCCCTCAATGCTGAGGATCGCGACCACACACGATGCGTCTCCAAAACATGCGGTCGTCTGCAGCGCGGACCGCTCGGTACACGCTGCCTCCAACAGTCTTACAAGACATGCGGTCGTCTGCAGCACAGAACCTCTTTTATCTGTTCTGTGGTCTGCAGCGCGGACCGCTCGGTACACGCTGCCTCCAACAGTCTTACAAGACATGCGGTCGTCTGCAGCACAGAACCTCTTTTATCTGTTCTGTGGTCTGCAGCGCGGACCGCTCGGTACACGCTGCCTCCAACAGTCTTACAAGACATGCGGTCGTCTGCAGCACAGAACCTCTTTTATCTGTTCTGTGGTCTGCAGCGCGGACCGCTCGGTACACGCTGCCTCCAACAGTCTTACAAGACATGCGGTCGTCTGCAGCACAGAACCTCTTTTATCTGTTCTGTGGTCTGCAGCGCGGACCGCTCGGTACACGCTGCCTCCAACAGTCTTACAAGACATGCGGTCGTCTGCAGCACAGAACCTCTTTTATCTGTTCTGTGGTCTGCAGCGCGGACCGCTCGGTACACGCTGCCTCCAACAGTCTTACAAGACATGCGGTCGTCTGCAGCACAGAACCTCTTTTATCTGTTCTGTGGTCTGCAGCGCGGACCGCTCGGTACACGCTGCCTCCAACAGTCTTACAAGACATGCGGTCGTCTGCAGCACAGAACCTGTTTTATCTGTTCTGTGGTCTGCAGCGCGGACCGCTCGGTACACGCTGCCTCCAACAGTCTTACAAGACATGCGGTCGTCTGCAGCACAGAACCTGTTTTATCTGTTCTGTGGTCTGCAGCGCGGACCGCTCGGTACACGCTGCCTCCAACAGTCTTACAAGACATGCGGTCGTCTGCAGCACAGAACCTGTTTTATCTGTTCTGTGGTCTGCAGCGCGGACCGCTCGGTACACGCTGCCTCCAACAGTCTTACAAGACATGCGGTCGTCTGCAGCACAGAACCTGTTTTATCTGTTCTGTGGTCTGCAGCGCGGACCGCTCGGTACACGCTGCCTCCAACAGTCTTACAAGACATGCGGTCGTCTGCAGCACAGAACCTGTTTTATCTGTTCTGTGGTCTGCAGCGCGGACCGCTCGGTACACGCTGCCTCCAACAGTCTTACAAGACATGCGGTCGTCTGCAGCACAGAACCTGTTTTATCTGTTCTGTGGTCTGCAGCGCGGACCGCTCGGTACACGCTGCCTCCAACAGTCTTACAAGACATGCGGTCGTCTGCAGCACAGAACCTGTTTTATCTGTTCTGTGGTCTGCAGCGCGGACCGCTCGGTACATGCTGCCTCCAACAGTCTTACAAGACATGCGGTCGTCTGCAGCACAGAACCTGTTTTATCTGTTCTGTGGTCTGCAGCGCGGACCGCTCGGTACACGCTGCCTCCAACAGTCTTACAAGACATGCGGTCGTCTGCAGCACAGAACCTGTTTTATCTGTTCTGTGGTCTGCAGCGCGGACCGCTCGGTACACGCTGCCTCCAACAGTCTTACAAGACATGCGGTCGTCTGCAGCACAGAACCTGTTTTATCTGTTCTGTGGTCTGCAGCGCGGACCGCTCGGTACACGCTGCCTCCAACAGTCTTACAAGACATGCGGTCGTCTGCAGCACAGAACCTGTTTTATCTGTTCTGTGGTCTGCAGCGTGGACCGCTCGGTACACGCTGCCTCCAACAGTCTTACAAGACATGCGGTCGTCTGCAGCACAGAACCTGTTTTATCTGTTCTGTGGTCTGCAGCGCGGACCGCTCGGTACACGCTGCCTCCAACAGTCTTACAAGACATGCGGTCGTCTGCAGCACAGAACCTGTTTTATCTGTTCTGTGGTCTGCAGCGCGGACCGCTCGGTACACGCTGCCTCCAACAGTCTTACAAGACATGCGGTCGTCTGCAGCACAGAACCTGTTTTATCTGTTCTGTGGTCTGCAGCGCGGACCGCTCGGTACACGCTGCCTCCAACAGTCTTACAAGACATGCGGTCGTCTGCAGCACAGAACCTGTTTTATCTGTTCTGTGGTCTGCAGCGCGGACCGCTCGGTACACGCTGCCTCCAACAGTCTTACAAGACATGCGGTCGTCTGCAGCACAGAACCTGTTTTATCTGTTCTGTGGTCTGCAGCGCGGACCGCTCGGTACACGCTGCCTCCAACAGTCTTACAAGACATGCGGTCGTCTGCAGCACAGAACCTGTTTTATCTGTTCTGTGGTCTGCAGCGCGGACCGCTCGGTACACGCTGCCTCCAACAGTCTTACAAGACATGCGGTCGTCTGCAGCACAGAACCTGTTTTATCTGTTCTGTGGTCTGCAGCGCGGACCGCTCGGTACACGCTGCCTCCAACAGTCTTACAAGACATGCGGTCGTCTGCAGCACAGAACCTGTTTTATCTGTTCTGTGGTCTGCAGCGCGGACCGCTCGGTACACGCTGCCTCCAACAGTCTTACAAGACATGCGGTCGTCTGCAGCACAGAACCTGTTTTATCTGTTCTGTGGTCTGCAGCGCGGACCGCTCGGTACACGCTGCCTCCAACAGTCTTACAAGACATGCGGTCGTCTGCAGCACAGAACCTGTTTTATCTGTTCTGTGGTCTGCAGCGCGGACCGCTCGGTACATGCTGCCTCCAACAGTCTTACAAGACATGCGGTCGTCTGCAGCACAGAACCTGTTTTATCTGTTCTGTGGTCTGCAGCGCGGACCGCTCGGTACATGCTGCCTCCAACAGTCTTACAAGACATGCGGTCGTCTGCAGCACAGAACCTCTTTTATCTGTTCTGTGGTCTGCAGCGCGGACCGCTCGGTACATGCTGCCTCCAACAGTCTTACAAGACATGCGGTCGTCTGCAGCACAGAACCTGTTTTATCTGTTCTGTGGTCTGCAGCGCGGACCGCTCGGTACATGCTGCCTCCAACAGTCTTACAAGACATGCGGTCGTCTGCAGCACAGAACCTCTTTTATCTGTTCTGTGGTCTGCAGCGCGGACCGCTCGGTACATGCTGCCTCCAACAGTCTTACAAGACATGCGGTCGTCTGCAGCACAGAACCTCTTTTATCTGTTCTGTGGTCTGCAGCGCGGACCGCTCGGTACACGCTGCCTCCAACAGTCTTACAAGACATGCGGTCGTCTGCAGCACAGAACCTCTTTTATCTGTTCTGTGGTCTGCAGCGCGGACCGCTCGGTACACGCTGCCTCCAACAGTCTTACAAGACATGCGGTCGTCTGCAGCACAGAACCTGTTTTATCTGTTCTGTGGTCTGCAGCGCGGACCGCTCGGTACATGCTGCCTCCAACAGTCTTACAAGACATGCGGTCGTCTGCAGCACAGAACCTGTTTTATCTGTTCTGTGGTCTGCAGCGCGGACCGCTCGGTACATGCTGCCTCCAACAGTCTTACAAGACATGCGGTCGTCTGCAGCACAGAACCTGTTTTATCTGTTCTGTGGTCTGCAGCGCGGACCGCTCGGTACATGCTGCCTCCAACAGTCTTACAAGACATGCGGTCGTCTGCAGCACAGAACCTCTTTTATCTGTTCTGTGGTCTGCAGCGCGGACCGCTCGGTACATGCTGCCTCCAACAGTCTTACAAGACATGCGGTCGTCTGCAGCACAGAACCTCTTTTATCTGTTCTGTGGTCTGCAGCGCGGACCGCTCGGTACACGCTGCCTCCAACAGTCTTACAAGACATGCGGTCGTCTGCAGCACAGAACCTCTTTTATCTGTTCTGTGGTCTGCAGCGCGGACCGCTCGGTACATGCTGCCTCCAACAGTCTTACAAGACATGCGGTCGTCTGCAGCACAGAACCTCTTTTATCTGTTCTGTGGTCTGCAGCGCGGACCGCTCGGTACATGCTGCCTCCAACAGTCTTACAAGACATGCGGTCGTCTGCAGCACAGAACCTCTTTTATCTGTTCTGTGGTCTGCAGCGCGGACCGCTCGGTACATGCTGCCTCCAACAGTCTTACAAGACATGCGGTCGTCTGCAGCACAGAACCTGTTTTATCTGTTCTGTGGTCTGCAGCGCGGACCGCTCGGTACACGCTGCCTCCAACAGTCTTACAAGACATGCGGTCGTCTGCAGCACAAAACCTCTTTTATCTGTTCTGTGGTCTGCAGCGCGGACCGCTCGGTACATGCTGCCTCCAACAGTCTTACAAGACATGCGGTCGTCTGCAGCACAGAACCTCTTTTATCTGTTCTGTGGTCTGCAGCGCGGACCGCTCGGTACATGCTGCCTCCAACAGTCTTACAAGACATGCGGTCGTCTGCAGCACAGAACCTCTTTTATCTGTTCTGTGGTCTGCAGCGCGGACCGCTCGGTACATGCTGCCTCCAACAGCCTTACAAAAGTCACAATACTTCATATTTATATTATTGTGTATACATAATCCTAATAAAAATACCATTTACATAGTATTTATTTATTTAATTAAGGTTCACCAACAGTTGTTACAGACATTACACAGATACATAGGAACATACAAGTAATTGTGTCTTAAAACTAACTGCACAACCAATTACAGGCAAACACCACATGCAAAATGCTCTTTAGAAAATATAAATTAAATTTTAAAGACTGTACTTACAATTCTAGATAATTATAATGAATAAATACTAATACTAATACTAATGACGTCTGACAAATGTCGATATTGAGTCTGCGTGGACGTCAACCAGGTCGCTGCGTTCGTTTATGAGTTTGCACATGCGGGGTACAGGTGAATTAGCACCAGACACTGTACAGCGAGCTGGTGGAGCTAAGGGTGTTATAGGTTTGCGAGGTGGTCTACGGGGTACCCTGAAGTTGAACCTAAATACCAATTGTATTGTTGTAGTATTGTATAAACAAGAGCACAACAAAATTAGGATACAAGTTATTTGTATTTTTTTTTTGTTAAAAGTTATTTGTATTTTGTTATTATCCTTGAACACAGGACGCGGCTACTATCGATGTTCTCGTGGGAAAAAAATTATCTGTTGGACTTAAATAGTCACTTAGAATGCAGTTTCCAAAATCAATATTCACAAACTATTTAATATTCATCACAAGAATGCTAATTCTGTCATTTAATGTGTTAGTTATTGAAAAAACACCTAGAGCTTATGAAATCAATGTTAACCTTAACTAATATTATAAATGTTAATAGGTTGTGTTAGGTTGTCTGTTTGGGTTATTGTCGTCGGTCTGTCATGCTGATAGCTGATAGCTAATAGCTGATGGCTGATAGCTAATAGCTGATAGCTGATGGCTGATAGCTAATAGCTGATAGCTGATGGCTGATAGGATAGCTGATAGCTAATAGCTGATAGCTGATGGCTGATAGCTAATAGCTGATAGCTGATGGCTGATAGCTAATAGCTAATAGCTAATAGCTGATAGCTGATGGCTGATAGCTAATAGCTGATAGCTGATGGCTGATAGCTAATAGCTGATAGCTGATGGCTGATAGCTAATAGATGATAGCTGATGGCTGATAGCTAATAGCTGATAGCTGATGGCTGATAGCTGGTAGCTGATAGCTGATAGCTGATAGCTGATAGCTGATAGCTGATAGCTGATAGCTGATAGCTGATGGCAGATGGCTGGTGGTTTAAATTAAGTAGCGTACTTAGTTGTATAAGTAAAAGTTAAGGTTCGATTTTTCCATCATCATGTTACTTTTAACAGATTTTTTTATGGTGATTTGACGTAATTCCTATAAAAAAGCTGTCAAACCGCAATTTTTAATCCTCAAATAAATCTGAAGATTGAAAAATCGGCCCTAATACTAGTTAATCCTTTGGGTAGGGTTCCTCACCAGTGAACTGCCAATTTCTATTCAAGTTACTAGCACAGCTTCCACTGTTGATCAGCAAAGATGTCAGTGTCCACAAGACCTACCGTGACATTATTATTTTACAGCGTGCGAAATGCGTTTCGCGAGACGAGGGTCTGTTGTCAATGTTGTATCAGGAACTTCTTCGATTAGCACACACATGTTGACAGAATTAGAGTGATCCAATCGCATAAGGGCTACCTTTCAGTGACAACAACAACAACAACTAATGACAATCCCTCCAGGCGATCATAATTTAGAAATCCAGAAAGCAGCATTACAATGATTATGTTGAAATGTGACTGTTTGGGTAAAAAGTAACACAGTAACTTTTGAAATTTTGTGGGTGTCGTGACACAGAACGTACGGGTAGACAGTGAGTGTTGCGACGCAAGAACGTACGGGCAGACAGTGAGTGTTGCGCCGCAAAACGTAAGGGTAGTCAGTGAGTGTTGTGACGCAAAACGTAAGGGTAAACAGTGAGTGTTGCGACGCAAAACGTAAGGGTAGACAGTGAGTGTTGTGACGCAGAACGTATGGGTAGACAGTGAGTGTTGCGACGCAGAACGTACGGGTAGACAGTGAGTGTTGTGACGCAGAACGTACGGGTAGACAGTGAGTGTTGCGACGCAGAACGTACGGGTAGACAGTGAGTGTTGTGACGCAGAACGTACGGGTAGACAGTGAGTGTTGCGACGCCAAACGTACGGGTAGACAGTGAGTGTTGTGACACAGAATGTGCGGGTAGACAGTGAGTGTTGCGACGCCAAACGTACGGGTAGACAGTGAGTGTTGTGATGCAGAAGGTGCGGGTAGACAGTGAGTGTTGCGACGCCAAACGTACGGGTAAACAGTGAGTGTTGTGACGCAGAACGTGCGGGTAGACAGTGAGTGTTGCGACGCCAAACGTACGGGTAAACAGTGAGTGTTGTGACGCAGAACGTGCGGGTAGACAGTGAGTGTTGTGACGCAGAACGTGCGGGTAGACAGTGAGTGTTGCGACGCCAAACGTACGGGTAAACAGTGAGTGTTGTGACGCAGAACGTGCGGGTAGACAGTGAGTGTTGCGACGCCAAACGTACGGGTAGACAGTGGGTGGAGTGTTGTGCACTTACCATGGTGTATGTTCCTGTGGGCAAGTTACAGATACCTCAATGGTGAGGTGAAGTTGCTAACTAATAGTGCACTGATTATAATCGAAACGCTCTATAAAAAGACTTGTAACATGACAAATATTTCTGCACTTCAACAGAGCTTTCCAAAAAGCTGAAAAAATTGCTACAATGAAAAAAGCACCTAGTTACATATAGGTACATATAGTTACATATACCTAGTAAGATGCTCCAATTTGGTCGGTGTGATAATAAAAACGCTGAATCGCTGATATCGATCACATGACAAGCATTTTATCAGTGGGATGTGTAAGATGTTGTGACATGTGTCGGCTAATATGTAACAAGTGTCGGGTCATGTTGACGCTCGTTACAGATGTTTGTTTACTTCCTAACCTTCCTGTGGGGGGGGGGAGGCGAGTGTCGTGAGAGACCCGCTCACCTACAAGGTCACGTCACCGTCTCGCGAGCTTCCCGTGTGCTAACGCTGAAAGACCGCGTCATTAATTAATTATTATTATGAGACAACATCCACACAAGGTCTTAAGGTCCCGAACTAGGCAGAGCCTGTACTACGGTAACCTGATGACTGATATACATACTTATATACATATACCTACACACCCAGACACAGGTCAAACAGACATGTTCATGCACACAAATGTTTGACTTGTCCGGGGATCGAACCCGGGACCAGCGGCTCAGAAGGCAGGGTCGCTACCAACTGCGCCAACCGGTCAGTCATTAATCATTCATAACTAGTAACTAGTTCTGCTGACCGCCACCGAGGACACGATCCTGCTGACATTTTGATAATGATCTAAGTTTGATAGCCATCGCTTCATTCTTTAGGTGATCCATCCAGTTATTTTTTTCGACAAACTCGACTAAGCAGGCTCAAATGTAGTCGCAGCATATACATATATATATTGTTTTTTTGTTCTCTTAGAGCCGTATGAAAGGTTCGTGTGTTCTACATTTCAATGTAAGTTTTTCCATAATTTTAACATATTTTCACACCACCTGCTCGCTAATGTCAAATTATATGTCATGCAAACTAAATGTCTAGGACCTTAGTACACCTCAATCGCGAAAATAATGTTGGGAAACCGCTTTACGAATTCCGCTAAGACACACACAGACTACACTATGTCGCGATTCAAGCGGAACATCATGAGAGTCGAGTTGTAGCAATTGGAGCAAAATATCGTCGCTTTCAACTTAATACATACGTTATACGTCTACTTTGGAGTTTTTCCGTAAAATCAACATCCATTTTACTTAAAAAAAATCGTTTCTCTTTCTAAACTGGTCCAAACGCGGCTCCGCAACAAAATAGCGGGCTGAGCGGGGAGATGTAACTGGCTTCCGAGTAGACCGGCAAAATCACGCGGGAAAGAGTGTAATCAAATCTGTGAGTTAGAACAGGCAGTTTCGCTTGTCATACAACGGACAAGTCATGGCAGAACTACTGCGGTTTTGCTGATATCGTTTCACGGCGGAGATGTGTTACCCGCCTAAAGACCTAGGTTCTAGCTGCGTGGTAATATTGAACTGAACTTCATTATGACCCCGAAGATGATTTCAATTATTTGGAACCTCAACTTTGAAAATCGTATGACTACTTTCACCTTAACAAAAAACATTATAATACAGCTAAACCAAAAAGTTTTCACTTCACAGGTTTCAGTTGCCGTTGACGAACATAATAATGTAATCACGCAATTTAATAGAGATATTATAGTGGAATAATAAGCAAAAATAAATGTACGTCAATTAAATAGGTACACACAATAATTGCAACAGTAAAAACAATTGTTTTCCGCATATGACCAAGTCCAAAATGATTAAATTGTGTGCACATTAGACTCGCCCAACCGCTGTTGCTACGTCGTCTGGGGCGGTAATGGCGGCATCGGCATGTCATCTCAACAGCTGATCGGTTGCTGCAGCGCACGGTGGGCTGAAAATCGACTTTCATAGACATAGGGATTTAAAATTTTAGGTGTCGTGTTTGTTTCTTGGATATGAATTTTGTTTAAGTGTCATCGGTAGTAAGTACAACAGGTTTGCGCCAGTTCTCTTTAACCATGGAGAGCGAGGTGTGCCCCTAGTCTACTGCGACCACATCACGGTGCATACCCATTTCAGCTTTTAAAAAATATTCCCCGAGACTGCCATACCTCGCGGTTGTGGAGGGTCTTCGCATTTAAAAAGCCTTGACCCCCGCACTTCCGCGGGATGTACAGTCTCATCACCGATGAACGTCGGTGATGCATCCGATTTGCGGTCAGTAGTGTACGGACCCACCTATCCAGGGCGTCGAGTTCGGTCTGAGTCCATTTGAGTATGCCGAATGAGTACATCAAAACCGGCATGACCCAACCGTTGAAGGCACGCACCTTGTTTCCGCCTAAAAGAAGACTAAATAATATCTTCTTCAGGTGACCGAATAAAAGGAGGAGGCGGAACGCGTGAGGGAGAGGCAAAATTCACGCCCTCACGCCCCTAGCCGCCGCAGGAGACGCCCTGGGCGTCGGGGATCACAGGCCGATTCCCGGCCACCGTAGGCGTGGGCTTGCGAACAGCGAGCAATGGGCAGCTCGCCGTTCGATAAGGATCAGGCCCGGGTCGACGGCGCGTTGTGTTTCACGCGCGCCTCAAAGAGATGTCAGCACCAATGACGGGGTCTGCTAGGACCGATGCCTGCTAGGGATGCGGAAAAGTCTGAGAGGGATACCGTGGCCCCTGGCACAGACAACTGAAGGAACACGGGTGGGTTTTAGTCAGTAAGAGTCTGACACGCCCTCCCACTCTGCCCAGAGCGGGAGAAGTTATTTGATGATTCCCCACCCTCAAAAAAAAAAAAAAAAAGGTGACTGAAGAAGCGCTCCTTCAACGATCACATCATGTCAGCGTCATGTCAGCAACGTATCAACGTTGCTGACCAAAGTGGACTCAAACTGTCGCCCTGAAATATTCCCCGTTTACTTCATACAGGCTCATCATTCCCCTGGATCGGTCGACATCCTGGATAGCGAAGAACCGTCTTCCATTGCCCCATACACGACTCAAGGAAGGTGCGTAGAGTTGCATCTATCTTGTACAACTCCAGCACCCTCATGAGCCATGTATGTGGCACCGAGTCGTAGGCCTTGTTTATAATCTATCCAGCATGTCGACAGATCCTTGCGGGATCCACGAACCTGTTGGCTAGTGGCCATGTCGATGAGGAGTAGCTCCTTAGTACCGCGGGACCGTTTCTACATCCATTTTGAGAGGCAGACATAAGCATGTTACTGCCAGTGCCAATGTGCGTATTAATTTTCGCTCTCAAAATGGATTCAAGAAGTTTATAGACCGTCGACAAACACGTGATCGGTCTAATTCTTGGGTTCTGAGTGACTACCTGACTTATGGTGCAGATGGTTAATACCTGTTGTTAGAAACTGCGGTAGCGACCCAGACTCTAAGGATGACTGGAAGTGAGATGCTAGGCCAATGTGTGAACTAATTAGCCATTTCAACCAAAAGCTGTGCAATCCATCCGGTCCCGGAGATTTCCAGTTCGGTAACGGACGGACCGCTCTCGCAACGTCTAATGGCGTAATTAGGACTGATCCATTTCTGGTATAGGTTCACACACTCGCTCGACCACTCGTATCCAGCCAGCCACAGCGTGACAGATGGGTACTGACCAGATATTGCGCCAGAATGTGCTCGTGGCGGCATCATCCGGGTGGCACACGTCTGTCACATTTTGTTCAGATCGCTCCCAAGCTCTGTACACCCGCCTCTCATCGCTCTGGAACATGCGATTTTGCTTGTATCGATCAGTCCGCCGCTTATACTGCCGAATACGGCTCGCCCATGCACAAACTTTGCTTCAGGAAGTTGATTTTTTGAATTATTATTATGATTTGTTTTAAAATCATGCTAATAAAAATATTATCTAAAGAAATTGTTGGTATTTAAACTTCGTGCTATAAAACGAGTCGAAACAGAATTAAAAAAAAAATATTTCTTAATTTTTTTCCTTCGTGTTATATGCGGAATGTCAATAAATGTTTGACGTGTAAAAGTGTTTGTACAAAACTACTTACAGAAATAAAATCATTTATCATAAATAATGTTTTGTTTAAGGAGTTTTCTTTTGACCCATTTACCACCAAATCATATTCTGCGCCCGGCCTTAGTGCTTTGTTACTATAAATTTATTTTATTTGAATTTCCATAATATATGTATCGCGCTTGTTGGTGCAACCTAGATCTTAAGATTGCTACTACTTTTTTCTGTATTTATTAGTGGGAACCTGTAATTGGCTCTGAGTTGTGTATACCACTGGTATCTATGTAGTTTAGCTATTGGTTCTCCTAATTATAAATAAATAAATAAATACAAATTAGTTCTAAAGACTCCTTTAAGGATATTACGGTTTAACTTGTGGTTCCAAAGATACGCGGATTTTTCTGGCAGTTTGAGTAATTTATGCAGCCTACCCAAATGTCCTTTCTTTGCTATCGTTCATCGAATCGTTTAAGTTTTGAGTTGAACTGCACGATTACTGACAAAAGCGTGAACTGACTGGACAGGTCCACTCAATCCGTGTGGTTCTGTCCTCAAAAGACCATTTCAGACACCGATCTACATATTCTTCAGATGATCTGACCAAGGTTTTTTTTGTCTGGGCTTTAAAAAAGACAAAACTCTGAGTTTGTTTCGGCCTTTATTCCCAGAGCAGTCAGATAGGAATCACCGACCTCATCTAGTTTAAAAAAATATGATTGACCTGAAATTCGTACAAGCCTACTTACAGAAATAAAATCATTTATTATTCACACGAGAATCGTAAAAAAAAATCGTAAGAAAATTTAAGTCACACGTTTATATGCTAAATTAACCTTGTGTGAATATTTGAGCATAGTAATGGTAAGCAAAAGCCATATCCAAGAAAAAAACGACACTTAAAAGCGAAGTCCTTATGTCTATGAAAATCGATTTTCAGCCCACCGTGTGGCGTGTATCCCCGCCACAGTATACTTACTGAAATACTGTACTATGCCGCCGCGTTTGAATGTTGATTTTGGGCGTCATATTTACGATACTACATACATATTTAGCGTGTTTTTATTGAAATTGCACGACTTTAGATAATAGTGTGTGAAACTGCACATAACTAGGTGGTCCCCGGTTATTTAACAGTTTCATGAACTACTGATTCGAGAATCGAATTGGTTTTTATTACCTCGCAGTAAGTTCGAAAAGTAGACTATTAACCTAGGGGATAAAGGAGTCTTCGTCTTGGGCGAGCCTGAATCACTCGATGCACTCAGGATCCTAGTCTTAACTCCCTCGCTTCGCCCAGGAGTTAACTCGTAGCTTGGGTTGCGTTCAAAAGCGTTGCGTTCGGGGTTCAAAATAGCGCTCGTGGCATTAGGACACTGCTTCATACCCTTGGTAAATCATCGACTATTATATGTGTTTCGAATTCTCCTTCCACAACAGCTGACTGATTCAAATTCAAATCCTAACACATACAAATTACAGCAAAAACCCTTAGTGACCAATTAATAAAGGCGTTCGTGCGTGTCATGTGGGAGATGACCACGACTACGTGCACCACGCCTGGAAACTTTCCTACTAAGTGGTACATATGTATTAGCGTATAAAAACCTTTACCTTTTAGCATGTAACTCAGTAATAATTATCTTCATTAATTATTTATTATAATCGAAACAACACATGAACTTCATTACTTAATTACAATATTATTTTATATCTCACTATACACCTGTTCGTTTGCAAACATTTAACTTTAATCACAATTCAAAATACTCCTATTACAGCATGACGGTCACATGTATAATATTATGTAAACATACGTCAGACAATTTGTCTTGTTGCCTGCGAGTTATTTACTCAGCGACAACCGACCGCGATCTAATCGCATCCATCTAATCTTATCTACGTGATAATGATAACACTATTAACAGCAGTATTAGCAGTCAGCCGCGACACACACATATACACGTTTGCGAATACGACCTTCTATATCAACCGTTTTTTTTTTTAATAACGTCTCAACATTAAAGTGAGAAATACTTTAAGTGACTTGTAGGCATATTGTGCGCTCCAGAATATATTATGCAAAGCGTGTGCCCACGTGTAGACCTTTTTATATAATAAGTCATCAAATAGATCGGTGAGATCATCGACACGACTGCGTCACATTCCGTAAGTACCCACTATATTAACACTGCACTCACTTCTGACACTCGGGATTAACGCGACAAAGATAACCTCCGATGTGAGAGGTTGCAAGAGAAATTAGGAGTGGAAAAACATAATTATATCAAATGAAGAGAACTAATATATTATTATATTATGTAGTAATGAGTAGATATTTCAATTCTTAAACTCAGTCAAGAGGCTGCATGTGTTGAATGCCGTGTTGGTGTTACGAGTACGGTAAGAGCCAGAAATATTTGGGAAATGTTAAGTGCGGTGAATTAGCAACGTACACACACTACATACTGGTGAGCGGTACACAACACACTCACACATGTGTACGACGTCCGCACACTACATACTGGTGAGCGGTACACAACACACTCACACATGTGTACGACGTACACACACTACATTCTGGTGAGCGGTACACAACACACTCACACATGTGTACGACGTACACACATACATACTGACGAGCGGTACACAACACACACACACATGTGTACGACGTACACACATAACATACTGGTGAGCGGTACACAACACACTCACACATGTGTACGACTCACACACATGACATACTGATGAGCGGCACACAACACACTCACACATGTGTACGACGTACACACACTACATACTAGTGAGTGGTACACAACACACTCACACATGTGTACGACGTACACACACTACATACTGGTGAGCGGTACACAACACACTCACACATGTGTACGACATCCACACACTACATACTGGTGAGCGGTACACAACACACTCACACATGTGTACGACATCCACACACTACATACTGGTGAGCGGTACACAACACACTCACACATGTGTACGACGTACACACACTACATACTGGTGAGCGGTACACAACACACTCACACATGTGTACGACGTACACACACTACATACTGGTGAGCGGTACACAACACACTCACACATGTGTACGACGTACACACACTACATACTGGTGAGCGGTACACAACACGCACACATGTTACGCGGTTTTTTAATGTGATCCCGTATCTACTCCAATGAGGTTCTCTTTAAGTGTAATACTTATCTTTTCTTATGAAGTCTAATTGGTCTGCTTAAAATTTTAAATATAATCCACAGTTATTTGAAAATAAAATGTGGACTACCATGATATATTATTATATTATAGAAAGCTCAAACTCATCCGTCATCATTGCATCAACATAATTTACAAAAAATAAACATTATAAATCTTAATAAAGGTATCTTAACTGTAATGGCAATATGTCTATAATAAATATTAAAAAAACATAAACTTTAATATATCTTAGTACTTCGCAGTAAGCTAAAAATATAATGTTACCACATGCGTCTTTATCGTAGAAAGCATCTACGCGGCTACGACGGCGACGACGGTGCTACGAATGTCTACGAACGGCGTAGACTAGCCGTAGCTCAATGTATAGCGATTTCTACTTATGACCCAATGCTGTTATGATCACGAGTATTCAAGACTGATTAATGCAATAATCGATTGTTTTATTTATAGTGCCGGATACAAACAATATTAAACGATTGATAGAACGCTGCGATGTCAATATATATTAGCTTTGATGACAACTGCTATTTGAAAACTGACCCTAATGTTTCAGACTTGTTCATAGAAATGGGAAAAAATATACTTTTCATTGTTCATACTCGGAAAGAAGGTCTGAAGTTGCCTGAGGAGCGGGTTGAATGTAATCCTTTTCTGCCCTAGGGAGAATCGCTTTGAACTGACACCAGCTGTCAAATTATTTAAAAAAATTAGTTCTATTTTCACATTTCTATTGAACCATGTTCCAACTTCCTATACAGCCACTCAATTACAGCGTGATGTAAAATTGAAATAACATAAAGTTAAGTATTAATTAAAGAATATATATTTTTAATTACTTAATTATAATTTACTATTTTTTTTTAATAATATATTTGGGCAAATAATTTCCCATTTTCTCAATGATGGAAATGAAAAATAATGGCTAAATAGCTCGCAGAGGGCCACAGAAAAAAAATTGGTGGGAAGGCGGCAATCCGATCTTCATTTGTTTTTTCGAGTTGTAGAGTTTTGTTTATACTTCCGTATAGCAGATAAGTATTTGTATTTGTGGTGGTTACCACTATTAGTTTTTGCAAATAAATGTATTAAAATCAAAATTGTAAACACTACACAATTAAACATTACAAAAGCACATTTTCATAACCTCTCACATATTTTCACGTTCGACATGTCAACTGTCACTGTCACCTCATTAGTCATAAACCACATTCATCAATTCGTCATTGTCTATTACAGCTATCCATGATTAACAAACAGACACTCACAACAATTTACATATCCACTATTTAGAGCACACATAATATTTATAGTCTTAATTAACCATGCTAATAATTATTTACACTCCACATCTATAAATTAAATTATGCTAGCTTATGTGAGTAAACCGAATGTGTGTTGGTACTTGAAATGGAACACACATGATGATAGGCAAAAAAATTGGGATTTTGAAAAACAAGTTCAACGACCCCAGTGTGTGACTTTCATTCAAGGGCGAACCACACTTTGCGTTCCTCCGAATTCTTGTCTCCAGTATTTTTCTAGACCTCTCGATATATAATCCGTTTCGTGTATTTCATGTTCTGTTTGTTATAATTTGTTCCTCGTCCTTATTTGTTATAAATTACGATTGTAATTGAGGAAGTGCCGAGGTAGGCAGAAATACAAGCAGTCGACTGTTTAATTCACTTTTATTTTAAATTACCCCGTAACCCTTCATATAAACACAATGAGTTCATCCGATTCGGATATGGATTTATCGCCTGATTTCAGAAGAGGCACATTTTTTCTTTAGCTACTTCATGTTTTTATTTTTACTTTTCTTGTATTCGTAATGAAAAGCACAGTGTTTACCTCGGGTTAAAGACTTATTTAGTCCCCGAACTCCGTAAACGTAAACGTAACTCTCGAAAACCCCATCTCGGTTCTAAATAAGCTACTCTCACCCTAATTTCATAAGTGGAGCTGTTACAAAAATGTGTGCATTCATCGATAGAAACGTGTAACTGACATGTCTAGTTAGTGTTTGTTAGGAAGAACGTTCGCTACTGCTACTGTGCCAAACTTTGTGACAACATTTTTATCGACATCATTTAAACATATTTTGTTATTTCATTACAATTCAATGTTCTTTAAAATCGGTTCGGTTTAAAGAGTTTTCTTTCAAACTCAAACTCAAAGCATTTATTTCAAATAAACCAATTACAGGCACTTTTGAATTGTCAAGGGGTCGGTCAGTCAGAAAGATGAAGCTAGTTGCCCATTTTTTGAATTGTCAAGGGGTCTGTCAGTCAGAAAAATGAAGCTAGTTGCCCATTCCAAAGCGTAGTAAGTACCCATGGAGAAGAACGGGCAAGAAACTCCATGGACACTCTTTTAAATCAAAATATTGTTACAAAATAGTGGTTACATCATTCATGTTGTAATTATGCATGTGAGAACGATGTAGAAAGACGTGCACGTTAAAAGCGTCTGTAATAAAAAGATAAAAACAATTCAGGAATCAAAATAAGCCGTGGCAGCTAAGACATGACCAGTGCCTACTGACGGCGCCCGTTCACGAACATGACGTATGGATCAGCACCATTCAGCTCAACCATTTTGAAGGGATTTGAATGATCCAATAAACACGCCACCACCAGCGACACATTTGAGTGAGCATGACATACTCTCAGCCGCCAGGGCACATTCAAGTTAATGAAAGATGAACCCAGCACCTTTATAGTAGGTACATAGTGCTCCCACATGTGCTATGCAATTATACAATACTAAGAGATTGAATTTACAATGCAAAGATAGATTGTACAACCTTCATCAGCTCCAACAATATCTTCGAATGCTAATTAATTAGTTTACGCGCCCTTGTGGAGCAGGACCAGCCCTGAACCAAGCATTTTTGTCAGCGATGTAATCCCCCAACTTATAATATGCTTGGCTGTATAGTGTGCGTTTTATACAAGATTTAAATTTCGTTTCATTCAGTTGGAGTATGTGGGGAGGTATTTTATTGTAACATTTTAAATATTACCCCATGAAGGATGAGTCTACTTTAGTCAATCTGAAACCTGGTTGAACTAATTGGTCCCTAGTCTTATAGTTGTGTCGTTCACCTGTTTTACTGAAAAGATTTAAATTTTTCCGTACGTACATGATGTTTTCATTACCTAATGTAATGACAAGGTACCGTCATAATGTTAATGTCTTTAAACAGTTCCCTTAGAGAATCGCGCCTGCGGAGGCTGTAAACTGCTCTGATGGCTCTTTTCTGCAGAATAAAAATAGACTGAATATCGGCAGCCTCAGCCTCTTATTCTCATTAAGAACACAAACAGTTCATTAATAAATGAGATATAAAAATAAATCATGCAGTTAGAAGGTAACATAATGACTCCGTGAGTCGATAAAAGCCAAACAGAATGTATAACACTAGGATTCTATAGTTTTTAAATTCAATACATACACCGGCATTTTTTTCTAGCTACTTTTACATTCTTTTGAACATAGATTTTTTACATTTTTTTAAACATATTTATATTTTTTCATTAGTAATCTTATCTGACAATTTATTGTACAGTACCGCTAATTCGTATAGAATATTTTTTTCCCGTAACTGGTTCTGGGTGGTCTGAGTTCGAGTTTATTGCGATTTCTAGTGTAGTATCCGTGGTTTCTTTTTTTGAAAGTCAAATTGAGAGTGGGTTTCCTTTGTTATAATTTTCCTAACTAGAGTACATGTTTTGCATAGATATCGTAGTTGTATGTCGTATAGTTTAGTGTCGTTACATGTTTTTTTAGTTGATGTTAGATAGTGCTAATTGTATAGAGTTTTAATTTATTTTATTTATTATGTATCACTTGTATCGTGATTATGTAGGTTTTAGCGGCGCAGCCCCAGACTTCAACCAAGTATTCTAGATTTGGTGTCACGAGTGCATTATAAATCATGATTCAAATGTTGTGTTGAATACAACCATAAAGTCTACGTAGTGCCCCCGTAAGTGAAGAAAAATTCGATGGTATTTTTTCTATGTGGGTTGTCCAGGTTAGTCTTGGATCCAGGATTAGGCCTAAATGTTTTTCAGTTGTTGACTTTTGTAAGGGTTCATTATTTATAGTCAGTTTAATGTCACTCGGCATTTTTTTATTTTTAGCTGCACTGATCATGTTCGACGGTTTTTTCAGATTAATGGTTAGCAGGTTGTACTTGAACCATTCGTTAAGTGATGCTAAGTAATTTTGCGCTTCTCTGACCACCTCTTCATCATCACTTCCAAAATAAAAGACACAGGAATTGAAAGGACAGGACAGGAAATAAACTGTGGTCCAAACTCGGTCGTCTCAAAAGTAAATTCCGATTATAATTCGAGCATCAGTTGTATAAGTACAAGAGTGTCACTGTGGCAAGTAGAGGAACTCATACATGGAGCGTGTGACAACGGGCCGTGTGACGTCATCAGGTCATCACGCCCCACGAGCTTGCGTTAGTGAGTCGATGCAGACCACAACGGTCACCTTGAAACAGAGATCCACACAATACTTATTGTTCTTCTCATTGACCGCAAATGCGTAGATTTTACAGCCGATAAAGAAGTGAACAGTCTTATATGATGATTTATGACGAAGATAATGTTCCAGTTCACATACAATTTATGAGTCTCTAACGATTAAGGAAAACCGAATACCAGTATAATGATAGTATACTATGTATAACTTGATGCTAAAGCAAGCGCGTGAGTGAATCAGTTGCAGACGTCCAAGAATATGAATTACCGTGAAATTACTGCAAATGTTAAGTGTCATCATTCCCTTAGGCCTAACAGTGTAGACTGTAGGTGCGCTACCCAAGTGTAGACTGTAGGTGCGGTACCCAAGTGTAGACTGTAGGTGCGATACCCAAGTGCAGACTGCAGGTGCGATACCTAAGTGTAGACTGTAGGTGCGCTACCCAAGTGTAGACTGTAGGTGCGCTACCCAAGTGTAGACTGTAGGTGCGATAGCTAAGTGTAGACTAGGTGCGATACCCAAGTGTAGACTGTAGGTGCGCTACCCAAGTGTAGACTGTAGGTGTGATACCTAAGTGTAGACTGTAGGTGCGATACCCAAGTGTAGACTGTAGGTGCGCTACCCAAGTTCTGCATAGTTGCGACCACTAGCTCACTGCAACCCGTCGTTAAACTCGTCACAGGGCAAGCCTCGCCGCGCTCGTGTGTGGGTGTGAGAGCCGACACATTTGTACTACAAGTACATTAGCGCTATCTGCGTGTCCCATCGGCGACAATCCCGGCTCCTAATTTAAGAGCAATATCAATTTTGTGTGTCGCCGGCGCGGGCGGGGGTGCGGGTGGTGCGCGGGCGCCGGCGCCATGTGACACACTCGCCACGGAACACACCGGGAGCGAGCGCAACATTCCGCGCACATGACATCAAACTGGACTACGTGAGGGATCGGTGCAAGGAATAGGAACACATTGAAGTTTATGTTCATTCGTACCTCCTTATATAAATTACGTTAGTGAACTATCTTGAATGTCTACATGATTTTAAATCAAAATAAATTATATCACGAGACATAAATACAATTTTCTTATTTAAGAATTTACATTCTATGGTATTTTGTTCAAGTACCTAAATGTTAACAGTAGTGAATGATGGGTGATATGAGTATAGTAAATAACTAGGTCTGAACGGTATCATAATACCCGTCACGGTTCCCGCTGTGTTCTATGTCCGAGCGGCCGGTGTGTCGTTCGCCTGCCGGTGCGGTGCCTGTGTCGCGCCGCCTCAAAAGCCTTTCCGTGTTCCGCGCTCGCCCCCGCCCCGCGCCCGTCGCCTCCGCCCCGCGCTCGCCCGCGCCTGCACTTCCGCCGCCGCCGCAATTAAACCCGTCGATAAATTTCCAAACTTAATCAAATAAGTGCAGTCGCGACTAACGCACAGACCAGGCTCGGAGCACTCCGAGGTTCGCCGGCTGTGGCGGTCGGCGACTATCGCTGAGTTCATGAATCTGTGTATGAGGTCTAAGTCAAATCATTTATTTCAAGTAGGCCATTAAAAAACACTTTTAAACGCTTAACGCACAAACACACACACGCTTACACGCGCGTTTACACGCTTTTGCTTATTTACAAGTAAATATAATTGTCTCTAGGTGCCCCTTGCAAAAGGTAGAATTTGGCGAAGAATAGGGCAAGAAACTCTATAGTCACTCCTTTAAACATTATACAATATTGTGTACAAAACTATATGTGAAAACAATGGTGCTAGAACAAAATCACTATAGTATACTACTTAGGTAAAAAGTATAAAAAATTAAGCAACGACAGATAAGTGACGCTTAATGTAAGTCAGTTACAAGTCGGCAAATATTATGTTGTCTCAGGGCGACATCAGCTAGGTGAGGCTTCAAAACAATCGTTCACTTTAGGTAGTGGTCTAATTTGAACCATTCAGCAATTTTTAGGAATATCTATATGTGACACAGAACTGCTTGCAATGTTTAATAATATATGTGACCGAGACATGGTACTAATTACCTACATTTTGATTTAAAATGGAACATGACTCCATAAGATCGGTAGGTGGTATGCCGAATATCTACATCAAAGTTTTTTTATCAGATCAAGTATCAGATTATTATGTGATATGATAAACATCTAATATTTTAAATAAATAAATAAAAGGTTTATTGCAGAAACTTGTACAACTTTTACAGGAAATCTTGCATAGGGACCTCCTTTTAAGTAAGAGATGGTAAAGTGGTGTACAAAAGAAAATAGAAATTAAACAACAAAAAAAAAATTATTCTACAAAATGATAATAATAAAGAGTGCCTACTTAGTTATCCTTACCAAAATTAACTACTTACAATTCAGCTACTAACTGTAATAAGGTTATAAGGATAACAAATTAAATTAACAAAATATTGTACGTGACGAAGTTTTCCTCATGAAATATTGAATTCTATGAAAGGCAGAGTGAGTACCTACCTAGGCAGATAAGGGGTGATTCAAACGACGGGAATACTTACATTGCAGCTCTGGTCAATGTAAACAATTAGCGGAAGACGTATGGAATTTACATGAACCCGTGGTTCTGAGTCGTTACATCAAACATTTTGCTGTTAGATTGTTTTTTTTTTCGTTTAATTAACTTCCCTAAACTAAGACAAAGATTAATAAAATTTACCGATAAGCTAGATGTTGTAGAGGAACTAACTACTTCTTGGGGATCAATTGCGTTCTAGAGCCTACTTCCATACTGTACACTGGCTACTACACTGTGGAGTCCTTATGTTGTTGGAATAAATGGGTTTTATTTTATCAAATACGGTGTTTACACACAATTTCGTTATTAACGAATTGTCCTAAAAATCTCTCACAATTTTTAGTCCAAAATCGGGCTAGACGATGTCCCCGCAAACAAAGATAATTAACTTTTCTAAAAAAAATGGCCACAGTAGGCACAGATAGTGCTTGTAGTGGACAATGGCAATGCGCGCGCGCATAATACATATCTCACGATAACCCTACTAAATCCGGCCGAGCGACCGCAACCGCTGTGACGGTGACGGACTTAGGTATATCTTGTGGTATTGTCCTCATGGCTAACAAACAGCCAGCTAACGCCACGCGACACATTTGATTTGAGAACAACAGCCGTCAATCGGGCCAGAACATCGTGGTGTTTTCCCAGAATTGATAAACAAAACAATTCTGGTTTACAATTTTATTCTAATCTAATTCTGATGATGAAAAGACTGATCGTTTAACTAAATTATAACAAGTAATTAGCGCCTACCTCAGTACCTAGCTTTAGTTAATAGTCACTTAGAGCCTAGAGGGCACTGTGATGAATTTGTGTGGCAACTAAGGGCGAACTGGTCAATCATTAGGAATCTAAATGTGACAACAATCTTGATTTATTATTAACCATTGTTTTAACTTTTAAGACTAACTCTTACAACAATCTATACTTACATTTTATAGGTCGGTTATTATAGTTAGGTACATCCCCTCTGTATCGAAAAGTTCTAAACGCAAATGGCCCTAATAGCAAAATGACCTATAATCAAAACGACACTTTAGCAAAACGTCCTATTAGCAAATTGTCTTACGAGCAGTATGTCTGATTAGCAGAAGCAGCAGAACATCCCATTTGTAAAGTACAGTAATACTGGGAAATCACTATAGGTTTTTATGCTCACGACTCATTATATAGCATTTATCGAAAACCATGAAATGAGAAAAAAAGATGACTTCATTTTTAACCAATTTCAAAAATAGTACCTACTTTTTTTTTACATTCACAAAATTTGCACTGATTCCAATTATTTATTTTTTGTTTGAAGGGTACTATCGGTTCTATTTTATGTTTGTGCCATTTATGTAATTATTGTTGCTTCTGCACGAATCCAATATGTATGACATGACACCAGGCTGTTTAAGGTCAGGACTGCCCAAATTGCGATGGAGTCGAAGGCTTTCTCGTAGTCCACAAATGCCCAAATGATTGCACTCTTCGGTCTTCTGTATAATTTGAACGAACAGTGTGGATGTGGTCTATGGTACTGAAACCTTACAAAAAAGTCAGTTTATCAGTGTATCAGTGTTGTGCCATTCGGTAGTAGGTATATGTAGGAGCGCAGGCGTTCAATAAATTACTAAAAACGTAAAACGTCGTAAGCGATGGGAAATTAATATTGAAGGCTGCTAGTGTCGACCTCAGAACGAGCAGCTTCTCACACGGACGGCTGTACTTAGGTACGTCGCTTGCTCCCGCGTCACCAGTCCTGACTCTCTTCATAAATTTTTGTCGGTGAGACCAAAACTACAAATGTAGTATACAGGGAAGTTTTATAACAATGTGGCTGTTATTTTAGCATATTGTGAAGTCTTACGACTTGCGGGCGAACAAAGTCGCGGGCAGAAGCTAAATGATAAAATAAATGATTGTATTTCTGTGAGTAGGTGTGTAGTTGTACAATCACTTGTACACGTCAATCGTATTCTAAAAACTAGACGAGGGCGGCGTGTCCTATCTGACTACTACTACTAGTGTATTACTACAAATCCTCCTGGCGAGATGTACGACGGCCATCGAGGTAGGTCGTTGAAAGTAACTTCATTACCATTGCATACGTACCTACGAGGACGTAGTACTTTTTCCAGCGTAGTCTTGAAAAAACGCATAAGTAAGAAAATGTCGTAATAAAAAAATATAAGTAGATAATTAAGTAGGTATATCAATAAAATTATTATTTTTGTGGCGGTGACCGTAAAGACGGCGCTACATCGGCTACTAATTGCTGCGCCTGCGTCGCTCTCACACTATTTTTTTCTTAAAGGCACACGGCGGGAATGCTTTTATTCATGCGACGCGGGACCTGTTAATGTGTTAATCCACTCAGATCGCCTTGTTTCTCTGTTATTAATAGCCAACAAACAGACGTCGTCCGTCCCGCTCGCACGCGCCGTCGCCGCGTGCGCCAGACACGAGCGACCCACACTCACACACGCACACCTCATAATTTTGAATTATTAATAAGCACAACTCGGAAGGCTCTGTGTGGTCAGCGTAACGCGTCGGGTTCGTTTCGGAGGCTTATCGGCGCATCTCGAGTAGAAGTGAGTCATTAGTAAAAGATGGTTGCGCAATGGCAGAGGTGCAAGACCACAGTTGGGCACTGCCGCATGCCGCCGCAGCCGCCGCCCGCCGTGACACACGCAATGTACTCGCAAATACTCGAAACCTTCGAAACAAAACAATAGCATTCCAGTCGAAGACATCTGATGGAATAGAATAGAATAGAGCGATAACAAAGCTTTTAGCTAACGGCTTGACCGACGGGACATGATTCATGAATTCATGAATAACCACTCTAGCTATTAAATGTCTTTCGATCGAAACAATGTTGTCGAAGATATAAAGTTTGTACAATGTTAATTAATGAAAACTCGATTGATTTTGTACAAATAAAAAGCACTCAATTGAGTCCACCTCATTATTTCAGTAAAAGTCCAAAAAGCCTCAGAGACTTGCAAGTTGCCGCCGTCAAGGTTTATGTGCGCGGACGTTGCTGGCAGTTGTAGGTAGGTGAGCAGTGAGCAGTGAGCAGTGCGCGGCGCGGCCTGTTGCCCGTACACACCGCAAGCAGGCGAGAGTGTCGCTTGCAAATCTGTCGAGTAGTGTCGATCTTGCTTGCCGAGTGGCCGCGTCGCTTTCTCACAGAGAGCCCGCGCCCTAATTAATTACCTCTACATCGAGAGCCACAAAAAAACTAAACTTGTCGCGGCTTAAGAGCGGCGGCGCCAGAGAGAGGACCAGGCACGGGGCGCGGGGGGCGCGGGGGCGCGGACAGGCGCCACTCGCCGCGCGCCTGGGAATCAGTCCCGCCGCACTATGCGACAGTCCCATCGCCTCACATTCGGATATCTGTCCGGTCCTCACTCTCTACTCTTATCACAGTATGAATAATAAAATACGAGTTATCGGCTCCGTAAGCCGCTTCTCCAGACAACACTAATACGTCACCACTGCTTCTAATGAACATCACTATAAATATAACAATAAAGTTCCGCAGCTCTGATAGCTCCGCTCCGCCACTCCACCGCTCCGCTCCGCTCCGGATGCGCAGGATAAGAATTTTATAATATGCAGTGCTCTCGGTTTACAGCCTGCCATTAATGGCTTCAAACAACACTGGTTAACATTTAACTGAACAAGTGAACACCCATTATAGAAGTACACTCTAAACTGGTTAAGGTTCCCGTAAGAAGGGAAAGCTACCACTTAGTACGTGAGCTGGAGTGAGCTCGGGCTCGTACTTATCGATTTATAAGTTTATGGCCTAGCGCCCGTTAACCACCGCGCATGCATGTAAGTAATCAAATAAGTAGTGTCGCGCACGCGCACGCGCAGGTCGCAGCTCGCGAGTCTCACAGCTGGCTGAAGTTCATGCAATGTAGGCATCGCTAATGACTGTGTGGTGGGGGGAGGGGAAGTCACCCGCACATAAATGCTAATGTGTGAGTGACAGATGTCGCGATTGTCGGACAACATGTCGGACAACGTGTCGCGATTGTCGGACAACATGTCGGACAACGTGTCGCGATAGTGCGGCGCGCGCATTGTCCGCCGGCGCCGACACACCCGTGCTCTGTCTGACCAGGACCACTACACCCAGCTCAAGCCAAACAGCTTGTTGCTTCGCTGAGTGCTATCCCGTGTGCTAGGTGACGTGCTCGGCTGTGCGTCAGCATTAGACGTTCACATCCAACATTTTCATAAGCAACTTTGTTTGTTACGAACTGTCAGATTTCACCGATGGCTTTACCGATTAGGTGCTTTAAATAAGGTTTAGGTATCTTTATCAATGGAGTTCCTGCTGACTCAGAACTGGCTGCTTCACTAACACGAAGCGGCTATGGATGGCCCTTGTTTGTTGCACATAAAACCTCTGAAGGACAGATTTTATTCTTATATCCAGTCACCCGTGTCACCACAATCCGTCAAGTTTCTTCCTTTTAACACAATACTAACAAGAGACTTTTGAGTAGGTAATATAAGAGGGAAGGCTTTGGATGAAGATGAGACAATAAGCATGAACTTGTGGTGTGTCACACTCCAGTGCCCGCGGTCTTGTGTCACAAGATGGCGACACAGGCGAAATAAGACACGGATCTTAACATACTTATTACCTATGCCTGCTTAGAAATATTCGTCAGTGAAGTAGAAGGAGTATTGATGGGGGAAAGTGAATTCATATTGATATGATTTTTGTTTCGTCTGTTACTTCAGTCGTTTGATGGAACACCGCCGGATGTTGCTCCATACTATATTAGCTAACGAACATAGTATCGTAAAACATCTGGCGGCGTTCTTTCAAACGACTAAAGTACCTAACAATTCGCTCGAAACAAACAAGGTGACCGACAAGGTTTTCTGTCATTCTGAATGTTCTGGCCGGGTGTCATCGTGTGGTAGAAGTGTCCCGCCGCTCCGTGAGCCACTCAAACTAAACTACTGCTTGTTAATATGCGCATATAATCATGTCGCGGCGCGCGGTGCGGTGTCTCTTGAGTCGCCGAACAAAGTCATTGTTTTTACACACTTTATCGAAAGGCAAGTTCGTTAAACTGTGAAGATAAGTGAAATAACACTCGTGTTCTAAATTCCGTACCAATCGTTTATTTTGAATAAAGCCATTTCCCTCCGAATCGCATCCGGTCTGGAGCAGGTCTTGATTTTCAAATATATTCTTTGGAAATCAAAACCTGCTGCAGACATGACTTATCTTCATCTTGCGTCGATAAAAATATAGTAGGTACTTATACCTAGATGAGAAGCTATTCAAATATAACGAGGCGCTCTGCTCAGCCATGCTGTGCCGTGCTCTCGTGATTTGAACGTCGCGTGGTGTCCAATCGCAGGCAAGCTACTTAGACGATGGTTGCGTAACGCGGGGCTCAGCCGGCGCGGCGGCGCCGCCATTGGCCGCGAGTCGCAGTCACTGACCACGGCACACGGCACACTGTCAGGAACCGGTCCCCTCACGCGGACACCACTAGCAGTACTACTTGCATAGCTATACAACTGTACATTAGACGGAAGATGTCCATGGAGTTTCTTGCCCGTTCTTCTCCATAGGTACCTACCTACTACGCTTTGGAATGGGCAACTAGCTTCATATTTCTGACTGACCGACCACTTGACAATTCAAAAGTGCCTGTAAATGGTTTAATTCTCAGATTATTGAATTCTATAATCTGAGGTTTAATTGAAATAAATGCTTTGAGTTTGAGTATCATGATATTCAGTTAGATCGTCGCACGACGCTATGGGCTACACTGTTTCAATTATGACTCAGATCACGTGGAATTATCTGCAGAAATCTGCGTTTGATAGAGTAAATTAAGTACGGTTTAAAAACATGTCTGTAACCTGTGCTCGGTGTAATCACTGTGACAATACTATCAGACTCAAGTCGTCTGATACAATGGGGTACTCAACAGTATCTGGCACGATATCATAACCCTCAGCGTATTACCGTCGCAGTGATATAATAAGTATAATCGCGAACATGAATAAATAATGTGCTACTTTTGTTTACGAGTAACAGCGTGTAGCCGGTGGACGGTGGTCACCCCGCGGGCCATAAATATCCCGGACCGGCGGGTCTCGCGCGGCCGCCCCCGCCCCGCCCCGCACCCGCGCTTCTCGAGGGCGGGGCGCAGCTGGGCGGGGCGGAGGTTCTATTTCCCGGAGGGAGGCGCGGTTCACGCGGGTCCCGGGGCCCGGGGTCCCGCCTCGCTAACACTTTTTTCCTTTTGGTCGTTTGGGATGCTTTTAGTAGTTGTGTGTTTTATTTTGGTCTTGTGATGATTGTAAGCTTGAATGTCGAACGCGCACAACACCGTCGTTAACCGCGTCCAGCGTGTTTTTTTGTAAATGTTTTAATAGTTAGGTACTTTTAAAGTTTTTACTGTAAGCACGATGAACACAAAACCTCACATGTTTTACTGCTTATGGAAATTGAACTCGCTTGCATTGCAACTAAGCTTCATAAATGTACCTACCTATAGGTAATTAGGTGTCATTAAAGTCAGCATGTTTGTACCTAATACTGACTCTATGACGACTAGGCGCCTAGTGGACAACACTCTGGGTACCAACTTATATTAAGACAGTAGACATATTATTACAAAAACAAAAAGTTGGTTAATACACTTGAAGTGAATGTTTCTGATTCTCTCAAACAGTGGAAGGAATTTGGGAAGGCTGAGAGCATAAACAGATTTGTGTCACTGACCGTAAAGAACTACCTACATTAAGTAGATGACCGTGCTGAACCTTTTTTTTTTGTTTCCGGGGTGGAAAATCCTCATGGATGTCCGCCGCCCTGGGGCGGGCGGCGGGGTCTGTCAGACTCTTACTGAGTAAAAACCACCCCGGTGTTCCATCTGCACGTACGCCGGGGGTCGCGGGAACGTACGATCCTTCCGCAACCCCCGACTGGTGCCGGCCCGCCGCTGCGGGCCTCTTCTGGTCTGGGGAGGGAGTGAGGTGTTTGACTCCCCCCGCGACGTCTAAGAGGGGCGCGCGTGCAACACTACGCGGTCCTCGGATCTTGATGTGTTGGCGGCGACGGATGACCCTGAGTCCGTCGCCTCTGGACCCATTTAGGGAAGCTGGAAGAGGGCGTTGTCCGCCCTCCGCCGACGCCCGGTGCGCCTTCTGCGGGCCGGGTGAGTGGACGAGATCTCCCTCTCCCTTTTCGCAACCTCCTTCTGCGAGACGACTGTTTCGCAGAAGGAAACCACCGCGTCCCAGGACTCGTCGCTGCCGACCATCGAGTCGACTTCGGCCGGCTGCGACAAGTCACTGCCTACTTCTGAGATGAGGGCACGGCACGGCTCCTCCCAAGCGGCACACTCTGCCAGCGTATGCCGCGCCGTGTCCTCCCGGCAGTCGACACAGTGGTGACACCGGGCGTCCGGCTCCCTGTTTATGCGACACAGGTACTTCCCGAAGCAACCATGCCCCGAGAGCACCTGCGTCGCCCGAAACGACAGGGAGCCGTGCCTCCACCCGAGCCAGCGCTCGAGCACCGGCGGACCGTGCTGAACCTAACCTAACCGTTAAATGATTGCACTTACGAGCTTGTGTATAATGTCTCCGTCGTACGTACCTCACGAGCTCAACCGTCGCTAATGAGACACAATTACTTTTCTATTGTTACCGAACATAGGTAATCAGTTCGATTGACAGACAAGGGGTTAGTCCTCACACGAATGTGGAACCCGCGTCCTCCGTGAGTCCGCGCCCTCTTATTACACGAGGCCAGCGCGCTCTGTGAACACTCGTTAATTAATATGGGCCTGCATCCGACTATAAATCAAGCCGCTTGTCACGAATGAATCTTATAATTATTTAAGTAATTAGTATAAAATAATAGACTGTGTGCTGTAGGCGCGAATGTCTGACGCGGCGACGTTTTTACGACGGTTTTATGTGCGACCGCCGCCCGCGTCGTGTGAACACACTGGTACCATAGTGTAAGTGTTATGATGATCGGCCATAAACCAACCGCTTGAAAACAATTAGCTTTTTATGTTAATAAAGTACCTACCTACACTGTATTGTAGGGTTGAAGACTCCTTGATCACAGCTCGACGCCGACCCTGCGCTATTAAAATGTTACCGCTCTCCAAATTATTCGACATTTTGATAGAAACCAGTGTCGGTGTGGAATCTCTAAAATGTTGTTCAGAATTAGGTAATTAGGTATATAAACGAAAAAATAAAAGTTAACATAAATGTAAAACCTAAGATATTACATAGAAATTACCCACTTATTGGATTTAGTGTACACGCGTGGAATAATTAAAGAGCTCGTTACACCTAGCCAAAGTTGCCTTCTACTAGGCCGCTATATCATTCGCATTTTTCACATTATGTGTAAGGTCTGGAAGTAACAGGCACCTTACACTTGTAGGTTACAATAAGTTATAGTTCGCTCACTTGAAGTAGTTAGAGTTAGCTAAGGTGAGTTGACAGACGCCACGGATTCTAGTAACACTCGAAAGTTTATTAAGTAGCCCGATTCACAAGTAAAGATCGGATTCTAATGCGCAATGCTCGCGATTGCAGTAATTTGTCAACTGGCTTCAAAATATGTTCAACGCTATTATAAGTGAATAAAGTAAGTAGGTTGCTGCGTATGCCTATGCAGTTTAATAAACTGTACGTGAACCGTACAATAAGCGTGCGTCGAGCATAAAATTCACCAACATTATCTCTTCAGCGTCATAATGAAATTGAATTCAATAACAAAATAATCAAATTCAATTGTGTTTTTAGTTGGTGCCGAATAAGTTTACGGAGCACAGTCAACCTTCATTCACTTAGTTACATATTATTCAGCATTTTTCATTTTAATCACAGGAATAGACTCTTAGTTATCTTGAATCGATACGTATACGTTGTCGTTTGTCGTCAAAAATCTCGAAGGAAAACGATACTAAGTTTGTTGTTCGATGTCCTATGAAATGTTATTAGGTAAAGGGACCACTACACCACAATCTGCATTAGTATAAAATATTCAAAACCTGTCAGAGCTCAAAGAGCAGTCTTCAAACGAATGACTCGTAAACCGTATAGATTTCCAAATGTGCATTTAAACGAGGAATGCAAACTTTTAACGGTTAGACAGCTCTTTATTCTGCAAACAGTCCTCAGAACCCATAGAACTATGCCCAGGTCCAACCTAGATAAACGCACAAACATCCCCTCGGGGGGTAAGACATAAAACAACTTTTGCAAGGCACCAATACTACGTTATAGGTACACACTTATACAAGCAAATACACCGAAAACCTAACTTACTTGTTTCTAACAGATACGCGTTAAAACACAAAATCACTCAGTGGCTACTTCAGCAGGATTAAGTACATCACAACAGAAAATCTACTGAATTACATTTCTTAAACTCAAACACACCCTAACATCACAAGTTCACACCATAGGTACTAAACACATACATCACACTCAACACCACAAACACACACCCATCCATATATATAGGTACAACCGGTTCATACCTTCATAGTTTTAGTTTTTATTGTTAATTAACAATAAAAATACATAAAAAACGAACATAATTTATATTAATATTAATTATGTACGTTTATAATATTAATATTAATTAAGTACGTTTTTAGGTACCGCTTCGTATCTGGTTTTACTTGTGGTTGTCTTTTAATAATTATATTAAATTAACTCAATGTCTGAACCCTATCTCCTAAGATACAGGCCAGACCTAGTTTAAAAGGGATAGAGTTTAAAATGATTGTGTCTACTCATAGGTTAATGCTATAATTAATTATGTCATCTAAATGTATGCAGTGCAATGTGACCTTGTCTATGCAATAAATTATTATTATTATTCCGTTTATTTATTTTCATACATATAAATACGTTTTTAAATATTTTTATAAATAGCTAAAAAAAAATATACACATTTAAAAATATAAAAATAGTACTAGTCCGCCGGTATCGGGAGCAGGGTCCAAGCTACCGGTGGTTAGGGCTCCAGAGACAGGAACCTCCGCACGATACGAGCCGTATCTAATAGTACTGCCTTCTGAATCAGGCCCTTGATCCAACCGTCTAACGAGAGCTTCGAGACATGTTGATCGAAGCTTTCGGCCATCAGGCCATTGGCCGATACGAAAATCGGCACAATGACAGCCGAGCTAACATCCCACATGTCAACAACCTCGTGTGCTAAGTCGAGATATTTAATTTGTTTTCTTTCTAAGCTTTCACGAGGTTCTCGTCATGTGGAATGGTAACATCGATAATTATTGTGTGGAGCGCTAATCGATCTATCACCACTATATCAGGCTTATTAGCGACAATAGTCCTGTCAGTAATGATAGACCGATCCCAGTACAACGTGACTTGGTCATTTTCGAGAACTGGGTCGGGCGCATACTTGTAATACGGTACCTCAGTATCCACAAGTTTATATTTTAAAGCAAGTTGCTGGTGAATAATCCTGGCTACTTGGTTATGCCTGTGCAAGTACTCGCCGTTAGCCAGACGAGAACAACCAGTGATAATATTATGTCTAATGGATTCACCTGGACGGTGGCATTCCCGACACACGTGAACCGTCCCGTCTTTCATAATGTGTCTCCGGTAGTTATTCGTCAAGATAACTTCGTCCATAATTGCACAGATGAAACATTATTATTATTAGTGCGAGGCGGTCGGGTGTTTCGTTGTTGGTAAAATAGGTGCAGTTTCCTAAGCGAACATTTACCTCATACAATGAGGTGGTCATAGGTACTTGCATACTTTGTAAACGATCATTTGAGGTAAATCGCGTCGTTTAAAACAAACTCACTAAAATGTTCAAGGTAGGTAGGTAAGGTGCTTAATTCAGCTTGTAACTACAGAACCTTTTCGTAAACTCGACGTTTATCCTGCTAAAGCCGCTGCTACGAACGTCTGCAGACTCCTGCTGTGTCTCAACTTCTCAGTCTAGTCGTAGAGACTCAATTATCTACTCACAATGTACCAATTTTATCGCGTTTTATTCAATGCTCATTAAGTAGGTACATCATAAATTACCTGATTCTAGTGGAACCTTTTGAGTCTAGTTCTAGCTCAAGATTTGCGCTCAAGGTTGGTAAGTATTACATATTATTATAGGGACAGAATAGGGCGTAGGGCGCTCTATAAATACGAATCAAGGGAACTTTAAAAAAAACAATATAAGTCTGGAATGTCCGGTGACGTGAAACATAAAAGGTGTTACGGGATAGTCAAGGTAGTCACAGAAAAAAAGCTTTTTACTAAAAATAATGGTCTCTTGCCTATCTAAGGTTCTCCGGCGCTGTCATTAGGCTCTCACCCATTAAAACAAAATCCCGATAAAAGCAATAACGACATCGATCGTCAATTTAATGAAGCCGTTACTTGATGTGGAACGGTGTATGTCACTCTGTCAGTAGGTATCGCCGCGTCGGTGCCCGCATGCGGCCGTGCCGCTCGCCTGTATTTCAGCACGATGAGTTATCTAATCTCGACCTGAGGGATGTCCCCCCCCCCCCCCCCCATGTCATAACTCCGTCACCGACATATGTGGCTAATGACGGCACCGCTGCGCACGCGCCACCGCCGCACTTTTTGCCATCAACTGTTAATGGGTGTATCGTGTATCACGAGGCTCCGATGTGCAGATAAGCGGGTGTCAATAGATAATGTTGTCCTAATTATTTGGTGCCCAATTCCTACAGTTTGGTCCTCATGGAGAAAACATCATCAATTAATGCGCTGGCCGTATGTCGCCAACTGGACGATTGTTCACTTTACCAACCTTTTGGTTGTGAAAACATTCTTGACCTTTTAAAAGTGCCCGTAAAATCCAGCTTGAGGTAATATTGAGGAGGTTTATTGACCGACTGTCGAATATTTCTGCTGAAACCCGAACAACCTGCTTCTGATCCCCCACGAACCCCAAATAGTATGAGACCCCACGAACTTTTGACCAATTTCTGTGCTATCCACCTTCAGTAAAATATTTGAAAAATGTATGCTACTCGTATATCCATTGCAAAGACGTTTTAATAAACATAAATTATAAAACAGTAAACAATTACTGACACATGCGTGCACTGACTGGACAGGTCGACTCAATCTGTGTGATTTTTCCTCAAAAGACCATTTCAGACACTAATCTACATAGTTTTCACATGATCTGACCAAGATTATGTCTGGACTTTAAAAGAGACTGTGACCTCTGAGTTTGTTTCGGCCTTTCTTCTCAGAGTAGTCAGATAAGAAACGCCGCCCTCATCTAGCTTTTAAAATATGATTGACGTGTAAAAGTGTTTGTACAAACCTACTTCCAGAAATAAAAATAATTTATCATAAAATCCTAATAATATAATGTTTGGACTTTAAAAGAGACCATTGACCTCAGAATTTGTTTCGGCATTTCTTTTCAGGGATTAGTCAGCTAGGAAATGCCGGCGCTATCTAGTTTTAGAATATTGACGTGAAAAGTGTCTTAAAAGATCTATTACGTATATAAATATTTAATTTCATTTCTGACTTACAACTCGTAGCACTCGTAGCGGTCGTAGCAAAACCAGAGGTAACTTAGCCTACGCTTCAGGAGTTCGCAAATCGTAAGTGTATTTTTGCCTATAATTATAATTCGCTACGGAGATGACGTCTTATAGAGATTTATGGAAGAAGAAGACACGCTACGCAGACCCCAAATACATTTTTTCTCGGTTCATGACATTATCTTTGTATCTATTACATGGGAATCAAACGGAGCTGGCGAAGTGCGGTTGGTCCTATCGTATGGGTACCTGCACCTCTGCCTAACCCCTCGGTGACGATAGGTGTTACATTAGGTAATGTAGCGTGGGTAGTAGTCGTACATACCTCGCGGGTGTAATAGTGTGGGTAGTAGTCGTCGGGAAATAACTACTTCTAACTCATTACAGTTCTATTTTGAACACACGCAGGTACTCTACTCATGTGGAATAAAACGAAATATACCTAAGACACCTAAGTTTTAACAGTAGAGTACTCCAACAAACACAACGTCTGTTTTACCAAAGGGTGCAGACAACCTTCTCCGTTACTCCTCTGCCCGCAGCTTTCTTTCCCGTGCGTGTCCGTACCCGACGAGTGAAGGATAAACTCTTACTTAATAACACATGTCATAACAGTATCATCACAAACAAAGTATTTTTTGTTAAGTTATTTGAATGCTAGGTACCTTACTTAACTGTGAGTGTATCTAACTATATTTTTTACTGTCATACAATACTGTCGGTTGCATTCGAGAGCTATGTAAGCTGTGGAATAAGTCTGTCCATAAGTTTTTAATAGCTTAACGAAGCACTCAGTGAAATTCAGTGCTGCTGGGGGGTTCGTTGCGCCACTTCTTTGTTCCAGCTCAAGCACTAGTAATTGGTGAAGGGCGGGCGTGCCGGGGGACTGTATTAGGAAATGTTGACAATTTTCAGCCTATTTTGAATAAATGATTTTTAATCTTGATTTAGACTCACGTTACTAAATTATTATTTTATTGTAAAGTTGTAAGAGCACTGCGAGTTAACTTTACATAAGTACCAGAACATCACGTCTGTAATACCCGAAGGTTTAGGCAGGGCCGCACCAATAGTAGTCTTGTTTGGAAACAGGACTACGTCGATCCTTTTAGGTGGGCGTAGCTCATGTAATGGTTGTCGGCAAAAGTCGACCTTGTGTTAGGCAGTAAAATAAGCCTAGTAACTCTGGTTATATTCGAACTGTCGAGCGAATTTAGAATGATCTTTTAAATGCTTTGAATTAGGTTTTTTGTGTGGAAAAACTAGTGATAAAATAGGCGCGTTGATGTATAAACGCGTGGAATAAACGGAAAACTAAAATGTAACAATGTTTCCTTCCATCACCCCCGTAGTTATTACAACCTGTCACATTTCGTTCGTTCCTTTTTGTTCTTTTCGTTTCGTTTCATTTACAGACGTGTAGCGAAATCTATTCAGGTAATTACCCGGCACTAGAGTTGTGTGAAGTCTGCTGCGCACCTGTTGTCGACTCGTAGAACCGTTACACAAAATTGCAGTATATTGCACATGTTATACTCGATGCGTTTTTTGTTGTCGATGTAAAAAGTATGGGCATGGCCTGAGTGTATGCAGGTGCGGCCACTTGCGGCCACTTGAGCGCACATGTCGGTGGGAACCCGTGACCCCGCGACACTGCCAAGCCTCTCAGAGCTGCTCCGTGATATATGGTGATGGTGCTCTTTTTGTACACATGTCCTCCTCTTTAAGCACAGCTAAAATATATACACGTGCTTAGGTAGTTTCGTATAAAAAACACCACAAATTGTAACATTGCTGATCTCTTATTAATTTATATTTTGATCATTGGTACCTACCTACTTACCTAGTTCAACTAATTTAGCTATAGACAAGGCTGATTGGCGCGCTATCAAATGCTCATTAAATTCAAGACGTTATTTTCGGTCAACCTTCACTATCAATTTTGTAAGTTTTACGATCGTTATCTGATCTTATGTAGATATTGATAGATATACTAAATAAGATTACATATATATGCTAATGACGATATTACAATGTCTATGAATATCCGTTGGCTATATCCTCAAGGTTGTGGCAGAGTGGTGGCGCGTCTGTTCCGCCGCCGAGATACTTTATACAGATCAAAACAATAACGCATTACTCTATAAATTACTTAGCGATACATCAAACGCAAATAGACGAATGCATTCACAGTCACACAAATAAACAAACCAGATGTAACGTGTAATAGAGGGGGAGGGGGGGGGCTAATAGCCACGTAATGAACATTGATTGATTATCGAGTGCGATGGTGCGGTGCGGCTGCGCGGCGGGAGCGTGGCGGCGGCGGCGACGGCGTGCCGCACGCTGGCGCCAGACGACTCAAGTGGTTCTATAAGCGTGCAGCGAGCGGCTGTTGGGCTAGGTCAGACATCAAGCAGATCTCGAACAGATCTCAGCGATGCTCCGTAATGTTGTTCATGTAGTTATCTGGCCGGTGCTCCTGTGTTGCATCACCTGAGATGTTCATGTAGATAGCTGGCCGGTGCTCCTGTGTCGCATCACCTGAGATGTTCATGTAGTTATCTGGCCGGTGCTCCTGTGTCGCATCACCTGAGATGTTCATGTAGATAGCTGGCCGGTGCTCCTGTGTCGCATCACCTGAGATGTTCATGTAGATAGCTGGCCGGTGCTCCTGTGTCGCATCACCTGAGATGTTCATGTAGATAGCTGGCCGGTGCTCCTGTGTCGCATCACCTGAGATGTTCATGTAGATAGCTGGCCGGTGCTCCTGTGTCGCATCACCTGAGATGTTCATGTAGATAGCTGGCCGGTGCTCCTGTGTCGCATCACCTGAGATGTTCATGTAGATAGCTGGCCGGTGCTCCTGTGTCGCATCACCTGAGATGTTCATGTAGATAGCTGGCCGGTGCTCCTGTGTCGCATCACCTGAGATGTTCATGTAGATAGCTGGCCGGTGCTCCTGTGTCCCATCACCTGAGATGTTCATGTAGATAGCTGGCCGGTGCTCCTGTGTCGCATCACCTGAGATGTTCATGTAGATAGCTGGCCGGTGCTCCTGTGTCGCATCACCTGAGATGTTCATGTAGATAGCTGGCCGGTGCTCCTGTGTCGCATCACCTGAGATGTTCATATAGATAGCTGGCCCGTGCTCCTGTGTCGTATCACCTGAGATGTTCATGTAGATAGCTGGCCGGTGCTCCTGTGTCGCATCACCTGAGATGTTCATGTAGATAGCTGGCCGGTGCTCCTGTGTCGCATCACCTGAGATGTTCATGTAGATAGCTGGCCGGTGCTCCTGTGTCGCATCACCTGAGATGTTCATGTAGATAGCTGGCCGGTGCTCCTGTGTCGCATCACCTGAGATGTTCATGTAGATAGCTGGCCGGTGCTCCTGTGTCGCATCACCTGAGATGTTCATGTAGATAGCTGGCCGGTGCTCCTGTGTCGCATCACCTGAGATGTTCATGTAGATAGCTGGCCGGTGCTCCTGTGTCGCATCACCTGAGATGTTCATGTAGATAGCTGGCCGGTGCTCCTGTGTCGCATCACCTGAGATGTTCATATAGATAGCTGGCCCGTGCTCCTGTGTCGTATCACCTGAGATGTTCATGTAGATAGCTGGCCGGTGCTCCTGTGTCGCATCACCTGAGTTGTTCATGTAGATAGCTGGCCGGTGCTCCTGTGTCGCATCACCTGAGATGTTCATGTAGATAGCTGGCCGGTGCTCCTGTGTCGCATCACCTGAGATGTTCATGTAGATAGCTGGCCGGTGCTCCTGTGTCGCATCACCTGAGATGTTCATGTAGATAGCTGGCCGGTGCTCCTGTGTCGCATCACCTGAGATGTTCATGTAGATAGCTGGCCGGTGCTCCTGTGTCGCATCACCTGAGATGTTCATGTAGGTAGCTGGCCGGTGCTCCTGTGTCGCATCACCTGAGATGTTCATGTAGATAGCTGGCCGGTGCTCCTGTGTCGCATCACCTGAGATGTTCATGTAGATAGCTGGCCGGTGCTCCTGTGTCGCATCACCTGAGATGTTCATGTAGATAGCTGGCCGGTGCTCCTGTGTCGCATCACCTGAGATGTTCATGTAGATAGCTGGCCGGTGCTCCTGTGTCCCATCACCTGAGATGTTCATGTAGATAGCTGGCCGGTGCTCCTGTGTCGCATCACCTGAGATGTTCATGTAGATAGCTGGCCGGTGCTCCTGTGTCGCATCACCTGAGATGTTCATGTAGATAGCTGGCCGGTGCTCCTGTGTCGCATCACCTGAGATGTTCATATAGATAGCTGGCCCGTGCTCCTGTGTCGTATCACCTGAGATGTTCATGTAGATAGCTGGCCGGTGCTCCTGTGTCGCATCACCTGAGATGTTCATGTAGATAGCTGGCCGGTGCTCCTGTGTCGCATCACCTGAGATGTTCATGTAGATAGCTGGCCGGTGCTCCTGTGTCGCATCACCTGAGATGTTCATGTAGATAGCTGGCCGGTGCTCCTGTGTCGCATCACCTGAGATGTTCATGTAGATAGCTGGCCGGTGCTCCTGTGTCGCATCATCTGAGATGCCAATAACTGTATCTTAACATCTGGCGCTCGCCGCTGGCTCATTGACAAAAATGATAACATTATATTACACCTTGAAAAGATTTACAGTTTGATTGTGCTGTTCTGGGCGACTTGCCAATCTCAAATGATATCTTATTCAGTAAAAACGTAACATACAGATCAATATCTTAGTTTCAAGACCTCGTCAGCTAATTTATCAGCTGCTTTTGATAAAATCTGCGTCCTGGTGTAGGTCGCTCACCTATTTGAAAACTTCAAGTGATTACCACATTACCACATACTATTCCTACCTCAACACACTCACTCTCACTCAAACACTTACAATATTTTATTACTAATATTTTTTTTCAATTTTTTATACTATTAAACAAATCGTTATATTGTTATGATAGCTTGTTACTGGTGAAAACGTTCTTTTATTGTACCCATATGGAGTCACAGGTCCCCAAGTCACAGGCTATAAAGCTAGTTTGGGAGCCAGGGGATAATACCTTATGCCCACTATTGTTACATTATATTACTGTACTTGTAACCTCTGTAAACAATTGATTTGGAAATAAACATTATCTTATCTTATCGTATTAATAACAGTACAAACAAACTGAATACTATATTATTTCCAGCCTTTTACCTGCCTAATGCAGATATACCGTTTCCAAACAATGGTATCTTTCTTGACCGGGATATTCTTGACAGAGATATTCTTTACCGGGATATTCTTGACCGGGGTATTCTTGACAGGGACATTCTTGACCGGGATATTCTTGACAGGGATATTCTTGACAGGGATATCCTTGACCGGGATATTCTTGACCGGGATATTCTTGACAGGGATATTCTTGACAGGGATATCCTTGACAGGGATATCCTTGACCGGGATATTCTTGACAGGGATATTCTTGACAGGGATATCCTTGACCGGGATATTCATGACAGGGATATTCTTGACAGGGATATCCTTGACCGGGATATTCTTGACAGGGATATCCTTGACCGGGATATTCTTGACCGGGATATTCTTGACAGGGATATCCTTGACCGGGATATTCTTGACAGGGATATTCTTGACAGGGATATCCTTGACCGGGATATTCTTGACAGGGATATCCTTGACCGGGATATTCTTGACAGGGATATTCTTGACAGGGATATCCTTGACCGGGATATTCTTGACAGGGATATCCTTGACCGGGATATTCTTGACAGGGATATTCTTGACAGGGATATCCTTGACCGGGATATTCTTGACAGGGATATTCTTTCTTTATTTCCATACTAGCTTCTTTCTGCCCGCGACTTTTTTTGCGGGGAAGACGTAACTCAAATAACAGCCCCATTTTTATAAAACTTTCCTGTACCTATGGTAAGTACTCGTACTACGTTTTATAGTTTTGGTCTCACCGACCTAAATATGAAGAGGGTCAGGACTAATGACGCGGGAGCAAGCGACGTACCTAAGTACAGTCGTCGTACCTAAGCTGCTCGTCCTGAGGTCGACAACAGCAGCCTCCAGTAGTAATTTCCCATCGCTTGCGAAGTTTTTCGTTTTAGCAAATTAATGAACGCCTGCATTCCGGTATATCTAATTATAGGCACAACACTGACGGATGCGTTCTTACAGATTATTCACTAATACAATATTATAACAGTAGATTGTAAACACACAGTCACCTAACCTAATTGTTATTATAGCCAACGATGACAGCAGAGGCCGAAACGGAATGTTTTTCTGTGTAGGTTCAATAAACTATACCAAATAATAAAAAGTAAAAAAGGAAGCATACAAAATATCTATTGTTGGGAATCACAGAAATTGGGAATCGTATATAGGTTTGCAAAGCAGTCGTCGAACTTTTAACCTATTTTCTTTGTTGAAAGTTGACTGTTCCATTTTTGCGACCAATTTTATATCGAAAAAGTTTCATTTCTAGTAGTTGTATAACTTTCAATTATCATGAATGTGGGAGTCAGTCCAAAGTTACAGCAAATCAAAGTTAAAGTATAAAAACTTATAAAAAGTAATTTCATAGCGCGCCAAAACTTTATGGGGCTTATTTTAAGATCATCTTCAACCCAAACAAATAGTCAGCTGCACGGAAGTGGGGGAATATATTATTATGTCAGTCGCGTAAATGAACATGATTGTTGCGATGGCACATCTGGCTGAATTCGAAGCTATGGGTATTAAGGCAAAGTTGTTCAAGGAACCATGATCTCTATTTTCAAGGAAAATAAACTACAAATTTGTGTTTCTATAGCTTTTGCCTGAGCCAAGAATCGAAACCGTGTTTTTACAAAAACAGCATCCTGTTTTATTGCACTAATCGATAGTGTATATGGTATGGGTCACGTGAGGTATACATCGATATGCATCATGGCCGATAGTGTAGGCGGTATGGGTCAATAGGTATGCATCGATATGCATCATGGCCGATAGTGTAGGTGATATGGATCAATAGGTATGCATCGATATGCATCTTGGCCGATAGTGTAGGCGGTATAAGTCAATAGGTATGCATCGATATGCATCTTGGCCGATAGTGTAGGCGGTATTTGTCAATAGGTATGCATCGATATGCATCATGGCCGATAGTGTAGGCGGTATTTGTCAATAGGTATGCATCGATATGCATCTTGGACGATAGTGTAGGCGGTATGGGTCAATAGGTATGCATCGATATGCATCTTGGCCGATAGTGTAGGCGGTATTTGTCAATAGGTATGCATCGATATGCATCATGGCCGATAGTGTAGGCGGTATTTGTCAATAGGTATGCATCGATATGCATCATGGCCGATAGTGTAGGCGGTATTTGTCAATAGGTATGCATCGATATGCATCTTGGACGATAGTGTAGGCGGTATGGGTCAATAGGTATGCATCGATATGCATCATGGCCGATAGTGTAGGTGATATGGATCAATAGGTATGCATCGATATGCATCTTGGCCGATAGTGTAGGCGGTATGGGTCAATAGGTATGCATCGATATGCATCTTGGCCGATAGTGTAGGCGGTATTTGTCAATAGGTATGCATCGATATGCATCATGGCCGATAGTGTAGGCGGTATTTGTCAATAGGTATGCATCGATATGCATCTTGGACGATAGTGTAGGCGGTATGGGTCAATAGGTATGCATCGATATGCATCTTGGCCGATAGGATATTGAATATTTTTGAAAACGTATTGGAGATACCGATACCGATACCCATACGCATGGTTAAAAGGACTAACTATAAAAAAATAAACAAATTAATTAATAAATAATATTTACAAACAACTTACAATCACAAAAACATTCTCTGTTAATAATTAAAATGAACTTTAACAAGATTTTTATTAAGGAATCAAATAGTTATCAAGTTATGCGGAGAAAGGCGATTACGCAAGTCCGCTTGAATGAGGGCTGTTGTAGAAAATAGTCTCTCGGATGCGACAAAACTCATTTGGAAACTAAAGTACTTTTGCGCTAATCTATAGTAGGGATACAAAACCTCATTGCGCCAGAAACCGAGAGGTTCTGAGTTTTTCAAGTCAAATTGAGAGAAATAGTTTAAACATTTTCTCTGTATTAGGAACAAAATCAAAAGTCATTTATTCAAACTGGGCTGAGAATCAGCACTTTTTGAACGTCAAAATCACATAAGACCGTCCCCAAAACACCCGCCCTTCACCACTTCCTAGTGCTTTAGCTTATAGCAGCTTTAGGGAGTTTGTTGCGCCACTTCTACTCCCCAGAGTAGAAGTGGCGCAACAAACTCCCTAGCAGCACTGCTGTCTGTTCAGTTAGAAGAACTGGATTATATACAGTAATAAGTAGGTAATTAACATTACGAAACACAAAAACATTAAAATTAAAATTCACGTCACGAAAGCTACAAGCGCAGGTAATGAATGAGCTAGATGTGTAAGGCGAGTGAGTCTACTAATGAACCTCACTATCGGCTTTAGCACCCTCGAACACCATGAAAACGACACCCATGAAGAAAAATTTTAACATTTGCGCAGCCGCCATATTGGATTTGGTTGATTATACTGCCAAAGTGCGCCAATAAACGTTTCACATCAAAAACAATATACAGTTTTGACTTCACTACGCTTCGTCATGTTCAGGATAGTCTAAAACCAAAGCAAATCTTCCAAGACATTCATTATAAGCGCCCACGCTGTAACTTTAACCTACACCATGTTGTTTACTATTGCCACACTCACTACTTGATGTTTGTTACTACTGCCACACTCACTACTTGATGTTTGTTACTACTGCTACACTCACTACTTGATGTTTGTTACTACTGCCACACTCACTACTTGATGTTTGTTACTACTGCCACACTCACTACTTGATGTTTGTTACTACTGCCACACTCACTACTTGATGTTTGTTACTACTGCCACACTCACTACTTGATGTTAGTTACTACTGTCACACTCACTACTTGATGTTTGTTACTACTGCCACACTCACTACTTGATGTTAGTTACTACTGCCACACTCACTACTTGATGTTTGTTACTACTGCCACACTCACTACTTGATGTTAGTTACTACTGCCACACTCACTACTTGATGTTTGTTACTACTGCCACACTCACTACTTGATGTTTGTTACTACTGCCACACTCACTACTTGATGTTTGTTACTACTGCTACACTCACTACTTGATGTTTGTTACTACTGCCACACTCACTACTTGATGTTTGTTACTACTGCTACACTCACTACTTGATGTTAGTTACTACTGCCACACTCACTACTTGTTGTTTGTTACTACTGCCACACTCACTACTTGATGTTAGTTACTACTGCCACACTCACTACTTGTTTACTTCAGCAGCAAGATTTCATGGTCGAACTTATCAAAAGCGCTGCTGAAGTCGGTATACTTATAGCCGGTATATATATTTTAATGTGAACAATGTCCTTTGGCCCCGAGATCAAGAGTCATCATTAAATCTGTATCAGTGCCGTCAGATAGCAAGTGACCACTTCTCTTATCTCTACTTACATAAAACAAATCGACTGATCTCTCGTTTCAAGTACAATCGACGTACAAGACGTAGTGCCTACCGTATACGGTTCACATTATTTTAATTTTGAGCGAAAGCTATTATGTGTTCTGTGGCGAAAGACAGATGTTAAGAACTAATTTGCATGTGATTGGTGCATGCAGTGGAGTACCTCATAAAAGAGAACTAGTGTAGGACATTCGTTTTTAGTAACGACACCACTATTCTTACTAAAGTTAAAGCCGCAATAAGCTGCTCTATCAGGACTAAATAAGAGATATTGATTGCTAAACTGATTTAGCATGGACGTTTACTAGACAACGGGACATTTAGTATAGAACCAAGTAATTATGAAGGAGCTGGGCGCGGCCCCGCCCCGCGCTGCGCCGGCACCGCCCTCAGGCCGCGAACCGGGCCGCGAGAAAATGAAATATAAATTCGATGCATAATTTTTCAGTCGGCTATAAATCGACGCGAATATAGCGCGCGGCCGTCCGGCGTCCGTCCGGACGGATGCTAATGTATCGCGTAAATCAGCCGGCGAGCCGACCAACCACGCTCACACCGCGCTCGTGGCGAATTCAAACTTATTGCCGCCGCATAAGGTGGATATCAGGGTGCGGTCAGCAAGATAATTAGTTTAGCGCGGAACATTCGTAGCGTAGTTCAAGGGCAATGGCTCCAGCGGAGGTTGTTCGTATCTATGACGAACATCGCGGGACGATGTTCAGGATAATGACGAGCTAATGAATACAGGAGCGGCTGATAACGATCCGCACGCCCAACGTTAAACATTTTATTTGTTTGTTTGTAAACAGTTACAAGGCATAATTATCTGCTATCCGACAAACATGTCATAATCTTTTATGGAATACCTGCAGATATGCTGCTTCTGGTGTTGTCGAGCCTCCACTACTAAGTGCGAGTAATTAGTAAAAGTTTGCGAGCAGGTCGTAATTAACGTGTCGGCCACAGTATTATCAGTTATCTCGTCACACAAAGAGAAGGTCTCCGCGGAAAACGTATCATTATTGTGTCACCGAGTGATGCCGCCGTTCCTTAAGTACCTACAAGTTACTGCGGCGAGTATTCCTACACAATTTATGGATATTTAATTGCTGACATGTATCGCGGACATTATTAATAAAATTAAACGTTTCAAAAACATTTTTCTTCTCTTTTATAACTTTGTCATCGAAAGTACCCTGTCTTTAATAAAGATCTTTTTTGAATTCCAACATAATTATACCTACCTAACAGATAAACTTTGACTAGCTATTATTATTGACTTGTCCATCAAATCCTCCTTCTTCTTCAAACGTGGGTGTAGAATAGATAGGTAGGTACACCTCTCATCTGCCCAAACCTTTCGGGGGATGCAGGCGTGGTGTTGTAGATAGGTAGGTACACCTCTCATCTGCCCAAACCTTTCGAGGGATGCAGGCGTGGTGTTGTAGATAGGTAGGTACACCTCTCATCTGCCCAAACCTTTCGGGGGATGCAGGCGTGGTGTTGTAGATAGGTAGGTACACCTCTCATCTGCCCAAACCTTTCGAGGGATGCAGGCGTGGTGTTGTAGATAGGTAGGTACACCTCTCATCTGCCCAAACCTTTCGAGGGATGCAGGCGTGGTGTTGTAGATAGGTAGGTACACCTCTCATCTGCCCAAACCTTTCGAGGGATGCAGGCGTGGTGTTGTAGATAGGTAGGTACACCTCTCATCTGCCCAAACCTTTCGGGGGATGCAGGCGTGGTGTTGTAGATAGGTAGGTACACCTCTCATCTGCCCAAACCTTTCGGGGGATGCAGGCGTGGTGTTGTAGATAGGTAGGTACACCTCTCATCTGCCCAAACCTTTCGAGGGATGCAGGCGTGGTGTTGTAGATAGGTAGGTACACCTCTCATCTGCCCAAACCTTTCGAGGGATGCAGGCGTGGTGTTGTAGATAGGTAGGTACACCTCTCATCTGCCCAAACCTTTCGGGGGATGCAGGCGTGGTGTTGTAGATAGGTAGGTACACCTCTCATCTGCCCAAACCTTTCGGGGGATGCAGGCGTGGTGTTGTAGCGGCATCTACATCGCCACGTGCGAGCTAGGTACGCATCACACTGACGTCACGCAAAATCCTGCATCGCGCAAGCAGGGTTTATTTACCACGCAACTAGCATATATACAACGCCCCGACATCAATCGTCGCCGGGCAGTTGCCCACCAGACACAACACCCATCTCGTCGAAGGATCCTCCCTTTTCAATGGAGGTATGAGTGCACTTTATACCCGGTTCCTCTATACCTCTATGGTGCTATGTTATGTGATGTTCTCCGCGCCGTATATTATATTATAATGAAGCAAATGTGTCAAGTACTTTGAAGGAGTGGTGATTTAAAACTGAGGTTTTAGTTATCCCCGCATTCCTATAACACTGTAAGACGTGTTGAATAATAATGATGAACGGAAGCTTGTTAGGAGCGAGTTAACTGCACAGAACGCGACACATGCGGCGCGGGCGCGGCACGCCGGGAATGTGCCGTGCGGCGCCAGCGCAGGGTGCATGCGCCTGATTTCCGCACTCACTAAAACTGTATGTTCTATACCTACTATACAGCTGATGCCAACATTCGTTTTCAGAGCACGCGCAGACGAGCTCAAGATTTTTACACAGAACTATTTAGACTTCGCGAGTGCGTGCCCTTACCTACTTTCATCGTTCAAATTCGGTGAGCGTCGAAACAAGAAATGTAAAGCTTTCACTACCTGTTGGACTTTAAGTACCTGTATAGTGTGTTATTTTATGGCACACGTGGCTACTAAACGCGCTAGGAATGCTGCGTGCGCCGCGCCGCGCGCCGTGGGCGTGAGGCACTCCGGCAGCAGCAGCCGGCGCCGCGTCGTGTACGCACAGTTTATGTCCGTGAAGGGCCCGGCCCCGCCCGCTACATGGCAGCTACAACTTCACGGCCCGATTGAGTTATAAATATTGTTTAACACCCGCGATCCGCGATTCCCAATACTTTGCAAAACCCATTTACCAGTTCAACACGTATGCTATTCCACTGCTGATCAACCTATCTATACCGGCTGTACCTACATCCAGCACCTACTGTAAAATATTCCTGCGAAGCATACTGGCATTCAATGTTTTTACGAACCCGATCTAGATAAGTACATGAGTTCTGCTCGTAAAGTGTGTTGGTATGCACTCGAACACGTTCTGACGCAAATAGTAGGTAATACTTAGCAGCACTGAGTTACAGCGGAGTGGTCGTGTGTATGGTGCGCCTAATTGCTGGCGACCGCTATAAATTGCGCAGGAGTGGATCCCGCGCCGCCGCCGCCGCCCGACCGTGCATAAATCTGCGCCGGCGCGGCTAACGCAACCCGAGCTGACACGTGGGCCCCGCGCCGCACATCACACGCGCGTTAATTACCCGCAATTTGTCATATTGCACACGAGTGGGGCAATATGAGACGAGCTCGGGATTCCATGTAAAAAAATATGGCTCTCAATTTAGTACAAAACAGAGTCATTCATCTTCCAACTAGTGAAGTTACAATAACATTAACTAGTACGAAGATAATAATATGATTTAGGTGAAACTCAGTATGCTCAGTGTACAAAACCCAGCTGTTAAATGTGTTGCATGTAAAGTAAAATGTAGTGATCTAATAAACACTCATATTGAGTGCTTGTTGGTCCTGATGTCACTGCTCAGTGCACGTACTGCACATACTGCCGTTTTACACATCGTAATAAACACACCCACACACAAGCTATAAGTATATATACATGCAGTAGCTCGCGGTCAACCGAACGCAGGTCGACGTAGGTTCACAGCATGCATGCACTTATAGCGGACAGTGATATAAAAAAGTAGTAAGCAAAATTTATAATACTTACGTAAGTAGGGAAATGTGAAGCCCATCACGAAGGGAATTAGGTATGATCTTCATTAAACACTACTTACAGCTAATCTTACTGCACTTTCGTTCTTTCGAACTGCGAACGAACGAAATCTTAAACGCCGGTGTCGGTTCGCTAAAGCCTTCATGTAGGACATTGGCGTCTTCAAACCAGTGCAGCACAATTCGATAGTGCTTGTTACGAGGCCCGCAACGCATAAACTGGTAAAATATGATGCATCCCAGATGCGCCCGCGTCGCGGCCACCGCCGCTGATGCAACTTCATGTAGATAAAAATTATACAGAAGGACAAGTCCTGAAATCCTGCAATCAAAGACCTTCTAATATTACTTCAGTTGAACAAAATTACTAAACGTCAGAAGACCTGTCCCGAATAGAGAGTAATGTTACATACCTCACAGAGGGGAGTCCCCAGCCACCGACCGGCACGTCCATAGCTAGGTGAAATAAAAGGCAAATTGACTGCTGGATCACGAGAAATTCTGCGATCATTTTTCACCAATAAGTATGTCTGCAAAGCGTGGAGCTCATATCAGAGCAATAATTTAAGAAGTGATGAGAAATAGTCACCATCACCAGAGCAGACCTTTGTCCAGCTAAGTATAGTTCAAAGACCGCAAATACGAAAATAGCTGTTACGCAAACCGCTGCTTCTTCTTCTACGTTACGAGTGGATGGTCATACCCAAACCACTGCTGCGAAAACTATAGCTACAAAAAAAGTCGCAGTCTATGTCAAACTACGAGCGTGAAGTGAGGTTGATAAACATGGACGTGTTGGTCAGTGTGACTATTTATAATTCTTCGTAATTCTGTAGACATACACGAGTACATACGCTAACGCACTATGAATGCCTGCAATGCCTGGTCACAAACGAACTTCTGTGCGCAGGCGCCGCGTGTCACGATTAGGGCTTGCAATATCCGTTCATTTTTACTATCCGGATAATGCGGATATTAATATTTTACTATCCGGATTATCCGGATAATGCGGATAATACGGATATTTTTTAGTTTGTATTATAAATAATACTGATAAGCTTTTGTGACACGTTTTTCAGTCTCTCAAGCAAAATGACAAAGAAATAATAAACTATACCAATATTTCAAGTAACAATCACATAAAAAATATAGTATACTTTCTTAAATTATACAATAAAACAACGAAACCGCAAAAATCATTAGTTTTCTTCTATAGAAGCAATTCTAATTATAAATTAGAGCTTACATTTATTACATATCAACAACATGCCAATCAAATCAACCTATTGAAAACATAATAATTAAATAACAATATCTCTTTCCCTGGCAAATCAGCTCAATTATTAAACAACAATAGTATAAATCAAATATAATAAAACAAAAATGAAAAAAATAAGGCTAAAAATAGGCTCTGCAGTTTTATATAATATAAATTACGAAATTCTTTAATGATTGTTTATTTAAATTCTGGAAATATGATCTTAAAAAGCTTAAACAATCTAATGAATCTTCTTTCATGGAAGTTCCTAAATGGTTACATACATTCTTTTGTTTTCCTTCTGCGGTGTATTTATACAGCACCGCAGACTTGGTCGGTGATTTTTTAAACATCTTGAATTGTTGACTACTTTTTTTAACTCTTTTTATTATTTCATTATAATCTTGTAAACAAACTTCAGTTTTACGACCAGTTGCATGTACATTACTTGTAGCTACAATAAACCTTCTTCACCATCGGAGTCTTCAATTTCTTGTACATTTATTTTGAATAAAATAATAAATAACTTAATAACAGTTATGTACTTTACAGATGACTGCTTTTTATTTAATATTTAAAAGAGAATTACAACTATCCGTAACATCCGAAAAATCCGGATGGTGATGCAAGTAAAATCCGGATTTGAAAATCAGAGGATATCCGGATAATACGAATATCCGGATATCCGGATTGCAAGCCCTAGTCACGATAAAGTGCACGACAGACGGCGCGGCCGCCTCGCCCTTAACATGCAAAACGCATCACAACCCCGTGCTTATAATATTAGCGAACTGCGAGCACGCTAAAAGTGGCCGTATGTAGTGTACTTTATGTTACCGACGCGGACGACGCGCGACGCTCGCTGAGCCTGCGTAGGTCGACCGCGTTCTAATAATACGATCACTTGTAATAAGAGCTTCGGTAACGCTCTAAACAGAACAACTTTATATATTCATATAGCTTCTGCCCGCAGCTTCGCCCGCGTGGATATCGGAAATAATCCCACGGGAACGTGCTACCGGGATACAAAGTACCCTATCATCATCCAAATTCATTCAGCGTAAAATAGTAACAGACAGATATATAATAGATGCAAATAATATTTTGGTTTTATTAAATAGGCTTTTATTATTCTAAAGGTCTATAAAAAAACATTCTATTATCATCACCATTCATTTCACATACTGTAGCGCCGCCAAGGACCACCTACATATTAGCCAAGTTATTTTGTAACGACCAATTTTAATTAAATAAATATTAATACCTCAAGATACGGACTCTGGTCATATTTCCAATTCCTTATATTATCTCTTAAATAGAGGTAAATGACAAAAGATAAATTATTTTACACGTCAATATTTTTTTATAACTAGATGAGGTCGGGGTTTCCTGTCTCACTACTCTGAAAAGAAAGGCCGAATAAACTCGGAGGTCACAACACAATCTCTTTTAAAGTCCAGACATAATCTTGGTTAGATCATGTGAAGACCGTGTACAATTGGTGTCTGAATTATTGTGTGTCTTTTGAGGAAAGAATCACACACATTACTTGCACCTATCCAGTCAGTGCACGTATTTGTCAGTAACCGTGCAGCTCAACTCAGAAGTTAAGGAGCTCAACGTTTCGACAAACAATACCCAATGAAGGACATTTGGGTGGGCAGCATAAACACTCAAACAGCCACACCATGATTAAAACTGAAACAATGACCCACATAGTCCTCACCTTAGATGAATGATTGGTTTTGCTGCGGCGCCGCACACACACTAATTAAAATAGCCGTTGGCTTGCAACGCTGTACCGTGAATTAGCGCGCGTAACCCGCGAAAGTCTCAATCCCAAGCCTTTTTGTCCGCAATATAATCTTTGACAGTATATGGCATAGTTTCCGCTTTCTAGTCCTCGATCCTAGTATTTTTAGTATGGATATCACTGTATTTCTTAAACAGATTAATATGTTTATAAGCATACAAAAGTTTTTTATAAATATACTGAGAAGGCAAAGTCATTATATTATTCTCTTAGAATATGTCTCTGAGGGAGTGTCTGGAAATTAATTTACAAATTGAACGAATTGCCATATTTTTCTAAATATCTTAGCACAATCAATCACAATACAATATCACAACAGAATAAGGTACGACAACACACTATGAAAATAACTAAAGTATAATAAACGGGCTGCCTCTAAATCGTTTAATCACGATTTTTTTCTAACGGCGTATAGGTACTGCGAATCTAAGCTTTTTTGACAATTTATCTTTATGGGGGCCGCATTGAAGCTTGCCATCCTAAGTATACTATGGTACTTTCGGGTTTCAACTCTTCACTATTTTTTCAACAACACAACTTCACTATTTGTCGTAGGTACATGTGGTATCGTAAATTTAATACATTTAGTTTTTTTCACGGTAAGAAGTAGGTTATTAACATAAAACCAGTTAACTTCTTTTGCCAGGGCGCTATTTAGGTACCTAATTTTATTATTTATAGGCTCTAATTCATTTAAATAAAGGTGAAGTGTTGTCTGCGAACAAAACTACGAGTATATCATGTTTATCCTGTATGAGGTAAGACAAGTTATTTATATACATAATAAATAAAAACGAATCAAGAATTGAGCCCTGAGGCATTCCCATTCATACTGCACATCAGGGTCATCTTTTTCCGTTAACATCAACTCTCTGAATCCTATCACTTAAATAAGAAATAAGAAGATCCAGAGAGGTGTTCCGAATTCCATAGTGGTGCCGTTTCCTGATTAATTTTTCATGGACAAATCGCAAAAGATGCCCAAAGCATCGCATTTTTCCTCCCATGCAATAAACACATGTCCTAAAAGTTCAACCCGATCAGTAGTCGAACGACCCCTTGTAAGACTGAACTGGTTGTTATTTTATGTTTATTAAAAAATCTTTGCGTTTGATTTAAAATAAGTTTTTCAAAAATTGCACTAAAGTTAGAGGTAAGTAGCACTGATATAGGTCTATCATTAGTAGGGTCTAATATAGGTACTACCCGATTTAAATAACGGTTTTATTTTACTGTTTTTCTAAGATCAGGAAACTGTCCACGGTAAACACAATTATTAAGGGGCTGACATCAGCTAAAGCGCGGTCACTGTCGGACTGCATAGAAAAGAAAGAGAAGCGCGATGACACAAACCTGGTAATTTATTGCAAAATATGAAGCAATTCTCTATTTACAAATAATCTATTGATTTAACTAAAAAATTAAAACACTATCACGTTAATAATATGTTGCTTGAAGAAAAATCTGAAAAAAAACCATAATGATTGCATGTAGGTAATTTACTATGGTTTATAACCGTTAAAATATTTTTTTAGGGGTAGGTATTTTCGTGATGTTTTTCTATCGTACCAAATTAGTTGTACTATGTTTTCAACATACTATCTAACTAGCATATATCCTTAAGAATATCATATATTTTTCTGATTATGTTAACAGTAGTGGATCATAAACTTTTAGGCATTATAAAACTTGCGTTTAGGTCATGTAGTCCCCTTAAAAATAACAACTAAAGTAGGTGGTACAATGTTTATAATCGACTTAACAACGTCCACAGAATTACCCCATAGATCTGCGGTCTTTTTAACATTTAACGTGTAGCATAATCAGACTAATGTTCCCACTGCTGGGACACAGGCCTCCTCTCTGTGACAGGGAGTGGGCGATACCGTAATCCACCACGCGGGCCCAGTGCGGGATGGTAGATGTCACATGTTTTCGAATTTTTGGTTCTAGGACATGCCGGTTTCCTCACGATGTTTTCCTTCACGTGTTGCCATGGTGTTTTTAACGTGTGAAAGGTTTCTATTATATCTTTATTACAGGTGACATTTTGGACATGAAATTCAGAATCACAAACTGGAACGTTTTATTTCAGTAAAGACTGCTGCAGTGGATGATGAGTTTAGAGATTTAATAGTCGATAAGGGAATCTCTGCATAAACATTTTCAAAGGCCGCGGTGACTTGAGATTCTGATTTAATTATAATTGTCATCAATAACAAGGCTGTCAGTACATCGGATATATGATTTTCCTGTTTCACTAATAATGATACTTGCTATTTTAATAACATTACTACTATTTTTAATTCTTGAACTCAATTATCTTGACTTGGCCATACTACAAGCTTTTATAAATAATTTAGAATTATTCTTAACATAAATTGAATTCAGAATCATTAATATAACATAAATTGAATTCAGCAATGTTTATACAAGTCCTTGCATCACCCATACTATAATATTATGAATTCGAAAGTAACTCTTGTCTGTCTGTCCATTACAGATCAGCGATCCATCATCATCATCATATTCCTTATTGTTACTAAGATGGACTCAACTACCGAGAAAGAGTGGGAAAACCATAAAAGTGTACTTTCTAAGTTACCAAGTCACGCTAATAAAAAATTACCTATTTTTTTTATTTTTTTTTATGAGACAACATCCACACAAGGTCTTCAGGTCCCGAACTAGGCAGAGCCTGTACTACGGTAACCTGATGACTGATATACATACTTTTATACATATACCTACACACCCAGACACAGGTCAAACAGACATGTTCATGCACACAAATGTTTGACTTGTCCGGGGATCGAACCCGGGACCAGCGGCTCAGAAGGCAGGGTCGCTACCAACTGCGCCAACCGGTCAGCCAAAGCCTATTAGGGCCCTGCTCCATATTTACCAATTATTTCCCACGTTATTATTCCCGCGTCGTCTCATGCGACAAGCACGCGCCACGTATTTCATGCAATCATGTTAATTTGTACGTAATCGACAATTAAAACCATTGTCATTACTGACACAGTTTTGTCGCAACGGAGTGTTTCAATAAAACGATATTAGGTAACGAAGTCACTCTGTCAACACCATCTTATAACGTTGTATGTGCCGCTGCAAATGTCTCAGCACTCATAGTGCATTGTAATAAGATGTATAATGGCGTGATGCGGGTGTTAATGACAGGTGTTGGTAGGAGTAACTACGTGTCGTATCAGTATTGCGCCGGCGGCGGCGGCGCGGGTGCGATAGGGGCGGCAATCGTGCGCCGATGTATCAACTGTATCGACTTACGAAACACTCGATAACGTGATGCTTGTTGTAATTCACTGATGTTTGACAAATACTTCACCACTCGAATAACTTCCTTCTTTAAACCAATTAACTCTCTTCAAGACTATTCTTCATAAAAATATAGTCCGTCATTGCATTGAACTATACGTACGTCGCGTCGTACCTAATACCAAGCCGCTGCCGCTAGTACAGCTTTGAAAAAATGCTTGAAAAACGTACCGAAACCGCGTTGTATCCGGATTACTTATAACATGAGTAATTTAAAAGATATATAAATTACACATCCACTGTTGGATAGCTAACAGGCATGAAAGTAACCCCCCCCCCCCTCCCCCCACACACTTCACGGTTCTTCAGTTTCCACCAAGCTATGCTTATACCCGATTTTTCAAATTGTGTCCACTAACAATTTGTTACCATTCTATTACATCCATAAATTTGTTTATTGAGGCTTAGTTTTTTATATCAAGCGGTCAAAACTAGGTTGGTAAGTACATGACGATCATTCTGGGTTCTGTCGAATCGAGCGCCACGCAAAGAAATTAAATATTATTTTTGCAATTAGGACGTTACAATCACTTTGTCATGTCATTTTTAGGGTTCCGTACCTCAAAAGGAAAAAAAACGGAACCTTATACCTACTGCCTTAGGTATAGGATCACTTTGTTGTCCGTCTGCCCGTCAGCCTGTCGATACCCTTTTTCTTAAGAACGCGTTGAGGTATCAAGTTTAAATGACTAACAAATACGTAAACCTTATAGTCCCATGGAGCTCTAAGAAATCAAGCTTCTAAGTCAACACGTCGTCAGTCAGTCGTCGACAGTCGTGTTTTTGTATTGTGTAACCCTACAGGGTTGTAGGGGTGTAGGGTACTTCCCGTTGACCCAGAATCATGAAATTTGGCAAGAAGCAAGGTCGCACAGCACATGTAAAGGAAAAAGTCCGATTAAGAGTTATTTTTTTTTTACAAATACTTACATTTGCAGTTGGACAACTGGCTTGATGTATGTGAGAACATGTTTTCAACTACAATGTTAAGTTAGTTTTTGGGATAAATTCATCCCAACCTCGGAACTCTTCATTGTGCGTGATCCGACATGGGCTTGTTTTTTTCAATCACGATCATGACCACATTATACTCAAACCTCCTAAACCTCATAATGCTGACGACCAGTTAGGGACCTTATAAAGGCTTTATGTAGGGCGAGAAATGTAGACGATTGAGGGAGGGGAGTGTAATACCTACTTATGCAAAAATCTGAAATTGAGTTTTTTTCGGAAAATTCCGAAAGCATATCTAGTCTCCGCTTGCATAATATCGGCATCTAATTCACAACACTTAGGACACAAGTGGATGGCCGACAGAATGTTGTTACAGACTCTGTTTACCTCTTGATAAGTCCTCGGCTAACAATATTCTAAGCTCAACAAGTATATAGATCTGCGTCACTTGGTGCGCGATTTGATAAGTTGACGTCAAACTCATGTTATTCCATACTTATTAGTCAATTAATTGTTTTCTTCACGGTTTTGCGCAAACCTAGTGAGATACAAGTTAATTGACTGACCGGTTGGCGAAGTTGGTAGCGACCCTGCCTTCTGAGCCGCTGGTTCCGGGTTCGATCCCCGGACAAGTCAAACATTTGTGTGCATGAACATGTCTGTTTGAACGTTTTAACCTCAATGTTTAGGTTGGCATGAGCTCCGGCTGAACTGTCTTAGAAACCCAAGAGGTGGAGTGAGTGGTGTTCCTCTACTAGATTTAAGCTAATGTTCGTAAATCTATAGAGGCGTACTGGTAATCATTTATTTTAGTACAAACAATCTGCTTTACTAAAATTGTTTTTCAATCTAAGTATTCCTTTGTTAGGTTTTCCTGTTAAACCAGATCAAAATTAAACGTTTCATTTGAAACCGATATAAATTATAATAGTCAGGCTATTATAATTTATATTGGTTTCAAATACTCAAAGACCATTTCAGACACAAATCTGCATGGTCCTCAAAGATTATTATAATATTATTGTGAATGTGAGAACTATGTCGGTCATTGCTATTTTTTTGTATTTTTCTCAGTTCGTTTAATCATGATCTGGCAGTTTGAGTAATTTATGCGGCCTACTCAAATGTCCTTGCTTTGGCATTGTTCGTCGAATCGTTGAGCTCCTTAAGTCTAAGTTGAGCTGCACCATTGCTGACCATTGCGCGCACTGACTGGACAGGTCCACTCTGTGTCTCCAATCTGTGTTGTTCTTCCTCAAAAGACCATTTCAGACACCTATCTACATAGCCTTCACATGATCTGACCAAGATTTTGTCTGGACTTTAAATGAGACAGTGACCTCTGAGTTTGTTTCGGCCTTTCTTCTCAGAGTAGTCAGATAGGAAATGCCGACCTCATCTAGTTTTTAAAATACGATTGACGTGTAAAAGTGTTTGTTCAAACCTACTTACAGAAATAAAATCATTTATCATTTAATACAGTTAACATCCTCTTATCAAAACTACTAAGCGACCTTACCGGCAGCCTCTCGTTAGCGTTATACAGTGCTCCACCTTCCTCTACATTATTTGGTCATTAAGTTCTTCCTACAACATAAATGTTATAACAGAAGCATCGCAGTTGCCTTCATTACCATCCCAGAGACAAAACTGAAATGTCTCATATGCCAACGATTACACCGGCACCCATAGATGCCCTTCAAACTGAAATGTCTCATATGCCAACGATTACACCGGCACCCATAGATACCCTTCAAACTGAAATGTCTCATATGCCAACGATTACACCGGCACCCATAGATACCCTTCAAACTGAAATGTCTCATATGCCAACGATTACACCGGCACCCATAGATACCCTTCAAACTGAAATGTCTCATATGCCAACGATTACACCGGCACCCATAGATACCCTTCAAACTGAAATGTCTCATATGCCAACGATTACACCGGCATCCATAGATACCCTTCAAACCGGAACGCAGAAACGCTGCTGGTGGTAGAAATAGGTAATGTAGTAACAGTAGTAGTAAGTAACCGTAGAAGTATGTAACTGTAGAAGTATGTAACTGTAGAAGTATGTAACTGTAGAAGTATGTAACTGTAGAAGTATGTAACTGTAGAAGTATGTAACTGTAGAAGTATGTAACTGTCCTAGTAAGTCCACAGATGAGCTCCTTCACATAGAGCTCTACTAATACCGCACAAAGAGTTAAAACTATTTGACATTTGTAAGTTGTACTGACGTCTTTTTCTCCCATCAGGTGTGCGTGTAATGCGCGGCGGCTGAGCGGCTCAGCAGAGTGCGTGCGAGATGTTCGGCGGCGGCGGCGGCGTGGGCGCGGGCTACAACGGTGGCGGCGGTGACTGCGCCGACGGCTACGGGCTGGGCTACGTGGCGAGCGGTGGGCGCCTGCAGCAGTACGCTGCGCACTTTGCACCGCACCAGAACGTGTGGCACCACCACCACCCCACGCACCACGAGACCTACGGTAAATACAACAAACAACCACCTCAAGTATGCATCTTTGCCCCACGCACCCCAAGACCTACGGTGAGTACAACAAACAACCACCGCAAGCATGCATCGATGCCCTACGCACCACGAGACCTACGGTGAGTACAACAAACAACCACCGCAAGCATGCTTCGATGCCCCACGCACCACGAGACCTACGGTGAGTACAGCAAGCAACCACCCCAAGCATGCTTCGATGCCCCACGCACCACGAGACCTACGGTGAGTACAACAAACAACCACCCCAAGCATGCTTCGATGCCCCACGCACCACGAGACCTACGGTGAGTACAGCAAGCAACCACCCCAAGCATGCTTCGATGCCCCACGCACCACGAGACCTACGGTGAGTACAACAAACAACCACCCCAAGCATGCTTCGATGCCCCACGCACCACGAGACCTACGGTGAGTATAGCAAGCAACCACCCCAAGCATGCTTCGATGCCCCACGCACCACGAGACCTACGGTGAGTACAACAAACAACCACCCCAAGCATGCTTCGATGCCCCACGCACCACGAGACCTACGGTGAGTACAACAAACAACCACCCCAAGCATGCTTCGATGCCCCACGCACCACGAGACCTACGGTGAGTACAACAAACAACCACCGCAAGCATGCTTCGATGCCCCACGCACCACGAGACCTACGGTGAGTACAACAAACAACCACCCCCAAGCATGCTTCGATGCCCCACGCACCACGAGACCTACGGTGAGTACAAAAAGCAACCACCCCAAGCATGCTTCGATGCCCCACGCACCACGAGACCTACGGTGAGTACAACAAACAACCACCCCAAGCATGCTTCGATGCCCCACGCACCACGAGACCTACGGTGAGTACAACAAACAACCGCCGCAAGCATGCTTCGATGCCCCACGCACCACGAGACCTACGGTGAGTACAACAAACAACCACCCCAAGCATGCTTCGATGCCCCACGCACCACGAGACCTACGGTGAGTACAACAAACAACCACCCCAAGCATGCTTCGATGCCCCACGCACCACGAGACCTACGGTGAGTACAACAAGCAACCACCCCAAGCATGCTTCGATGCCCCACGCACCACGAGACCTACGGTGAGTACTACAAACAACCACCGCAAGCATGCTTCGATGCTCCACGCACCACGAGACCTACGGTGAGTACAACAAACAACCACCCCAAGCATGCTTCGCTGCTCCACGCACCACGAGACCTACGGTGAGTACAACAAACAACCACCCCAAGCATGCTTCGATGCCCCACGCACCACGAGACCTACGGTGAGTACAACAAACAACCACCGCAAGCATGCTTCGATGCTCCACGCACCACGAGACCTACGGTGAGTACAACAAACAACCACCCCAAGCATGCTTCGATGCTCCACGCACCACGAGACCTACGGTGAGTACAACAAACAACCGCCGCAAGCATGCTTCTATGCTCCACCTACGAATCTACAACGATGTCTCTGGTTATGCCTGCGAGGTGTATTTCGGCTGCTGCCAATGTCGCGAAAACGGCACAGGCCAGCTAACCTACACTAATACTGGCTTTGGCTAAATCAAGTGCTGAAAACGGGATCGAATTACACTTAAAACTTTAGAAGTTGCAGAAGTTTTTCAACTTGCTCTCATTGACGATATCAACTCACAGTAAGAATTAAGATGGCCAAGATGAAATCAGAAATGTGAAACAATTGATATTTGTAGGCTTATTTTTACATAACACACCAATCTGTAGTGGAACCAAATTCAAAATCTTTAGAACATAACAACAAAACAATAAGGGCATAGAGACAAATAGAGTGTTGTGTGTGATAAGCACACGGATTATAAATAACAAGTAAACTATGATGAGTCAGGCGTCAGAGCATCGAACACAGATAAGAGAGGAATTCGCACGACGCTCTAATCACTGCCTTTGTTTCCTCAATGATACAGTATCACGCAGAGACCGATATCACGGCTATGATGCTACGGCTATTTTTAATTTGAATACGTATCGCTATAAAAGTTATTCATAGATATGTATATACCTACCTACTATGAATGTAATGTACTATTAGTTCATGTTTTGTATACATACTAATTGGTTTTTTTAAACAAGAAACGATTTGAATGAACGAGTGTATGTCTGTAGGTCTCGCTAGGTATAAGGTAAATTGTTTGTATTTATGAAACGGGAATTAATATTCAATAACATACATCTATTAGTACTGACTGAGCTAATAAAACTAGAAATGTTAGGATCGCAACCGTGCTTATGAATGAAACAAAACACGGCACGCTTTGAATGGAACTACGAGTACCTACCAGGAAGAAAGCTTTAGGCGTAAAAGAGTAAACAATATCGTAACACTGTGGCTATCTCGCTCAGGTGGCACAGCACAATTACCCACGAAGTTTCAATTTATTAAATATAAAACGTTATAGGAAAAAACTGAATAACAAAGTTACCAAGAATTATCCCTATCAGCAAGTTAACAATAACTGAAATTCTATTATTAACGTGAATAACTCCTAACTAGTGGTGATTGACGCGGACGGGAGGATAATGTAATGAGTGAACTAAGATGGGATTTACCCGACTGCAGAACTAGTAAGAGGGATTGTGGAGCACGTAGCCACTGAACCGGGCAGGCTGGGACCGGGAGAGTACATGGGAGACATGGCACCGAACCAGGTCACTGAGTGACCCCCACTGCTCTGAACTGTCAATGGAAAGATTTGCTTTGCAATGACGAATATTTGTGGGTAAACATTAGGTAATTTATCGATGACCACTAACCAGTTTTAAGAAAAATATATATTGACCCAATAAGCAGTATTGATAAGTACTAAATAATTACCTTTTTCCGTTTTAAAATACCAAGACATTGGCCTAAAGCCACAAAGACAAACATCCGTATAAGAATAACGTAACGAATTAATAAACTAAATACAAACAGAGATAAAATGTTAATTACAAAGTACCTACTTGATAACGGCTCATTGTCAGATAGTTTTGTTATCACTAATATATTTAACATAATTGTGGGTATCTTATCGTGGTCCCAGCCCGGGTTCTGTGCATTATAATATAAATAATCGGTCGTTTTAATTATACCCATGTATAGACATTTTAGAGATGTTACAAACGTATTTACTAGTAAATCTGACGGGAGTTACACTATTTCGTCGATGATGTGCCCGATCACGCGGTCGCGTCCTGGCAGTGGCAGTTGGAAGGAGCTCGTGCGTCGGTCACTATCAGTATACTATTTACGCGAAGTTTGTAACCGCAGAGTGATTCAGTATCGTGAGCCAATTCCCAGCCGATATGATTTTTCCCTTAAGCAGGATAAACGACTTGTTTTTGTTTGATCGAGAGTAGTCTGCTTTGAGCGATGAGCGAGAGCGAGAATTGTACACAGTTACATCGTAATACCATAAAGCAAGGAAAAATATAATCAGTCATTAACTCATAGGATTTTAAGAGCAAGAATTACCACATGTTACCGAAAGCAGATTGTTATCAGTTGCACTCCTTACTATAAAATTAATTAAAATCGGCCTGTAATAATCCCAAACCCCTTTTCTTACAGAGAAACAGTTCCCACATTATTACATTTATTATTACCTACTGATCGTATTAGCCTATCCTCAATGTATACGTGACCGGAGTAAGGATCAGCAGGCTGTTTGTTTTGATTTCTTACCACAAAATATCATCGATGAGGTAATAATGTTCGTTTTAAGCAGCTGTGTTTCGGTGAACTAGCTATATATTTATGACTTTAAATTTTTATGTGTACTTAAGCACCAGAATTCGGTTATGTAAGTACCCTACGTACGTTTGTTATGAAAATTAAGGCTCAGTTTCTGAATTGCACTGCCCGCCGTAACAGCAGAAGGCTGTCATGAATCAGCGGCGATAAGCGCGTGCGCGGCGGCGGGACAGGACCGCGCGCGCGCAGCTACGGTCAGTCCTAGCGTGACCTCTGACCGCGCGGGTCGCGACACCAGCGTCGCGTTATAAACTATCACTCATTACTAAGTAATCCAGAGCTATCTTCGAGTAACGAGACGGATCTGGCCGACCGACAATGGACGCGATGCAACTACCCGTGAATTGGTTGCAAAACATGGCGCTGCTGGCAGGTCCGTGATATCAAATCGTATCTGTATTTCTTCTATAACAAATTTTAATTTTACTAATGGCTGGTAGTCAGTGGGTGCTCATTTGTCAATATTTACTTAGGTGGGACTTGAAACAAACTAACTAGAGCTATTTACACGAGTACGCAAATTCACGTGCTTTTTTAATGTTGTTTTTTTTACATCGTGTTTATTGATGTTCCAAGCAACGCTGCTTCTTCTTTCCATTTAAATATAAGTCGCAAGATTCCAATGTTCAATACAATGCTAAATATCTCATGTGAATATTGTTCATTGACTGCTTCCAGTAAGTTTTAATATCTTGAAATGTGGTATTCATCGTCCCTCTAACATTCAGGTTATAACTGTCCTTTCTGGTTGTTGTGTCGTAGTTTTGCTTTTTCCTTGTATTGTGTACTGAAAGTTGTGTTGTTGTCATGTTGCATAATGTGGTTGTGTTGTGCAGCAGGTGGCGGCGGGGTGAGCGGCGTGGGCGGGGTGGCTGGGGGGCTGTACTCGCAGAACATGGTGATGGGATCGTGGTGCGCGCCCTACGACGCGCTGCAGAGGCCCACCGCTTACGGTAACAACACTTACTACTAAACTACAGACTTAAAAAGAACAGAGGACGAAACCTGTGGAAAAGTTGCTACCCAATAGAAAGTCAATATGAATGTATGGTATATTCCATTAACTTTGAACAGTAGAGGCAACTTCTTCCACAAGTTCTCAGTCTGACGATGTCTCCATTGACACACTTTTACATGTCTTCATACACTTCACCATAATATTAATCCTGTAATCAGCCGCCATCTATGTTGTCTTTTAGCTTAAAAATCATCTATCAACCGAATCGTTGAGCTCCTTAAGTTCTGAGTTGAGCTGCATGATTACTGACAAATGCGTGCTCTGACTGGACAGGTCCACTCAATCTGTGTGAATTTTTCTTCAAAAGACCATTTCAGACACCAATCTACATTGTTTTCACATGATCTGACCAAAATATGTCTGGACTTGTTGGACAGAGACTGTGACTTCTGAGTTTTTTTTTTTTTAACTTTGCCTCACACCAGGAATTTCTCCTGTATTGTGAGTGCGTTTACAAACAATTAAACTCACATACACAAACAGCCAACAGTTTGTTTTGGCCTTTTTTCTCAGTGTAGTCAGATAGGAAAAGCCGATCTCGTCTATTTTACGTTATAGTAGGTACCTACGTTATATTTTTATTATTTTACGTTAAAAGTGTTTGTACAAACAGTTCTCCTTTGTCTGCTTCTTCATCGACATCTTACCTAAGCTCTATTTATCTAATGCTTTTTATTCCACATCATCAGAGATTCGTTGTTCTGATGGGTTAATATATTGTTTAAGTTAGCTTTATGTTGGTATTCAGGTACCTGCTGCTGTAATATTAAGACTACGTATTCATGACAATCGCTACTTGATGAGTGTTCAGTTCATGTTATACTCAGATACTTCTAAGTATGACATTTGTTATTGTTATTCCATAGGTAGATAACTAACCATTCCCGGCGCACGCGCTTGTGATAACTCGTAGCGAAATGAAGTAAAACAATTTCACAGAATCTGTGGATAGGAGAAATCGATAAACGGTTTAACGAAATAGCAAATCGCTACAATTTTGAATAACTAATCATTCGATGTGTCCGTCATATCTAATGTGGGCACATCCTCACCGTGCAATCTTGTGATTCATTCATTATTGTTCCTTATCGATGTTCTAACAGTTGGTACCTTGATACCCTCGGCGGTGGAACAATACCATTTTATGAATAAAATTGTTTAATAATAAGGTGTATTTGGGTTCGACCCGGAGTCATCCCATCCTCCGGGATAGTTTTATTTTTTTTATTTTTAATAGAGAATAGAGGAATAGGTAATTAGGTAGATATCAAGTAGTGAGGTGCTTAGTTGTTATTTTTATAATTTGAAGAATAATTGAAAAGAAAAAGAAAGAAAAATATTTTATTTGGGACACGCACAGGTAATACAAATAATAATAATAAAAGAAAATAAAATAAAAAAAAGAACATTAAATCTAACAAAATCATGAAAACAGTAAAAAAAAGAATAAAGAGAAGACCTGCGCGAGGCCAAAAAGGCTCCTATCTCAGCATGATGCTGCGATATTTAAAAACAAACAAATACCGCAGCGCTGGTATTCTGATAGGGCCCGTTGCTCTAGCTTATAGCTCTAGCTTATAGCTTCAGCTTATAGCTCTAACTTATAGCTCTAGCTTATAGCTCCAGCTTATAGCTTTAGCTTATAGCTCTAGCTTATAGCTCTAGCTTATAGCTCTAGCTTATAGCTCCAGCTTATAGCTCTAGCTTATAGCTCTAGCTTATAGCTCTAGCTTATAGCTCCAGCTTATAGCTCTAGCTTATAGCTCTAGCTTATAGCTCAAGCAAACACTCACGATAAGTATCTGATTCGCTCTCTTATTGTCAGACTCGTGGACATTTATAATTTATGTATGTACGAGTAAAATGACAAGCTTCATTATTCCAGTTTAAGTTGAAAGAGACCTAGTTAAGTAGGTATATATTTTTTTCCTAATAAACGTTATGAAGGTAGATTATGATTACAAAGAGTATATTTAGGGCCGGTTTTTTGATCCGTAGTTAACTCAAGCATTAGTTAAAAATAGTAACTAATGGTTCAATATTGGCAAAACGTGTTGATTTGATCGACACATTTTGGCATTTTTTTTTTTATATTTTTAACAAATGTTTGATTTAATTACGGATCAAAAACCCAGCACTTAGTGAGTGCGATCAGTACTGTTCATCACAGAAGACAATAACATGAGTATTGACGTCAGAGGAGCGATAGCGAGCTGATTCACGCCTTCACGAGCTCACGAGCTCGCGAGAAGCACCAGTTCCGATATACCTGACTGCTTTATTCGTGGCGCGTTACAATAACAATGCGTTCGACAACAACAAACAGTTGTCCTGCGAGCTATTGACATCGGGAACGCTTTTCTTGGTGTTAGCAGAGATTTCAAGATTTTTAGCGCTCTACTTAATTACTTAGGCATTGCATGTTGTTAGTTGGTTGAGTCGGTTCCATATCGTTTTCTGGGACTAGGTATACCTCCTATATTTTGAGGTAGTGACAGATCCGGCACATAGTCTGGTTTTAACTGGAAAGCTCAACAAACACAAAGTTGAAAAGTCATAATTATTATTATGTGCATGTAAGTTCACTTTAGTGTCCTCAATCTCTGCACCTAATACATAATATTATGTATTAGGTACTTAATATGTTATTTAAAATGAAGTTACAATTATTATTCAATAAGAATTTCTTGTAACTGCTTTTCCTGGAATTGAGTTTTTATATAGATAACGTACCTACCTATGTATTGTATTTAGGTGAAGCAGTAATCTAATTCAGATAAATTAGGAAACTAGTTATACAGGCAATTGTGTTTTCTGTACATTATATACCTACTGCTCTCTTTAAGTAGTATCTACCCACCGTGCCTTGAGCAACCAAAACACATAAGGATAATTCTCTAATCGGATCAGCATAGGTAGTAAACATCGACCGCTATTCAAAGGAAACGTGACTGTGCTCAGATAGTTCCCTATGTTCTTATTATCCTCATAAGTTTATCGTAATTAACCCAAACAGAAAATATTATTTTATTGTTCGATAGTCCTCAAAGGTTTTTATTTTCTATCCTGTTCGCATGATTAGTTAAGATTGTAGTGGGTAACCAGGCAGTAGGTACTGTCTATCAGCCTTGCGAAAGTAGACTCAGGTACTAATAGGTACCCATAAATAAGTAAGTCCAGAGACTTACTTATCTATGGGTACCTATTACTATTAGTTAACTATAGTTACTACAGTTAAACAACCCGTTGAGTAACCACAAGTTACAAAGATGTAGATTGTAGAGCATTCGCATATAAAAAAAAATTTGAAGACGTTTTACCTAGCAGACAATCATACCATACCAATCGTATTTTCTTAAGATATTTGTTAGGCTGTAGAATGCCATTTTTCAATACTCTAACCAGTTCGACATCCGCATCGAAACAATTCATTTGAATTCGATTCATATAAATAACCGGGTCGCTAGTTGTTCGGGCAATTACGTGCGTTCAATTAGTGAGTTGTAAACGAATGTATCGGGGTTAGCGCACAGATGCGCGACGGCGACGCGACTTATCACCGGATAGTGATAACACCGATATTCGCGGCCGCGCAGAGCCGCCTAATAACTGTACCTACCTACTCGGGGACTAACAACGTGCGCCGGAATGGCAGCAGGGACTAGCGACAAGCAAGGAGTGGATAGGACAGATAATAATCATATGTATAGTTCTTCGTTGAAATACCCACAAATAATAATAGATTCAATCTAGACACATTTATAACTAGTGTATGCTCTGTGGACGCGTAAGGCCCTGCTGGCGATGGCGGCTTCATATCGCTCACTACTGCTATTGTTATTGTTCCACCTTCTCGGAAGCCGCGCCGCGCGCCGTCAGCATTGTGTTGTGTACGCGGCAGCGCTCGTTAAGGCCTGACGTGTGCCATGTGTGACCCCGGCTGTGGGAACTGATAGCGTTTGATAAGACGGCTATCATTGCCCTCTCCTGTACCTAGTAGGATAATAAAACATTCACAGCGTTCATTATCATTCGCAGCTGAGCATACGCCTCAGCTGCAGCTCATTCTTCTATTTAAGACTGCTTTTGTTGTGTTCGTCCCCAAGCTTTATTTAGTGTTAAGGTCTATTTAGGCATCGTCCTGTCCCCGAGCAGGCGCTAGCTATGCCCAACTGACATGAGCGTGCGAACAGATGGCGTGCTGGAGATGTACGAGGAGGGGCGCGAGTGCGTCAACTGCGGCGCCAACAACACGCCGCTGTGGCGCCGCGACGCCACGGGCCACTACCTGTGCAACGCGTGCGGCCTCTACCACAAGATCAACGGTGTCAACCGCCCGCTCGTGAAGCCGAGCAAGCGGCTGGTGAGTCTCCTCCGACCGATAGTAACGCGCTCTGTTTGCGAACAGGTGCCGACGCAGACCTACTCACCCGCTTCTATAAGGAGGGCACCGTGCAGAGATGGATGAGTGTGGAGGGCATGGCCAGGGGCATGAAGAAGGTGAGTCGGTGGCGTGTAGACTAGTGCATGCATCCTACCGCCCCGCGTCGCCCCCCTGCGACGTCGCACGCACGCGGTTCCTGTAGATATCCTTACTTTTCGGGCTTTGGCGAGTGTTAGGAAACTACACGCTACCGCTCCCTACTTCGAGTGCGCCGCTTTGTAGCACTCCGCTTACACCGTTACAAATGTTACCTATCCAATAATATCACCTCCCGAATCGATCAGCGCAACCTTCCATTATTAACGATGGAATAAGATAAACGTATCGCACCGAGATAACTAATCGATTGGTAATTGCATGTTAGTGAGCTTGGCGGTGCGCGGGCGCAACCGGTGTTACACGGTGACGTCACGCGGTAACGAGACGTTGCGGCAATCAGTTGGCTCGCTCACCAGCTAGCGCGCAGATAGGTCGCAGATAGCGCGCACAGGGAGCCGCGCTTCGCTGTTAACATCGCCGCACATATTGGACTTTATCGATCAGCAACAAGAGTGTCGGCTAGTTATCTCAGCGCGTCGCACACACGCGCACAGATAGGACAGGTCTCGTCCAATGAGCGGCGGCCCCGCCTGCGCACGCACTCCACGGACAATGCAATTTGTAGCGCATGCACGTAATTCTATGTGATGCGGACAAGATGGCGATGGCGGTGCACGGTGTCACAGTGCGCTCACTGGACGAGTAAGTACTGTGACTTGTATTCGTGTCTCGTGTGTGTGTGTGTGCTGGTCTGAGGTCACTGGCGCATGGCGGTGGATTCTGTAACGATAGTGTGCATGTGAGGTGCTTGGGTTTTGTTTGTTCTATTTCCTTGGTTTTGGTGCTCTCCTTATATAATTTAGTTGTTAAGCACGCTTCTTTTACTTCTTCACTTCCTCGTAATTTTTTGCCATGTGTTACCAGTAACGTGTCAGTTTTTAGATAGTAGGATAGCCTACTATCTAAAAGCGTTTACCAAACCTTCAATTGTACAATGATCAGGACTAGAGTAGATATATTCAAAATCAAAAAATCAAAATCATTTATTTGCTTAAATAAGGTAGTTACAGAGAGATCTTAAAGATAAGGTATATGAATCTCTTATTTTGCCATTAATGTCGGCGTGCAAATTTTACATAATTATTTAATATAAAAGCATTATATATTATTATATTAATTAAGAAATAAAAGAAATTATTAAGAATTATTATAAGTTTCAATCAGGCATGCTGTTAGTAAATATTGTATTAAATCGAGTCTTATTTGGTAACAATTAATTATTTATAATAGTACCTGTTACTACAATGCAGGACTTATACCTTATAATCTAGGAACTCAAGTACACTATAAAAGCATTTATCAATCAATATTAATTCAACAACAAACTGTTTAGTTATCAGTAGTAATTTAGGTTCCATACCACTTACATTCAGACTATCTAACTAACCTAATGAGGGTCATAAATTAGTTGAACGTTCGACAGTCACATGTTTGGGAAATTAAACTACTTAACAAGGTCTTGAGTAGCATCACCTTGATAGGTACATACCTACTTCAGTTGATATGCCTGGCTGAAGTGCTCATACTAATGCGGTCTCTATCCAACCACAAACCTAAACTTCCATATGTGAGTTCCCTGAATAGAGATTAGAGAAGAGCATAGGTATTTGGACAATGCAAAACAGGTAATCAAATTAACATGCACGCACAGTTGGCGCAGTGGTTGAGCGATTGACTGCTGCGTTACGTGTCGCGGGTTCGATCCCCGCACGGAACAAATATTTGTATGACCTGCAAGTAGTTGTTCCGGGTCTGGCTGTATGTGTATGTGAGTTTAAATGTTTGTAAACGCACCCACGATACAGGAGAAATTCCAAGTGTGGGGCAACGTTTTTAAAAAAAAAAAAAGAAAGAAGTACCAATTTCGGGTAAATCCTATCAACCTATAGGTACCTCTCACAAATAAACAATTATTGTTAAATATTTTTCATTGATGAAGAAAAGAAATGAGCTCATAAAAGAAGGCTTTTAGTTCAGAGAGATATAAGACCTAGTCCTGACTCAGTTTGTAGCTAGGCCCACTTTCTTGATGGTGGTTACTGTAATTGCACGACTGCTACCAACACTGCAGTAGGTAGCACTCGGGCAGCACGTGACAGCCCCCCCCCCCCCCCACAGTCGGCTGCGCGGCGCCACGGCCAGTGCTGCACCAACTGCGGCTCGCGCAACACCACGCTGTGGCGGCGCAACAACGACGGCGAGCCCGTCTGCAACGCGTGCGGCCTCTACTACAAGCTGCACGGGATCAACAGGTACGTACCACTCACTGCTGCAACATGCGATGCAACTTTAAATTGTCCGAATTGATACATGCTGCTGTTTCTGATTGGTTTTTTCGTGACTCAAATAACGTTTATCTCTACGATTTGACGAATTAAAACAAAATAATAACTACCAATCCAAAAAATCTAAAATCTGCTCGTAATTTGTAGCTACAATACCGTAGGAGAGAGATATGGTAGCTACCACCAATTACGGAAAGTGGCCTTCTATGTTCATGTTTGTTTTCACGAATAAAATAAATAAATTATCAAATTTTATCAGGCCTCTAGCAATGAGGAAGGACGGCATCCAGACGCGGAAACGTAAGCCAAAGAAATCTGGCAACGGAGCGAAGCCGCCACAAGACGCCAACAAGAAAGATGAGCACAGCTCTCCAGGGATGGACGGTACGAATCACACACATTTACAATAATATCTGTTAATTCTTCAATTCAACTTCTTGAACTAAGCAACCCCAGCACACTATCTGATGAAACAACTTGTAATTACAGATAGCAAACAGAGTCTCCCAGAGGTGCCACTGCCGCTGACGCAGTCAATGTCTACTCACGGCGGGTCTAAGAGCCGTGAGGCGCACGTGACGCCGGACACGTCGCCGCACGGGCACGCGCACGCGCACCCGCACGCGCACGCACTGGGACACGCGCCGGCGCAGCAACACCCGCACGCGCAGGCCGGCCACCACGCGCACGCGCAGTACCCGCTGGGCCTACCCGGCGCGCCCTTCCTGTCCAACCCGTCGCTGTTCAACATCAAGAGCGAGCCCAGCAACGCCGCCGGCTACGACTCGTACCCGCCGCACTCCACCCCGCACTACCACTCGCAGCAACACTATCTGCACGCGTTACAGGTTAGTAGCTACTACCGAGTTCAAGTATTTGTCCTTTATTGTAAAAGTGGTAAGTGCAATTGGCAATACAAGCCTTTGCTAGTGCGGCAGCAGTGCCCGCAATGGCTAAGCTTTACTCGTATACCGACGTGTGAACCCAGTGGGAATATTATAGGATAATTATGTATTCTTAGGCTATACGCAGTAGTCATGCCAAGCCCCAATGTTAGATATTGGAACCAAATGCAGAAAGCCAACCTAGAAGGTAATCAAATCATTTATTTCTTTGCAAACATGGGTAAATAATTGGTACCTACGAGTACATAGATGGTTGTCATAGAAGTTAGTTCTCCATATTCAAACATACATGGGCATGCAAATCATTATCACGATCCATATCATTTTAATTAAATAATAATTAGAATATTAATATAATTCCATTTTACAAGCATTTGAATCACAATTAATAGAAAAATGTTATAATATTAGGTACATCAAATGTCACTGGCTACAAAGTATGTCAATGGATATCTACGATACAAACATGTTTTAAATAAGTAAAAATAAGAAAAGAAATATCTAATTTATTTTATCAAAAAGTCAATTACATTTTAGTTTTAATTATTATTGCAAAGTGCATGTCAGGAATAATAAACTGAAAACAAGAAGAGTAGGTACCAAGAGATCAATCATACAGTCATTTAAAATTGCAACAGCTTAGGTCCCACAATTTTTTCCGATAAGAACTCCTACATATGATTTACTTAGGAGAAGGTTTTTTAGATGTATTTTAAACAAATTAACATTTAAGGTTTTGATTGATTCCGGTATCTGATCATATATAATTGGTGCCATGCAGAAAACACTTTTTCAACACATTTGCTCAAAAAATGCATTTACGAATACGAAGCCTGTACCTACCTATACATTGTTCGAAAGTTAAAAATTACGCACCATACAACGGAACGGGCGGTAAAATAGGTAGGTACTCTCACGTAAGTACATGTTTTACCGCCCCCTTCGTTGTATAGCGAAGTGCGTATTCTTTACGGTTTTTTTTTTAATTACCATAAAAAAATTATAGAATTCCAACAAGGAGTTTCAAAATACGAGAATAAAAAAGCTGAATGATAGAACCTCCTTGGAAGCGCTATTGCTCAATACGTTTATCTCACTTTAGTATTACAGAGAAAATGAGAATAAAGATGCTTTTCGACTCGACTATTGCGATTCGACCATTGGATTCGACTTTTTGCGATTCTAATTTTCACCACGCGCACGTAGCGCCATTTGGAAATGGCGCCATTTTCATATTAGAAACGTCAAAGATTGTTATTGTTGCGCATTTCGACTCTCTGACTGATATTTTTTTATAAACTAAAGTTTGCTTCATTACCTATTGTACTGTTTTCTCGCAAATGTGTTGAAAAACGTTGTATGATACATGCGCGGAAATTGGTATTTACAAACTCGTGACTATGGTAAGAAAAACCAACTTACCGCACTAGTAGTATCATAAATAACTATTATGCATCAGAGCTGCCTTAGACTGTCTTGTAACATCATTGGTCTTGCACATAACATATTGACGTGTCGTCGACTCCAGTTATTTGTGTCAGATAGCTAGGAAACAATTTTGGGTTGGTTTTCTCAAATAAGTACCGCAACCTCAAATATGTACAGAGAGGGCAGTGTCAGTATTTTATACTGGATAAAAATGGTTTACAGGTGTCGGCACGGTTTGCGCAGTGGTTAAGCGATTGACTGCTGCGCTGCGTGTCGCGGGTTCGATTCCCGCACGGAACAAATATTTGTATGACCTACGAGTAGTTGTTCCGGGTCTGGCTGTTTGTGTATGTGAGTTTAAAAGTTTGTAAACGCACCTACAATACAGGAGAAATACCGAGTGTGGAGCAAGGTTTAAAAAAAAAAAGTTAGTTTGTTAGTCTGTGCATTTCAAACAGAACATTGCACTGATACACTTTTTTTGGGATTTAAATATTAGTTCCTTAATGACTGAGTTCCCCCAAAACATAACGCCATATCTTAATATTGAACCCACCATTCCATGGTATGCTGTAACAATATCATCATACATACATAGCATACAGAGTGGCGAAAATAGCGATGAGGTCCTCATTAATAAAAAGTACAGCGGTTAATACAAGTTGAAAAGGGGCAAATGAAATTAGCTAGCAAAGCTCCGCAGACATGATGGGTATCGATACCAATCACGTCTGTAAAGTTTAAATAGGGAATTGTTTGCTTTGGTAAAGGAAAGCAAGCGATGTAAATTATCGCAGCAGGTGCGACCCCTACAGGCTCGTGTTAGATGTCGTGGTAGATTCTCAAGATTCTTGCGAAATTTTATGAAAGCTGCATGTTTATGTGATAACTTAGGTGAAGTGAGCTATCATTCCACCTGATGTTAGGGATTGCCACTATTGACAACTCACTTCAAGCTCACTGCACCTAAGTTTTCACAGTGAGATTGTTACAGAATAGCTCGGCTGGTAGACAATAGAATAGGTACCAAATTAATTAAAAACATTAAATACAAGATTATTCAAAATTAAATTATACAAATGGCTATCTTCTAATAGTTTTTACAGTGTTAAGGAGTTCCTGGAACATAAAATCGCATGATGACTGATTGTTTCGTTATGCATGTATTTGCACGCTTATATCTATAAGCAAGACATGTTTGTTCACATTATTAACACTACCATCTTTTATACCATGTTTTAGCAAATATATTATATTACTATTACTTCCTTGAAGAAAGCTACGATTCCAGCTTACATAAAAGCTGAAGCTATAATCGATACTTCAATGAGCAATATTTTCAATTATGTCAATTAAAGAAAAGACCCTGCAAGCAAACTATATCAATGGCTTCAATCAGTCATACGTCACAAGTCATACGTCACAAGTCGTAGATCAAATATCAGCTCGTATCGGAGACCACGATTATAGAAACGTGAATTTACTAATCGTTAAAAACATGTGCTGACATACCTACTTATTAGACGAGCATTCCTTTCTCGAATTTTCATTCGATGGACCTAAAGAACCACTAAAAGTAGGTATGTAGCGTTGCAGAAGCGTCTGTCCCTGCTGTTCCACTTTTTACGAATATCGGTCCAAGTTGCAAGCCTATTGCGATTAATTCTCGCTGCCTCAGTAAAGACGATTCGATTTAATGACGATAAAAAGTTTATTATAGGAGAGATCACAAAACTCCTAGCTGATGGCACTATCGAAGGAAGCACGTCTCCCTGGCGAGCTCAAGTACTAATTCCAAAAAACGATAATCATAAGAAGCCTTGTCTTTGATGATTCACTTACGATAAACAGATAAACACAGCTTGACGCTTATCCACTTCCTAACATGAAGGACCAAGTTTCAAATATTTCGAAGTATTCTATCTTTAGCGCGATCAATCTACAGTGTTCACCATCAAGTACCGATCCTACAAGGAGAAAAACCATATAAGTACTGCTTTCGGAGCTGCTGACAATTCGTACTAAGGGGCCTACTCCCTATGCACGAAGTCCGTCGTGTCGGCCGAAGTTACGGACGTTTCCTACTCCGTATCACATACGTACCTACATAAGATTAGTCCGGGGCCCGAACTAAAAATTAATGAAAAAACGTTTAGACAGTTGTCCTTACTCTCGATATGTCTTTCCCGTACGGAAAAGTTAATTAATCGGGAGTAGGGTTCACTGTATCGAACAACTTTCGGACGGGCCCGTATCCTCGTTGACGGACTTAGAGAGTAGGCCCCCTGTTTCGTCGCATAGGTACTATTTGGCGTATCAAACGGAGTGTCAAGTGTTCAAAGAACCATTTACTGGGTTATTCGAAAATAAAGTTAGAAGGTACTTTCGCATATCTCGATGATATAACAGTTTGTGGGCGATGTCAGTCAGAACTCAAACTCAAAACTCAAAGCATTTATTTCAAATAAACCAATTACAGGCACTTTTGAATTGTCAAGGGGTCGGTCAGTCAGTAAGATGAAGATAGTTGCCCATTCCAAAACGTAGTAGGTACCTATGGAGAAGAACGGGCAAGAAACTCCATGGACACTCTTTTAAATCAAAATATTGTTACAAAAAAGTGGTTACATCATTCATGTTGTAATTAGGTATACATGTGAGAACGATGTAGAAACACGTGCACTTTAAAAGCGTCCGTAATAAAAAGATAAAAACAATTATGGAATTAAAATAAGCCGTGGCAGCTAAGAAATGACCAGTGCCTACTGACGGCGCCCGTTCACGAACATGACGTATGGATCAGCACCATTCAGCTCAACCATTTTGAAGGGAACTCAATGATCCAATACAGTAAGAAAAATACCTTTTCATTACTCATACTCGGAAAGTAAGTCTGAAGTTGCCGGAGGAGCGGGTTCAAAGTTATACCTACTTTTAAGCCCTTTCCAAACCCCGTCTCGGGACTAAATAAGTTACTTTCACCCCTAAGGTTACAATGTACTATTAAGTAGGTATAGATAAACTACGATAACATGGCCCGCCCCTCCAAATTACTGTTTAAATGTACGTGCTCTTATCATTACGAACGCTTTTGCATGCAGTTATAAGTATTCGTCTTCAGTAGCAGTCCGCCAACACGCCAACGGCCTGAGACAGTTAAGTTATTGTTACTACGTCGCGTCGCTCAGAGGTACAAAACTACCTACTGACTGCAAAACAAAACATGCAGAATAGGCTGGTGTGGTTCACAACGCAACTGCTGCCGAACTTACCCGAGAAGTCAGTAATCGTTATGGATAACGCGTCCTATCACAATACGTTCACTGTCAAAGTTCCCACCTCCAACAGCAACAAGGCAGTCATGCAAGTATGGTTAAGGAGTAAAAACATAGACTTCGGTGAAAGTATGAAAAAAATTGAGATTTACGATATAATTCTAAAACATAAGGAAAATTCCAGAAACTATGCCATTGATGGAGAAGCAAAAAAATACAATTGTGATATTTTAAGACTTCCTCCATATCATCCGGACCTAAACCCGATAGAAAAAATTTGGGGTCTGCTTAAAAACTACGTAGCAAAAAAGAATGTGGATCAAACCTACACATCTATTATAAAATTAGTGAATGAACGACTAGCCATGATCGATCTTACGATTTCGACCAATACCGGCAGACATGTAGAAGAAACAGAAGCGAAGTACTGGAAAGACTACGAGAACGAGAAAGAATTTATTATTCACGTAGGAGAATCAGATTCCGACAGTGACACTTCCATTTTTGTCGACAGTGATAATGATATATGAATAAGACAATGACATTTTTTTTTGTAAATAGGTCATTAAATAAGGTGTTGTAAACATTATGTACTTAGTTTTATTGTATTGATAAAATTCAGTACATAATAAATAGTTATGTTACGTAATCTCAACAGTTTCAATGTAGACAAAACCACAAATACATTTGTGTTTGCCTATTCAATAAGCATTCTAATTTATGACATAGTACTAGCAATATCTCTTGTTTAGCCAGATTTGTTGGTCAACTAGTCATAATTTTCTGACCGCCCAACAGGGTGCACGTGTTAATTTCATAGACTAACTACTACTACCAGGCCTCCGTCACTCCATGTACTTGCGCGCTATAATTACCTATCGCTCGAGCGAGCGCTCTCGGACCGTTTGCGGCACAGATTACTAAATAGTTACTACGTAACAGATACTTCACTCAGTAGAAAATTTCCAATACCTATTGAGATAATAGCCTACTCCGTCGCCTCAGCAACCACTGCATGCTAAAATGTGCCTAAATGCTCAAGCGTACAGTTGTGATTGCTTCGCACCGCGCGATCCTACAGCAATCGCAGGGCTGCCTCTTCGATAAAATTAAATTAATATAGCTTTTAGTATCTGTTATTGAGAACTGTGAATATGTTCTGATCTGACTACTTCTGTCTGACTATAGGTGGTACATAGTTTAAAATTGTATCGTTCATAAAATATTTTTTTTATAAATTGGTGCTGAGTGCTGACTGTGCAATACGTCTAGATAAAAGATAATTATATAGGTCACTGTGTAGGTAAAACAAAAAACTTTAAAAGTTACATGTGTATCACAAAGCATCGTAGGTACGCGTACGAACGAACGGAACGATTATAAAATTGAGCAACGTGCGTGCGCTTCGCTTGTGAAAACCGCACTGAATTTGGACCGCAAACGGTCCGAGAGCGCTCGCTCGAGCGGTAGGTAATTATAGCGCGCAAGTACATGGAGTGACGGAGGCCTGTTTGCGGTCCAAATTCGGTTCTCTGCGATTGCTGTAGGATCGCGCGGTGCGAAGCAATCACAACTGTACGCTTGAGCATTTAGGCACATTTTAGCATGCAGTGGTTGCTGAGGCGACGGAGTAGGCTATTATCTCAATAGGTATTGGAAATTTTCTACTGAGTGAAGTATCTGTTACGTAGTAACTATTTAGTAATCTGTGCTACTAGGTACTAAAACTAATGAACTTACGAGTGGCACTACTAGTCAAGCAACAAATCCGTACAATTGTTTTTGTTTGCCGTCCGTCTAACTACGCACACATGCGTTGTGATTCTTGTAGATACTTTCACAAATACATTCAAACGCTTAGTATTTTGGAGAGGGCGGGCCATGTTATCGGTTGTGAGCCAAAAAATAGAAAACCTACCTTAATGTTGTAAACTATTTGAGTAGAGTGCCTGTGGCAACCTTCGGGCTTCATCGTCAGACCTTCATGGTACCATATTATTGCGTTGTCATTGAAGTTACACAGGTATGCCAAGTTTCAGCTCAATCGGAATCCAAGAAATCCTTGAAAAATTGATGACAAACTGAGTAACTGGAAACATACGAACGAAGCAAGTTGATATAAAAAGCTTATTTAAATAATGTGTATGTTCAACGAACGTCATGCAGGACACGTGGTTACATTTAATGTGATCTAACATCATCGCCACCCTGTAGCTATAAATAGGAACCTACTTACCTACTGTGATAGTTAGAACGAAATGCATATCTATTTCTCGTTTCTAGTACGGACTGGGCAACGGCGAGGAGGAGGAGGGCAGCGGCTTCCTGCACCAGCGCAACGTCACGGCGCACGCCAAGCTAATGGCGTCCACGTAGCGGCACCCGTACGCGCGCTGAGCACGCCACGCCACCGACACGCCACGCGTGACGCATGCCACGCCACCGACACACCACGCGTGACGCATGCCACGCCACCGACACGCCACGCGTGACGCATGCCACGCCACGCGCGTCTGGACGGTGTGGCGCCTCCGACACGCCACGCGTGACGCATGCCACGCCACCGACACGCCACGCGTGACGCATGCCACGCCACGCGCGTCTGGACGGTGCGGCGCCACAGTGAACTGACTATGGACTAACGAACAAACCGTTCTTTTCGCAAATGTGATGACAACGATTCTAAAGTGCAGTTATTCTTTACAACTCGCCCTGAGTCAAGACTTGTAAAGGAGCGTGGGCGTTGACGAGGCGTTCACGATTTCCGACAATTTATTTAAGTGACGCTACGGGAGCACCCCAGCTCCGAGTCTATTCGTATTTATCGAAACTAATAGCTATTTCAACTTCCATTAGTTAACTGTTAATCGACAAAATGTATGGATTGTAATTCTGTGTTACGATTTATCGAATGTACATAGGTATTTAGTTGTAACGTTTTAGGTTGTATTATTATGATGGAGGTAGCGATGCATCGTAGGCTGTACCTAGTCGCTCTGAGGGCACCATGCCATAATGACTGACACAATGGTAACGCAAGTATTAACTATTTAAATATTTTAACGTTCCATGACATTTATAATCTCAAAAAAACTAGTCTAATGATTCTCTATTAGAAATGTTTTAATTAAGAGTTGAGAACAGCCCCGGATCTGAAATTTTTCGAAGCGGGGCAACATCTACCGTCTGCCGCTTCCCCCCGCTAAACCTTTAACCTTTTCCATGAAGTCTTATCACACATCAGCACATCACAACACAAAAGCACATCAGGTTATACGAACGAACTGTCAAACTCCCAAATGATTTTAAACCTTAAAATGTTGTTAAAATTGTAAGTGCCGCGCATCTCACTTATCGCCCAAGTGGCGGGTGGTGCACTCGTCAGCCACGCTTGAATTTGCCCCCCCCCCCTCCGTATCCGGGACTGGACTTGAGAATGAAATATGATAATGAGTAACAATATTGATAAGATAGGTAGCTTTCAGACCGGCGGCGAACCGTCCAGTCAGCGCGGAGCCACATCTGTCCATTTCAGTGTATTCAACATTGTATTTAGGTGTTTCTCGCTGCACCTCGCTTGTCTGAGAGTGATCTTACCAGCTATCCTACTGTATAAATAAAGCCACGTAGATATGTAACTATTCAAATAAGTTAAACAGTATTCACATACCTAATGCCACCTGAACAATACTAACACATTAATTGCAGGTAGGTAAGTAGGTACTTATAGCAGGAAAAAGACCAGCGTCTTTTTGTCTTATAGTATTTTTGATGATGCAGTGAAGCAGAGTAAAATGAATAGGTAGGTACTAGCTATAGTAGGTACAGTACCTATTTATATCAAGTGTCATATTATATTGATCTTTTTACATACACTAGAGTACTATGAATATAGAAAGAACATTTCTTAGAGTTAGAACTGTCTTTCTTTATTCTTAACCAATCTAAAGAATTGTTTTAAAAGTGTCTACTACTTTCTTATCCTACAAATGTATTATAATTGTGTGACAAAAACGCATAAAACTCAATGCTCCAAGTAACTTGGATGACTTCATACATTGTGTTAAATTTGCTGTCCAACCTTAAACATAGGTACACCTGCCCGATCTGATAGCAATAGCAATATGAACATGAACAAGCATAAGTAAGCAGGAGTAAGCAAGGGTTACAATGTATTTTGAATAAATATTTAACAGTGAGCATGCCCACTAATGTGAGTTAGTCTAAATAAAGTAGTTTGAATTAATGACATAATTATTATACTTGTACATACTAGTTAGAAAATGAAATATTCAAATTAATATTAAAGCTGTTTATTTTGTATGGTCCAGCACAAATTTTATCACAGTAGGTATGGCATATGGAAAACTTTAGGCTTATTATCGAAACTTGTCGAAAACTTAAACAAAATTGAAACATAGTAAGCAAATCTCTCTTACTTATAATTTTTTGTTAACAAGGTTGCTACAGAAAAGACAACTTAAATAAAACTTACAACATTTAAGCAATACCTACTTAAATAAAACTTTCTTACTTACATTTTTTGATAATAAGTCTCAAGTTTTTAATTAAATATAAGTAAACTAGAAATATATGTACAAAGTAGAGTCTGTTGTAAAGTATAACATTATGAAATATATAAGTGAGCGCACAGCATTGTGTTTCTGTCCCCTTCCCGTCATTCCTCAGTCTCCAAGGAGAGCTTCTTCAGCGCATCTCCACTGAGCCGATAGTAACACCACTGCTCTTTGTTTGTTAGGTTCACTGCACCTTTGTTCTCATAGAAAGTACGTGCTGGGTTCCAGTCTAGCACATGAAAGTCAAGGCGGCTACAACCACTAGAGGAAGCTTCCTGAAAAATTATATAATCATGCCATTTGTAACTAAATCAATATTCAATATCAATATTCTTTATCTTTGTAAAGCTGTCATTGTAATGTACCCAAAATATGTTTATAATATATATTATTATGAATAATGAATATTTCGCAGATATTGATAATTATATTTATGCTAAATAAAAATGCTTTTCGAAGTAAAATTATTAGTGTACTGAACAACTTAGATGCATCTTGTGGTAACTGACTGGGTTGTTATTTGTAACAATATAAAATGTTTCCTTAAATGTAAATAATAACTAGGTAGTTTACCGACGAGTCCTCATCATAGCATACTATTACCTCTTTTGTATTGATTTTGTTTTATATACCCTACCTACTGATAAGTGTTATATGTAATGTACTTAATAACGTTTTTTTTTTCCAAATAAATTAAAAACAAATAAGAAATAACTGCCTGGTATTGAATTCACCTTAGCAACAGCTTTGAATAGTCTCTTGCCCACTCCCTTGCGCCTCTGACTGGTGCATACATATAGGTCCTCCAGCATCATGGAGCTGCCCTCCCACGTGGAGTATGTGGGGAAGTACAGCGCGTAGCCCACCACCGGCTGCGCGCCCGGCCGCGTCAGCTGAGCCACCTTACACTGGAATAAGGGAGGCTGCAACTCGAAACCATCGCGTTGTAGCTCTGAAATGTCATAGAAGAGTACCTAGTCAGACAAATTTATCTTACGCAGCATTGCAGCTAACCTTAGCTTGTATTTGACCAGCACTACATTATTAGCATAGGTAAGTACCTTTAACTGACATTTTAGGCCCTTTAGGCATGTTCTCGAAATCAGCAAGCTCCTGTTAGACAATGTATTTTATCTTAGAAAATTGAATGTTATTGTTCTTAATAAGCATAAAATAAGTTTGTAGGACCTGTATCATTTCAGACACTGCCAACATATCCTCTCTCTTTGCAGCACGGATTTGTACTTCATCATCACCGTATGTTTGAGCCATTCTTAATAGTAAACTTGTAGCCCTTGTAGGTTTATTTGTTCAATTTCAAAAATCTCCACGATAATTTCAATGATCTTTATACTAAGAAAATTCTGTCCAAGTATCCACAGACAGAACCACAGAACATATAATTATATATATACCCTGACGGGGACAGAACCTGAACCACAGAACATATTATATACTCTAGAGAGTAGAATAACAACTTCGTATAAAAAAAGTAAAGACAGTTTTGCTGCGCGCCATCTAGTGGCATTTTAATACCCCAATGATATACCCTGACGGGATTCTGTCAATCTGTCAATCGATTTGATCATCTGATGCACACAACACTATTACTCGTAGACAGTCTACGCTATTCTATTACTCCATTTGTATTACTCCTAGCTCCTGACCAAAGAGTAAAGTAAATATAGCCTGAATGATATACCCTGACGGGGCAGGGTATATCATTCACAGTCACAGTCTTGTTATCTTGTACAGTTAGTGTTTTATCTATGGATCTGGGATCATTCTGCTCGTATAACGTTTTCTCTGTCTACGATTCTGCTCCACCAGCTGTCATGCTGGTCTGTCTACGTGTCGTTTAAAGACCATTGAGATAGGAAAAAAAGTCAATGATATAGACCAATGACTAAAGAATAAATATCCAATGACTAAAGAATAAGAGAGGACATGAACTAAAAGCATTGACTTATAATAGTATGGACTGGAAATATCAACAAAAAAAAGGTGCCTACCTACAACTCATAATGTCTCATAAAATGGCTGCCATTGCTAGGGTTGTGGCAATCAAGGAATATTGGTGTTACTATAACGAGTATCGATACGAGTCTTACTTGATATCACGTTTGGTTCATAATTATAACTTACATAAAATAAATGTTGTAACAGAAAAAGATGAGTAGTTTACTTACCGTCTGTTATCTGAGAATAAAACTCAAATCAAGTGTTTTTTTCTGTACAGAATTAAAAACTTTTGTATACAACATGTCTGTGTAACATACCTAACTATTTATTAAAGAGTGAGTTGTGGAGTAAAAATAAAAATATATATTTTTTTTTACTTAAAATATGTTTATTGGTGTGATAATAATTATAAATGATGAATGATTTTATTTCTGTAAGTAGGTTTGTACAAACACTTTTACACGTCAATCGTATTTTAAAAACTAAATTAGGTCAGCGCTTCCTATCTGACTACTCTGAGAAGAAAGGCCGAAACAAACTCCGTGGTCACAGTCTCTTTTAAAGTCCAGACAAAATCTTGGTCAGATAACGTGAAGGCTATGTAGATCGCTGTCTGAAATGGTCTTTTGAGGAAAGAACCACACAAATTGTGTGGACCTGTCCAGTCAGTTTCTTCAGAGTATTTTTTTGGTGCGGGTAAACCTTTGGGCTTATTAATTTGTCTTTTTAAGAAGTTTATTGGTCCCGCCAATTCTTCTATTACAACAGTCTGTTCCATGTTGATACAATTTTTTCTTCGAAGGTCTTCTATAATATCTTTCAAATTAGCATTTTTTTTTTTGTTTTTCTTTCGAATCATTTCGATAAGGCGTACTTAACTTTTTGTTGTTGATTGACACATTTTTCTTTTAAAGCCTTAATTTTTTCAATTTGTACAACCTGAAAAAATAAATTAAAATTACTTCAATCATCAACTTGCGTCAAAAATGCTGCTTTGTAATATTTGTTTCATGCTAAGTCTATAGATCCTAAAAAATCCAATTGTATATTTATACTTTAGCACGAAGATCAGAAAACGTGCTGAGAAATCACTGACAGGTGGACCTGTAGTACAGCTACGGAACAGAGAGGATACGTCATTGGTACCGTAACCTTAACACCTTAAATAAGAGAGAACTCAGCTCATTTCATCCCCACATTTCATTTTTGATAATTTATCCCCTGTGGGTAGATTTTGTTCCAAAAATACTTTATTTTTCTACTTTGTAAAAATGTCTCATTTGGATTTCAATGTTTTCTGGAGACTTAACTTAGCATTATTTTCGTAATGTTATAAAATTTTAATTTTCGTAAGAACCTCCTGTAATTTTCTAGCATCAAAAACGTTTGAGTAGATACATACCACTTTGTGCACTGTTTCGTCTGTTTCCACAATTCGGTGGGGGAACTGTAATGGAGGCATTACAGTAGATGTGATGATACGTGGAGAAACGTCCGTATTTTGAATGTTTCTCGTTTCACATAATACAGATGACTCGTGACGTTGCTTTTTGCCAGGTGCCTGAAAAAAATAGATACTAATAAGCAATAAGCAATTTACAATATGATTTATTTATGTAATTAATACATCTATTTATTTATTTCAGGCCAAAGGGCCGGGCTATTATTAATTAATTATTATTTACACTTACCGAAAATACTGTGGGAACATAGTTATCATGTAATCTCATTACATCAAGTGTTCTATTGAAACAGCTTTCTTCAAAGTGAAGTGAACAGAGGTACCATTCTTTATGTCGCGGATTAATATTTTCTTCACTAATAGCCTCTAACCACTTTTTCTTTAATCCTTCATTTTTAGAAAACCTATAAAAAAGGTAAGTATTTTGATCAATAAATCATTTTGGTTAGAGCTGCTGTTAATATCTAACTAAAATAAATAACAAAATGTCTATGTCTTATTTTATTTATCATCATATAAAACTGTGTGGAACGGTCTCCCGGTGCTGTGACCAAGCAAAGTCGCTCGGGCCGATTAGGACACGCAGAACGATTTATGTTAACATCGCTGATTGTACCGATATCGTTTCAGCGGAGGAACTAGTTTCGGAAACTATCACAGCAACGGTACAACACTATTCCACTATGACATATTATTGTAAACAAACGAATGAAATAATAAATAGGTCTGTTATACGAAAATGACTCCAAATATACCTTACCAAATATACTTTAGCCTTAAAATCACGATTGAGTAACAATTTGTTCATCGAACGTGTATGAATGTATGTAATATTGCATGAAAACCGGCTACTAACCTATGCAAAGACAATTGAGGTTGATTTCCATTCTTTCTTGCACCACACTTCACAATACAACACACAGGCATGTTGGTTTGCTGTTTTCCAACATTTCCATTCATTTTTAAAGGTAAACTCCTCGTAATATTCTCGCAAATCTCAATAACACAAAAAATAAACAACCATTTGACAGCACAACTACCACGAAACTCGTCTCCACAGACTAAATAGAATGTCGCATAAGATGGCGGATAGGGCACTTACCTACAACTGTCCCTACGTCACGACAAAATGTTACCATAATGAGCAACAACTTAAATATTGTTGTCTCTTTTAACACATATGATTATTTCATTAGAAAGAATGAGACAAAACGATATTTCACAGTCTGTATCGTATTTCACTCATATTTGTATGCAAAGTGTATGTCAAATATAACGCGGCGCCTCCATGTTTTTCCTATCTCAATGACTAAAAGACCGCATCGCGTGCCGGCGTGGAAAGTAAAATGGCGTAGGCTCCGCCCATTACCTAGTGTTGTCGTCTGCTCATTCTTTGCAATGATTTTGTTCATCGTGTTGATTACAAATCGATTAATCGAAATCACATACATTAAAATAAGGTTTTTGATTTTAAGTAGATAGTAGGTAAGTAGGTTGTTATTCGATTCTCATTCTAGGACGTCGCATTATGGATTAAGTACAAAAAAGCCTGTTGTTGCGTAATCTGACTGAAAAATTGCAAAAATCATCAATTTGGCGGTTCATTTAAAATTAATTGTACTTGATATTATTTACTCTATGATTAATAGTTGCTCGTAATAATCAAGCTAGAAGAAGAGTAAATTAAACTGCAACAAGGAATTCAAAACTATACCGATTATTAACAAAATAAAACAACAGAAATCGATATTATGCATTTAATGGGAGAACCGTTTTATTTCAAATAGATACAATAATATCAGTTTGTAATTAGTATTAAGTACACCAATAATGTGAAATACAATAAAGTCTGCCTGTCTACAATAAATGTTCAGGGAAATAATAATGTATTATGACTCACACTCAAAGCATTTATTTCAAATAAACCAATTACAGGCACTTTTGAATTGTCAAGGGGTCGGTCAGTCAGAAAGATGAAGCTAGTTGCCCATTCCAAAGCGTAGTAGGTACCTATGGAGAAGAACGGACAAGAAACTCTATGGACACTCTTTTAAATCAAAATATTGTTACAAAAAAGTGGTTACATCATTCATGTTGTAATTATACATGTGAGAACGATGTAGAAACACGTGCACGTTAAAAGCGTCCGTAATAAAAAGATAAAAACAATTATGGAATTAAAATAAGCCGTGGCAGCTAAGAAATGACCAGTGCCTACTGACGGCGCCCGTTCACGAACATGACGTATGGATCAGCACCATTCAGCTCAACCATTTTGAAGGGAACTCAATGATCCAATACACACGTCACCACCAGCGACACATTTGAGTGAGCATGACATACTCTCAGCCGCCAGGGCACATTCAAGTCAATGAAAGACGAACCCAGTAACCTTTATAGTGGGTACATAGTGCTCACACATGTGCTATGCAATTATACAATACTAAGAGATTGAATTTATACAATGCAAAGATAGGTTGTACAATCTTCATCAGCTCCAACATTATTTTCGAATATATGGGTAAATGTAGGCTTACAATGAAAATGTGATAATTTACCTTAGGGAGCCTTGTCGGTATTGCATTGTCGTGAAGTCTCACTATATCAAGACTTCTATTAATACAAGACTCTTCAAAATGTAGTGAACAAACATTTTCCTGGCTGGAGTCGATATTTTCTTGACCCAATGATTCAAGCCACTTACTTTTAAGTTTATCATTTTTTGGTAACCTAAAAACACAAACAAAACACGCAAACTAACATAAATGTGTATATTTTTTCATGCTAAATATTCAAACGAAATTTGGTTTTTATCGATGCTAAATCGATTCGTTGTGCAAATTACACAATCACAACACTATATTTGTCAATAAAAATACGTAGTAAACAAAACCAAAATAAGGAAATATATCGTTCGAAAGACTATGAATAGGCAATAATCTATGACCGAACAGTAATAAACATGAATTGAGACTAGAAATTGGTATAAATTTATATAGGAAACTTAATAATCTATGAATTCTTTCGACTTACTTGTGCAGGGATATCAGAGGCGCTTTTTTACTGTAATTCGAGCCACAGCCCCTCACACAACACTTAGGCATGGTTTCCTCTATCACAGACAGCCTCAGTCAAATTTACAGCACTCAAAATGTTCTCAAAATGGAAAAAAACTTAATATTTAGTCGCACGATAACGCCAAATGACACTTCATGTACACTCTGAGAAGTACTCAAAACCAGAAACTAAAATGGCGAACCGGCCGATGGGCAGGGCTTCCGTGACGTCAATTGAAATTGAATTGCAATTTTAGAAGACTGACAAAATACGGTTTTCTCTTTTTGACACTTGCAGAATTGCATAAGTTAGAAAGAAACATGTATATTTTTTTATTTCTGTATAGAATCGTATGATATTTCCATAATGTATTTAATTTATATAGATCTTTTAGTTCATGTCCTCTCTTAGTCTTTAGTCATTGTAAATATCAGAGAAAACTATACGTGTCACAGATATTCTGCTACTTTTTGTAATGTCATTAAAAATAATAATAAATTTAACATTTATTTTTTCAAAAGAAGGTAATTTATTACAAGGCCAACATTGTTTTAAAAATAATAATAATAATAAATTTATTTCAGTAAATTTACAAGTTCTACAATTAATCTTACATAGGGGTCTCCTTATAAGTATGAGAAATACCTGTGCTAGGAGGCCCCGCTCTTCTTAAACTATTACAATAGAATGTAGGATTGTGCTTACATGGAATTTTACAATATGGTAACTTATTATTATTAATTAACTAATAGAAGAAAAAAAGGTAAAACTAACAAAAACCATTAACTTAAAAACATGTGCGTGTATGAGTGTGTGTGGGATGAGTGTGTGAGTGAGTGTGCGTTGTGTAAGGGTGTGTTTGTGTTTGTAAAGAGTGTGTCAGTGTATAAGGAAGTACCTATATTTGTGTATGCGCCACTTATCGCCAGATTATCACACGATAGTTTGTAATAGGGTTTCGATGTCATCATAGCTTTTACTTTTAAGCCAATCCATCAAAGACTTTTTACAATCCCGATAGGTCAAGGGGAAAATATTTAAAAGTTTATTTAATTTGTTGTAGATGGAAGCGGATTGCCCACGGAGCAAATACAAAGAGGAGACGGCCTAAGCAACTGTGCACTGTGATTCTCAACTAGGTCCTGACGTCATCATGTAGGCGTGGCCTTAGTCAGTGTATTGTTGGCATTCGTCCTGTGCACAGCTCTGTAAACGTTCCGTTTTTACAGCATATTTGCGCTAGAAGACAAAAAGAATGAAGTGTGGTGTTTTATCTTGTAAAAACTACTCGGATAGACGTTCTGATGCTATGGATGGCATCACATTTCATTTGTCAGTAATTTTATGCGTAATTTATTAAAATAGTTCTTCATTCTGCATGTAGTGACATCTAGTGTGAGATAGTTACATAACTACAAAGTAAAATCAACAGGACGAGCGAATAGTTTTGCTATTGACCAGTAGATGTAAAATAAAGAAGTGGGCGGGATCTGATCACCCCTCACCCCGTAAAGTGTCACCCGTTGTTTCATACAGAAACCTTATTACAACATCTCCTCTTTGTATTTGCTCCGTGGGATTGCCTGATATACTGTCTTTTTGCGTATGTCAATTTAACTGAGACTTCCGGTGCAACAAGATATTTCCTTCTTTTTTTGTCGCGGCTGGGATCATATGGGAGAGTTTTGGAGTTTTAAAACAGCATGGAGGACATACAATTTCCTGACTGTGAGAAGACCGCTTAGTGTATAAAAGTTTTCAGTCGGGAATCTATACAATTTGAAATACATGACCTTCAAGAGAGATCTTTGTGCTCGCTCCAATTCTAGAAATTTAATTTTTGTAGCTCCGCCCCAAACAGGTATACAGTACAATAAACCTGACTGGGCTAGTGAAACATAAATTTGGTTTAAGAGAGTCTTGGAGGTAACATGTCTTAAAGTCTTGAAGATCCAAATGAGCTTTCTAGTTCGAGCCATGACCATTTCTGTGTGTAGATGTCAAGATAATCGTTGGTCAATCATAATACCAAGATATTTGATATCAGTCACTTTTGTGATTTTGTTACAAGAACAATTTTTGTTAATTTGAAAATTATCACAGCTATGCATTTTAAGGTTACTGTTAGGTCCAGGTTGAGTGATGTTGTATTTTGTAAACGCGATATACTTAGTTTTAGAAGTGTTTAGTGTTAGCAAATAAGCATTTAACCATTTAGCAATCTTAGCGAGCCCCCCCTCAGCATTTACATATACGGATTCCCATGTATCTCCCGTGAAAGCAAGAGCTGTGTCGTCTGCATAGGAGAAAACACGCCCATTCTCAAGCTTCATTTCGCAAAGATTATTAATGTAAATGAGAAAAAGCGTTGGACCCAAAACACTGCCTTGCGGGACACCAAAACTCACCCCTAACTCATCACTGACGTGATTTCCTATTTTTACACATTGCTTTCTATCCTGGAGATAATCTATAAGCAAAGCTAAGGGGATTCCTCTAATACCTATGTTATTTAGACTACGTACAAGGATGGAAACAGAGACGGTGTCGAATGCTTTTTTTAGATCCAGAAAAACAGTTAGACACTTCTTTCCTGAATCAACTTGCTTCACAATATGAGAAGTTAATGCCGAGACTGCGTCTTCTGTCGATAATCCTTGTCTAAATCCGTTATTATGTTATATTTGTTAAGGTAATTTATTAACCGGGTGTTAATTAACTTTTCTATCATTTTTGAGACTGCAGGTAAAACCGAGATAGGTCTATAATTGCACGCATCATCTCTGTTGCCGCCCTTGTACACAGGCGTAATAATGGCTTTTTTCAGGGTGGGTGGGAAAGTGCCTTGCGTAAAACACAGATTAGCCAGATGTGAAATTATTGGTACCACCTCTTTGTGGGAAAATTTAAGGAAGTTGGTAGATATATTGTCCCATCCAGGTGCGCTCTCAGTTTTAAGACTCATCAATATACCATGCACTTCCCTAGGATCAGTTTCTAGAAGCACAAAAATAAATGCATAAATCACTGAATATCTCCACTGGCACCCAAGCTAAGATTAAACTTGTGTTATGTTATGAGTGCCAGGCATGGCTCTCTCTTTACACATTTACTATCCGTTCGCGCTAAGTTTGCCGTTCACGATTTGACGTCACTCAAGGGGTAGCGAGAAGAAAACTAAGAAATATCTAGAAAACTGAAAATATTAAGGTGCCGATTATGTAATAATCAGACGCGCATGCGACGTTGTTTACGGTACTGAGAGTGGGACTTAGCGGTGATGCAGTAGGCGGCTGGAGGGAGGGGACGCGCATTCCGCGGATCGGCAAACTTAACGCGAACAGGTTGTACTAAACGTACGTAAACTAGTAAGTAAGTCGTATCGTTGAGTATAAAAAGAAAAACAAAATATAGTTAACTTAAATGAACAAATAAAAAACTTATACCTTATAAACAAATATTAAAATAAGAATAAATCTGTATAGCCTCTCTCTAATGTGAATTTGGTAAGTGTATGTGTCGTGTATATGTGTCGTGTGTGTGTGGTGTATGCTAAAGTTGTAACTTTTCAATCTCCTCGTAGGTAAGAGTTGTGAGCCATTGACTCACTTTCTTTTTACACTCGAACTTATTCAAGCCTTAAATATTGCATTTTTTGTTAACTGCATTATAAATTCAACTACATAATACTTGACAGTGTCTTTCAGCCAATTCAGTCTTGTAATGTTCTACAGGATAGACATATTTTCTTGATCTTCTATTTGCCAGATGACTAGTATTGTATTTCAGAGAACCATGCCTGCGCAAGATGGTATTGAGCACAAAGAGCCGTCTAACGGTCAAAACTTTGCAGTGCTGATACAATAATTGTATGGTGCTATATCGAAAATGTTTAAAAGTCATGACCTTCAGAACAGCTCGTTGCGCTCTCTCCAGTTTAAGAAAACAAGTTTTTGGAGCACCTCCCCAAGTCGTTATCCCAAATGAGAGCACTGACTGGCAGAGTGAGAAGTAGACCATCCGAAGTAAGTCTGCACTATGGCGCAGACTCTTGAAAATGGCTATGAGTTTCCTCACTCTGCCAGACGTTCCATCCACTTGCACCTTCCAGGACATCAGGTTGTCTATCATGATACCGAGGTAGTGTACCTGACTTGTGTTGTTATGACTAGGAGAGGACAGATGCATTAGTCTAACTGTTCATTACAAGTGTGGTGTGGGCCCTGATCACAAACGAGTCATCCGGCCGCGTACAAGACTTAATTGAAAACAGGATTATATTACGTTTTATCGTTAATTAACGTAAGAATATTAGCTCCTAACCAAGACATCACGATGCCCAGCGCAAACTCCGCTCGCTCCCGGACTTCTCTCCAGTCTAGACCTTGCTCGAGCAACGCCGTATCGTCCGCATAAGTACATATGCTACAGCATGGGACGGATACGTTACATAGGCTATTGACATTATCAAGAAGAGGGTAGGTCCCAAAATTGATCCTTGAGGAACTCCAATAAATGGTCATCACTGATGAATGAGCCAATTTTGACACATTGTGTCCTTTCAGAGAGGTAGCTCTTAAAAATTGCTAGCGCTGGACCCCTCAGTCCTATCCTCTCTATCTTAGACAAGAGGATAGGGACAGAGACAGTCAAATGTCTTAGATAAGTCTAAGAAAACACCAAGGCATTTAGACTTTACATCAAGTACCCGTACAGCACTATCAACAAAGGTAGCAACAGCGTGCTCGCAGGATTTGTTTTTACGAAAACCGTATTGATTATTTGATAAAATGCCATGTGCTTCCATAAAGTTGACGAGATGACTGTTAAGGACCTTTTCTAAAATCTTTGACAGCGCTGGAAGGACCGATATAGGTCTGTAATTATTGACACTGCCACTGTCTCCACCCTTGTGGATAGGATGCAGTATCGCTTTTTTTAAGGACCTCGGAAATACTCCCTTGCAGATAATTAGATAACATGTCATTGTGTGATAGGGGGTACGAGGAACTGGCGGCTCATCATCATTTTGGTTGAAATTCCATCCCATCCTGCAGCAGAATCAGTACGAAGACTCATTATGATTCTCTCAACTTCATAAAAATCCGTGGTAAGTAGCGCGAGAGAGTTCGGCCTAGCATCATCCCGGAGAAATGGAACATGCTTCAAGTACCTACGTTTTTATGTGTTTGTCTGCAAGATTTTTGCCAACACTTGCGAAGAAATTATTAACCTCATTTAATGAAGATTTTTCATCAAGACCAGAAAGGGTCAAGAGGTCTGTGGGAGGAGATTTAGAAACCTGTTTATTTAGAATGTCAAAACCTGTGAAACCTGTTTATTCAGGTCGCTTAAGGATTATCCTTTGCTTTAATTGCATTTGCATTTTTCTAATAATTAGTTTTCAAGTCGGTTTAATCATTTGTTACAGAAATTACGATAACGGAGGTATGTGATTTTTGACGTGTAATTTTCTGGTAATTTTTTATGTTTCCTATGCATATTATCCCTGTTCCGAATGCATCTGAGTAGCCCCTGTGTGAGCCAAGGTTTATTTATTTGCATCCTAGAGGGCACACGACTGATATTAGTCTTTTTTTGTACGATTGAGGTAAGTATATTAAGAAGATCCGTAGCTTCATTCGGATCATTGGTCAATATATGACAGGACTAAAATCCGTATGATATAAAGGCCTATAACATTACACGATTTCTCGGGCCCTGTCTATCGTGTACGCGGCAGGGAAGCAGGGAAGTCGGAACCACTCGGTCGCCCTGTTTAGGGACCCTGACTCCCTGTTTCTTATTACACTACCCTGTCCCTGCGGGCAGGGCCCGAGTAATCGTGTAATGTAATAGGCCTTTAAATGGATTACTGAGGCTACTTTACAATGATCGATTTTTGTGACTAATTTGGGACTTTTTTGACGCGTCATGTTGACAGATTTATGAACATACTAATATCGGCACGTGGTCGGTAATGTTAGTATCCAATATAAATGAGACTACTGAACATTTTACTTTTATCATAGTATGATCCAAACAGTTGTTTTCCCTAGTGGGAGATGTATATTTTCTTTGGAATGTGCTCCCTCTGAATATCAGGACAGCAACCTGTCGGATAACTTTTAAAGTGAAGGCACGTGCACATATCCGTCAGAAGTTGGCTGAAACATTCCAGCACTGAGTTGCTGGATTTTTGTATTTCATAGTAATTTCCGAGCTATCTATCCCGTATGTTGCACCTGCCATGGTGTACAATCGTACGTTTAGGTTACTTTAACCGATTGGTTTTCCTAACATCTCGATAGATGGCGTTGTTCATTTTGCACTCTCCGCTGAATCGCGGTGTCAAGATTCTCCGGAATAACATGACCTCTTCGTGAACATTGCCTTCGTGTAAATCATTGGCTTTTGGCTTTTTATTCACGTAGTACTTTTCTGCATCACCCTACTGGAAGTTGACTGGAAGAAAATGCCTCAGGCACTAAGTATGCATGGGCATACTTAGTGGGCAACGGAAAAACCTTCAACGGCTTCAACGACCCATGCCTAGATGAGGCATGGGTCGTTGAAGGTTTTTCCGTTAACGAAACGTCAACGTTGATTTACGTTCGTTAACTAGTTGTCAACGAGTTATCGTGCACGTAACGTTGTCTACGGCACGTAATGACAACGTGCAACGTACAAATTAAACCGTTCATTCATTCAACGGTTTTTATTCAACGCCGCGACGTTCAACGAGTTGAACGAGTCTGAGCTACTTCTACTGACCTGATAAAATGCTAATTTAGAAACATTTGGTTCAATTATGAAACGTTTCATTGATGGTTCTACTCATGGTATAATAATATGCTTCGCCTGGTATTCTCTTCCCGTGACAGCTGGGTCACGTGATTGGCCTAAGTATACGTCATCAGTTGCGATGCGGTTCTCAAAGTTTTTTAGTGGGGAAAAAGATAAAAATAATACAACGGGTACTCAATTTTTATCATTTTTAATATTTTAGATGAGCCCAAACGGCCTGAAGAAAGAGCCGTTAAACCTTATTTGAAAAAAAAAAACTATCTACAAGCTACGTCAACATCACTTGAAAAAAAAATTCATCTGACTTGGCTGTATGGGCCAAGATCCCTTTGCCTGTCCTTAATTAGGACTAAAAAAACAATCAAAAAAAATCACTACAAAATAAAATAATAACATGGACCAACTTAGTACACGACGAAAACCTAATAGGACGCAATTAACTCAACTTGAAAAATAAGTCAAAAACTAGTTAGGTTAGGTTATGTTCGGGCGTACAGCCGAATTAGCACAACTATGCCTTATATGGAATTTAAAACCGTAGATAAATGAAATAATATGTAGAAAGGTACTTACCAGTTCTTATTGTTGTTTTTGGTCTACAATATTGAAGCCACTTATTTGCTATCATCTCTTCTTTGGGAAAAGAAAAAAACCTTATTACTCCGTCTTTTTTACTTCTGTTTTTACAGTTTACTACGGAACATTCAACCATTTTTTTTTTCTTGTGTATCTTTCAAACTCAGTTTTTTACACTGTTTTTATAGTGCCTATCTAATGTTTGGGAACCACAGTATTTTGCTCACCAAGCGAAACAACGCTATAGATATGAGCGACACGACGATAGTGATGAAATGGGGAGCTGTCAGTATGTCACTTGTCAATTCGATGTGTGGCTACTGTGTGTGATTGAATTACCTGAGCAAAATGCATTTTTTAACTTATCAAAGCAATTATGAACTAATAATTAAATATGTTAATTAATTTAAAACTAAAAAGATGAATCACAAGAGTTACTAAATAGTTAGCTAGTTAGTCATTTATTTTATTTTTATTAACTAATTAAGAAAGTCCCTAAATTTACTGAAACGGACAATCAATGGCAACACTTATCGTGACGTAGTCTTAGGCCATCGTGGGAAGAGAATACCAGGCGAAGCATATTATTATACCATGGTTCTACTTAGATGACATTCCCTTCATACTTTTTCAAAAATCAACTCATAGTCTCGTTACTTAGAGTTCAAATTCTATGACATGACCGTCGCTCGCAATGTATAATGTAATTTTCAACGGAAGTTTTTTTTAATTTGCTCAGTTCGTTGCGTTTGTGTTCTCGAATTTAGTTGAATAATAAACGAGTTAAATTCCTAAACGTCGTTGACGAATTCAACTAGTTGATTCATAAACAGTCAACGTTAATACGTTGACAGGAGATCAACGGTTGATTCAACTAGTTCGTTGATTCAACGCCCATCGCTACCGGGCGGGCGGCGCCTTCGTAGTTCGTACAGTATTTTTTTTACTTGTGCATAAAGTTTTAATAAATAATAGTAGATTATTAACCAAGGGGATAAAGTAGACTGGTAGAAAATGCCCAAGGCATTAAGTCCGCCTTTGTACAGTTTTTACTTGTGCATAAAGTTTTAATAAATAAATAAAAATAAATAAATAAAGCAGTGTCTTCTGTCGCGGGTGACGATTTAAACCGCGAGCGTAATGAAGGACTCGAGGTTTACTCCCGAGCGTAGCACGAGTCCTGAGTGTAGCGAGGGATATAAGTTCACCCAAGACTAAGACAGCTTTTTATCACCGAGGAAAATACTCTACTTTTCGTACCATTTGCGAAAAAATTAACACAATAATAATATGAGATAAGTATTTATTAAAAATAATGACAATTAAACGTATTTTTAGAACATTAACTTATTTATAAAAATAAATTAAAATAAACTTAACGTAGTATTTGAAGAAAACAAAAACGCGGCAAATTCCTAGACTAATATTTTTTTGTCGGAAAAGCAAAGGCATCAAGCTCATACGGCCTCGTCGGTTTTCGTAATTTTATTTAATAATCATAACTGCATAATAAATGCGTATTCCTTTTTCAAAAAGATGTTTATTGCTTTATATACAAACTCAATGGTGTAAACACAGATGTAGTTCAGTATACATTTCTGTAAGTATTCCAAATATAAATCACATTCTCCCCCTAGAGGTGAATGAAATTCAGTACAATTTTCTTTCCCTGTTTTTAACAGATTAAAAATGACTATTGTTATGTTCGCTTTTTGTGGCATAGAATGTCACTTTTTTGAGCAAGTGGTACGAAAATAAATATATTAGGTACCTATGCCGGTAGCACTAGCCTAGCAGTCCATGTGATGGCCGTCAAGTTCATATATTCATTGTAATGTGGATCATTATTATTTGGGCTTATATTTATGTTTATGTCTCCCACCAGAACCATATTTTTATACGTAGACACTAGCTAATATGTTAATGTTAATAGACTATTTAAAAAGTTATCTGTATTTCTAAAGGATGGTGGTCGGTCAATATATTCAGGTAATGTAATAGATTTTTACATATCTTTGTGTACCTACGCATTGGCTTTCGACTTCGATCTTGCCTGACATGAAGTTATCAAAATGAAAAACCGAATAATAATAGGTACCTATCTATAACTTTAATAATAAGCCCCGGCGCTCTCTACTATTTATCTAATTCGATCGCATTTTTTGCAGAATTGTAGCTACTGTAAGACTACAGAGTACTTCGCAGACGCATCCGCATGGGAGATTAACCGATGTAGTGGCTAACGCCCTCTATTAGGTTTATTATGAAAATGACGACCTTATTTTCTCGGTAAAAAGCACAGATGTAGAGATGGTGGTCATCACAGGAAAGTTTTGGTTCCCTTCTGAATTACAGCTATATGTGTACCGTTATATTAGTTGCGGGAAAACAATCAAATTGAAGACATGCATTTAATTAACTGTATATTCATTAAATATAATACAAATGCTTAAAGAAATAACATAAATCAGATGACTGTACAATGTACGGCCTTGCTAAAATAAAGTTAATCCACGGATGAGTTTAGTATAAAAATATTATTATATCAATAACACTATAGTACATTATACCTAAACAGTAGGTTTTTATTATATTTTTTACAATATCTGTGAAAGTAAATATATTTATCTAATATAATTTCCTTAATATAGCTTTCATAAACCTACATATTATTTACATTTGGATATATTTATGTGAGACAGGAGGTGTTAACTGGAAGAATTAGTTCATTAACTTGGATTTGTTCTATTGAATTATGTAAATATCTTATTTTTAGAACACAACATTAATGGAGATTCTATCAGTCAGCATAAAACGAACCCTCTTTACAGGCGACCTCTCTCTGAACATACACGAGAGTCGCACAATAATTGATAATATTTACACGATTGCTCTAAGGTCTTCGGATCTAAGGATATCGTGGTCGAACACCAGACATCATTCTTTCAATTCACACTGATGTGCAGGTTTAACCTGTTAACCAACAAGCAGACTTGGATGTTTTCTTTCTGATTCTGCTCAAGTTTTTGGGTACAACATGTTCCGACGTCTGAACGGTATAGTGTCCACAGTGTGCAGGGTGTTCGCTGAGCGTCGAGCTAGAAGCGCGGGCGTCGCGGGCCAGGCGGCTCGGGCGGCTCGGTCGGCTCGGTCGGCTCGGTCGGCTCAATCGGCTCGGGCGGCTCGCGCGTCAGTGCGGGTACTCGTGGCGCAGGAACTCGGCCGCGTACGAGCTGCCCCACGCGCTCTGCGCTATGGAACTTGACGACGCTGCAATCAATGAAGAACATGATTAGCACTACTTTGATAGAGGAATTTATTATTAAAAGCCCTAACGCCTATTACCCATGTTTGCAAAGTAGTAAATGATTTGGTTTGCTTTATTTATACGCAAGTGAGCATTAAGTAGGGTTAAAAAAAATATTTTTGGTAATTAATTTTTAATAATTATGGTGTTCATACTTACACAATTGCGCGATTAGTTTCTGAGGTGTGATGGGGGTGGTGCGTGAGTCTGAACTTCGGTCGTCTTTTGTGTCGACATCTAAACAAATAATGATAATGTATCAAAATTATTATGATATTATGGTACAGATTGGTGAAAACAAATTCTGAAAGAACATCGGGCGTTTTTTACCCGATTTTTTAAAAGTCGCGAACATAAACCAAAACATTTTTAAATGATAGTGTTTGCAATCATATTTAATATTGTGTAGTTATTTTGATTCACAATAATGGGAAAATGGAAATAATTAGTAAAATGAAAATCATATTTTAAGTTGACTATTTTTCCTAATTACTAAACGACCGCTCAGTAAGTTAAAATATCACTCCGTGGTATTTTTGTAAACCCAATCAGACTAAATCCGCCAAGTTGATGTGCATGTTTCGTTCTCACTCTCGCCCATAGTCCTAAAACTGGTTTATGTTGCGCTCGCGCAGGTAGCTAGAGTTATCTTACTACATCGCAGTCCTTTGTCATCCGTCGTAGCGATCTGTGTTTTACTGTGTTCCCATTGTGGTCTGAGTCAACTAATTACCTACTGCTTGTTTACTGGATTTCGTTTGCTTTCGAGTTCGATTTTGTTGTGAAATGGAACGACAAAATAGTTGTGTGTCATGTGAGCGATCTGTTCTACGTCGTAGAAGACACCGTCTTACTCAAATGTTTTTCGAAAGATATCGTGACTATGCAGTACTATTATTACAAGAAATAATGCCACGGGAGGTGAGTTAATTATATTATAGAACATTAATTATATGTAAATACTAGAGTTTGTTCAACTTTTGCGCAGCAACAGAGCCTCTATTTATTCTCCTAGATATAGTTTTATATCGTTTTATATAGTTGACGTCATCATAGGACTCCTTTTCAACCATTGAAACTGTTCGTTTCCTTGGTCATAGTGTATTACGTTGTGACATTTATTATTATGATTATCAATAAATAACAGTAAAATAAACTTGTTACAGATTGTTTTTGATGGTACACTATCAATATGCAATCCTTGCTGGCTGAGATTTTATCGCGCATTGCAAGCCCGGCCATTACATCAGCAAGTACAAGAAGAACCATTACCCCAGCAAGTACAAGAAGAGGAAGTCCAAGAAATAGTAGTTAACGTTCAACAACAACAAAACATTGGCATTATGACTATTCCTGGATATTTGCGTATATCTAATACTGCTCGACGCTGTGTTTTTCAAAACTGCAGAAATGTACCAGCAAATGCTGTGCCAAAATATGTTAGGTTACATTTATTTCGTATGAATAAGCTATTCATACCAAAACTTGCTCGAGTTTGCCAACCCCATATGGTAAGCAATGAATGGGAAGATCTACTTAATGTGCAAATACCTCTACATGAACACTTTAACAGTGCTCATGTTCTCGATATTATCGAGCTGTATGAATGGAAATTGGAACGAGGAACTCAGTTGGACTTCGAAAATATTGAGGAGATAGATGACAATGAACTACATTTTTATACAGGTATGGATAAAATTCAATTTAATAGAATTTTGAATCAAACATCTCTTCGTGACAGAACCAACAGTTCTGCTACTGTTTTAGGACTGTATTTAGTTAAAATAAGAACGGGTGAACCAGACGAACGTGTAGCTTCTATGTTCAATATGTCGAGAAGAACATTGGAGCGAAAATTAAAAATAGCTCGAGAATGTTTATCTGAAGAGTTTGTTCCCCGACATCTGGGTCTGGATCACATGACGAGAGAAGATGTAGTAGCTCGCAACTTAACCATCCCGAGTCATATTTTTGGAGGTAACCAGAATGAACCTGCAGCCATTCTTGTGTGTGATGGAACATATATATACGTGCAAAAAAGCTCCAACTTCCTTTTTCAGAGGAAAACATATAGCCTGCACAAATTCCGCAACCTAGTAAAACCCTTTTTAATTGTATGCACAGACGGCTATATTGTAGATGTATTAGGCCCGTACCCAGCCATTACTACGGATGCCGAAATAATGAGTCATAAAAGAGGTGATAGACATAATTATAGTACCAGAAATAGGGACCTATTAGTTCAACCAGGTTTCAGACTGGCTAAAGTGGACTCATCTTTCATGGGGTACTGTTTAAAATGTTACAATAAAATACCTCCCCACATACTTCAACTGAATGAGACGAAATTCAAAGTTTGTATAAAACGCACACTATGCAGCCAGGCATATTATAAGTTGGGGGATTATATCGCTGATAAAAATGCCTGGCTCAATGCTGGTCCTGCTCCACAACCACAACTAATTGATTAACATTTGAAAATACTGTTGGAGCTGCTGAAGATTGTAAGACTACCTTTGCTTTGTATAAACTCAATCTCCTTTGTATTATATAATTGCATAGGACAAGTGTGAGTACTATGTACTATCGAGCTACCATTTACCGGGTAATGTCTTTCATTGACTTGAATGTGTCCTGGCGGCTGATAGATGTCATGCTCACTCAAATGTCTCGCTGACGGTGGCGCGTGTGTTGGATCATTTAGCTCCCTTCAAAATGGTTGAGCTGAATGGTGCTGATCCATGCGTCATGTTCGTGAACGGGCGCTGTCAGTTGGGACTGGTCATCTCTTAGCCACCACGGCTTATTTTTAATTATTTTATTATGGATTGTTTTGTTTGAACTTATATTTGCTGTACACTGGACACTCAATGTGTACGTCTTATTTACATCGTTCTCACATATAATTATACCTATATACAAGATTAATGATGTAACTAATATTTATGTAACAATATAATTTAAAAGAGTGTCCATGGAGTTTCTTGCCCGTTCTTCTCCATAGGTACCTACTACGCTTTGGAATGGGCAACTAGCTTCATATTTCTGACTGACCGACCACTTGACAATTCAAAAGTGCCTGTAAATGGTTTAATTGAAATAAATGCTTTGAGTTTGAGTTTGAGTTTGAGTTTCATGATGCAGGACGCCGCTTGGCATTGGTTTCTGAACGCGAACGACATTTTTATATTGGACCGCGGCTTTAGAGACTCTATTCCTGCCATTGAAGAGCATGGATATGATGCGCATATGCCACCAACAAGAGCAAGAGGAGAGCAGTTAAGCACAGTAGATGCAAATAAATCACGGCTAATAACTGTGTCGTTGGGTGGTTGAAACGATTAATGGTCGCTTTAAAAAGGACTTCAAGATATTCCGCCATGTTTATTTTAATGTAGCGTTGACAAATATGATGACCGATTTTAAAATAACTGCAGCACTCATCAATGCCACTCATCGACCATATAGAGATAACGCTCATGCCGCACAGTTTATAAATATAATAAATGAGAACATAAATAGAGAAAACGAATTGGCTGATTACGTGATTCGAAACAATTTAAACAGACAAAGAGTCGCATTCATGCCGCTAGATGCAAACAATCCCGAATTAAGAGATTTCCCACAATTGACTTACGACGAGCTACTTTTATTTACCTTGGGAATATACCATTTGAAACTGGCCAAATCTTATTGCCACGAACACATGCGGCCAAACGGAGTGTATATAATGGAATTATACCATCGCAGAGAGTTGGTCGAAAATAAAATATTAATACGAGGCAGAATACAGTCCCGTCACATAAGAGCAAAACGCTATTATACATATCTACTAATAAATCCGGCATTGCAGGGAAGACAAAGCCTCGAGGGCTATTACTGTTCCTGTATACACGGCCGCCGCACTGTTGGGAGTTGCGCGCACATCGCCAGTGTGGTATACTTTTTATCTTGGGCTGTATATCAAGACGAATTTCACACACCTGCGGCGTTTTTAGACGAAACTATTTTAGATTTAGATGCAGCAGAATAAAAGTTAAGAGAAAAATATGTTGTTTTAATTATTTTTGATTCCCTTTTTCCTCTTCAATTATTGCCCAAAAACATTTATAAATATTTTTTAAATGTCCATTTTCTCCTTATTGCCACGACCCACAGATATGGGAACTATACCATTGTAAACTAGATTTAATTGCCTATCCACCGTACCTAATTTTATTTTTGTTCGCCGTAGGTAAGTGTCCCATACAAAAATGCCCGATGTTCTTTGCCTACTTAATTTTGTTCCATTGCATACATTAGAATGAATCATTTTGTGTTACGTTTTACCAACGTTGGATGTGACCAAGATTATGTTATCAAAGTGTTCCAGCGTGACTGTAGCTAAAAGCAAGTGTAATGTAGTACCGGCGCCGGCGCACAGTGGATCCATATTGAAAATTAGTGGACATGGGCAACAAAGTTCCAATATCGATTCGATATTTTTTTATGTGATTCTTCATGATATTCCAGACAACTTTTACTCTTGTGAAATTTCTTCTAAAGTTGATCGTTTGTCTGAAAAAAAAAAATTAGATTTTTTTGTATGGAGCGAATCACGTTTATTTTTTTTTCTTCAATTGTACGAATATGTTAGGTGTATGGCGTGAGTATATGATAGCTAGAGTCATTCTCTATCCACGAAAAAATATATCAGCGCCGGCCATCCGCGGCCGCGCGAGTAATCATTCGGTAAAAAAATAATATTTTCTATGAAATTTTTTGCCTTTTAAAATCAATTTGTTTTGAAATTTTGACCGACCGGTTGGCGCAGTTGGTAGCGACCCTGCCTTCTGAGCCGCTGGTTCCGGGTTCGATCCCCGGACAAGTCAAACATTTGTTTGTGTGCATGAACATGTCTGTTTGACCTGTGTCTGGGTGTGTATTATATGTATATGTATAGTATGTATATCAGTCATCAGGTTACCGTAGTACAGGCTCTGCCTAGTTCGGGACCTGAAGACCTTGTGTGGATGTTGTCTCATATAAAAAAAAAAAAAATTCAAAGTCATATTTTCTGTCTCACTTGGCTGTTTTCACCTTTTTAGTTAAATATATAGTTTTAATAGCACATAGGTACTCACAACTAGCAATTCTGGCAGAAGTTTAGTTATTATTGCATGTTATCGGTGGCACCTGCATTGTGATTGATGACTCATTTGTTTGTGCGCTCGGCTAAGTGCATAACAAACGAGTCACCGAAAAATAATTGTCTCTGATTGGCTGTTATTTTTTTAACTACCTGCACATTATCTATTGTTATCGGTGGCACCTGCATTGTGATTGATGACTCATTTGTTTGTGCGCTCGTCTAAGCGCATAACTAATGAGTCATCGAAAAATGCTCGTCTCTGATTGGCTGAATAATTTTCAGTCATGTTAATATGTTCACTACTTGAGTAATTAACACTGACTATAAATACAAAGACATTCATTAAGTCCCTCCAGAGGATCGGCTCGTGGAACGCACAGGTGTGTCTCATATCGCTGCGCGGACCGCGTAAGTTTTTACTGTATTTTAAAAACTGTTTCTCTTTGTGTTTGCACGAGCGACCAAGCGGACACTGGTGCAAACACAGGGGGAGCCCCCCCGTGCTGCTCGGTGAGCAATCACCGTAGCGGTCGCGGCACTCCACGCCCCCGGGATGCCGAAGCCCGGCACGCGCGGCTCGCTTGGCCGCGATGCCGGGGCCAAGGAGGTCCGTCCGGCGTTGGACCGGACGACGTCTATGCCGAATATCGGCGATGCGTCGTCCGGTGCGCCGCACGGTGGATCGAAAATCGGCTGTAGAAGACATAGGATCTCGATTTCTTAAATGTATTTTTTTTTGCTGGAAATGACTTCTGCTGATCATTACTGTTCTATAAAATGTCATATGAAGTAATTGTGTGCACAAATGGAAGAGTTATAATTTTTATAAGAAAAAAATGTATGGAGCTGACATGAAAAATGAGGATATCTCTGGAATCGCTAGGTTGGCCGTTATATCCTTGCACACTGTTATAGTACTATTTATTTGTGAATTTTTGACATACTTAATATTGCGGCATCACTTGCGATTTTTTTTTTAAAAATCGTCAAAATTAAAAAATTAAAAATGTTTATGATATGTACATTTTAATGCTTAAATATGGCTATACCAAGTGTAACTTACAATATTTTTATGCTTAGACCAAAACATTCTAAGAAATCACAAAGTCGTATTACCTACTTATTTGAAATGACATGGTAATTATGAATTACATAATATTTTTTTCTTCTAAGAACTCTGTCGGAGCTTCCTGATCCTGAAGTTTCAGTAGTTCTACTGTTTCCTTAAAGTATGTCTGCCTCTTGTGGGCATCTAATTTTGGTCTTGTGGAAGAAATTAGAGGATCAGAAGAGACGATAAGCATATTGAGGATATCCTCGTTTGATGCTTGTCTACTCTTTTTCCTCGAATGGTGTTCTCTGAACCTCCTAAAGTCTTTGTTTCGGGCTTCTGAAGCTTCTTCCGAAAGACTTCCAATTGGTACAATAGCATTTTCTGCAATTATGTCCCCTCCGTGAATCAACAATTTGTGGACGGTTGATGACATGTAGTACCAATCATACAGTTCCTAGGAGGAGCTCCGGCGAGGCCATAATGGAGCCGAAGCGGCCCCGCCCCGACCCGCCGCGGCCACAGCGCGAAAGCGCGCCGCGCGGCCCGGGCGCGCCAGCGTCGCCCACTTTTGCCGACGCGGCACGCCGCTCGCCCCCAGCTTCGCCACCACCATCACCATCGCCAACAACCGCAGGGGTAAGTCAAACAAACTTACCTCTCGCCCCCTCAGCACCTACCGCCCCCCTTGCTGCCGCCTCCGGAGCAGAGAAGGCGACGACGACGCAACAACCGGGGAAAAAGAAGAGGCCACGATACCCGCCGCTGGTAGTGGAAAGGCTACCGAATTGGGCCGCCCATTTCAGGGCCATCCGTGCCAAGCTGGGTCGGCCTCCCAAAGCTCGACCATACGGGAGTGGAGTACGCTTCACTCCCGAAAGCGAAGAGGAGTACAGGCTGGTCCAGCGGTACTTGGTCGGCCTTGAGAAGGACAGCGGCGTCTCATGGTTCGCCTATTCGCTGCCAGCGGAGAGAAGCCTGAAAATTGCCATCAGGGGGCTACCGGCAGATACCGACCCCCAGGAGATAGAGGAGGTACTCCGGGCGTTGGGGTACCAGCCGGAGTACGTGCGCCACATTAAGGGGGCGCAAGGAAGACCCGGCTGCGTATTTCACGCCATTTTAGCGACGTATTCAGTTGGGTTAAAATGAAACTATGCTTGTTGTAAGAAGGGATTAATGTTAATTTATTGATGAGAAATAAATACAATATTACCTAGGCACAAGTAGCGGACACAAAATATAAAATATATTATTTAACATCAGCCAATCAGATCACAGTTAAATTAATGTGGCGCGCGATGCGCGCCCTCTGCCAGCAGTCCAGGTAATCCTTAAGAAAACCCCTGACGTCCGGGCTATCTATGACACCACCGTGTTCCTATACATGCGTGGTGTCAGGATAGAGGCTTGGCGAGGCAAACGCGGCCCCGCCCAGTGCCACCGGTGCCAACGTTTCAGGCACAGCTCGCACCAGTGCCACCGGCCGCTCGCTTGCGTACGATGCGGGGGCGAGCACGCGGCACGAGATTGCCCACGCTCGCGGGAGGAGCCGGCCACCTGTGCAAACTGCGGTGGCCCGCACCCCGCGTGCAATATAAAGTGCCCCGTGTATCAGGCAGAAACCCGAAACAAGCGAGCGGGGACTGTCGCCATCACGGCCACCACGCGCCGATCCAAAGTGGACACCGAGAGGCCACATGTGGAAGCCGAAGAGGCCCAAGGCATGACGCTGATGGCGGCAGCCAACGGGCCCACACAAAGGACGCAAGCCGCCTCCTCCGGGCGGAGGAAGAAGGGGCGAGGGGGGAAGGGTAAAGGAGGAAAACCTAAACCCCCCACTACCCACGAAGAGGTCGTAGCGGCCGACCCTGCCGCAAGCGGGGCACAGGCTGTTTTACATCAAGGAAATGTAGTACCTACAACTGGCGCCGGCATAGCGCCGCGGCTAAAAGGTGAACTACAACCCAGGAAGGGCGATAGTGGCGGCGCTACCGGCGCCAAGACAACAACAAAAACTGAATTTACAGCCTGTGCCATCAAGCTGCTTATGGACCTTATAAAGGCCATAAGGCAGGGTCAGGACATAGAGACGGTCATCCTTGATGGCCTGGCCACTCTGCTATCCTTTACCATGGCTAGGTCGTTAAGGGTGATCCACTGGAATGCCCGCGGCCTACGAGACAAGGTCGCCCCCCTCCGCCATCTCCTGAGGGAACAAAATATCGACGTGGCGCTCATAAGCGAGACGCTCCTGGGACCTGGAGACCTGGAGACCTGGAGACGTTTATAGGAAGGATGAAAGGTCGGCTCACATGCAGTACCGTGGTCTGGCAGTACTTGTGAGACGAAGAGTCGTCCATCAGGAAATCCCCTCGCCCAACATCAGGTCGTTTTACGCGCTGGGTGTCCAGCTGCACATGGCCGGCGAGGACATAGATATCTACAGCTGCTATAAGCCGCCCGTGACTCACCTGGGGCCAACGGAGTTGCGGGCGTTGCTTAATAGAAAACCACACGCAGTTGTCCTCGCCGGGGATTTAAACTGTAAACACCCAGCGTGGAATTCATACACAACGAATACCGTGGGGAGACGGCTCTTCGCGGACGCGGAAGCCTTCGGCTATACGGTGTCCGGCCCAGAGACGCCGACCCACTACCCAGAAGCCTCAACACACACACCGGATGTGCTGGACATCGTAGTCCACCGAGGGCTTAGCTGCCAGATCACACAACAAGTGATAGACGACGAGTTACAGTCGGACCACCAACCTGTACTCGTCGTCTTATCGGGTATGCCGGCCCGACTGAAGCCCATAGCGCCACGTCGAAAGACGGACTGGACGTCATTTACAGAAAAGATAGAGACCACCACGCCAACTTGGCCTATTGTCACCTCCGCGGACGTGGACCGAATGGCGAGCGATGTCACTGTTTGCATTCAAAGCGCCTTACAATCGGCGACTAGCACACAGCCGCAGGGGAGAGGGCTATTGCCGCCCCTGCCAGCGCGCATAAATGCGATGATCGCCGAGAAGAGGCGCATTCGCAAACAGTGGCAACAACTTAGATGCCCGACTCTCAAGTCATAGCTCAACCGTCTCGCGGAGAAGGTGAAGGCCGAGCTCCAGGCACACACCGCCGCGGACTGGGAGGACAAAATAGACGCCACGACGGACAGTTGGCCGTCACTACACAAGCTGTGCGGCCAGCTGCTGAACACCCCAGTCCCGGTGCGTCCGCTGCTCAGCAGCGACGGGGCGCTAAAGTACGTAGCGGAGGACCGGGCGGAGGTCTTCGCCGAACACCTGGAGCGTCAGTTCCAACCGAACCCGACCAGCGACACTGAACATGTCGCAGCAGTCGAGAAACACCTGGGAGACTACTTCGCAACGCCGATAGCTCCCGAGGAGGACCCTGCCCTGTCTTCTTCTCGCCTGGCGCAGTCAGACGCGCCATCCTTAAGACGAGGCCCAGAAAGGCTCCCGGTGCCGACGGCATCACCAACACAGCGCTGCGCCACCTGCCGCACCGTATGGTAGCGGCGCTGGCGCGCCTGTTTACGGCGGTACTGCGCACCGGGACCTTTCCCGCCTCGTGGAAGGAAGGGCGCGTTGTCATGCTGCCCAAGGCGGGGAAAAACATCCTGAAGCCGGAGAGCTATCGGCCGATCACTCTGTTGCCGACAGTCTCCAAGGTGTTCGAAGCACTCCTGCTGCGACATCTCCTACCTACCGCATATAGCGCCAAGACCGGAACAATTCGGGTTTCGGTCGGAGCATAGCACGACGCTCCAGCTGTCGAGGGTACTCCACCTTCTCGCAGCTGCGATGAACAAGAAGGAGTACTCGGTGGCAGTATTCCTCGACATGGAGAAGGCCTTCGACCGTGTATGGCACGAAGGCCTCGTACACAAGTTGGCCACGTCCGACGCGCCCCGTCGCGTTGTCAGGGTGGTCTCTTCTTTTCTGTCCCACAGGACTTTCAGGGTGGTGGTCCACGGGGCGCTATCCGGCGCCCGACCGGTGATGGCTGGCGTGCCGCAAGGCAGCTGCGTATCGCCGGCGTGTTACTCACGGTACACCGACGACATCCCCACAACCCCGGACGCGACGCTCGCGCTGTACGCTGACGACGCCGCGTACATTACCACCTCGCTTAACGCGAAGTACGCGGCCGTCAAAATGCAGCGCGCCCTAGACCTGCTTCCCGGATGGTTGTCTAAATGGCGGCTGTCGGTGAACGTGGGTAAGACGCAGGCGTTGATCACCGGATCCGCGCCTCTCCCGCCACCCTTGAAACTACAAGGAGCCGACGTCGGATGGTCGCCCCGGGCCAAGTACCTGGGTGTGACTATCGACCGTCGGCTATCGATGGGGACACACGTCCGCAAGGTCGCTACGCAAGGTAGGGTCGCCCGCAACCTCCTTCGACCAGTGCTCTCGTCCCGCATCCCGGCGCGCGTCAAGTTGGGCGTGTACAAATTGTACATACGCCCAATCTTGACGTACGCCGCCCCGGCATGGTTCGCCCTCACGAGCGAGACGACCAAAAAGCTGCTCCGCGCGCAACAAAGTCTTGCGCTGCGGACGATATTGAACGCCCCTCGCTTCGTGAGGAACGATATCATCCAGAGGGATCTCGGGATTGAGAGCCTGGATGAGTATGTGCGGCGCCTCGCGAAAGGGATGTTCGCGCGTGCCGACGCATCTGCTTGGCCCCATGTCAAGCAGATAGCGCCTTGGCATACGCGCCCCCCTGACGCGAGACCCCTACCCCGCGACCTGGTAGCGGACGACGACCCCATCGCACCGGACTGACTCCCGAGTAAGCCGCATCCAGGTTACACGCGGCTTACTCGAAACAACTGAACTCCACAACACTACATACATCCGTTGCGTAGCGTGTGCTAGGTTAATATAGGCACGTTACGTAAACGAAATACAGACACCCACCTCTATACAGGCGCCTAAACACACACGTGAATGCGCGGCGCGGGCGGCGATTCACGTAGACACTGAGCGGTGTTCACACAGTACAATACCGCTCACACTCTCACGACGGCTCTCTAGTCCCAACCGTAACCGGCTAGCTCTGGAAGCGGGGGGGGGCGGGGGCCACACACCTTATCTGTAGGAGCGTCGAGTCGGCACCTTCGTCGCTGGTCGTCTCTCGCTGGGCCTCCCCTAGGTAACTGGGGGTCTCACCTGGCGGGGACAGACCGCCGAGGTGTCGTGAAGATAGCGGCGCTGTGAAACAGCGCCGTGGCGCGCCTACAGAAACATAATAGCAATCACTCACATGGGCGCGCGTAACTATGCGCGCGCTCAAACTTCTTCAGGCCAATATGGCACATAAGATGAGGGGCCCGTATTTACGGGCCACCGTGACGCATCCGCGGCCGGGGGGCGATGCCCCGTCACCGCTCGCCGCGCCCCCTTGCGGGGGCGCAGCGACTTCGAACGAAGTCCCTCCAGTTTCGCTCTTGTCGCTTATTTGTGAACACAGTGAAATACTTTTATTTTTATATTTACTTTAGAACTATGGCTGGATTTTGTACCAACCTAGATCTTTTTGTGAAATTAAGAAGTGGTGGTGATCTGAAAAATTATATGTTTCTTTAAGAAAGTATAATTTCTGTTTTGAATACCACAGTTTCTGAAGAAGACAAAAACCAAGGAGTTCTGTCGGCTTTTTTGTGTAAGTCTAAATAAAAAGTGGATAGAGTCAAGTAGAAATCAAAAAACTTTTATGAATCGTGTAAATAATCGCAAGTGGTTGAAAAAAAACATCGACTGGCCTGTTTGTGACAGTGTTGACCTGAGAATGAGAAGTGAGTTGGGCTTTTCGGACGCAGCCTTATCTGAGCCAGTGGATATGAATTCCCATGTTCCTAATCTTGCAGTATGTACTACGGAAGCGGGAACATCTACAGAAAAGGAGCACAGAAAACCGTTCGAAGACTTAAGTAATAAGCAAAAAAAAAGACGTTCTACTTCCATAGTAGAAGAAACTACTATCTTTCCACTTCGTCATAGTTGCGTATATATTAATATTCTAGTGTTATTTATTTTAGAAGTATGTATGTATGTTTGTATGTATATTCTCATACTATTCGTTTTATTTTATTAAGTGAATTGTTTTTGATTTTATGTATTTTATTTTCTATTTTAGTCTTACACACGCTGTCTACATCTCTAAATCTACTATCCTATCGCAGGTATGCTGGAAGAGATTTCATTAGAAATAAGCATCACCTTTGTACCTATTTTTCTGTTTTTTTCTTCATGTCTGTTTATATAAGTGTGTACATAAATGGTTAAATAAATAAATAAATAAGAAAATTCCGAGGAAGAGTTGCAGCACTGGTACTTAACAAAATTGAAAAATTGAAAAATCAAAATTGAAAGACAACGGCAAAACGAATCTGGCAAAAGTGATCGAATACCTTTCCAGTAATCCAGAAACGCTATCCGAAGTACACGAGCGACTATTCAAAAAGCAGAGCCTAAGTACTGTCTCTGAAGATAAGTGTTTAGCTCTTTATACATCACTTGCGCTCTCGAGATGGAAGTACTTAGCTCTTCGACAATTTCTGAAAGAAGAAAACTGTGCTGCCTTTCCATCTTATCCAAAGCTCGTTAATGCCAAGAAAAGATGTTATCCACCACAAAGGAGCTCAAATTAAATTGCAAGCGCTATTGGACCACACTGTGGAGACGATTTTACTAGATGTGAATTCTGTTGATAGGTCTCAAAATGAAGAACTCAAGTTGACCTGGAAATGGGGGCTTGATGGTTCTTCGTCGCAGAGTAACTATAAACAGAAAACGTCAAACACAGCTACAGAGTTCGGTAATTCATCAGTAGTCATGATAAGCATCGTCCCTCTTCGGCTAGTGTCTGGCTCATCATCTGGGAATGAAAATATAGTTTGGGAGAACCCCACACCTTGCTCAACTCTGTACTGTCGACCAGTGAAGTTCACATTCACTTCGGAGACAGCTGATTTTATAAAGTCTGAAGAGTCGGAGATGAAAAAACAAATTGATGAACGAATATCTACACAGTGTGGAAATATTATTGTATCACATGAATTGCATATGACCATGATTGATGGAAAAGTGGCCAATATTATTGCTGAAGTACCATCATTTGCAACGTGCCCCATTTGCTTGGCAAAACCAATCGAGATGAATAATTTAGACGCTTTGACTTCCAGACCACTTCGTGAAGATATTTACAAACAAGGAATTTCTTCACTGCATATGAAGATTCGGTGTATGGAATGTCTTCTCCATATATCTTATAATCTGGATTTTCAACGATGGACAGCTCGAGGCGAACATAAGGCTTTGAAACAAGCAAAAAAAAAATACCACGCAACAAGAGTTTCGTGAGCAAACTGGAATGCTGATTGATATAGTCAAACAGGTATGTATTTAGTTCTTTTTATGTTTTTTGTGTATTATATCTCTATGTGTCGTATATTACAGTCTTTTTTCCCCATTTCAGGGTTTTGGAACTACAAATGACGGGAATACTGCGAGGCGCTTTTTCCAAGATTACAAAACATCATCCAGAATAACAGGAATTGACGAAAATCTAATTTTCAGATTTTCCGTTATTCTACAAGCCATATCACCAGGCAAAAACATTGACTGTGAAAAATTTAGAAGATACTGTAGAGAAACAGCTGATGTATACGTGCAACACTATTCGTGGTACTACATGCCAGTTAGTGTACAGACGCCAGCACATCAAGCTACTACAATCTGTCAAATTTCTTTAATAGATTTTCAACTTTATCGCTAAAGCATTAAGGTTCAAGGTTGATTGGGAAAATTTGACAGTTTCGGGTAGCTTGACCTGCTGGCGTCTGTACATAAACTTCTAATGCACGGTGCAGACATCTGTAACCACTTTGGTGTTTTGCCAATCGGTAAGTAAAAAATAAATAGAGTTTGATGTATAAGGAGAAAGAGCAAAATGGTCTATGAGCGGCCAACAACGAAATAGGTATTAAATGAAAGTACTATTACTAAGGACTAACTTTTACTATGAACGTAACATTGCAGCTCATTTAGAAAAAAAAATACATATAGGTAAAATACTTAGATAATAAGTGCAAGAAAATGTGCAAACCCATTTTATAAAATACTTATTAACATTAGTTTATGTCTTCAAAAGTATTTCAAAACGTTGTCAGCATACCGTTTACAAGACTCAGCTCAACAATGGGTTTACTACATGGACTACCTGAGTTCGAACGGCCCAATCAGCTTCGAGTGCAAACAAAAGAGCCGAGGTGTGGGGTGCGTGTGCGTCACTCGGCGCAGTCCTTCGCTTACCCTTGTGACGTTGTGTACTGTGCGCTCATCTACGGATTCTTTTTCAAACGTTTTGACCCTGGCTACCCTCTGGACTGTGTTTCTTCCTAACCTGATAACCTGGCTATTAACTCTGAACTTCTGTACGTTTGTGCTTGTGTACTTGGACTCTGGACTTGTGTACGCCAACGGAACATTATTGAAAAATGGCAGAAAATCGACCTATATGTGTTTTGTGCAATCGATCAGTGGTTAATAGAAGAAGGTTAGAAATAACCCATGCTCTTTTTGAGGAAAATGCTGCCAATGCTCAATATATTATTGAAGCTATAGCTCCACAGCAAGTAAGTATTTTTAGACTATTTTTTGGTTGTTTTTACCCGTATGTACGCACCCTATAGCGGTGATGGCCTCATAATATTGTGTCACGATGTGCATATGCGACACATCGTTGGGTGAAGTGTGGGCTCTTTATTGAAAGTCCACGTTACAGTTTTGATTGTATTTTTATGTACGTCCTTTTAGTGAATTATGTTATTTCCTTAAGCGTATGGTTCTTTTCTAACAATACTTAAGTTATAGTCAAAACAGATCTTCTCTCTCTTTTACACACATGGTGCATATGGAAACAGAGCCAACGTTATCTAGCTTCGAAATATAATAGAGGCCAACCACTCATTAACAATGCGTATGAGCATGACTCATTCGTCACGTTGAAAAAGAGCTCGGCATGTTCTACTATACAACACATGATTTAACTGAAACTGCTGTGAGTTTTAAATACTATGTTATAAACTATTTTCCTTTTCAGGTTGAATACAACGGCCGAGAATACGTTTGTCGACCCTGTTGGCAACGAGCTCAACGGGCTGTGCAGCCAAACAATAACCCTGCCCCGCACGAATGTGTTCTTCAAGTGGAAGAATATTCACGAGTGCCTAGCACCTCGGCAAACTGTATGTTTGACAGATGCCGTAGTGTTTCACGTCGTCGAATGCCTGAGAATGTAAGGATTACTCTTATGTTACATTCTAACTTATTCATACCAGACAGTGCCAGAATATGTGATGCACATTTAACATCAAATGATTGGGAAGAGCTCATTGATAGTCCAAATCTCAGACATGATTTTAACAGCTCTCATTTTGTGCAAATACTAGAGCTTTTTAAAAAAGCTGTTTTAAATAAAAATATTCTGGACTTTGAAGATATTGCAAATATGGATCCTAATGAGATTCATATTCGATTGGGCGTTAGCAGAGATCAATTCAATACAATCTTGGAACAAACGCCTTCTTTGTCTGAGTCAAACGCCAAAACAAAACTAGCCATTTATTTAATGAAGTTGCGAACTGGTGATAGCAACGAGAGATTAGCCACGCTCTTTAACATAAGTAGAAGGACTCTAGAAAGGCATTTAAAAACCGCGCGTGATGCTATATCTCTGGATTTTAAGCCACGACACCTGGGACTCGACCATTTAAATAGAAGAATGGTCGCTGACCGTAATCTTATTGTACCAAACGCGTTATTTGGAAATCCCGAGTCTTCTCCAGAAGAAAGGAAGGCAGTAACAATCATGGATGGAACATATATTTATATACAGAAGAGCTCCAACTTTTCGTTCCAGCGACAGACCTACAGTCTACACAAATACGAAAATCTATTAAAACCGTTCTTAATGGTGTGTTCCGATGGGCATATAATTGATGTTTGCGGGCCCTATGCTGCTACCGACTCAGATGCCAGTATTTTGGAAAGAATTATAAATGACGAAGAAGGCACATTTCACTGGTTTTACCGGGCTGGCGACATATTCATTTTAGATCGTGGGTTTAGAGACGTCTGTGGCGATTTGGAGCGATGCAACTACAGTGCCTATATGCCAGAAACCAAAGACCGCGGTGCAGACCAGCTTACTACTGAACAGGCCAATAGAACTAGGCTGGTAACTCTATGCCGCTGGGTAGTGGAAGTTATAAATGGCAGGTTCAAGCGAGATTTCAAATTGTTTAGGCAAGAATATTTTAATCGCGCCTTAAGTCACATGTTTGAGGACTTTCAAAACGCAGCGGCACTCATCAATGCGTTCCAAACACCAATACAAGATAGTATTCATGCATCATCGTTCGTAAATATAATTAATGAACGTTTTGAAATACCGAACCTCTTAGCGGACTATGTTATCCGTCATAACATAAATAGACAGAGGGCATCATTTGAAAGACTCAGCAGCGACCAACCTATTTTTGAAGACTTTCCGGTTTTTTCTGAAGAAGACCTAATTCTGTTTGCACTTGGCACATACCAAATCAAGTTGGCTCGCAGCTACTACGCTGAACACTTAATTGAAGGCTTATACAATATCGAAGTATACCGGGAGCGACAAATAAGTCAGCTCAGAGATTTTATTGAAGAAGAAGATATTTGGTTATTACGTGTGCGAATACAATCTAGACATGTAAGGTCCAGAATATATTATTCTTATATTGTAATTAACCGACAAAGACAAAATAGAGAAGCAATTGCTCATTATTATTGCAGTTGTTTGAGTGGAAGGCGCACAATCGGTTGTTGCGCACACGTTATGTGTGTAGTGTGGTATCTGGCATGGGCTAGACATCAAGACGAGGATATTTTATTACCGGCATCAGAACTCAGTGCTATTATTGTACATTAAATGTATGAATGTGGACGAGGCAAAAGGAGTATGTAAGGATCGTAGCAAGTGGCGTTCTGTGGTTTCTGCCTACCCCCATGGGAAAAGGGCGTGAGTTTATGTATGTAAATGTATGTAAAATAAATGTATTGAAGTAAACAAGTCATTTTATTTTATTTCCTTATTTTTAAGACTAAATCTTAGTAATTAATACGCTAAATCACAGGCTTACATATCTAAAATAAAAATGTATTTAGTTCCATTAATAATGACACTACAGATATAAAACTTCTTGAACCCGTTATTGTAGGGTGATATTAAACCAAAAAAAAATAAAATGTTCCTGGCCGCTGATAGACCAAGTGCCGTACGATTTTGCCCATTCTCCTTTGACTCGATTGCTTTTTGAAATTAAAATGCATGTACTTATTTATTTTAGGTACCTTATCAAAATCAGCTTCGGAAGCCCGTAATAAGGACTTCAGAAACGTCAGAGAGAAACACACTCTGAAAACGGACAGAATAGCAACAAACGAAGACATCCTCCATGGACTTCTAATAAGCTCTGATCCTCACATATCCTACATAAGGCCTAAAATAACGAAACAGGTTCATAGTGAGTTGTTGCCTGAAGCAATTCAGTTGTTACAGACTACCGAGCCTCCCTGTGACAGTGAGATTATGGAGGAAGAAGAATGCCTCATAGCAGAGTCCGAAAATTTGCCGGACCCACTTCTCGAATAAGAAATAAAGTGATCCGGCTACGGACTATTCCCACAAAAGCCCATCAGGGCTGGGAATATGACAAACAGCCCTTTTCAGGCCTACAATTATTTCACAATTTCCTTTCGATCATACGTACGATAACTTTACTTATACTATACTTTACATACGCTTGATTATGTAGATAATGATTATCAACGTCTTGCCCGTAAAAATTCAAACTATTTCACGTATATTTGATAAAAATAGTATACCCAGAAACTTATTACATGTTTATTTTACAATAGATAACGTGCAGGTAGTAAAAAAAATAACAGCCAATCAGAGACGACCATTTTTCGATGACTCATTAGTTATGCGCTTCTAGCCGAGCGCACAAACAAATGAGTCATCAATCACAATGCAGGTGCTACCGATAACAGTAGATAATGTGCAGGTAGTTAAAAAAATAACAACCAATCAGAGACAATTATTTTTCGGTGACTCGTTTGTTATGCACTTAGCCGAGCGCACAAACAAATGAGTCATCAATCACAATGCAGGTGCCACCGATAACATGCAATAATAACTAAACCTCTGCCAGAATTACTAGTTGTGAGTACCTATGTGCTATTAAAACTATATATTTAACTAAAAAGGTGAAAACAGCCAAGTGAGACAGAAAATATACTTTGAATTGATTTTAAAAGGCAATAAATTTCATAGAAAATATTATTTTTTTACCGAATGATTACTCGCGCGGCCGCGGATGGCCGGCACTGATATATTTTTTCGTGGATAGAGAATGACCCTAGCTATCATATACTCACGTCATACACCTAACATATTCGTACAATTGAAGAAAAAAAAAATAAACGTGATTCGCTCCATACAAAAAAATCAATTTTTTTTTTTTTAGACACACGATCAACTTTAGAAGAAAGAACATGGAACAAAACGTACCCACCCATGTAGCAAATTGAAATCGGTACCATTAGAAAGGTCTTTGAAAATATATATATTTGTTGTATGGGGGCAACTTTGTAGCTTGCGGGGGAAAAAAGATATTCGACGTTGAAAATGCCGAAAATCCTTAATAAAAGCGACCCATGCACATTCGACGTTTTTGCGATTTTATCCGTTAGGCACCTACTTCGAACTATTATGCGCTAGCGTCGGTGTGTCGTAAAAATTGGAGAGAAGCCAGAAAGAACAGAGAAGCCATCGAAGCCTATTATTGCTCCTGCATGACGGGTATGAGAACTCCAGGTGCCTGTGCTCACACTGTTAGCATAATTATGGTACTTAGGTGTTGGCAGGCACCTAGATAACATCATAGGTCCGGCAAGTGCCTGGGATGATATAATCATTGAGAGTAACAACACAATTTAAAAATAATGTTTGTGCTGGTCTTGTAAAAAAACTGTGCTTCTTAAGATTTATGGTTTTTATTTAATATTTTTTCCATACCAAAAACGAATGGTAGGAAGCTAAGTCGGTCTCTCTTTAGGCAGAAAAAACAACTGGTTAATTATTTGGTCTACAGAACAGAAAAAGGTGCGATTGCTATAACACTTTGCAATTAAAAATGTAATAAAGAAGTTATCATAACTTCGGTCTCCCATTCATTCATTCGTTCATTTATTTTTGAGTTAGTCAATTAAGCCTCTTCTAAATGACACCTAGTCTAAAATGCTACAAAGGTGGGTACGGGTTCCATACAAAATTACCCATTGTTCTTTCACAAGAGTAAAAGTTGTCTAGAATATCATGAAGAATCACATAAAAAAATATCGAATCGATATTGGAACTTTGTTGCCCATGTCCACTAATTTTCAATATGGATCCACTGTGCATGTACCGGCGCCGGCGGGCCAGTCGCGACGCTGCGCCTGCGCCTTGAGCAGCTTGCTCATGGTGTTGCGCGGCGTGGGCATCGCTCTAGCGTGTGAGTGTACGTACCGGCGCCGGCGGGCCAGTCGCGACGCTGCGCCTGCGCCTTGAGCAGCTTGCTCATGGTGTTGCGCGGCGTGGGCATCGCTCTAGCGTGTGAGTGTACGTACCGGCGCCGGCGGGCCAGTCGCGACGCTGCGCCTGCGCCTTGAGCAGCTTGCTCATGGTGTTGCGCGGCGTGGGCATCGCTCTAGCGTGTGAGTGTACGTACCGGCGCCGGCGGGCCAGTCGCGACGCTGCGCCTGCGCCTTGAGCAGCTTGCTCATGGTGTTGCGCGGCGTGGGCATCGCTCTAGCGTGTGAGTGTACGTACCGGCGCCGGCGGGCCAGTCGCGACGCTGCGCCTGCGCCTTGAGCAGCTTGCTCATCGTGTTGCGCGGCGTGGGCATCGCTCTAGCGTGTGAGTGTACGTACCGGCGCCGGCGGGCCAGTCGCGACGCTGCGCCTGCGCCTTGAGCAGCTTGCTCATGGTGTTGCGCGGCGTGGGCATCGCTCTAGCGTGTGAGTGTACGTACCGGCGCCGGCGGGCCAGTCGCGACGCTGCGCCTGCGCCTTGAGCAGCTTGCTCATGGTGTTGCGCGGCGTGGGCATCGCTCTAGCGTGTGAGTGTACGTACCGGCGCCGGCGGGCCAGTCGCGACGCTGCGCCTGCGCCTTGAGCAGCTTGCTCATGGTGTTGCGCGGCGTGGGCATCGCTCTAGCGTGTGAGTGTACGTACCGGCGCCGGCGGGCCAGTCGCGACGCTGCGCCTGCGCCTTGAGCAGCTTGCTCATGGTGTTGCGCGGCGTGGGCATCGCTCTAGCGTGTGAGTGTACGTACCGGCGCCGGCGGGCCAGTCGCGACGCTGCGCCTGCGCCTTGAGCAGCTTGCTCATGGTGTTGCGCGGCGTGGGCATCGGTCTAGCGTGTGAGTGTACGTACCGGCGCCGGCGGGCCAGTCGCGACGCTGCGCCTGCGCCTTGAGCAGCTTGCTCATGGTATTGCGCGGCGTGGGCGGCGGCCGCTCCAGCGTGCGCCCGTGCACCACCGACATGTGACGCTCCAGCATGTACCTGCGGGGGGATATAAGTCGTCAAATACTTCCATAGAGGCATTATTTCTTTTACCGTATAGTCCGGAAGCGCCCCCAATTGGACCATAACACACGGTCCCGTTTTACCCAGAATTACTAAATTGATTTTGCAAAAGTTTATTAAGCTACCCAAAACGCTCATAATGTCAACGTCATTAAAGCTTTCGTATTTAGCGCACAGGTTTATTATCCTTTCATATATATACTGCCATTTATGCGACATACTTTGATACTTGCAAATAAAAGAGTACTTCCCGTTGACCTAGAATCATGAAATTTAATTTGGCAAGAAGCAAGGTAAAGTGAAGAAAATAGTCCGAAAACATGAAGCTGCCCATTCCAAAGCGTAGTACCGCGCGTAGGACCGTAGGACCTATGGAGAAGAACGGGCAAGAAACTCCATGGAGTGTCCATGGAGTTTCTTGCCAGTTCAGAGTTTCAGTCAGAAATATGAAGCTAGTTGTACTGTGTTGAGTACTAGTTGTAGTGTTGTAGTTCCAAAGCGTAATAGGTACCTACCTATGGAGAAGAACGGGTAAGAAACTCCATGGACACTCTTTTAAATTATATTGTTACATAAATATTAGTTACATCATTAATGTTGAATATAGGTATAATTATATGTGAGAACGATGTAAATAAGACGTACACGTTGAGTGTCCAGAGTACAGCAAATAGAAATTTAAACAAAACAATCCATAAATAAAATAATTAAAATAAGCCGTGGCAGCTAAGAGATGACCAGTCCCAACTGACAGCGAGCAGAACATGGACCAAACCAAGGTTATGTATAACGACCTTATTACCCCGAGACCGATTGTCATTGAGGATGTCCCCCTTGAAGTTGTTCAGGAATAATTATGTTTACCTCGGGCAGAATATGCAGTTGGGTAGGAACAATTTTGAGAGGGAAGCCGATAGGATTCAGCAGCAGCATTTGGCAAATTTCGTCAGGTCTTCTCATCGTCCATACCACAGTGCCTAAAGACGAAAGTCTTCAACGCGTGCGTCCTACCAGTTATGACTTACGGAGACGAAACGTGGACACTCACAGTTAGACTGGTCCATAACTTCGACATAGCCCCAAAGACTAAGAATAGAATAGAATAGGTACTCTTTATTATGTACCTACACCAAAAAATTACAGATATATATAAATGTAGAAATTTTACATAGGGTGACATAATGGGCGGTCTTATCGCTAAAAGCAATCTTTTACAGGCAAGCTTTATTTTTTTTACAACAACAACAACTAAGCAAGCTAAAGTGGCAATGAGCTGGTCACATCTCTCGTAGAACCGACAATCGTTGGGGAAAACGAGTTTTAGACTTAAAAACTGGACTGGCAGCACTGCCTGAGTGACATGTCAAAATTTTGTTCCGTATTTTAAAATTAGTTTTATTTAACTTTTAGCGTAATTAAGGTGTAATAATATATCTAAATGTAAAATAACTACATAAATACTCAGGATTACTGTTTTCCTGCAAATTTACAAAGTATAACACAGTGTTTGGTTGCCCACCGTTACCGGCAACCTATTACGAACAGCTGCTGATGCTCGACCTGCGGACTTAAACGGGGAGTATTGTTACTTTTATTCTATAATTAGCAGACAATCGCCACTTGAGACTCTATAACACATTGGTATCACAATTTTTGGTAGATTTGGCACCCTACACTGGACTTAAGTCACTGCTTAACGAAACTTGTTATTGTGAAATATAAAAATACTGTAGTTCTAATAATTGTGTTCCATTGTACATAACGACAAAAGCGTTGAATATCGTTATTTTCAATTGCAATCTTTATGCAAAACTAGAATTAGAATAGAATTTAAATCTAGGCATCCTACCCACATAAGCAAAAGTAAAATCATAAGACAATAGAATCAATGTAACTTTGTACTTGATCTAATCATATCAGTTGCATTTCAATTAGATTCAGCTGCCTACCTCATTTACCTTTAAAGCAACACTAACATCTCCTATTTTTTCTTTCATTGCTAGCTTTCCTTTTTTTTTTTTTTGGTGGGCTGTTTTATTAGTTCTCACCGTTTCCTTAATTCTACTTTCAGTACTTATTCCTGAATGATGCCTGTGATGACCCGTAAGGCCGTAGCTCTGGAGTTGGAGCTTAAATTGAAAACGACCCTTCAAGATGTTAAGGCTTCAAACAGTAAATGTGAACAGCGGTTACAGGAAATAGATGATAGTGAGAAGGAAGTCGAAAAGGTCGTTTACAAAAATACAAGCTTAAAACAGGAGCTAGTAGACCTAAACCAACAATACCTGGATGTTGTCTATGAACGGGACAAACTGCGGTTGGTCATGGATGGTTTCAATAACTGCAGTAACTTATATGAGGAGGCTTTGTGTAAGGTTAGGGACCTAGAGGAAGAATTGATTCATGCAAATGTACGAATTGCTAAGTTACAGAAGCAAAAAGAATGTACTCTAGCTAAGGAAACTAATAACTTATATAGTGAATTATTCAATATGTACTAATTGCAACCCTCATTCCTTAATAACAATAGATCTTACTGAAGATTCTATTTTGAAACAAAATAATAGTAGTTATAAAGTAAGTCAAAATTAAATTAATAAATATGCTAAACTGAATAGAATAATAAATAGAAGCAATAAATTCAGGAAACAACAAAAACACAGTTCCAATAATATCAAACTAAGGAAAGAACACATACCACCCTCCTTCTTCATAAGTACAGCTGACCACTTGTCTTCTGCCTTATATATAATTTTTAATAAGTGTTTGAAGGAAGGGGTCTTTCCCGCAGTTTGGAAACGAGCCTCTATCACCCCTGTGTACAAGAGCGGCGACAAAAATAATGTTGAGAATTATCGGCCCATTTCCATTCTATCCATTTTGTCAAAGGTTTTTTAACGACTTGTGCACAGTGCCTTATTATCCTCATATCCGTCATCTTATCATACCCGAACAACATGGTTTTGTCAAACGACGCTCTACCACGACTAACCTCATGACCTTTGTGAACTATCTTTTTGAAAATATGGACCGCCGGGTACAGGTTGACGCTGTTTACACGGATTTTCAGAAGGCCTTTGACAAGGTGGATCACACCCTGCTCATGGAAAATAATGCCTTTAATGGTATACGCGGCAATTTACTCAGATGGTTTGCTTCATACATTTTCAATAGAACTCAGAAGATCGTCATTAATCGGACTCTATAGTTGTTAAATCCGGGGTTCCACAGGGTATTGGGTCCTTTTCTATTCATATTGTTTATTAATGACATTAAACATTGTTTTATCAACACAAAATTCTTGATGTATGCAGACGATATGAAAATTTATACCACCTGTAAGAATGTTCGCGACTGCCAGTATTTACAACAATACCTTGATCGATTTTATGAATACTGCCTCAAAAATAAACTCTTTCTTAGCCTTCCTAAATGTTACACGATTTCATTTACTAAAATTAAAAATCAAATCAAAGAAGAAGGGTCACGGTCCTTAGAAAATTTACCCAGGCCCGACACAAAAGGAACGTATCTCAGTTATTTTGTTATATTAAATATAACAGAAATAAATTAACATTATTCTGAATATCAGTGGCTAACACCTTTATATTGCCATTTGATTTTGGTTAGGCAAAATATTTTAAAATATTTTTTTTTATGAACAGCAATTATACGTATTTAAAATAGATAATAAATAATTTAGATATGTGCGTTTTTATTTTCGAGTTTCTATTTTACGACGATTTTTGGCTTTTTGTAACTGGACTTGATAAATGATAAATGACTTTATTTCTGTAAGTAGGTTTTTACAAACACTTTTACACGTCAATCATATTTTTTTTTTAACTAGATGAGGTCGGCGTTTCCTATCTGACTACTCTGAGAAGAAAGGCCGAAACAAACTCAGAGGTCACAGTCTCTTTTAAAGTCCAGACAGAATCTTGGTCAGATCATGTGAAGGCTATGTAGATCGGTGTCTGAAATGGTCTTTTGAGGAAAGAACCACAGATTGAGTGGACCTGTCCAGTCAGTGCACGCAATTGTCAGCAATCGTGCAGCTCAACTCAGAACTTAAGGAGCTCAACGATTCGACGAACAATACCAAAGAAAGGACATTTGAGTAGGCCGCACAAGTTACTCAAACTGCCAGATCATGATTACACTAAGAGTAAAAAAAAAAAAAAAAAGCAATGACCAACATAGTTCTCACATTCACAATAGTTAAAATAATAGCATAATACTTTACAAAGTAAATACTCTTGTCATAGTATATGTATATAAAATTCATTAATGTCAATGTGTGTATAAAATCCGGACATAATCATTGAGGACCATGCAGATTGGTGTCTGAAATGGACTTTTGAGAAAAGAACCACACAGATTGAGTGGACCTGTCCAGACAGTGCACGCATTTGTCAGTAACCGTGCAGCTCGACTCAGAACTTAAGGAGCTCAACGATTCGACGAACAATACCAAAGAAAGGACATTTGGGTAGGCCACATAAACTACTCAAACTGCCAGAACATGATTCAAACTGGAACAATGACCCACATAGTCCTCCCATTCACAACAATTAAAATAATATAATACTTTATACAGTAAATATTCATGTCATTGTATATGTAAAACGTTATAGATACTTATAGCAAAGATTAAAAGTACAATAGTTAGCAAAAAAAACAAAAAAATAAATCAACGTTCCCTGTGTAAATTTATTGGAACAGCTCACTCCCAAGCCTTTTTGTCCTCAATAAAGTATTTGACACTATAATAGGCTTTCTGGCATAGTTTCCTTTTTATAAAAGATTTGAATATAATCTCTTTAAATTTTTCTGAGGGAGTGTCTGGGACTTAATTTATAAATTGAACGAATTGCCCTTTTTTGTAAAACAAAAATCGTCTGAATATCGGCGGCATTTCCCCACAGCAGAATACCGTACGACATTACACTATGAAAATAACTAAAGTATACTAAACGGGCTGTATCTAAATCTGTTAAACCACGAATTTTTCTAACAGCGTATGCTGCAGAGCTAAGCTTTTTTGACATTTTATCTATATGGGGGCCCCATTGCAGCTTGGCGTCTAAAGTTATGCCTAAGAATACTGTGGTATTTTCGGGTTTCAACTCTTCCCCCTTTATGAGAACACTTGTTTCTACCTGTCTAACATGTGGTAACGTAAACTTAATACATTTAGTTTTTTTCTCATTAAGAAGAAGGTTATTAACGTTAAACCAGTTAACTACTTTTGCGAGGGCGCTATTTACATTGTCAGTAACCAGCTGCTGACGTTTGAGTTTAAATAAAAGCGAAGTGTCGTCTGCAAACAACACTATATCATGTTTATCTTTTATGAGGTAAGGCAAGTCATTTATATAAATAAGAAATAAAAATGGACCAAGAATTGAGCCTTGAGGGACCCCCATTCTTACTACCGATCCGGGTGATCTTTTTCCGTTAACATCAACTCTCTGAATCCTATCACTTAAGTAAGAAGTAAGAAGATCCAGAGAGGTGCCACGGATTCCGTAGTGGTGCAGTTTCCTGATAAATGTTTCATGAAGAACACAATCGAATACCTTGGACAAATCGCAAAAGATACCCAACGCATCGCATTTGTCCTCCCATGCATTATACACATGCCCTAAAAGTTCAACTCCGGCATCGGTAGTTGAACGACCCCTTGTAAAACCGAACTGTTTGTTATGCAGTAATGTATGTACGTTAAAAAATCTTTGCATTTGATTTAGAATAAGTTTTTCAAAAATTTTACTAAAGGTAGGTAGCACTGATATAGGTCTATAATTAGTAGGGTCTGATGTACTACCCGATTTAAACAACGGTATTATTTTACCGTTTTTCATAAGATCAGGAAACTCACCACGGTCAATACAATTATTAAAAATAACAGCTAAAGTTGGTGCTACAATGTTTATAATCGACTTAACAACGTCCACAGAATTACCCCATAGATCTGCGGTCTTTTTAACATTTAACGTGTGAAAGGTTTTAATTATATCTATCGGCGCAAATACTGCAGTTAAACTAGAATAATTAAGTTTAATAGTCTGATTATTCTAAAATTAGTTCTTAAATCATCAATTGATTACTTTGATTTGAAATTAACGTTAAACAGCATGTCACTATTTCCTTTATTGTAATTTCAATACTTAACCTAAAACTTGAGAACGCGTGCACGTGCGCCGAGCCCTATAAATACGGCTGCACTGTCGGCGCTCAGGCATTCGTGCTCGCTCGAGCCGCCGTACAGTACAGACCTCTCTGGGACGTCGTAACGCTGCACGTTGAATATACAGAGCTTACCAAATACTCGTCAAGTTTTCTTTCAAAGACCCAAACATGAATCATCATCATGAAGTCAACAATCGTGACGTCACACTTTTTAAAAAAAACACTACGGAGGTTCCTCCTTCGTTATATCTTTACACGTGACATATTGGAAATAAAATTCAGAATCACAAACTGGAACGTTTTCTTTCAGTAAAGACTCTGAAGCAGTGGGTGAAGAGTTAAGAGATTTAGTAGTCGATACGGGAATCTCTGCAAAGAAATTTTCAAAGGCCGCGGCGACTTGAGAATCCGATTTAATTATATTGTCATCAATAGCTAGGCTGTAGTCACTACATCGGTTGCATGACCTTCCCGTTTCGCTATTAATGATGCTCCATGTCATTTTAATTACATTACCACTATTTTTAATTTTTGAACTCAAATAACGTGACTTGGCTATACTACAAACTTTTTTAAATAATTTAGAATAATTCTTGACATATAAATTAAATTCAGCAGTGTTTATACATGCCCGTTCATCATACAAATCATAAAGTCTTTTCCTACTTGTATGTATACCAATGGTGGCCCAGTCACTGAAGGAAGCGTTACTATTAACTGAGAACGTCTTTGGAATGAATGTGGTATTGAATTGTGTGCAATATATTTAAAAAAAAACATTATATTGTTGGTTAGGGTCATCATTAGTCAACAGAAGTGGTAATTTATTTAAAAGTTTAGATTTAAATGTTTCCAAGCGATTAGTAGTTTTAGGGTTAGCAGTGATATCTTGTTTAGTAGGTAACTCTTTTGTTTAAATTAGAAATAGTAATCAATTGTCCGCAATGATCCGAGTCTATCAAGTTAATAATTTCTTTGTGGGTTGGTATAACATCTGTATAAATGTTATCTAGGCATGTGGCACTAGTGGAAGTTATTCTAGTGGGCTCCAAGAATTGGTTAGCAAGATTGTATGACTGAAATAGACTTATAATTTTAGTACTTAACCCAGAATTTTCTAACAAATTAACATTAAAATCACCACAAGTGATGACAGATTTGTTTGAATTACAGATTTTGTGCAACACTTCATCCATAACCTTTTCAAAACAATCATACAATCCTGAAGGTGGTCTGTACACACTTAATATAATGAGCTGCTCCAATTCTACACAGGTTATTTCAATTGTCCGCTCAACAGAGAGGCTCACAATATCCTTGCGGTCTTTAAATTTAAGCTGTTTATTTACTAGAATTAAAGAGCCACCATGTACAGCATTTACTCTGCTGAACGAACTACCAACCTGGTGATTACTAAAATTGAACATGAACTGGTGGCTTTTAAGCCAATGTTCTGTCATACAAAGAATATCTATATTGCTACAATTCAGGAATAACTCAGTAGAGTTATTCCTGAATTGTAGCAATATAGATATCTAAATCTTTGTTCAAAAACCCTTGAATGTTTTGATGCACCAGGTTGATACTATTTACTTTTTGTACACTTTCATATGATTTATTATTTGCCTTAGTTATATTTTTGCAAGAGAATGACTCTTTTGTCTTAATTTCTAATTTAAATGATGACCATTGTCATTAATTTTGACCAAATTATTGGCAGAATAATTAAAAAGGTCATTGCATTGCTCAAAAGAAGCAAGTTCTTTAGCCAAATTTTTGGCTGAAATAGCAAAATAATATGATAGCGACACAGCTATCTGTCTTTTGTGATATTTAGAAAGATAGTACTTAACAATATTCTATCTATCTTTTGTCAAATACAAATTATTACCAACATAATTGTTAGTGTCAACTAAATGGAACAGATTGTCATTATATTAAGTCAAATTGTGCAATGTTATGTTAATGTCAAATCTTAAGGTATTTTCTTCCTGTGGCAAACTGTTACTATAGGGGAAAGTAAACAACACAATTTTCCTTAAACTAAGGTTGCACAATGTTCTATGATGATCATTTGCTTTGTGAGTGGTTCGTTGATATGGCTGACGATAATTGTGCTGCGTGTGAGCGTACACTACGTCGTCGTCGTCGATACGTTCTCAATGAACGGTTACTGGAAACTCGAAGAGATTTCGTAGAACAACTATTACGCACCGTGGGTGGTGAAGTAAGTATTATATTTTAGTTAAAGCCTGGTTTGCAATACAAAAACGTGTCGAATTGGTAAAATATTGATAATAATATGTTAGCACGTGCGGCCCAGGACTCTACACCCTTTCTTTTAACCCAAACGACATTCGGTGATTCGGCCTTTTGTGTTGTTATTTTCTCTATCGCTGCCGCCTCATTTTTTTTTTCATTCGTTATGAAAAATAAATATATAACAAAATAAGGCTTAATCTGATTTCACAATCTGATTTATGATATCGTGGTAGCATTAGGTATTATTGTTTGAGTACGTTTTAATGTTTTTTATTTATTTATTTGTTGCAGATAGCTATTGATGGATCTCGGTCGCTTTGCCACGCATGTCGGCATAGAATCGATGCTGCAATTAATGAAGGCCGACAAGCGTCACCCGCTCCTGCCGCACCAGCTGCTGTTGTAAATGTGCAAGGAGTTAGACGAGCTGCAAATACGGCCCGGCGATGTTTAATCGACAACTGCAACAACACTTCTCTTCGTCAAGTGCCTAATTCGTTGAAGGTGGCTGGCTAATAAAACCATTCATGATCGTGTGTGCAGTTGGTTATATTTTGGATGTAACAGGCCCATACTCCGCACGGACAACCGACGCTGATATAATGAAAATGGTACTAGAAAACCATGATGAGCCTATTGAAGATGGACCGTTCCATTATTTTTTTCATCAAGGAGACGTATTTATTTTGGACAGGGGCTTTCGGGACTCAATTCCTTTAATTGAAACATATGGCTATGATGCATATATGCCACCAAGCAAACGAAGACAAGACACGCAATTAAGCACAGATCAAGCTAATAAATCCAGACTTATTACAATGGTCCGATGGGTCGTGGAAACTATAAACGGTAGATTCAAGCGCGATTTCGAGCTGTTCAGAAATAGAGTATTCAACAAAAATGTGCCATACGTATTTGAAGATTTTAAAATTGCTGCGGCGTTAATTAATTATTTTCAAGATCCGTACTTAGACAGTCCGTACACAGAAGATTTCATTGAAATAATTAATCGAAATATACAGCGTCCCAATCAATTTATTGGCAGAGTATGTGGAGGCAAATAATCTAAATAGACAAAGAGTGACGTTTCGTCGAATGACTGCAAATGATCCGCAAGTTGAACATTTTCCACTGCTAACAATGAAAGAAATAATAAAATTCTCAATTGGCACCTACCACGTGAGGCTAGCACGTTCTTACTGTAGTGAGCATTTGTGTCATTGTGTTTATAATATGGAAATATATAGACACCCGGCGGCAGAAGGCAGAAACAACGATATTTTAATCAGGTGCAGAATTCACTCGCGACACGTTGGGATAAAAACGTATTATACTTATTTGCTGAGAATATAAATGGAATAAATGCAATAACAGAATATTACTGCACGTGCTACCACGGTAAAAGGACGCATTTTACACGCTGGACAAGCTCTCTTTACAATCTTGTCCAAAATTTAATCCAATTAGCACGAAATCACACTTTTATATATTACAATTATTACTGTACCTAAAAGCGCTCCACACAGAAGGCACACACACACTCACCGCCGCTCGAAGCGCTCCACACAGAAGGCACACACACACTCACCGCCGCTCGAAGCGCTCCACACAGAAGGCACACACACACTCACCGCCGCTCGAAGCGCTCCACACAGAAGGCACACACACACTCACCACCGCTCGAAGCGCTCCACACAGAAGGCACACACACACTCACCGCCGCTCGAAGCGCTCCACACAGAAGGCACACACACACTCACCGCCGCTCGAAGCGCTCCACACAGAAGGCACACACACACTCACCGCCGCTCGAAGCGCTCCACACAGAAGGCACACACACACTCACCGCCGCTCGAAGCGCTCCACACAGAAGGCACACACACACTCGCCGCCGCTCGAAGCGCTCCACACAGAAGGCACACACACACTCACCGCCGCTCGAAGCGCTCCACACAGAAGGCACACACACACTCACCGCCGCTCGAAGCGCTCCACACAGAAGGCACACACACACTCACCGCCGCTCGAAGCGCTCCACACAGAAGGCACACACACTCACCACCGCTCGAAGCGCTCCACACAGAAGGCACACACACACTCACCGCCGCTCGAAGCGCTCCACACAGAAGGCACACACACACTCACCGCCGCTCGAAGCGCTCCACACAGAAGGCACACACACACTCACCGCCGCTCGAAGCGCTCCACACAGAAGGCACAGCGGAACAGGCGACGGCGCGGCAGGTCGCGCGCGGGCGGCTCGTCGCTCGCGTCGTGCGACTTGCTGTGCGCTGCCAGGTTGTACCTGCGCACGTCGGGGACGTGTGACTATGCGAGTAGTACGAGGTAGATACACTGCGTTCGCAATTAGGTTTCTAAATGCGTATATTTGGAATTAAGACAATTAAAAATAACTTTAATACCTACATACAGCGTGGCGCTGCAATGGTGACCTTAATTTAACACACATATACGTTTTCACATTTTCGTTTCATGACAATTTTTTATTTCCATTAAACGTTATTATTTACAGATTTATTAAAGAATTTAGGAAATAGCATCTTAGAGCAACCTGTACTTAAAGAACTGTCGCGCAGCGGTCATTTCCCTCGGTCACGGATCATAACTTCGCATCAATGAAATTAAAACGAATAAGCAATACTATTAGGATGAAACAAATGCATAGAGTAGGCGAATTTAAGGAAATTTCCTTTGTTGGCGAGCAGCGCAGGCGACGCGCGCTCTCCCTTCCACCCACCCGCCGCACCGAACACGAATTCTTTTTTTGCTTTTCTAGTGCTAGTCGAACCCGTGTCCTTGACGCACTTATTTACACTAGTGCGCATAATTACGTCGCGAAAAAGACTCTTAGCTATTGTTTTATTTATTTCTTTTTGTGTAATTAGGATAGTAATTAGATCATGGTACTGCGATAAAGACACTTTGATTGGTTTTCGTTTTCTTATCTAGTAGGTACGTTTACACCTCTTGCGATACGGACGCATTTATTTGTGCTATTAGTGCTTGTGTAAACTTATGATCGTGATGGCAGTGATTAGTGATGACAGTTATTACTAATAGTAACAAGAGAGGGTGATGTGATAAGTGTTTGTACCACTTGCGCCGCTCGGTTTCTTTGATAATATGCCGTCAAAGAATCGGACCGATCACGAGTAGGTACAAGACGCGATGCGCGGTTGCCAGCCCGCGAACCGACACATTGCCGCTCCGAGTTAACGTAAGCGAGCTAGGTAAGTAATTTCATGAATGAATTTTTGCAAGGGTGATCCCAATTTTAATGACTTTTTTATTATTTAGTTTGTTTGAAAATTTTTTTTTTTCAGTTTACGTATTATTTTAACCTATCAATATTTATATGGTTAATGGGCACTAGCCCTACCCGTGTATTAAATTAAAGTCACCATTGTAGCGCCACGTTGTATAAAGATAAGATTACATTAGAACTAAAAAAATTTAACTTTTTCAAGAGTACTATTCAATTTGAAATCAATTTTAATTTACACCGACATTAAGTTGAGATTTATCTACATAAGCCCTACTAATTTATGTTTTTATATAGTTTATATTTAAGGTTCCAAAAATGTCCTCCAGTGAAATCTTTGTAATTCCTTATTGAGAAATACATTTCTTAATGAATTGGAATCAAGTTTGGAAACTAACAACAGTAATTGACCCTCCTCTGGTTGGAGTCGAGTACGTACCTCTCGGAGAACCTCTTCCCGCACACGGCACACTCGTGCCTCTTCTCTCCCGAGTGCACGCGCTTGTGTCGCTTGAGGTGCGAGCGCGTCATGAGCGCCAGCCCGCACACGTCGCACGCGTGCGGCTTCACGCCCGAGTGCGACAGCTTGTGCATCTTGAACGACGACGTGTGGATGAACGACTTGCCGCACAGGTCGCACTAGAACCGGGGAAAAAAGAGACATAAGCCGCCATTTTCCATCGTACTTTTGAGGAACAGTGACGAATCGAAAATGTTAAGCAATTTTCCAATTAATTAATTTGGCGCTTCCCACATATCGCACGCATGACACGTTTTCGAACTGTCATTTTCACTCAAATAACGAAAAATAATAAGTTGCGATACAAACTAACCTTAGGGTGCGTAACATATTTATTCCTTGACTGTAGCTAATTGAAAACTTCGTTCAGATTAGAAGAAAACCAATCGAGTCATCCATGTTATCGTTTAAAAAAAACAGATTTTTGTCTCGCGAGTGTACTGTGAACATACAGGAAATAAACACACCTGATAGTTCAGCTTCCCCGTATGTATGTTGTTATGCCTCTGTAGCGCATTCTTAGACGGGAATAACTTATTGCACTCTTCACATTTCCAGTCACTTATACCTGAAAAATTATAATTTGGTCACAGAATACATAATAGTAGTACAAGTGCCGAAGATTCTCTCCGCAAAATAATTTAAATAAATAGCGACTCTTGCTACGACAGAATAAAGTGCAATTCAGGTCGCACAGCACTAATTGTCTATAGTTATATTCATCTAGAAGTTGCCTCTCTTTCTATCGCGAAACTCTTATCTCTTCTGACTACGTTAGGGTTGTCTTCTTTTAAAGAATAAATAATCTGAATATTTAATTACCACTTAAATGCCTATCACTACTTTTGTGAAGAAATGAAGTTTTGAACAATCCTAGGCTGTCCGCTATGGCCGATGCCTGCCAGGGTTGCGGGAAAGTCCGAAAGGGTTACCGTGGCCCCTGGCACAGGCAACAGAAGGAACACGGGTGGGTTTTAGTCAGTAAGAGTCTGACACGCCCTCCCGCTCCGCCCAGAGCGGGAGAAGTTACTTGATGATATAGCACAAAAAAAAAGGAAAAAAAGGTACTTAGTTGTATGTACCTACCAACTTTCCTACCTATACTTATCAAAGCTATGTTATGGGTTTGGTTTCCGCACTTAGTCCTACAGTGGACCATTGTGCGTGTCTTATCAAAGCTAAACCTGACCCTGTAAACAGAAATTTGCAAGTACCTAACTATACTATTATAATAATTATTAAGATTCTGACTACGTGAATACGGGTGACATAGATAAAAAAAAATAGCCTTCGCGGGACGCCTGGCAGATGTGAAACAGCGAAAACTATTATTTCATACTTATTTACTAAACAAAATAGTATAGTAAATAGGTATGAAAGAATGGTTTAATGAAAGAAAATAAATATGGCATAATCAAAAACCAAATATTCCATTTTGTTTAAGAAATAAATTGTTCTTTATGTATGGTATTATTTTGCAGAAGATTACATACATACGCAACACCTCGTCTGTTTCCCCGAAGGGTTTGAGCAGAGCTGTACAGTGTACATAGTACACCCACATTTTGCTGGTTATGTTTAAGGCGAGAAGGCATCAAGACAAACCCAATAACACTGCCCAACCTGGGGAGCCCCGGGACCTCATGCTCAGCACAGTGATTGCGACCACTATACCAACTACGCGAAGATTAATGGTTGGATTGATAAGAATAGAGCCAGTAATGGATGGATTGACAAGAATAGTCAGTAATGGTAGAATTGATAAGAATAGAGCCAGTAATGGTTGGATTGACAAGAATAGAGTCAGTAATGGTAGAATTGATAAGAATAGAGCCAGTAATGGTTGGATTGATAAGAACAGAGCCAGTAATGGTTGGATTGACAAGAATAGTCAGTAATGGTTGAATTGATAAGAATAGAGCCAGTAATGGTTGGATTGACAAGAATAGAGTCAGTAATGGTAGAATTGATAAGAATAGAGCCAGTAATGGTTGGATTGATAAGAATAGAGCCAGTAATGGTTGGATTGACAAGAATAGAGCCAGTAATAGTTGGATTGACAAGAATAGAGTAAGTAATGGTAGAATTGATAAGAATAGAGCCCAGTAATGGTTGGATTGACCAGAATAGAGCCAGTCATGGTAGGATTGATAAGAATAGAGCCAGTAATGCTTGTGAATAATAGCTATGTACGGGGAAACTAGAACAGGTATATACTACGGTAATCTTTGTGTTAACGCCGCACCACGACCTATCGTCGCGATCAACAATGATACCCGAGGTGCTTTACTTGGGATAGCGGTACCTTTATGTAGCGCGATGTGTATGTCGCAGGCTCGTTTGTGCTTGTAGTGCGCGCCGCACACCTCGCAGATGTAGGGCGGCTTCGAGCCGTCGTGCTTCTGTTTGTGCTGCTCCAAGCGTGCTGGAATATTGCCATGTTAATTGATTACTGATGTCATCTAAACAAACCCACAGTAGTGGTAGTACTTGAACTACTCTTACTGCTATGACATAAAGGCGCGGCACCAGAACATCTGAAGGCCAATTCCCCTAATTAGAAACATTCAAAATCAAGTCGCAATCTCATTTATTTATTTATTTATTTATAACTTTTCGCACAAAAGGTACAAAGGCGGACTTAATGCCTTAGGCATTCTCTACCAGTCAACCAAGGGTGGTGAAGAGATTAGATGGCAGGTGCTTTAATTGAAAGGAAAGGAAAGCATTGATTTGAGCGATGTTTAACAATGATAAAATAAAATTAACTATCAAAATAACGTACACAAATATATAAATAAGTCCTATACACATACATACTATTTACTATACTATATACTTACATAAATATATATATATATATACAAATTCCAGGAAGAGAGATGTTGAGATGACTTTACTCTATTTGTTTCGAAAATAACTCTGCAATTTCCGCTTAAATGCATACCGACTGGTAGCCGTCCTGATATCAAGAGGAAGCGCATTCCAAAGAAGAATGGACTGAATATGAAAGGAAGAATGAACAAAGTCAGAAGTATGAGAAGGACAGAGTAGAAGAAGATTGTTAGAAGAACGTAGATTCTTAGCGTGAGAAGAACATAGGCATTGGAAGTGAGACACGAGATAAGAAGGAGGAGTGGGAGAGTTGAGAAGGGAGAAAAGAGTGGTCAAAGCACGCAAACTTCTTCTTTGGCGAATGGACATCCATTTGAGCTCAGACCTATAGCTCGACACATGATCATATTTTCTGAGGTTGAATATGAACCGGATACCATAGTTAAGCAATCTGTCGAGCTTATCCAGCAAAACCGCATTCAAGTCAAAGTAACACACGTCACCATAGTCGATCATAGGGAAAATCAAAGTCTGCACAAGCATGGTTTTCGTCTTAGCGGGCAAAAAATTCCTCAGACGATACAGGGATCGCAGAGTACCGTTGACCCTTTGACTAACACTAGAGACCTGGTGTTGCCAGCTGAGTGTAGAGTCGAGATGCAAACCGAGATCTTTCACAGTAGGGGTAATGGGTATGACGGTACCATTGAAAATAAGAGGAGGAAGAGAGCTAAGCGTCACCCTACCTATCATGCGTGAGCTTCCAATTACAATGGCCTGACACTTCGAGGGGTTTACAGACACCCCGAAACTATCAGACCACTTTTTGATAGCATCTAAGTCTCGGTTTACATCTGCTATAGCGTCTGACAAATCCTCAACCCGCTCAGCTGTATACAATTGAAGATCATCGGCATATAGATGATACGAACATCGAAGACAGTGAGTTATAAAATTAATGAAGATGGAGAATAACAATGGGGAAAGAATACCGCCTTGTGGAACACCAGCATCCAGATCACGCCAACTCGATGAGCTCTCATCAACGCGAACCGACTGCTGACGTCCCCGAAGATAAGAAGAGAACCATTCCCGCACCTCGGACGAAACCATAAGGTGGGAGAGGATAGAAAGGAGAATATCGTGGCTGATGGCGTTAAAGGCATTGGAGAAATCAATTAATACCAAAACGGTAACTTTGGTATCCTCCATGGCTTTCCTAATGTCACCAGTCACTTTAAGGAGAGCGGAGGCTGTACTATGCCCAGGCCTGAACCCAGACTGAAAAGAGCTAACAAGGTTGTTCCGATGAACAAACCCCGCAAACTGCTTGTGTACGCAGGCCTCAAGCACTTTAGACAGGAATGGGAGAATGGAAATGGGTCGAAAATGACTGGGAAGGGAGGGATTTGAAGTTTTAGGGAGTGGGCGGACATAGGCCATACGCCACAGGGATGGGAATTGTCCGGAATCAAGGGAAAAGTTAATGATGTGGGTAATTGGAGGGAGAAGGCTATCAAGGATCCAAACGACCATAGTACGACTGATGCCGTCGTAACCCACAGCCTTGGATTTGATAGACAGGATGATCTTTTTAATTTCGTCCAAGGTTACCGGAAAGAAGTGAAATGGTTCTATGAAGGGACTCGCTAGGCCATTAATGAAATCAACCGTCTGGGACAATATTTGGGAATCCAAATGACAAGTGGTTGTGAAGTGACGGTTGATATCATCAAGGCCAATTGTATTAGGAAAATCCACATGCCGTGGTCTGCCGATACCAAGAGTACCAAGGAACTTCCAGATATCAGCAGGTGAAGAAGAAGATATATTCTCGAGAATATGGCGGCGTTTAGCGTTGCGTATCATCTGATTACACCGATTTCTAGCAGCTTTGAAAAAGTTCCGATTTTCTTCACTGCGATCCCTTTTAAATTTACGAAAGGCCCGATCCCTGCTCCTCATCGCCATACGAACACCTGTCGTCATCCAAGGAGCACGAGGACGCCGAAGCTTAATCTGCTTAACAGGAGCGTGTTTGTCATAGAGAGCAAGGACCGTCTGATTGAAAATACGCAGTTTTCCATCTACAGCTGTCGCCGCTGCCAAGTTTTCCCAACTGAGGTCTGACGCATCCTGACGAAGCTTCTCAACGTCCATGCGCGCAAAACACCGCATGTGCAGAACTTTTGGGATAGGTTTAGGCGGTTTTAGGACATATGAGAGGAAAATTAGGTCATGATGAGAAAATCCAGGCGCGGGACACTGACCATGAGAGGGAACAAGGGAGGGTGCGGATGTGAGGATTAAGTCGAGCCAAGTGTCATCGCCTGAGATGTTAAAATGGGTAGGTTGCAGTGAAAGTACATGGAGACTAACGGATTCAATGATGTGAAGGAGTTTACGGGATCGGGGAGTATGATGGGCAAGGTCAGTGTTGAAATCACCCATGATGACGCAATGTGCATACTCTGAACCTACGGATTCAAGTACCAATTCAAGGTTGGTAAAATAGTCAACGGCTGGTGGACAATAGACAGCACCAAGAAGGGTCTTGACGCCTCTGACGTAGACCTCCAAAAAGAGATACTCAGCGGAAGCATGGTATTGTGAGGGAGATGAGGCAATGATTTTAAAAGGAAAATCGCTACGAAGGTAGATAGCCACACCTCCCCCTCCCTTTCCAATTCTATCATTGCGGACGAGAGTGAAACCTGGGAGAGAGTAGGTGGTGGAGAGAAGATGAGGATCTCATCTCAGCAACAATCAAATATCAAAAAATTTACAATTTTTAACAGACAGACTAGAATGCGAACATTCTTAAAAATACGAGAACTGGACCTTAGACATAGTACCAAACCATTTCATGATACTTTTTAAGACTGCAATAACTCAAAATCTTTTCAGACACACCATCATTTATTGATAGTTTAATTAATAGACTAATCCTAACACAAACTTCTGCAGAGTATTAGTTTCATGTGCAAGACAAGTATCAATTTATTCAGACAAATGTTACCACTCACATAAAGAAGTATATTTAGCATCACACTGGTCACACTGATGCACTACTTTGGTCTTCTTCTTCCTGGATTGTGCCGGTATCATCTTACTCTTTAATGGCCTGCCTATTTTTTTCTTGATAGGTTGCATGCCATTGCTAAGGTCGTCGACACCCAAACTGTCATCATCTTCATCATAGTTTTCCATCTCAACTTTTAGACAGTTACTGAAGCCATTGTTGTATAGGGGACTTTGTGATCTGCAGACAAGATACACAGTGAAGGATCAATCTTAAAAGAAACTAAATATAGTAATTAATGTTTTGTGGTAAATGGTGACTAGTTATAACTAAGTTTGCTAACATGACTGTGATTATAATGTAGAGATTAGGAACAATTATCTTTATATTATTTTTTATTATTCTTTTTTTTTTTCTTTTTTTTTTGCTTATCTGAGTGAGTCATTAGACTGGTCATTCTCCCAGCTGATTATAGCACCACCTAAGGTCCACTGTACATACTGTACTGTACATAGTTGGCCACACATCTACCAGTTAATAATACAGAAGTGTACATACCCTTCAGCAGAGTTCTCAATCTTGACCTCCGGTAGCAACCCAGAAGGGTCGTCCACTGTGTGCACAGCCAGCTTGTGAGCCGTCAAGCCAATGGCCCCCCCTGTCGTACCCTTAGCTCCACACTCCTCACATTTCCAACTTAAACAATCACATAAAACTTACTTGACAAGTCAATTGTTTGTGCTATTTTATAATATATTATATTTGGGTGACAAATATATTATATTTGTCACCCATATGTTTCTTAATGAGTGATAGATAGTTGTCACTAATAATTTTAAGAACTTATTATATTATTAAACTATTATCTCTTGACCAATACAGGTTCTCCAGTAGATACCTATTGTCTTTTTAACTGTTTTTGTCAGCTCAGTAACCTCTCAACTTGCTTTAAAAAAATATCAATAGGCTATTAATTAACTTAGAATGTGCAATATATTTACATAACATTACTGTAGGATGATATTGTTATAGAGTTACCTGTCACTGTTGGTTTTACTTCTCACTTTACGTTTGTTTGTGGATATTTTTTTCTTTTTCTTCTCAACTTTGTATCTCTTTCGTTTACTCTGAGTGGCCAGTGGTTCATCATCTGAGTCGTCGTCATCCACATTGTCGCACACATAGTCGTCGTCATCATCAGCATCAAATTCTGCCTTCACATCTGACAACCGGATGGGCTGGACTGTTTGAGAATCAAATAGAGGGTTCTTGCTTAGGATGGCTTCGAATGTCTCCTTCAACTTGACGTACTCTATCTCGGCCTGCTCAAGCACGTTGATGAGGTCGTAGCAGCTCTTGCACATGAACTTGCACGCGGTGTGGCCGGCCAGGTCCATCTGCGTGAACTTGTGCAGGAAAGTGCTGAGCTTGGCGCCGGACACGCGCGTCGTGGTGCAGTATATGTCCACGCACTCTAGGCTGCGCGTCGTACACGCCACGCACTCCAGCTCCTCATGCTTTACCAGCACTTCCACCTCAGTCTTGATGCCCTCCATGTCTTCCTTCTTCTCGATCTGCTCCAGTTTATTATCGGAGTTCATTGTACTCGTTTCGGCCATTTCTATAACACGTCCAAATTTGACCCCCGTTGATTATCAACTAACTATACATTAAGTAAAACTAACGAAACTTCGAGTCATGGAAAAATGATCAATTAATTCGACATCACTTGTTGATGATTCGACTATCAAGACAATTATTATTTTTTACAAAAGAATAACAAAATGCATACGAGGCGAATGACATTTTCAGGCAAACTTGTGTTTATTTTCCCGTTAAAAATTTTGACGTTGACGTAACGGTTTGACAGCTGGATGGCATTCACGGCAAAATAAGAATATATATAATTTCTAACTACGCAGTAAAAGGCAAACTTTTAATAATAAAAGTGCAGAAAGAGAGACCACGATTCTACTTCATAAAATCAGTGAATTATTTTAAACCTTACCTACTTACAAATAGAAATATGTTTCCGATGTATAATTCGATCAAATGCTGTATTCCCCGAAAAAGATGAGGTGTATACCATAATGTGTGTCCATTATTATAACGTTTGGTAGGTAGGTGGACATAGGTCAATGGGTCGTATTTGCTTTAGTTATTGTTCTGAGGTCGTATTAGGGGCGGAGTTGTAGGAGTTGTAGAATACCCTTACTATGAGCAGAAAAAAATAAATTAGTTAGATTTTTTTTCGGAAATTTTCCAATTTGAATTCCTTGACCATACAAATTATTTAGCATGGCCCTACGACACAAAGTTTCCGAGTTAGGAGCTTTTGTTTTTATTTTTTATTTTAAAACACGATATTTCCAAAATGATAGCTCGGATGAAAATCTTTTCTGGTAAGAAATTGTTGCTCGTCAAAAACCATGAGACGACGCAAAAAACCCGCGGAAAATCTTTCTTTTTTTTCAAATATCTCTAAATATTCCATTTTTTTTAAGTAGGTACAATTCAGTTAGAAAAATTGTAGAATATTTTTTTACCTTTTAATTTTTCTCGGGTATTTTACATCAACTTATTGTTTTCGACCTGAGCAACAATTTCTTAGCAGAAAAGATTTTCATCCGAGCTACCGTTTTGGAAATACAGAGCGTTTGAAATAACTCGGAAGGGGTGCGTCGTAGGGCCACGCTTCTCGGAAGCTAAATGGTTTCTATCGTAGACAGAGAATCTGTCTACGGTTTCTATGGTCAATGTCAACCCGATACCTACTGACTGCAATCAAATTGGAAAGGAGGATGGCGAAGTTGCATGACAATGGGACCCCTTAAAGGAGTTCGTACAGTATGGAAACTTATATCTAACTAGTTGTAGAACTAAATAAAACTAGACAAAAGCAAATGGGCAGTAAGTCGTAGAGGCTGGGAGAAAAAATATATGCAAGGTAAAAGATTATAACCTAAAACCTCAGAACAATAACTAAAGCATAGAAGGAAGCTCAATTTAACTAATATAGTCGTCTCTGTTTTCTTATACACTCATAACAGCATTAGAAAGAGACAGATGTAGGTTGCTCAAAATGCAAAGCGTCACAAAGCAAACGTCAATTTGGCTACCTTGGCTACCTTTAAGATACTAAGTTTAAAAGCTACTTAGCGTCTCAGGTTTTTGTCTATGACTTTGTTCATCGCTGTTTTTCGTATAATGCTTATGGGCGCATGGGAGTTGAAGTGCTTCGTTGATTTTACGTGTTTTTGTAAAAATAGTACAAAATTAATAGTGATTTAGTGTAAATCGCAAAGCTTAAAGATTAAATAATGTCCTGCATTATAGTGGGATGTAAATCACATTCATCCCGCAAAGAAAATGATGCGGAAATCATAAGCTTCCATCGGTGAGTAATCAAATATGGTCATTTTATCGGTTTTGTATTCTCACTGTAGGTTATTTTGGCATTTTTTCAAATTATTTGAGCTTAGTGTACACGGTAGTGTTATGAAATCAATATTGTATGTAATTAAATAATTCGATTCTAGGGAAAATAGAAATTTTAAATCGGCATATAAATTTTTGCAATAGTGCTTGCAAAAATAAACTATCGATAGAATATCGATAGAACTAGCGTCATCTAAATTATTACATTATTTTTCTTTACACGTAGTTTTGGGACGGATTAAATATTTAAGAGTGAAATAAATACCTAAATACCTACGGTCTTGCCAGCAAATCGTACGTATGAGTAATGAAATGACAGTGGTCAAAAATCCGTGTGGCTCATGGTATAATAATTTAAACTCATGTGTAGCTATTTTTTTTTTTTTAATTTTCAGATTTCCCTCCGATATTGATATGAGGCAAAAATGGATCAACGCTATTGCACGTAACTACTGGGAATGGAAAAAACAACATCGTATTAGTTCCAAACATTTCAGCCATGACTGCTTTATTAAAATATTGCTACCAACGTCAATTTTTGATGATTTACTCGAATATTCATTCGATAATGATGTATTGGATGAACATAGAAATTTGTTGACTAAATTGATAAGCAAAGAATATTTAACAATTAGAATTCATTATATCGCGAAAGAATTATCTTCTCCTGTAGAAAAAGTAAGGACATTTCTAACAAAAACTATAATTTTTAAAGGACAGTGATTAAAATTTTTTGTTACTTTTTTTGGGCCAATCGCTCTTTAAAAATTATTTAAGCGTTTTCTTGGTAATTTCAATTTGTTAATCATTTATCCTGTGTTTATAAATAAATAAGTTAAGCAGACAGAAGTGAGTTTATTTCACCTTAGCATATTTTAGATTTAATGCCAAGGAGCGATACCATAAACTAAGAAGTCGATATCGGTATTTATTGTATGCATAGTCACATCACTAGCTAATACTCTTTTGTCTATGAGAGCGTACACTTCAAATGTCCTAAAGCGCCTTCTATGCTTTAGTTATTGTTCTGAGCCTAAAACGAATCAATAGTGCAACTATATAATTATTATATCTATGCAGCCAACTCCTACTGACAGCATAACATTCAATTCTACGTTATCAGTTTATCACTAATAATCGTAATAATTATGATATTGTACATTTTTGTAGAAAAGTGTGAATGCATTTTTAATATTAACTTTTGTATGTTTTAGTTTAGATTTTACAAGTTTTGTTTATTAAAAAAAAATTGACATGCGTAAACGTCTATAAGTGTAAGAACGTAATTCATGTAATGAAGTCGGAATGTAATACAAAACACGGTGCGTTTAATAACTGCATGATGACTTATTTTTAAGTAAATTATTATTATTATTTATTTTATTTCATAAGTCATTGATCCATAATGGTTAGTAACAACAGGAGCTTAAAATCTATGTTAGTAGGTACATAATCAAAATATAAATAACAATAAGATTACACTATAGAATTAGAAACAATTACAATTCAAAAGTAAAGAAAAATCTTTTCTAACTTTTAAATTCCCATCACCTAGTGACTCAATATTTTTTATATAATCCTCTTACAAACTCTTAATTATAGTAAATATGAACTCGCAAGTGAATGACACTTCGCTAATTTATAAATAATGTGGGTCCAAACTCGCCATCCTCCTTTAGGAAAAACGAAATAAGAATAATTTTCCTTTTTCCATAGTGCCCCTTTTTTTTGTCGTTGAGAAATGCATTACGCTTCCCCGCTCGTGGGGGACGAGACGGGGTATGTGGGACTCCTGTCGGAATCCGCCACCGACAGTATACCCACTAAAACTCAGCGGTGTTCCCACATTGCCGTGATGGGAGGGCCAGGGGAAACCGGCTCAGCCTTTACTACCACAACCCTCCCGGCGCATGCCCGCCTAGCTGGCGGGCCCCGTATGCCCCCCATTTAGCTGGGGGGCTACGGGAATGGCCGGGAACACCGGGCCACGGCGGCCACTACCGTCCAATACTGATGGAGGCCCGTGCAATACAGGCAAGGGCGCCCCCGCACCCGTTGCCTGCTGGCCTCCACCTGGGAGGAGTCGGAGATGACTGTCAAGCTGACGTCTTCTTCGACCCCTCCTCTGTCTTCAGAGCGGCGCCGCGTGAGGATCGTCATCCCGCGCGCGCTCTGCCGCCTCCTTCTGGGACACGACTGCCTAAACCACAGCGGCGGCCCTTCCCAGTCTACGCCCACTCACCTTCCTCTGTAAGCAGAGGAGGAGTGGACGTATCTACCCTCTGTAGCCCGGTTCCCTTCACCGACCATCAAGCATGATCGGTGATTGGAACCATGACCTTTCCCCGCTTGTTGAAGATTAGCCGCCAGCCCCAATTGTCCACCAAGACCGCAATTGGAGCAATTGGAGCTGACGTTGCCCAGGGTGCGCCTCGAGGAGGCTCTTCAACATGCACCCCTTCCATAATGCCGCTAAGGCAACACTCTGCAAACAGATTTGTTTAAAATTGGAACAAATTGGCTTAAAAAGTTCACTGAGTAAACAAGCATATTATTAAATAGAGGATTATACCTATCCAAGATAAGAATGCTTGGAAGCATGCTGGTCCGGCTCCATAGGACAATCTAGGCTCTAGACAAAATCAAACTTGTTGCTACTTTAATTGTATATTTTATTATTTTTATGACTTTGATTTACATCCTGTGATTACTGTATCTCACACACTGACATATTACTTGTTTGCATAATTTGTGAAATCGTATAATTTTACAATGTTTGTAGGTAAATATGTGAACACCATGTATCTATCATATAGATAGATTATTTGTCATTGCTACATTTAGTGGTAGGCTAATTTTTGTTATAGGTGCATCGCCTGTTTTTAATATTTCTGTGTGCATCGCCTTCGCATATAATTATATAATTAATGTATACAAAATATTGTAACACATTTTAAAAGAGTAACGGTGGAGTTTCTTGCCCATTCTTCTCCATACGAAACTACCTTTTGTAAGGGGTGACTAGAATCAATTCTATTTTAATGTAAATGTTGACGTTCAAAAGTGCCTATAATGTGCCTATTTGAAATAAATGCTTTGACTTTGACTTCCACAGCACCAGAAATTTTAGCCCCCTCCCTGGGTGACTTTGAAGTGCCGTGCTTGATCGAAGCGGTGAACGCCTGGCCAGCAGCTTGCCCGGATACAGATCGGCCCGTGAACCTATCTTCCCAGAGACAGTGGGATGAGCCGCTCTGCAGGTAGGTAGGTAATAATCTTATCACTACGTCCTCCAATAAGTACTGCTGAGCGTGCCCGCCTGCTGGCTGTGGCAGAATGGGAGTTGGGCCTCTGGCTTCAGGCGCTACCGACGCCCAACATAGGCACTATCTGGGTGACACCACTTTCCGGCTCGCTACTTGTGTGCGTCTGGGCGCTCCTTGCGGGGCTCCGCATCGCTGCCAGTGCGGTGTAACTGTCGACTACCTCGGGCACCATGGCCTATCTTGCAGTAAGAGCGCAGGCCGGATAGCACGGCATGCCAGCATTAATGACATCATCCGCCGTGCTCTTGTCACCGCCGCCGCGCCGCCGGGGTGCCAGCTGTTTTAGAACCCAACGGCTTGGCGCGCGACGATGGGAAGAGACCAGACGGAATGACCATAATGCCCTGGAAGTTAGGCAGGCCTTTGGTGTGGGGTGTAACATGTGTCGACACCCTTGCGCCATCTCATCTTCCTAGTACAGCGGGCTGTGCTGGGGCGGCTGCTGCAGGTACGGAAAACCTTACAACGGCGAAAATATTCCAATCTTATTGGGAGTTATATGTTCGAGCTGTTTGGGGTAGAAACACTAGGGCCATGGGGTCCGAGTGCCCACTTGGTTTTTCGAGACATCGCCAAGCGGTTAGTCGACTCTTCACGTGACCAGAGGGCTCGCCTATTTTTTGGCCAAAGAATCAGCATTGCCATACAACGTGGCAATGCTGCCAGCCTTTTGGGCACTTTTCCTGTTGACAGCGATGCGGACGAATTTTTTGATGCCCTATGACAATTTTATTTCTTTTTTATATAGGTACTATACTAACCATATGTACATAATATGTATTATTAATTTTAGTTAATAAATATTTCAATTTTGTAAAATTAAATAAAATAACTTTTTTTTTAAACGTTGCCCCACACAAGGAATTTCTCCTGTATTCAAACTCAAACTCAACTCAAACTCAAAGCATTTATTTCAAATAAACCAATTACAGGCACTTTTGAATTGTCAAGGGGTCGGTCAGTCAGAAAGATGAAGCTAGTTGCCCATTCCCAAGCGTAGTAGGTACCTATGGAGAAGAACGGGCAAGAAACTCCATGGACACTCTTTTAAATCAAAATATTGTTACAAAAAAGTGGTTACATCATTCATGTTGTAATTATACATGTGAGAACGATGTAGAAACACGTGCACGTTAAAAGCGTCCGTAATAAAAACATAAAAACAATGATGGAATTAAAATAAGCCGTGGCAGCTAAGAAATGACCAGTGCCTACTGACGGCGCCCGTTCACGAACATGACGTATGGATCAGCACCATTCAGCTCAACCATTTTGAAGGGAACTCAATGATCCAATACACACGCCACCACCAGCGACACATTTGAGTGAGCATGACATACTCTCAGCCGCCAGGGCACATTCAAGTCAATGAAAGACGAACCCAGTAAGCTTTATAGTGGGTACATAGTGCTCACACATGTGCTATGCAATTATACAATACTAAGAGATTGAATTTATACAATGCAAAGATAGGTTGTACAATCTTCATCAGCTATTGTGGGTGCGTTTACAAACATTTAAAGTCACATACACAAACAGCCAGACCCGGAACAACTACTTGTAGGTCATACAAATATTTGTTCCGTGCGGGAATCGAACCCGCAACATGAAGCGCAGCAGTCAATCGCTTAACCACTGCGCCAACCGTGCCGTCAATCGTATTGTTTTAAAAAAAGTAGGATATGACCACAAAACAATTAAATGATGAGCGATTTAAGAACATTATCTTACCAATATTTTCATTTAACGCTTAAAAATATGTGGTGACGTTAATAAATACTATGAAATAATTAATCGCTCAAATAACTAAAATAACATTTTTTTTCATGATTTCAAATTATTTTTTTGTATCGAGTACCCTAACTACTTTTAATAATGTTCATAAGCACCCATTCAATAGCTGTATGTAGATGTTTTAATATTTGGAATTACATGCCAAATTTTGGTCTTTGGTCAAATATCGAAAACCCTTAAAATTCAAATATATCGAAAACTATTGAATTTCGGCCGTACATGTGGGGGTTCAATTTGTTGCATTTTGGCCCCCCTATCACCTCCTGACGGATATACGTCAAATTACAAGTAACCCTGTGTATTTATTATATAAATATGTAGGTATGATTTATCATCATTTAATTTCGTAACAGCACAGTTGGCGCAGTGGCTGCTGCGCTGCATGTCGCGGGTTCGATTCCCGCACGGAACAAATATTTGTATGACCTGCAAGTAGTTGTTCCGGGTCTGGCTGTTTGTGAATGTGAGTTTAAATGTTTGTAAACGCACCCACGATACAGGAGAAATTGCTAGTGAGCGGCAACGTTTTAAAAAAAAATAACACCAGGATAAGATCTAGGATTTCCGGATCGTCACGCGTATGATCGTTATCATAACGTTAGTCTTTAAACTTATTTGCCTTATTTATTAGGTACTTAAACCACTATGCTAGTCACCAATATCATGACATAAACATAATATTTTAGTACCTATTCGAGCACGGTGTTAGGCACATCCGCGAGGGCATCGGGCCGTGGCGGTTCCCCACCCCAACGACACGTCCGCCCGCGCTGGCCACCGGCGCGGCGTCGCGGGGCGCAGCGAGGGCCCAGTCCACCACTTCCACCAGTCTACTGACAGGCTCACGGCGTCACCCGCGCAGCACGCCAGCGACCTGCGAACTCACGCGTAACGCAACCTCTTGCGTTCTCGATGTGTACAATCTATTTTGAAAAAGGAACTCTTGTGATAGTGTATTACTGGTTCATACTGTGAATCGGCCCATTTCCAAGTGAAATTCAAAAAGTGACAAATTGAATTTTGAAAAAGTTCGAAAATTTAAATTCGGAAAACTTTTCGGTTTTCAAGGAGCAGGTAGGTGAATTAAATTTAATATAATTGCAAAATAAATATTACACTCGGTACTGTCAAAATAAATGTGTGAATAGTCGGTTTAATTTCACCGATGTGTTTTACTGAGGTTCAATTTAAATCATGCCTGTATATTAACGACGTGACAGTAGAATAGGTGTATTGCAAACAAGAGCTATTGTGTGAAGACGCAACACTGCGGCCCATAGCGGAACTAGCAAACGTGTCTGTAAGTAGTCTAGATTATAACGAGATAAAGGTAACAGTGTTAATGTGTTCCAACTTCTAAGGGCTCCACCCTTGGAGTCCGTTACGGCGTCCACAGGAGAGACACGGTCGAGTGGTGACAAGGGGAGCGCGGGCGCAGCGCATCCATGCTTCCGCAATATATCGCTATGCAGTAGGTATGCTCGCACCTTGCAACCGTTGATCAGGCCAGTTATTACGCGGGCGAGATGTCCCTTAACCTTGTACTAGGAAGGTACTAGGAAGAAGAGTGGGGCACGTCTTTGTGGATGGCATCATCTGTATTAGGGTCTGTTCTACTACCCGATTTAAACAGCGGTATTATTTTACTGTTTTTCATTAGAACAGGGAAGTCACAACGGTCAATACAATTATTAAAAATAACAGCTAGACTAGGTGCTACAATGTTTATATCGACTTAGCATCGTCCACGGAACTACCCCATTAATCTGCAGTCTTTTTAATATTTAACGTGTAAAAGGTTTTAATTATATCTTTAAAAGTGACATATTGGGAATTAAATTCAGATCACAAACTGGAACGTTTTCTTTAAGTAAAGACTCTGCGGCAGTGGGTGTAGAGTTTAGAGTTTTAGTAGTCGATGCGGGAATCTCTGTAAATACATTTTCAAAGACCACGGCGATTATTGAGAATCTGATTTAATAATGTTGTCGTCAAAAGCAAGGCTGTAGTCACTACATCGGATACACGATCTTCCCGTTTCGCTAATAATTATACCTATGCCATTTTAATAACATTACTAGTATTTTGAATTTTTGAACTCAAATAACGTGACTTGCTCATACAACTAACTTAAATAATTTTGAATAATTCTTAAATTCTGTAGTGTTACAAGTCCGTTCATCATACAACTCATAAAGTCGTTTTCTACTTTTATGTACTTATACCAATGGTGGCCCAGTCACTGAACGAAGCGTTACTATACAAGTTACTATTAACCGAGAATGTCTTTAGAATTATTACCTAGTATTTTCAAATTGAGCGCAGTTCACATTATTAAAAAAATCATTATATTGTTGAATAAGGTCGTCCAATTACTCAAAAGTTTAGTTTAAATGTTTCCAAGCGATTACCTAGTAGTTTTTGGGTTAACAGTGATATCTCTTTTAGTAACGTTTTTGTTTAGATTTGGAATAGTGATCAATTTTCCGTAATGATCTCATTCTATTGAATTCATAATTTACTATGGTTTGGTCAAATCATCTGCACCCTAATTGCGTAACACACTGCCAATCCCAATCCGAATCGTTTTGAAGGATATTGCTATCCATTACTTGATATATTCGAAAAAATTGTCTGATCAACAACGTAAATAGCACAATGAATGTTGTTGAACTGTCAAAATGAAAGCCATTCCTACTGTTAGTCTGTTACGCAACTACCGCGCTGTAAAACGTTATGTCGGCATGCGGCATACAGTGGCACTACTTAGTGGGAGTTATTTCGGCATACAGTGGCACTACTTAGTGGGAGTTATTTCGGCATACAGTGGCACTACTTAGTGGGAGTTATTTCGGCATACAGTGGCACTACTTAGTGGGAGTTATTTCGGCATACAGTGGCACTACTTAGTGGGAGTTATTTCGGCATACAGTGGCACTACTTAGTGGGAGTTATTGTAATGGGCTCCGAAAATTTATTAACTTAGTAACATTGTATGACTGAAACAAACTTATCATTTAAGTACTTCACACAGAATTTTCTAATAAATTAACATTAACATCACCACAAGTGATGATAGGCTTGTTCGAATTGCATATTTTGTGCAACCCTTCATCCACAACCTTTTCGAAACAAGTATGATTGTTTCCTTTATGAAAAGGATCCTGAAGGAGGTCCTGTACACACTTAATATAATGAGCTGCTCCAATCCTTTACTCAATTGTCCGCTCAACAGAGAGGGTCGCAATATCCGTACGGTCTTTAAATTTAAGCATCAGACCCCCGACACCAAGTATATTATAATGAACTTAACAAACCGAATCATATGACCCCAAAGTCGAGGGGTTTACTAATAGCCACTGAAGACTTCCACCGTCCACCTCCTGGCTCCATCATCAGATCAGCCCTAAAATACCAAATTATAGTATTGTCATCCGAACTACATAAACCTAAATACGTTTAATTTCGATTCGACATAAATAACTGAGAAGAAAGTTGAGTTGACTTAGTGACTGACAAGTCAGTCACTAAGTCAACTCTTCGACAACAAATCGAAAGAAACCCTTAAGTCCTGTTGATTTATGATTAGTCCGAAACTAATTTTCTCAAATGATGAGGTTAATAATAATTACTTTAACCGGTCTGTTTTATACTTAAATAAAAAAAGCGGCCAAGTGCGAGTCGCGCTCGCACACTAACGGTTTCGTACCACATGGCATTAACGCCGGAAAAAACACATTTCTATTATTTGTTGTTATAGCGGCGATAGAAATACACGCTCTGTAAAAACTTCAATTGTCTATATATTATGCATTATTATATTACGGTTCATGAGATACAGCCCGCTGACAGACAGACGGACGGACGAACAGTGGAGGCTTAATAACAGGATCCCGTTGGCACCCCTTGGGTACGGAACCCTAAAAAGCATATTTGTGTACACACGGCTACACATCAAGCTATACAAAACCAGTTTACGCTGGTCTCGCATCGTACGGAAATCCTATACAATGTGAGATCAGCTTATACTGGAAATGTATAGCTTGATGTGTAGCCGTGTGTACTATGATTTTGTTGTATTTTTATTTCTGTAACACATTTGATTCCTTTTCAGGATTTATTTTGTGCTTGTTTTGCTCAAATTTAAAAATGAAAAAGTGAATATAGGGATTTTTGAACTGGGGACCCTAATGCAAAACGATGAACATAAACTAAAAGCTGGCCACAACTTTCAGGGTTGAGGCTAATTTAACAGGGAAGGAGTATTTTATCACATAAGCCCTGGAAATCCTGAAAACATCCGAACCGAACGGAATACCTGTTCAATATGGCCCAGTGTGTCCCAATATAAGTAGTTTTAGAGGAAATTACTTTCAATTTACGACGTGGTGTATGACATTAACATGGGCATGTCGGTTCACGTAACAGTGTTTCCGCGCGAGCTGCCAGACTGCGGCAGGCGGCATCGATGCGCAACGCGGTCGCCACCGCCTACGGATGATTCTAGTTATTAACGGCACAGTACCACTGTGATACTCCTGCCATCGATTCTGTGACGGCACTCTTCTATAGTCAGGCTATGTTTGTCTGTATGTATGAGAGGCGAGTCTAGAGCTTTGACCGCAACTACGCATAGTCTCCCACTCTGTTTGTATTGGACACGTAAAAGTGAATGTAAAGAATAGTGTCCGTGACGAAATACGATATTTTTGGTTAAGGTGTTGCATACAATACACCTCAGCCATCCATGTGGTCGGTCGGGCGGGAAAGTGCACCGAATGTTAGATTTCATACAAGCCCAAGTTGTTTGTACTTGTGAAGAAAATACAGTTTTCGTTCGTTAGTTTGATTCACCTCTAAAACGATCCCAAAAACATAAGAATGCCTGCTACCATCACCACGGACAATTGAATGAGGACCGTCGAGTCTGACGTAGGTTACTGTTCCCTGATAAGTAATTCAGTGTAACTGATCTTGAAATGTTTAGAGACGCGAGTGTATGGCGCGTGCTGGAACTGGGCCTGCCCGTTGTTCGGCACCGCGCGCGCAGCGTCACGGTGCCGCTGCTTTTTACTACTTCACCACCCACTACAACCAGACAGCGACAATGCTGCGTTTGAAACGCGATAAGAACTTCAGACGCTGTATACCTAAAAGTACCTATTGTATACGGTAGGTAAATTAGGCAGGTAGGTATCTACTGAGTATTGCACTAAAATTAACAAATTTTCGTCCAAACAGTTTTTCGGATCTAATCTGTACAGTCTGTTGACATAGCTTGTACCTATGCAATAAAGACAGATTGAAAAACATTCAATAAATGATAGAGTATTGTAGACTTGGAATTATAGCTATGTGGTGTTACGATGAAGTTACTGGGCAGGCAGCCCAGAAATAATGGGAATGTCATCATTAGGTAGGTACATCAAAGTGGAACATCTTAATTTCAAGACGACTGGAAATACCCGAAATGGTATCTAGGTTAAGTGTACGATTAAACGCCGACAGACACTACGCCGACAGACTTAACACCGACAAGACTTTACTTCGACGGGACTCTTCGCCGACAGGACACTTCGCCTACAGGGCATATAATATGCCCTGTAGGCGAAGTTGGTCACAGAAAAAAAAAAAAAAAACAAAAAAAAAAAAAAAAAAAAAAAACAAATTATTTGATTATGTAGGTATGTATATGTATATTATGCGGCATAATATACATATACATACCTACATAATCAAATAATTACTTTGGAAATCGATTATGTGAAATAGGTTAGGTTAGAACTGTGACCAACTGCGCGCGAGTCGAGCGAGCGAAGCGAGCGGTGCCGCGGCAGCGGCCGGCGAGCGCTACTTCCAAGTTGCTCACAGAAATGTTTTCACATATACAAAATCACCAGTTAATTAAACACAAGACCACAGACCTGTCGGCGAAGTGTCCTGTCGGCGATGAGTCCCGTCGAAGTAAAGTCTTGTCGGTGTTCAATCTGTCGGCATAGTGTCTATCGGCGTTTAGTCGTACACTCATCTAGGTTATACTTAATTATGGTGTACCAATACCAATCATTTCTGGTTTAATGGTATGTACAAAACGAGCATGAACCCGTATTAAAGTCAAATTCAATTATTTGTCCATTTTTGACAAATAAACGAATTTGACCATTAGCCATTATTATTTTAGACCATTTAATTAATAAATGGTCTTATCACATTCTGCCACGAAGGGCGGGCAAATATCAGGTACACAAATAAAATTATTACAATAGAAAAATAAAAATATTAAGTTAATGTTGATACTATTGAATAAATTATTACGAATATTACTTACAATAGGAAACATAAAGTATTATTCAATGTCAAACTATCAACTATCAAAAAGAGATTTCAAAGTATGACAGATTACAATTAAATTAGGTGGTCAAAGTATTATTCAAAAAGTCGTTTAAATTATAATAACATTTTGTATGTACAGACGCCAGCAGGTCAAGCTACCCGAAACTGTCAAATTTTCCCAATCAACCTTGAACCTTAATGCTTTAGCGATAAAGTTGAAAATCTATTAAAGAAATTTGACAGATTGTAGTAGCTTGATGTGCTGGCGTCTGTACATAGGTTCCTTTTTTTAAATCCATTTAAATATAACCGTCTGACTTGCTTTGGGATTTTGTAAAAAACTTGCGGGACGGCTTGCGACTTGTGGGGGGAAAACTGTCTAGAGGTATAAATAAATAAATAATAGAAAAATCCTATCAATAACTATGATTGTTAAGACAGGTGTAACAGAGCAAGCAGCAATAATAAGTCCTACATTGGTGATCATTAAAATAATAAGTGTGAAACATTCCGCTAGTGTTTTGGTTTTATCGTGTTTACTAACTACCCATCTTAGGTAAATAATGTGTAGGTATGCACACTTACTGTAAGCGGTTAGAAAGAAAAGTGGGGCGCGTCTTTGTGGATGGGTCTATCTGTAATTATAGACCTATTTCAGTGCTACCTACCTTTAGTAAAAAGTTTGAAAAAAATATTTTAGATCAAATGTAAAGATTTTATTAATAAACATAAATTCCTACATTACAAACAATTCGGTTTTAAAAGGGGTCGTTCGACTACTGATGCCGTTGTCGAACTTTTGGGACATGTTTATAATACATGGGAGGGAAAATGCGATGCTTAAGCGGCATTCGATTGCATTCTTCATGAAACATTAATTTGGAAACTGCACCACTACGGAATCCGGAACGCCTTTTTGGATCTTCAAACTTCATACTTAAGTGATAGGATTCAGAGAGTTGATGTTAACGGAAAAAGACCACCCGGATCTGTAGTAACAATGGGTGCCCCCCAGGGCTTAATTCTCGGCCCATTTTTGTTTCTTATTTATATTAATGGCTTGCCTTACCTCATGAAGCATAATCATGATATAGTGTTGTTTGCAGACGACACTTCAGTTAGCATATACTCAAACGTCAGCAGCTGGTTACTGACAATGTAAATAGTGCCCTCGCTAAAGTAGTTACCTGGTTTATTGTTAAACTTAATGTAATAAGTTTACGATACCTCATGTTAGACAAGTAAAAACTAGTGTGCTCATTAAGGGTGTAAGGTTGAATCCCGAAGATAGCACAGTGTTCTTAGGCATAACTTTGGATGCCAAGCTCCAATGAGGCCCCGATGTTGATAAATGTTAGAAAAATTCGTGATTTAACTGGTTTAGAGACGGGCCGTTTAATACATTTTAGTTATTTTCATAGTACGGTATTCTGTTCTGGGGAAATACCGCTGATATTCAGACTATTTTGTTTTACAACAAAGGACAATTCGTCCAATTTATAAATAAAGTCCCAGACACTCCCTCAGAGACAAATTTATAGAGATTGAATGACTGTGCCTTATTAGTATATTTATGAAAATCTTTTGCACGCACATAAAAACATGAATGTGTTTAAAAATACAGCGATATAATATAATATAATAATATAAGGAACAAACACATTTTTTTTGTTCCTCCAACCAGGCTTAAGAAAATAGGTGGCTCGTTTAGATGTCAATGTTTACGTTTTTATAATAAACTTCCTAGCCACAATCAAGAACTAAGCCTTAATAAATTAAAATCTTTTATAAAAAAGGAAACTATCCCAGAAAGCCTTTTATACTGATAAAGACTATATTGAGGACAAAAAGGCTTTGTATTGAACTGCTCCAATAAATTCACACAGTGAATCATGTTTTTTTTGTGCCTACAATTTTTGTTCTATATACCATTTTACATACCAAGACAATAGTTTATTTGTAAAGTATAATATTATTTTAATTATTATTAATGTGACGACTATGTGAGTATTTTTTTTTCTTTCAGATAGTTTTAATGATGGTCTGGCAGTTTGAGTATTTTATGCGGCTTATCCAAATGTCCTTTCATTGGTATTGTTCGTCTAATCGTTGAACTTCTTAAGTTCTGAGTTGTGCTGCACGATAATTGACAAATTCGTGCACTGACCGCACAGGTCCACTCTGATCTGTGTGGTTCTTTCCTCAAAAACTTTTAAAAGTAATTTCTGTTAATTATTGTGAATCTACTAATCTGAAACTTGTAGTTTAGGTATTCAGTTCATATTATGTACATTCATAATGATAGTTCAAATATAGTTTTGCTCTGCTATTGTTTTCAACGTGCCTCTGCGGCTCAAGGTATTCGCTTGGTGAAGTTGTAAGTCCGTGACGCCCCTCGGCACTCGATCGCCGATCGCCTGCGCCTGCGCACTCACATGTGCCAACAGGTTTTATTATCCTTTGTGTTGTGACTTTACGCGTAATTTGATCCCGGAACCCTTGACATACATCACTTGGCTATCATAATTGTCCCACACAAAGATCGGTGGTTAGAGGATGTCCTGATTGTAATTCCACCTGGCATTGATACACAAGAGGATTTGAAACCTAACCCTTATCGAGTACAGTTGTTTTATAGCTTGAGTATAGCTACTTAGCTAGCTAGGGCTAAGGATTGAGCTTAGAAGGTTGCTAACCGCTGGAGCAGTAAAATGTAAGTCTGAAATCAGTAACCAGCTCGTCAAGAAGTCTTAGTATAAGTTTCATGGGGTCCTATTAGGATAGAGCTACGGTACATAATACGAACTAGCAGCATGTCAATACTGCTACACTTACTTATCATGTGGCCCAGTGACACAGCTCGCGCAGATCCCGTAACGATAGCATAACAGACAATAACCCCGTGCTCCCAGTTCCCATGGCTGCGCATGCGCCGGCGACAGATTGAATAATGTCTTATTATGCCTCTGCGATAATACGTCGTTGTCGTGCCTCAGCAGCTCTCCAACATTGCTCTGAAGACAATCCGATATTACATAGCCAATTAACGAGCATCACGAATTGGCAGTTAACATTGATGTGAACCAATTTTTTTTTCTATTGATCTTAGTTCTTTCCACGGATGTATCTAATCTAAATTAATTTCTACTTATACACTGTCTACGAGATGATTACCAAATCATACTGATCTTTCATGGTCCAGACCAAGTTCTAATCAATTATGGTAAAAATCAAAGTTTTGTTCCACTGGCTTTCACCAAATTCATCAGAATTAAAGTTAAAAGATCGGTCGTAATCAAAGAGAGTTAGTTTTTTCTGCATTATCATGTCAATTGTTTGTTCAGATGTGCTGGAAAGGAATGCTACACTTGATTTTAGTAATACGTTATAGTATTATAGAGCGCTCCAAAACAATGCGCACATGTAAATGTGGCAACGGTTGAAGAAAGCGAAATGAGCCCGCGATAGCTGCGCTGATGCTGAAGTTCTTTCCGCTTTCTAAATTCAGCCCCGAGAGGTTCGGCTCACGAACTGTTTACATACATATTTTATTACAAGTAGGTACCTACGTACCAGATGTTGTAAGGGCTTCATTGTAGGCAAAAAGTAACGAAATAGGATTAACGGTATCAGAAGAAGTTTGGAAGAGCTACCAGTGACCGAAAAAAGGGAATCGTTTGTATCTCTATTGGCATGTGATGAGGAAGACTGAAATGTATATGAATGGTAAAAGACTGATGAATATAAATGTTAATAAAGGACAACAGAAACGGTGGGTGGATAGTGCCAGTAGGTATGATGTAAGTACCTAAATGAATAAGCAGTCATTTGATAACGTGATGACTGGCGTTAAGAAGAAGAAGACTAACAGAATGGGATGAGGTTGGTGAATACGAGAAGTACCTACACAAGATGTTCCAGAAATCAATATCAAGCCGGAAACAGGTGACAGTTATCAGATAAATATAAAGAAAACGTATTTGCCATGAACCGTTTTAAATTATAGGTATCAAAAAATTATTTGGAAAAACTGACACAGTTGTGCTTTAATTTTAAACTGTAATTTACGGAAGGGTTATTCATGGTTACATACAGAAAAAATCGAAACCTAGTTATTATTTGTGGTCACAGGACTTGAAATATCATCACATGGTGTCAGTTTTTCCGATTTAGTTTTTGATACTTATCATTTGAAAAGTACAAGCCAATGTTTTTTTTAATATTTTTCTGATGTCTGTCACGGCAGGTCACGACTAATAATATCACCTGTTTACGGCTTGACGTTGATTTCTGGGACACCCTGTATAGTAGTTCCGTAGCAAAATAAAGTCGGTCGATTTACTATCATGAAGAATGATATTTTTCAATTCGTTGTTTGTCATTTTATTGAAAGGCTGCGCATTGTCACGCTTGGACATCAACGTGAAAGTCACCACAAATTACCCATTTGATCTTGTCACTTGTCAGTAATTGTGCATTGTCTCAATCGTCACCAGGTAGAATTATATCAAAATTACTTTGTACATTTCAGATTACTTAGTATTTTGCTTCTTTCTGTGTTTTTTTTTTAACATTACCTACATACTGACTGACGTAAAATTAGTTGAGTGGTAGGGGATCAAAACTGGATTGGAATAAATCGATGGCCAAGAAATTAGCAAACACCTAATCACCTAATCATCAAACTTAATCATTGTAAGTAGGTACGGCACCTAAACCTTTTTCATTTTATTAGCATGAATTAAAACTCTGGACTTCCTTTACCCGCTGTAGCGCTAAGTATAATCTCCATGCCCACAATCTGTCCGGTTATACCCCAAACTCGTTTTCAGCAGTTAATTTATTACATGAGTACATAGACAATTCTTTGTAAGTCATGGCGGCTGGCAGGGCATGGTGGTGATAGTAGATGGAGTAGGCTTTAAACGGATGGCGTTCAAGGACTGGAAGTAGAAGTGTAGGTCGTCCTCGCCAGGCGACGAGATGGGTGGACGACATTGTTGCCAACGGGCACAACACAACCAAAGCGAGCAGCAGCAGTGGGTGAATTTAAGCTATGGATGTTGATGATAAGAGGCTCCCCGCAGCTCCGCAGTTAGTAACGTGTACCTACCTGTTGTTGCAGTAACCGTGGTGCGAGATTGTGGCGCGCGCGCTGCGGGAATGCATCCGAAGCGGTAGCGGCAGCATGCGCGCGCTCAAGCTGTGCCTCACGCTGCTCGTGCTGGCGCCAGACATCAACGCACAAGGTTTGTACATCACCTAACGCCGTATATTTACCTTTTTTATATACTAGAGATACTGCGAGGCGCAACGTTGCGAGACATCTCGCCTTGTATAAAGACCTTTTTCATTCTTTTCGAAGTCTGTATTGCGGAGCATTCTGGTTCCTTGACCCTTATTATAGTTATATAACTGTAACGGCTCTTTATCTATTTAGTTACTTAACCATAATCACCAATGTTTTATAAATTGAAAAACAATATGATAATTACGGTTCACAGCTGCGTGAAATCATTTTCCCGGCCTTCTTGCAGCTTTCAGATTCCTATTCGCAAGAGATTGATGGTTAATTGTTAAGGACGACTAGCCGTAGGTATGCACCTGAATCTAGAGCTAGACTACCTTTCAAATACACGATAACGATAGATACCATGCACAACAGACTCATTCCACATTTACGCTATTATTTTTAACAATTTTTGCACATTTGCAATAATTTTGAAACAATGGATGAATGAATGATAGCCATAACAACAGCATTGGCGCGTGCGACTTAGAGCGAAACCACACGATGCGTTGCCCGTGCGTTGTGACGCCTGAGCGGTGACGCTGCGTCATCCTACGTACAAATCACAGTGACATGCCATACGGTGCATTGCAGCGACGACGTGCAACGATGCAACACACGCTCAACGGACAAGGAGACCATAGAAACGCGGGGAAGGATGTTGCGGTGCGATGACGAGTTACGGCAGTGGCGGCCACGTGGCGGTGAAGTAGCGATGGAGTGGCGGTCGCACATTAAGCAGCTCGACTGCTCCGTTGTACGCTAACTCGGATCGTTTGCGTGCTGTTATTGCATTAGCCGTTACTGTAGCGCCGATTTCATTTCAATGGTTTTGTAATTGGGCGGAAAGTCGGAAAATGACACTTTGGTGCCGCCAAACGCATTAGTTCTACATGATTACTCAAAGCTCGTGACGTGACGTGTGGGTTATTATGATAGGTCAGGGAATGTGATCCTTCTAGTATCAGACTTTTCGGCGGGATTCAGATTTCCATTCTAGGTTCTCCAATATTATGTTGCCACTGTCAACCCAAACCTGGAAAAGGCTAAGATTTAGATGCCTAGCAAGACCGTGTTGTTTTCGGTTTAGAATATAATGGTCGGTGTTATTGTCGTTGTTATTTCACAACATCGCACGGTACGTTAGTACTGCATCCATTCTTTAGCGTACGCTCACCGCGCGCCGCCAAATTATCCTGCCTTAGGAAACTCGAGCCGTTTGATACCTCGCTGAACACTTTCGTAATCACATTCTAGTTTAACTCGTGGATTAAGTATATGATAGCAATGCAGGTTTTTTCAATTACAGTAAAAAAAATGTAATTTTATTCGATTTGGACGTTTCTATTTCTAAGAGGCCGCAAGTACCTACCTACAGGGCGCAAGTGCCTGCGACCTCTTAGAAATGAAAAATTCTTCGGTTAGTTGAGGTTAAGAAATTCTCGTTGATAGTCGCACTTACAACCTTCGTTCCAGTCGTTGCATTTCGCATTTCACCAACCGAACCTCGAAAAAGCTTTTCGATAAAATACGTTTTCTACATAAACCGTAACTGACAATTCCCCAGTCTAGATTTTTATTAGTCTAAGAATTGGTATCCTATATTGAATTCTGGAACAATTCCCACAAATCTAAGTTTTAGTTTAAACGAGTCTGTAGATGCTTATACATTAATTAGGTAAGTGTGTCAAACAAAGGAAATCGCAGTAAAAACGAGGCCCGATCAAACAAGTGAGGGGTAGCTGTTTCATTCGGAGGGGTGGTTCGCTGACCGACCACCCCGCTACCCCCCGCCCCCGCCCCCGCCCCATTACGGCTATGGGGCCATTGTTGACACATTTTCACGTAGTAACTTTTGTAGCAGTGACTTTCTTGTCAGATATTTTTTTGTACTATTACAAGTTTTTCACTCATATTGACTGCGGCTGCAACTGCCAACATAAATACCTACTTCTAGGTGAATCCATCACAATCATATGCCCCGAAATGAACTGTTACCATTTACTTGTATCATATAAGAAGACCTGCATCGAGTCCTCGGCCCTCCCTCCCCATTTCGTATTCTGGTTCTGGTTGCATCAATCGGTTTAGCTATTAGCTAGCACTGTGTTCATGTATTACTACTGATTGTGTTATCAGTGTGCAAGTGAATGGTTTCCTCGGTAGCGTGGTGTAATGTCGCGCGCCACAGGCTTGTGGCGACTAGTGAGCACTGGCTTGTGGCGACTAGTGAGCACTGGCTTGTGGCGACTAGTGAGCACTGGCTTGTGGCGACTAGTGAGCACTGGCGAGGTGGCGACTAGTGAGCACTGGCTTGTGGCGACTAGTGAGCACTGGCTTGTGGCGACTAGTGAGCACTGGCTTGTGGCGACTAGTGAGCACTGGCGAGGTGGCGACTAGTGAGCACTGGCTTGTGGCGACTAGTGAGCACTGGCTTGTGGCGACTAGTGAGCACTGGCTTGTGGCGACTAGTGAGCACTGGCTTGTGGCGACTAGTGAGCACTGGCGAGGTGGCGACTAGTGAGCACTGGCGAGGTGGCGACTAGTGAGCACTGGCTTGTGGCGACTAGTGAGCACTGGCTTGTGGCGACTAGTGAGCACTGGCTTGTGGCGACTAGTGAGCACTGGCTTGTGGCGACTAGTGAGCACTGGCTTGTGGCGACTAGTGAGCACTGGCTTGTGGCGACTAGTGAGCACTGGCTTGTGGCGACTAGTGAGCACTGGCTTGTGGCGACTAGTGAGCACTGGCTTGTGGCGACTAGTGAGCACTGGCTTGTGGCGACTAGTGAGCACTGGCTTGTGGCGACTAGTGAGCACTGGCGAGGTGGCGACTAGTGAGCACTAACGAGGCGGCGACGAGGACGGGTCGCCGACCGCTGGCGAAGTGCGTCCGGTGGACTAATATGTGCTGCTCTGCACTGACTTGCACTAAATCGTTTTATTTAAGGAAGTAGGTATTAGATCTATATTCTTTGGAGAGTTAAAATTATAAAAATCACCACTATCCTCTTATTCCATGTTGTTAGTCGTCGGTGCAGCGCGTCGTTTTCACCCATCACCTCAGTATTTACCCCCTTTCTAGCAATCATCGTGCACACAATCTATACATCGCTTCTTTTGTCTTTCCTTATTTACTTTTCAGATTTCCGCTCATCTTCTCGGTCTCCGGCGCTACTTTGGTCTTTCCTTATTTACTTTTCACATTTCCGCTCATCTTCTCGGTCTCCGGCGCTAGTTTGGTCTTTCCTTATTTACTTTTCACATTTCCGCTCATCTTCTCGGTCTCCGGCGCTAGTTTGGTTTTCCTTATTTACTTTTCACATTTCCGCTCATCTTCTCGGTCTCCGGCGCTAGTTTGGTTTTCCTTATTTACTTTTCACATTTCCGCTCATCTTCTCGGTCTCCGGCGCTAGTTTGGTTTTCCTTATTTACTTTTCACATTTCCGCTCATCTTCTCGGTCTCCGGCGCTAGTTTGGTTTTCCTTATTTACTTTTCACATTTCCGCTCATCTTCTCGGTCTCCGGCGCTAGTTTGGTCTATCCTTATTTACTTTTCACATTTCCGCTCATCTTCTCGGTCTCCGGCGCTAGTTTGGTCTGTCAGGTTTTACCTTATCCTCTATCTCTCTCCATGATAGAAATAATGAAATATCCCTCTCAACATTTTCATCACAGCTTCATGCAATCAATCCAATGCCCTTTGTGGCCCATCAGTCTAAATGTTGGTATTTTGGCAACGGTAATTTATTGCCCTTTTGCCAATTGTGCATGGTGTGTAAAGAAATTAAAGAAAACTACTATACCTGACTTAAATGGTTATATCTAACTTCTCACTGCCCACTAGTAACGCCAAGAGTATAATTGAGCTTGTCGAGGCGAAAAGCGTGAACCTTGAACACGACACACACGACTCGAAACTGATCCAGTTGAGATAGTGTGGAGCAAACAACAGCTGTGATTTATCGAAGCAATTAGCAGCTGTTGTTGCGCCAATCATAAGCACGACAGTTACAGAAACTGCTATAAAATGTAGGTACTGTAAAACCGACAACTCAGTCCCGCTGTGAGCCAACACCGGATAACGAACACTTCGTTTACGTAAATTAAAGGGTTTAAATCTTAATTGTTCCCTCGGTGAAGTATACCAACGCGTCCACTCATTATAGGCCATCATAATGTAGTATTTCTATTGATATAACTCATTAAGACATACGTAGGCAGTCTCGCTTCGGTCCGCTTGCGATTCACGCAAGGGTTTTATTTGTCAGTCTTCAGCCAAGTATCATGAGTACCTAATTAGTTATCTACTTCTGTACAGAACAAAATATTGTTGAAGGCTAGCCTCTACAGTATAATGAACATATAGTAAACGTCTAGCCGTCTCAAGTCCTACATTGCAACAACGCAGCTAGCGGCTAGTAGGCGATCGTCCGATCTGTCTCGGTGGTCCATTGTTCATAGTCCGGGTCGCAACTTCCTCCTGTTTCATACTCCGCGCCAGTGAGGTAACGGTGACAAGACAAGCACCGACCACGGGAAATATCGCAACTCATTTTATGCTCTGAATTCGGTGAAACATTACAAACGCATAATAAATCGTTTGTTCTACGGACATTCAAATTATAGTTTCAGCTGTTGAATTTGTTATCGTTTTGCAAGTCACTACTTACTTTAATTGAAACTGGACACGATACAAAGTGTTCTTGCAATCTTATGTCGTCGCTTCAATATGAAATTGTAATCGATCTAAGTCGTGTGCTCTACTTTCTTGAGCACACAGAAGGGCATGCAAGGTCTATTACTTCCTAGGACTAAATTTAAGTTCACGGAAAGTTCGTACAAACATGGTTGGACGTTAACACTTAAAAATTAAATAACAGTTAAGATTTAAATCGTGTAATATATTCTCAGCCCGCACGCAAAAACTATATGAAATATGGATATTAAGATATAATTTTATTGGAGCAACATGTCGTGGTCTACATAATAATGTTTTTGAAACTTACGTTCATTCGGGTTCTTCGTCAACTCGACACGAGAGACTGATCACACGTGTGTCCAGTTGGTGAAACTTTAAATTAGTACTAATTATTTTTTCGTCATTTCGACATGTCAAGGTTTCTATGTATGTCCACATAGTGAAATTTAAAATAAATTACTTTTATGTTTTCGTCAACTGAACACACCTAGGTTTTTTCCAAAAAAAGGTACAGTCAGGGTAAAAAGGCGAACGGCAGAATTCGTACAACATACTTTTTTAGTTGTTCTGAGATAGAATTTGTACCACTTATTAAGGCTACTAAACCATTCATTCTTATGTAACGTTAGTATTTTTAGAAGCCCGGATTAATTAATTATATCAATTTAAATATTTAAGTAATTAAACGTAATATAATCTTAAACTAAACGCAACTAAACGTAGTTATGTTTTTAGAAGTTGCCATTTGTCAAATATCACGAGGCTCAAAATGATAAATAATTATTTAAAAATAGAAATGACAGTAAATATAACTAATCAATTACAAATTATACCATTGAATGAATAATTATTGCATACAATCTTAATAATTAACTATTTAATGATAGGAATTATTTTCGCCATCTACGTTTTTTTTTTTTGTATTGGCAATTATTTTATTGACAGGCTAGGAAAATGTTTCCGAATTTCTGTTCAGTTATTTGCTTGTTTTGGATTGTGGTGTTAAGACTACAAAAACCAAGTTGTTTTATTTACCCACACTCAAAAAGGTCTCTCCTAAAGCACCCTAGAACATATCCTTATTCACCAAATCAATGTTAATGTGCCTACACGTAATAATATTTATTGGGACATAACCTCAAAAATAAAACTGGTTATAACTTTTAGGTCCTAACATCTAAAAATCTAAGAATTTTAAAAGGGTTTGCCTATCGTATTGTCTACCAATTAAAACATAAAATATCGCAAAACACGATATTTTATTAGGGTACGAAACTCCCATACAACCCTGCCGTTCGCCTTTAAATAAAAGAAATGTGTAACAATCAAATATTTATTAGAGGATTTGTTAATATAAAGGCAAGCATACTTAGCTAGATCTAAACATTCTAAATATACCTAATAATTTAAAATCATCACAGAAATATCAAATAACTTAACTTAGAAAAATATATTTTTTTCTTTTTAAAGCTTGAACTCAATGACTTTTTTAATATTGAACGATACACTCCACTCCTATACAAACTTAAATGTACCTACTAGTTGCAGTTTGCAGTAAAGTTTATATGAGAGCGGAGTCGAAACATTCAATCTTGAGTAGGTATAGGTGGCACAAAATAAAATATCAAACAAAATAGTCATCAATAGTGCATACTTATGAGATAACAATAATAGATAATTTTACAAACAATAATAATCATTCCACACAACTCTGTAACAATAATATATGGCATTTAGAAAAAAGAGTATTACAGTAATAATAATTAAACTAATAGTATCACAATCATTTTACTAAGACTAGACTAAGATAATATAGAGATCAATACAATCAACAATAAAATATAGAATATAATTTTTCCTAACAATATAAAGATATTTTTATTTACTTCAATTTTTCGATACAGTGACCGATGCTAATTTCTCTTGATTCAAACTCTCTAACAGTGTCTGCGATCATAGTGTTCATTCTGATAGTTTCCATTTTTTTTCTTGATATAGGTCCGTCCATCATTACCTGGCGCCAAAAATCATTCATGTCTCTTTTGATCGCGACCAGGAACTGTACTATATTTGGTTTCCGTTTTAATTTTTTGGCTATTCTGGCATTCCATGCCTCTACAGAATTATTAGTGCGATGATGTTCTTTATAACAGTTGTATGTGTTTGCATAATCAGAATTATCATCCAGCCACGTTTTGATAAAATAGTCGTTAAATGTTGTTGCATCTTCAGTGTTTAAGCATTCCGCCATGATATATAACCAGGCATCTGGTTGTGCGTCAATCGGTAAAAGTGGCAATGTACAACATCTCTTCACGTGATCTTTTCCCAATTTAGACTTTGTTAGTCGCAACATTTCTGCTTTTCTCCACAGACATCTCTTGAAATGAGTATAGCATCCCACAATTTTTATATTCGGAAATTCATATTGCAAAGCTTGAATAAGAGGCTTTTCAAAATCACATGTGATGGTTTCTGGGTTCCACTCCGGTATTTGGCTTTTAATTAAACAAAATAATGTTTTGTAACTTTCAACTGTTCTATTGGGCAGCAAAGCATAAATAGTGGGAATAATATTTGTATGATATTCCGTACTTCCAATATCGACATGAATTGTGAATAGCTGATGGAACTTTCTAACGCATGTTTTAAACGTTCCATCACAGAAGAATCTTTTAGAGTTTGCAACAATCTCTCTCATGTTGTGGTGGGCAAAAACGAGAATACGTTGATCTCCGATGCGATCCGCAAGCAAGATATCTTGAAACTGCTCAGGTACAATTGTTTCGGCTATATTATTGAATGAAATGCGTTGAACGCCCAATGATTTGTTCCTTTTTCTATATAGTTTATTTTTCACACTTTGGAAACGTGGGATATTTGCAACTAAATGTAGTCCTTTTTCTTCCATTCGCTCAATAGTGTCAAAGTATAGACTTGGAACAGAAGCAGCTAGATTATGCTTTACTTGATCCTCACAATCATTTAAATTCATTAGAATCTCGTTATTCGTTATATCACCCTCATGATTATGATCAGTTGTTTTTAATATAGTGGTGTTATTGAAATTTAATTTGATCATAGCTCGACAAGTTGACTTTTTCGAACAACGCCACATTGAAGATTTATCTTTATTTTTTCTTAGGTGTACATATTTGTATCCATCTTTTAATAAAATTGGTTGATTTCTTTGGGAAGTTATGAATGAAAATGTATTTCTGTTTGCCAATGATGGGCCTGCGACTTCTTCTATAGACATATTTGTCTTTACATGAAACAATAAACAAGTTTTTTTTATAAGGAATTAAATACCGCGGCATAGCTAAATTAAAATAATTAAAAAAAATACGTTGTTAAATCTAAAACTTACTGAATACTTACCTATATTAAAATCCACGTCACTTTTAAATGGCACAAATACTGCACTTAATGCACACACCAAACGAAGTAAACTGATAACGAATTATGACCAAAGGGTTACCGGGTTGGGATTTATTACCTGCTTCAACCAATTAGAGCAGACTACGTCATTTTAAGTCGCCGGCCGCCGGGAATACAAAAGAGTGTAATAAAACTGGTTCCATGTTGAAGATTATAGACAAGCATAGTAACATGGTAATAGTGACTTTCGAACACTATCGGTGTTAAAAATACAATCTTTATAAATTCATAAATGGTGAATAATTACAAAATTACCCGTGCCTAGCAGTAGGACATTTAGAGGACAATGATAATTCTGATTCAAAAAAATTATCTGCGTGACTGTACTTTGTTATGAATTCGGGTAAAATGTGAACGTGTGTCCAGTTGACGAAAACATAAAAGTAATTTATTTTAAATTTCACTATGTGGACATACATAGAAACTTTGGCATGTCGAAATGACGAAAAAATAATTAGTACTAATTTAAAGTTTCACCAACTGGACACACGTGTGATCAGTCTCTCGTGTCGAGTTGACGAAGAACCCGTTCATTCTTGTGTAGCGTGATGCAGGCGTGAGACGTGCAGCTAATTGTAAACTTATTTCATGAAGTTCTCCTCTGGCTCATTTTTAAAACCGCCGCTGGTAAAAACTAGCAACGTACTTTATTTGCTCAAAGCATAACCATTCTTCATGTCGACACCGCTACAGTGGGAACTCTATTTACATTGTAAAAGGATTTTTGCAGAAGGAGTTATATTGAGTGTAAGTTGTCAGCAGCGCCTGCACATATAAATACAAATGATATGTGCTGTCAGGTGCTCTGGATGAATAATGGGATAAACTCGCTCGTTAACACTAACTAACTTGATAAAGTAAGTAGGCTGCACTTTCAGTAACACTAACAGAGTGGTTAACTTGTTATTTCAATAACAAATGCATGTAGGATGTGCAGTACATTCTACATGCACATGCTAGGTAACATATCTACACACATATGAACTTGAAAAACATATTGGTGAATCAAGATAATAACTCAAAGCTGTCGGAAATTCATTGTTCTCCAAATCGTCGTTAATAATCAGCGGCTAACAAAACGGACACTTCCTTTTGTTTCGAAAGCACTCATGAAGCTGTTCGAGGCTACAGGAATACAGTACTTACTACCAATTTGCAGGAAAAGCCTTCAAATTTATGTAATGATGTAAAGTTGTAAACGTGCCTATAGTTTTCGTATTACTTTTACGATTTTTCTAACCTTAATTAAACAGAGCTTGAAGTTTTCATTCTTTCTCTTACCCAACATTGAAAGTCGAAACTCAAATCGATTTTGCCCGTGGGCACAATGAATGTCGAATCAAAATTAATTTATCAATCTGTTCTAAATTTAATTTGAATTGTTATTACCGTTACATAATAAACGCGGCGCGCCGCCGCGCGCCGCCGCGCCGCCGCGCTGCCGGCCGGTGCAACTCTCTGGCTCTGCGCGAAGAAGATCCACATTCATGGTGTAAATACTATGTATATGTGACGGCAATTTGCAGTTAAGAGCGTTTATACCTTATGAGTGGCAACGTCGCAATTTAGTGTCATATTTCGTGGTTTTCAATTTTTATCATTTAATCGGAGCTATATTTTAAAAATCTGTTTAATTAACTTTTTAGAATTATGTGAAAACTGTGTAAAAGGTAAGAAATCGTTGCGTTTACAGTTCTATTTATATGCAAATAATACATTGGAAACATGCAGGGTGTTATTTTCATTGTAAAATAACTGTAAGCATTACGGTTACTTACTTTTTAAACACTTTCACGTAATTCTAAAAAGTTAATTAAGTAAACAGATTTTTAAAATTTAGCTCCGATTAAATGATAAAAATTGAAAAAACCACGAAATATGACACTAAATTGCGACGTTGCCACTCATACGGTATAAACGCTCTTAATTGACGTTTCTTTACTCAAATATAGAGCGGATAATCTTTTGTAATAGGGTCTGTTGTGGGCAGTTAACTATCGCGGTTATGAGTTCTCACAGATTACAAATAGACAGCGGGGAAAATTGATTGTAGCACGTTAAATTAAAGTAAATCACGACACGGCTTGCCGTGACAACGATGCAATTCTAAAAATTTCAATCAGTCGAAAACACAAACCACTCCAAAGTTGCATTATAAACTACACAGAAATAAGACTGGCTATAGATCCTTAAAAAATTAGTCTTCCTGATTGAAGTCACTTTGAGGAAAGAGAGATCTAAAATAATTTTACTTCACACTTAGGTACTTACTGTATGCAGTAAGTGCCTAAGTGTGAAGTAAAAATATATTTTTCTGGTCATACTACAGAAAGAGAAAAATTGTTTATTGAAAAATGCTCTCATTTTAAACGAACCTCTTATAGTAATTTCTGTAACTGGATACTGTAATAGGTGGTCAGTTCGGTGGCATGTCAAAATTCACTTGTGGACTGTGGTCGCGTAGCACCGCGGGCGTGGGGTCGCGCCGGTCGCGCCGGTCGCGCGCCGCCATGCATGCTTCCGCCGTGCACCGTCACTTGCCACGCACACGTCTACCAAGATATAAGGACATGTTTTCAACACTCCTCGGTCCTCCTGCATAATATACTTTGACAAATACGAAATAAAGAAGACATCAATAACGAGTTAATGAAATACTTTCTGTTGCCAATCAGAAGAAAAGGTCAAATAATTCTTAGTTGCAGATTTCGAAAGCCAATTTAATAAAATAAAAATGTGTAAAAATATTCACTCACGTAAGTCTCTTACGCTACCCAACAATAAAGGAAACAACATACGAGTTGTCAATGAAAACGGTGCAGGTACTCGTATGTTTGAGATGAAAGTAAAGATAAATCGTTTAAGTGTCCATTATCTGGTAATAAGGCGCGTAATGCAGCAATGACGGAGATGACGAATCAGATCGGAAACTATCGTCAGCTCGTAATTGGACAGATAGTCATCTCGATGAGTTCGCGTCCGCCTTTCCCCGGCCGCACGTAACCGTCGTTTATAGAATAAATTGTCCTTGAAATTATTGGAAACTAACTGCAAGTAGGAACTTTCGCTCTCTGGTGTCAGAGAAGCAGCAGGTCTTTAAAATTGCTTATTTAATGTCTCAATGTATTCATCCGCTCGAAAAATCATTGAGTGCATGCAAAGAATGTAAACCGTTTGAAAACTTTTACTTTGACAGAAGAGTTATAGTTTACAAGCTACCATCGGATTCACGGCTTGTAAACTATAACTCTGACAGAAAAGTTATAGTTTACAAGCTACCATCGGGCTCACGGCTTATAAACTATAACTCTGACAGAAGAGTTATAGTTTACAAGCTACCATTGGGTTCACGGCTTGTAAACTATAACTTTGACAGAAGAGTTATAGTTTACAAGCTACCATTGGGTTCACGGCTTGTAAACTATAACTTTGACAGAAGAGTTATAGTTTACAGGTAGGGATTCTATCGGCAATAATGTCGATCAGCCAAACAAAGTTTCACACCGTTTTGGGGGGTGAATTTTTAAAATAAAATGCATGCCTCTAGACCCAACGGCTTAGACTGTGCCTTGCGTTGTCTGTAGATCTACTTGAAACTTCTTTAACTAAACTGTTCTATTACCGCTGAAGTAGGTATGTTTCTCAGCTCGAAAACAATCAAATGAATTGTGTGGAGTGCAAGCATGTTAGCGTGCCCAATTGCCGCGCTAATGGTCGGCTCACTTGCAATTACCGCAAGTGCAATATTAATATTTGAAACCCGAAGCCATCATATTTGTAAGGGGATGCCACAGTAAACTAAAACTTGCATGTGGAGTGGTAATTATATGAAAAAAAGCACACTTTCTTTATAAATTACATTATTGTTTCTAAGGACTTAGGTACTACGTATGAACCCCAGCGTAATAAAAAAATTATAGGTAACATTCGAAAGTCAAATGTATACATACTACCGGTAAGTCATTAATGATCTGTGTCAGTAATAGGTAACATCTTCCAGTATCCCATCCACAGAACATTATAGCTAATGCGTGATGTGATCAAAATTTGATGATGGTCTAGCAAAATGCTCCTGAAAACATTACAATGGTGCCGATTCTCTTGTCACAAATGCTTCTAAACTAGACTAAAAATCACCAAAATTTAGTTTATTCCTGTCAAACGACGATTTCCCATTCTGAAATTGACTATAGTGAGACAACTTAACTATATTTTAGTTTGACAGCACTAAGATGGCACCTATACTATATTGTAGTCTGTGGATGGCACTGAGTTATTAATCTATTGAAAATGGCAATTTTGCTATTTGGAATTTGACGGTTTTCACCTAAAATTTTGGTTGTCTAACTAAATCCTACTATTTTTAATCGCGATTAAAAAGGCGTGGAATTAAATTAGTTGTAAAATTCACAGCAACACCTCGACTTCGGGTGCAAAAACAGTACTGTATCTTGTTTTCTTTTCTTTTGCTTATATCTCGAAGATGGTGTGTCCTATCGCAAAAATAATGAACATTTCGACCCTCCCTTATAAACATCTTGAACCCCTAAAACTCAACATGTAGGAAATAGTTTTTCATATATTCCATACAAAAAGTGAAAAATTCCATATAAAACACGTCGAGGCGGTCACCTCCGCGCCTCCGGCTCTAATAAAATCACGTGGTAGGGCAAACAAATGCCACATGGAGTCGCGATCGCAAAATTCGATTTTAGTCGTTATATTTTTTTTTTTTATTTAGAGATTTTTTTGCAGAAATTAAGATTGTCATAGCCAAAAGTAAGGAATTTTAGTGATAGTTTAGTTCGGTGTACAAGAGAATCGACACCATTGTCAGATAATAGCAACCATTTGATATTGTATTGGTCCAAGCAAGCACGGAGCACATGTGTCTGCATAGGTACAGCTTGTTGGTCTATCCAGTAGCCCGCTTCAATGAAACCGAAAGTGTCGGTGATGAAGGGAAGGCCGCGGGTCAGTCCGGCGTCGTCGTACGGGACCGGGTGGTGTCCGACTCACCTTCGGTGACTATGAACCCGAGCCATGGCCGCCATGTTGCTCGAACCCACCGGAAGTCGCGAGGGGGATTTATTACGCGAGCACCTTCCGGTGCCCCACTTGTCTCTACCTCTGCGCACCTGCCATGAAAAGGTTTCATTAACTTTACTAACTTTATCATCACAGATTGTTTTGTTTCACTTTTTGGTTTGCACGGTGACAGCGTAGGAATTCACGGTAACTGGCCGCTAGAGAGTAATGATGTTCACAATATTTCGGTACAATTTGTGTAAAAGGTCAACTTGTAGCGTCTGAGAAAGGTCAACAAACTTTTTCAAAAGCTTAAATATTGGTTGCTGTTTATTAAAAAGTAGTTTTTTTTTTTTTACTTTACTAGGACATAAAACAGTTAGGGCTGATTTTTCAATAGTCAGATAATTTTATCTGAGGAAAGAATTATGGTGGTTTGACAGCATTTGTATAGAAAATAAGTCAAACTGTAAAATTTATTCTTCAGATAAAAGTTATCTGACTATTGAAAAATCAGCCCTTAGGTACACTTTAAAATTTAAGGGTGACAGAATAAATTTGAAACTGGGTAAACGTATAACCCATACCAATGTCCGCGAAATAATGGTTTTCGTTAATTATACAGAAAAGTAAGTAGTACTCGTACGTATTTTTAGAATTGTAGGTATTAAATGGCTATTTTAAAGATTCAACAGCCATATTTTTGAACTTAAAATGTGTAAGCGCGAAAATGTCTAATTCAATGAAGTGTGTGACTGTGTACTAAACGTACCTACAATGCGTCGGAGAGGCGCCCGTGCACCAGCATGAGTTCTGCACCTTGCGGTGTGGAACAGCCGGGCACACGCACCTCTCGACGCACCACAGTTCTGGGTACAATGTAACATAGGTTGTTGGTTATATATATCTGGACAATCGAACCTGTTATTACACAGACCATGACGCATCATTGCCATCATTAAGCTGCGTCTTAACTCCAAGCTGTGAACTTGATACCTTTTTCAAAAATGAGTGTGTGGTAATTTGGACTTAGTGCATCTGTAGTGCATAACACGTAAATATTTCTTTTAACCATTTCAATTATTTTTTTATACTTAGGTACACATATAAAATCGGACTCCAAATCGGTATTGCGAATTCCAATTATTGAGAACGCACCAAAGCTTTATATCTATAGAATTAGAAAAGTAGACGGTCCTTTAAAGTCGTTTGAAGAACGCATGACGTAACTAAACATACGATACGCCTTATTAACGATGTTATCAATATGAAGATTGAAGTGCAATTTCGAGTCCATTGCAACATCGAGATCACGAATATGGTCAACTCTTTGCAGACAGATTTGTAGATGGTAATCAAAAATTATAATATTTTTTTTTTTGTGAAAGTGAGTGCATTGCATTTCAATTGCCGGCAAAGGCATTGCCGGTTTTTTGAAGTTTGTAAGTTATATCTTTGAAACAAGATGTTGCTCGTTTCAATATAGTATTATACTACTTACCACCGTGCTAAAGTAAAATAGGGTATAAGCTGTACGGGAAACATTCAATTAAACAAGTACCTTCTTACACAATACAATATCTATTGTAATTTATTATACACCGAAAATTAAGGTATAACAACATCAATTGTGGCGAGCCACTAATCAAACCCTTCCCACACACTTAGGTGTTCACTCCGACAAAACTAGGTATCTGTTCCTAGTTGTGTCGGGGTACACACCTGCAATGAGACTAAAACTAAAACTCAGAGTCGTTTTAATGAGTACGTGAGATGAACTGCTTTATATCTTCTAGCTCAATCGAATAAGTATCGACCTATTATGGTTGCGCTCATATAGGGAAAATATCGCTTATGTAAAGCTACCCGAGACACAATATTTTATAACAACAGCTGGTCTTGCTACCTAGTTCTTACAAAAGGCCTAACTCTGTCATAGGTTAAATTATAACAATTTAGTTTAAACTCAGTATTCTCTCAGTATATTTATTCTTCAATTCAATTGACGGAATCAAGATCCTTGGCATCGAACACAGGATAATAGGTACCTATGTTCACATGATTGACGTGGCCTACGGGTAGACGGTGACGCTATGTTACCTGGAGTGGCGAACTTTCCTCATTTACCGTTATCCGGTTCAGTAAGGCCTTGTTCAATAACAGAGGGGCAATTCCCGTATTTTTAAGACCGTTCGCATTCTAATCTCAGTCTCAATCTGTCAAAATTACAATCAATTTACATACATTTTTGACTGGTTTTTGACATTGATTGTCGCTGAGATGAGATTGCGACTTGAATTTGAACGTTTTTTAAGTACGAGAATTGGCCTACAGATGGCCACACCATAAAGGGGTAACCTCTAAATTGGCCGCACCCGGGTCAATTTCAAATCATCTGACCACGGGGCTACACCAAGGCATCTCGTCTATCCTCGCATTAGGGATCTTAATGATGAGGAAAGAAGAAAGAGGGCTAGCATAATCAGCCAGACCTGAAACAACATCCTCTTGTCAAAACTCACAACTGAGAACTAGGTTATAAAAACGAGAGCTATGCTCATGTATCAACGATATGATTCACAATTTTTGCAGCTCTGTGCTCAGCCTTTATGACCGGCATGCCCCTATCCGTCGAGTCAAAGTCAAATATGTTCCGGCTCCTTGGCTTACTCCTGCCATTAAGGATGCGATGGCAAGTAGGGACAGAGCCAAAAGGAGGTTAACGCTGTTCTTCCGAGCGCAACTTGAATACGTATACAGTGCTGCGTAATCGCTGCAGGCGTATGTGTAGAGATGCAAAGAGACGGTACTTCCATAATTCTCTCGACAACCGCAACTCCTCTGAAGTCTGGAAGTTTCTTAAGGCATTGGCAAGTCTCCAGTCGTTTCCAGTAATGACACTGACGTGTGTGCTCTTAACAAACATTTCTCACATCCCCCTGTTACTTTGGATCCGCACGTCAAATCAACTACGTTAAATAATCTTTCTTGTTTGCCAGTGCCGCAGTGTTCTTCTTTTGAGTTAAGGCCAGTGAGTGAAATTGAGGTCAAAAAGTCCATTTGTGCTATTTCCTCTACTGCAGTTGGTAACGATAATCTTTGCTCAAGAATGATTTCTCCTATCCTCTCCACACTACTTCCCGTCTTGACCCACATTTTTAAATTCTCCTTGTTTTCTTGTACTGTCCCTGAGGCCTGGAAACAAGCTCATATCATCCCCTTACCCAAAATTCCTAAGCCGGTCTCACCCACCGATTTCCGCCCCATTTCTATTCTCCCATATCTCTCTAAAGTTCTTGAACATATCGTTCATCTACAACTTTCTGCCTTTCTATCTACAAATGACCTACCGAGTCCTCTTCAATCTGGTTTTCGACCTGGTCATAGCACAATAACGGCTCTTTTGAAAGTTACTGATGACATCCGGTGGGCTATGGATCACAAATCTCTTACTTTATTTGTACTTCTCGACTTTAGCAGTGCCTTTAACTCTGTTGATTTGGACATCCTTCTAAGGATCCTTAAATCTTTAAATTTCTCCTCTTCCACCATTAGTTGGTTTGACTCCTATCTTAAGGGCCGCTCGCAGCGGGTTCGTCTCGGTGAGGCATCTTCTGATTGGTGCTCTCTTTCCGCAGGTGTGCCTCAGGGCGGCGTTCTCTCTCCTCTTCTCTTTTCTATTTTCATTAACTCTATCACCAGTGTCATCTCTTCCTGCTTCCATCTCTATGCCGACGATCTGCAGCTCTACAATCATTTTTTTAAGGGAAGATGCAGAAGCAGCCGTGTCTGCCATGAACAGCGACCTTGATTTGATTAGCGAGTGGTCGCAGTCTTTTGGACTGCAAATCAACCCTAAGAAATCCCAGGCCTTGATTATCGGCGGCAGGTATATGCGGAATAGGCTCGATGTTGCGTCGCTGTCTCCACTCTGTCTGAATGGTGTTCAGATTGAATACGCACATACGGTCAAAAATCTGGGGGAGACTATGGATTCCTATTTATCATGGATTGCCCATGTTGCTCAAGTCAGTCGCAAAGTGCATTACACGTTCCATTCGTTGAAATGTCTCCAGAGCGTCTTGCCCTTGAACGCCAAAATCTCTCTTGCTCAAACTTTCATTCAGTCCATCATAGATTATGCCGATGACTGTTATTTGGATGCCACCTAGGAGCTTTTAAATAAACTTGAGCGTTTGCAGAATATTATGTATTCGTTTTGTTTTCAACCTTAAAAAGTATGATCACGTTTCCAACTTTCGCAAGATACTCAAGTGGCTCCCCATTCGACTTCGCAGGAACTCTCGGATATTGTGTCTGCTATTCAACCTCCTTCACAACCCTAAAACGCCATCCTATCTGCGGGAGCGTTTTTCCTACGCCCGACCTTCAGATGCGCCTTGCAGGTCGCATCTTAGAAAGCTCCTTAAGTCCCCTCCCCACTCCACCGACTTTTACTCCTACTCCTTCACTGTGCTCGCGGTGCGGTTGTGGAATTCAGTTCCGCCTGACATTAGGGACTGCCAAACTGTTGCAGTTTTTAAAAGAAGAGTGAAAGAACACTATCATTCCACTTCGTCATAGTTGCGTATACATACATTAATATTCTAGTGTTATTTATTTTAGAAGTATGTATGTATGTATATTGTCATATTATTTGTTTTATTTTATTAAGTGAATTGTTTTTGATTTTATGTAAGTATGTATTTTATTTTCTCTTTTACTCTTACACACGCTGTCTACATCTCTAAATCTACTATCCTATCGCAGGTATGCTGGAAGAGATTTCATTAGAAATAAGCATCACCTTTGTACCTATTTTTCTGTTATTTTCTTCTTGTCTGTTTATATAAGTGTGTACATAAATGGTTAAATAAATAAATAAGGATCAGGTTTGATTTGACTTATATAAAACCCATCGGGTTATTTGGACTCAGTCCGGTCATCCCAGAACTGGTCCCTCTGCCAAAGCGTGTTCCTCGTAGTCCACCATGAGGGGAAAAAACCTTCACCATTTTGACAAGACGATATTCCTTTTGGCAAAACCACAGACTAAATAGAATCCTCATCTATTAGTCATTTTGAATTTAATAGACATTGTATAACAGTAGAATGTGGGAAATTATGTCCTTATGTTTATTTAATTCAAATAATTAATAAACATGTATGACACAATTTAAAAAAAACCATCATCCTACGAGCTTGAGCAGACCCACGAAAGGTGTCGCTACTAGTTGCTTTATGTATTGATTTTTGCACGTCATAGTAAACTAAGCTGGAGTTTGTTGTATAGAAAGTATCGAGAAAGTCTATCCAGGTTCTCCTGCAAAAGAAGGCAGTCTTGTGTGCTTTTGCACGACTTGTAAATTTTGATGTCATCGGAAATTAATTTACAACACAATTAAAAATACATTAGAAATCGGGATTGAGTGAAGTATTTCTTAATGTCATTGATAAACAAAATAAAGAGTAGGGGCCCCTTAATCGAGCCCTGGGGCACCTCAGAGGTGACGATGATAGAACTTGATTGGAACCCATTAATGACTAGTGAACAATGACACTCCTGCAAACATTTAAGGATCATTTGAAACCTGGTGTGTGGTGCAGGGCCGCTATCGTGGCGCGTGGGCGAGGACGAGCCTGCGCCGGCGCCGGCCGCCACCGTGGCCGCCATAGCGCTGTCGATCAAGTCCCGCGGTGAGTGAGCACAGGCGACAGGCAGCCCAACAGTGCGCACTCCACCACTTGTAGTTGTTCTGTAGTCACTAGTGTTTGTGCAATGTGCATGTCTTGTAGTTTTGTTGAAACAAGGAATTTTCAGAGCACCCAAGCTGTTGGCGGTATTGATTATATATTTGCACTGGTTCATTATCATCATCATTCAGCCGAAAGACGTCCAGTGCTGGACATGTATTATCTCCCCGAAGCATCGTGAGAACGACCGGTCCTGTGCTTCCCGCATCCAGAGGAATCCCAAAACATCCCTAACACACGTCATCGTTCCACCTGGTGCGACCTTGCACTGGCTCATGTATTTTTATTTTTCAGCCGATTTAGCATTGAAGCTTTTAGATTTAGGAAAAAAGGAGTTCTAGACGAATCATAAAAGCTTCACTTTATAACAGGTATTTCGATTAGCCGACGCCTCAACGCTCAGTGCTCACTGAGCTTACAACTCCAAAGAACTTAGCGAGCTTTGGCTAATTAAGCTCAAGGAATTCGCAATAAGAAGACACTCGTGAGAAAAGTACCTAGGTGTTACAAGCATGTCCAAGAACAGCCTGACTTGGAGCCTGTTGGAGCTGATGCAGAGAAATAATGTCACGATAGCAATTTAATTGAATGTGCAACATGTAGGTACAAAACAACCCCCACAGGGCGTCGACCCTTGCGGCTTAGAATTGCGTGACTGTAGACTGTAGTTAGTACTTAGAAGAATAACATAAAAATAGGTTTCCTTGACCGTATAATTATGTTACCTATTAGGTTTTCTTTGCGCACCATTATTTCGCTACAGCTATTATTGTTTAAGGCAAAGATTGAATTACTTTTTAGTTGGATACCGTTGCGGACGTAGTTTGCACTATCTTACCAGAACGTGACATTTGTAAGTCTACAAGAAAACCATGGAGCAGAGTGCATCACCCTTTTATTTGCTAACGTAATGTAAAATTTTACTAACAATTTAAAATCGCTTGTTAGTCCGCCGTATGGTCTCAAGCGAGTCTCGAGTCACTTTCACTGGGCGGTCATTATTTGCGATGAAACTGCGAACACCTCCACTTAAAGCATTTTATTGTTACTTATAATATAATATAATATAACAGGTCGGTGTTCCGAGATGTGGTAAGATGTGGCTTATGGTCACTTTGGGTGCGTTCGTGATAGGTCGCGCAGGAAATAGCTGTGATGATGATAATGGCTGGTGAAAGTGGCCAGCTATCGTTATTGTAACGAGATTATAGTTCTACAAACAAAAAAGAAAAGTACTTCTGTAGGAAGGAAACAATAACTTAGATACAATGAGAATTTCGTAATAGAGTCAAACCTCTGCATAGCCTGACAAAACCTTAGCTGCACTGTAAAACAGGACAGCTGATTTAACGTGATACGTTGCATATAATACAGTGAGTGACGTCTAGTCTAGTGAGTACACATACGATCGTGATTCGGGACCCGCACACCCGCAGTCGCCCGCGCATCGCCTTGGTCTGCACAATGAGTCACATTGGAGCTCATACACCACGCGTCATGCTCCGCCACGCGGCGCCTCTATAAACCCTATTTTTTGTGCTATTCGCGCTTTTTTCGTCTACACCTGCCTAATGAACTTGTTGAATGCTGTACTTACATGTCACATATAAGAGGAAGTTACGAAACTATCCTGAAATATCCTTTGCAAGCATTTGAAAGTGATTATGAACGTAAGTATATCAATCATATGCTTCGCTGCACACTAAATTCAACAAGTGTTTCTGTTGACCAATACTTACTGCAGGCTCATGAGGTTCATGTAATTGATGAGTGGTTTTCATTCGTATTCATAGCAGGACCTGCTAGGGGACACGTTCAAAGGACAATTTCCAAAAAGAAACACTAGCGCTTCGACGCAAATCTACAAAAAGCCTAAACGAAGACTTTAGAATATTGAAACATGAAATTCCCGAAGTCCGTTTCCAAAGAAAAAAGTCATTTGCATTTTAATCTTTCTTTCTATATCCATTTACTAAACTCAGTAATCTATAAAAGTGGGTAACCGTTCCATTACAAGGAAACGACCTCCCACCCTCGGCTCCCGACCGCTGTCCTGAATAGATAAGTGGACGTGGTAATGCCGCGACCTGAAAAGCCTGAAAACCTTATAATAGCGATGTATCTTACAACAATACTCGATGGACAAAGACCTTACTGTACGACCCAAACATTGGGTCATTGTCAAATATGAATAAATGGATTTTCCATTGATTGATATTTAATATTTCAGGAAACAAAAGTCACTGTCAGTTTATTGAGACCTTACATTATTTGTGGTAGTTGGTTCATTGTAGAAGGGTTTGGATATGATCATGTGTTGAGCATAGTTTAATGAATCTGTCGTTCCTCGATTTGTCGTTTTGGTATTATCCAGACGAGTTCCGATAATTTAGTATCACTAACGAACATGATTTACTTTCTGTTTATGCAGCGCACACAGAGAGGCTCGGAGGTAAACCAACACGTACAGTACCCGAGCGTAAATGACACATCGACCTTCAAAAAGAGATTATCACACAAGTATGAGTAAAAGAGACGACGTTCTACAAATCCGAACTTTTTCTTATTTATAGAGCATGTTTCTATTAACGAGTCGAGTCTTAGCTCGATGTGGCATATTTACGGCGTGGTACTGTTCATTTACTTCCACTCAGGTCTTATGATGAGATGTTCTTATGACAGACGATCGCTTGTGTTGCAGCCATCCAGGACAGTCGCTGCTACCTGATGAACGGTGGCGCTGTCGAGAGCTTCTTCATCAGCGAGGATACGCCCGTCGGAAGTGTTATTGGTAAGTTCATTTTCTTTGTAATGAACTTGTGTCTATACATAGAATAGATAGCTTTAAAGAGGATGCAAAATCAAAATATATTTTATGTAACAAGGTAATTATATTTTTTTCTTTAATAGACTTTGCCCCACACTAGGAATTTCTCCTGTATTGTGGGTGCCTTTACAAACATTTAAACATACACAAACAGCCAGACCCGGAACAACTACTTGTAGGTCATACAAATATTTGTTCCGTGCGGGAATCGAACCCGCGACATGCAGCGCAGCAGTCAATCGCTTAACCACTGCGCCAACCGTGCCGACCAATATAATAAATTGCTAAACAATTTAACAAACAAACTATCGTATTGCAGCAAAAGCCTCGTTAAGTTGATTAATATTATTACGATTAGCATCAGACAGCCCAGTTATCTGCTCTAGAATTTGTTGTTACGTTACAGGTACTTTAAGCGTAAATGGAGACCCTTCAGAGGAGATCGGTGACATCACCTTGCGGCTGCAGGAGAAGGGTGCCGCCGTGGGCATCGCGCCCGGCACTAAGAACTTAACCCTGCTGCGTGCGCTGGACCGCGAGGAGAAGCGGGGACCTTCCAACGTGTATGTCAACGTGCGCTGCGATCGGAGACGCACCACTGACCCGGTTAGTAACGTTAAATTGCTCTGTTATAGAAATCTACTTCGTAACTGAGTATGGTATGATCTTGCGCCAGGCATAGCATTGTGGTATGTGTAACGTATGGTAACGACTGTATAAGAACTAACTACTTCAAGGCATCACGAACTCTATTTGTGTTTCCTATCAGAAGCCTGATTCCAGTGACCTGGTTTAGCACCTCCCGGATTTCAATATGAATTTGATACATTTACATCTTTTTAGTAAAAGAGAGGTCAACCGGTTTCAGAATGGCTAAAGTAAACTCATCTTTCATGTGAAACTGCTTAAAATGTTACAATAAAATACCTCCACATACTTCAACTGAATGAGACGAAATTCAAAACGCACACTATGCAGGCAGGCATGTTAAAAGTTGGGGGATTACATCGCTGATAAGAATGCCTGGCTCAATGCTGGTGGTGGTTGCACAACCACAACTAATTGATTAACACTTGAACATACTGTTGGAGCTGCTGAAGATTTAAAGACTATCTTTGCATTGTAGAAACTCAATCTCCTAAACTGTATTATATCATTGCAGAGCACAGGTTATAGTACTATGTACTATAGAGCTACTAATATGTCTTCAATTGACTTGAATGTGCCCTGGCGGCTGAGAGTTTTACATGCTCACTCAAATGTCTCGCGGGACAGTGGCTCGTGTGTTGGATCATTTAGCTCCCTTCAAAATGGTTGAGCTGAATGGTGCTGATCCATGCGTCATTTTCGTGAACGGGCACCGCCCCGTCGGTTGGAACTGGTCTTCTCTTAGCTGCCACGGCTTATCATCACGGTTTTTTTTGTTTGTTTTACTATCTATTTGCTTTTCTCTGGATGCCTTGAACGTAGGTATACTTGCATCTTTTTACATTCAACATTAACGATGTAGGTAACTAATATTTTTGCAACAATATCATTTAAAAGAGTGTCCATAGAGTTTCTTGTTCGTTCGTCTCCATAGATACCTGTGTACAGGGTTACTAAACGAATAATAAAACGGGTAGGGTAGGGTAGGGGTAAACCATAGATATCCGGGTAAAGTAATTTATAATTACTAATAGGGATATTAATTGTACTTTATTTTTAATATTTCTGCACCGGCAACGGTAGTATATATGAAGCTATTATTGATATTAAGATCATATTGTACCATGTACTGAGAAATAAATTATATCTTATTTAATTATTTTGTTGACTTAAGTACTTTTAATTATGTGCATAGCTTAATTGAAGTGCCAGCTACAACAATTTGTTTAATGGTACCCATTCAATATAAATTTAGTTTTATTTTATTTGGAATTAAATGCCAAATTTTCGGTAAATATCAAAAGACCCTTAAAATTCAAATATCTCGAAAGCTATTGAATTTCGTCCATACATATGGGGGATTAATTTTGTTGCATTTTGGCCCCCCTATCAGCTCCTGACAGATATACGTTGAATTACAAGTAGGTAACCATGTATGGTCCTCTTCAATGTATTCGGCGACAGCGACCCAGACTTCTTTTCTTTCCTTTCGTGAGCTTTCTGATGACTAGCAAAAGCAAATTTGATGGTTTTGGTCTTGAAAACCCGGTCACACCGCGTACAGAAGAGCTGATCGTTGATCGTTGTATGCATAGGTATATGACGGCTTTAGGCGACTTTTGCGTATTTGGCGCTTCTTTCTAGTTCTTCAAGACGATTTGTTTAAAAGCATTCAGTTGCTTTGTGAATTGAAGTGGACAACATTTTCTCGGTTTTGAACAAGTTCCTGTCACCGATCAACGGGTATGCCACAAGTTGTAAGCTGACGTATAAAGACGTGTTTGTAGCGCAGGTAGGTATTGCCCGCTTTGTGCACGTTTTCCTTGGGCGAGCTTTGGGTAGAAAGCGGTTTTAGGTAGTCTATGGTATCCATGCGCTGTACATTACCACACCATGATTTAAGTCCGAAAAATCTGCCCGTCTGGTTCGTGTCAGCAAAAAGTTGCAGGTCTTTTGCTCTATCCAGCCACCATTCGTTTTTGCGGTCACGGATTTTGATGTTCAGCACGCGTTGAATGGATCTTCGGCTATCGATGTTTGATATAGATCTTAGTTCTAGTCTGTGAGTCTCAAGTAATGCTCGGATTTCCTCATCGAACCAATCCTGGTTTTTCTTCTGCGGCTGTGGTATAGTGCATGATACGCTATCATGTAGTGTGTAGCATATTAATGCCACGCTTTATCAACATTTCGCAGGTCTGCTGGAAGAAATTTCTTAAGAAATAAGCAGTACTTTTGTACTCAATACCAATATGTCGTATCTGTATCTGTTTTACTGTGTGTACATAAATAATAAAATAAATAAATAAACATTGTCTGTAACGTCCTCTATGTTGGTGCCGAAGTGATTATTCAGCAGTGCTATTCTGTAAAAATCTCACCGTGAAAACTTAGGTGAAGTGAGCGTGGAGTGAGCTATCATTTCAAGATGCTTGGGATTAACAGCTCACTTCACCTAAGTTCTCACGGGGAGATTTTTACAGAATCGACATACAGGTCCTGATTGAGATTTTCGGAGTGAACCAGTGGAGCAACACATGCATTCACTAGTTTATTATGTGCTGCGCATCGAGAAGATATTAATTTCTGACGCATCTTCGAGCGAATATGTCGATAGTCTGACCAGCACTCTACACCCCGCATAGCTCTTGTTATCAAGATGTCGTCGTTAAGGTCTTTTTTACGTACAATAATGTAATCAAGAAGGTGCCAGCGCTTGGATCTAGGGTACATCCACGAGGTCTTATATTTTTCGGATCGAAAGAATGTATTAATCAGGCACAGGTCAAACTCTGCGCATAGAGCGAGAAGCTCCAAGCTGTTAGTATTGCAGTTCTCAACTCCATTTTGACCAACGACACCCAGCTACGTACCTACTACGTAGTCAGTATCAACGCGTACGTTAAAGTCACCCAGCAGTACAATTGGTCTTGTAGCGGAATTCCCGTAAGAAAACAGGATAGGTCCCGATAGAACTTTGCTTTGTCATCATCAATAGCTGTTAAGGTGGGTGTGTAGATACTGATGAGGTGGACATACTTAATAACATTGATGGGCAAGCATAAGGTCATTATGCGGTGATTGATTCCATTTGGAAGATGCTGCAATTTTAATACGCACTGCGAAGCCAACACCGCTAGCTCTTCTGCTGGTCTTCCAATCTAATAAAATTAAATGAATTGTTTATTTCTGTAAGTAGATCTTTTAAGACACATTTACACGTCAATATTTTAAAACTAGATGAAGATGGCGCCGGCATTTCCTAGCTATAATAATAATAACAAATAATACATTCTTTATTGCCATAAAAACCGGTCACAGATTCATTTGAGACCCTGGCTTGAGCTAGATTAGAGTACCTGTATTTCAGGAAGACTGATCCCTGAGAAGTAATGCCGAAACAAACTCAGAGGTCATGGTCTCTTTTAAAGTCTAAACATTGTATTATTAGGATTTTATGTGAGTCTAACAATGCAGGGCCATGTCTGGAAGGGCCTTTTGAAGAAAGAGCAATTGCAGCTTTGAGTCGACCTATCCTAACAGACGGCATGCATGCATCAGCCATCGTGTAGCTTATCCCTATTTTAGGGAGCTCAACAACCCGTCACACGACGCTACCAGATCTGCAGGACATTTGCATAGGCCGTATAAAAAATACTCAAAACCGCCAAACAGCTATAAAGTCATGTATTCAATCTAGCCTGCATGGTACTCGCATTCACAGTCAGTTTTCTCTCAAAAATATTATAAGTTATGTCACGTAAATCAATAATAATGACATTATTAATTGCAAAATACTTAGTACCAAATGGTTTGTTGCTTGGGGGTACATTGGAGTAGCTTAATTAATGCCAAGCCTTTTTGTCATTCAAGTAATCTTAAACGTTATAGAAACCTTTTCGACGGAGTTTCTGTTTAATAAATTATTTAAATTTATTGAGGCTCAGTTCTATAATATGGCCTAGGAGTTGGTTTTAAAAACGTATACTTTGGCACTCAAACGATTTACAATTTTTTTGGAGCCTAGTCGTGGGCACAATTAGTAAATCTTTGTTTCTAATATTTATGTTATTAACGTCGCTGTGTTTAGAATATAGATTATTATTCTTTTTTACTTAAATCAGGTTCTGCTTTGCTGGCTGTTTGTGTATGTGAGTTTAAATGTTTCTAAACGCACCCACAATACAGGAGAAATTCCAAGTGTGGGGCAACGTTTTTAAAAAAAAAATTAAAATATATATATTGAGATGCGACGGTCATTATGTTTATTTCCTTAAATTTATCCCTCAGTGAATGCCTACAACTTAGGTTATAAATAGCTCAAATGGCTCGTTTCTGCAGCACAAATATAGCCTGAATGACTGCTGCATTTCCCCACAGCAAAATGCCGTACGACATTACACTATGGAAATAACTAAAATACACTAATCGAGCTGTTTCTACATCAGTCAAATTACGGATTTTATAGACCGCGTAGGCTGCAGAGCTAAGCTGCTGCGACAATTTGGTTATATGTGGGCCTCACTGTAGCTTCGAGTCCAAAGTAATACCTTACAGCCCAGTGGTGTCCAAAAGATCCAAATCCGCCCCATTTACTAATAGGTACATTGGTTTTCACCTGCTCAACGTGAGGTGTCAGAAATCTAAAACATTTAGTCATTTTCTCATTTAAAAGTAAATTATGAATACTAAACCAATGCACTATTTTAGCGAGAGCATTATTTACACCGTCAGTAACTGTCTGTTGTCGCTTAAGCTTAAAAATAAAAGTGGTAGGTATATCATCTGCAAATAACATTATTTCATGACTGTTCTTTATAAGGAAAGGTAGGTCATTAATATATACGAGAAATAAAAAGGCCCAAGAATTGAGCCCTGCGGAACTCCCATAGTGACAGTAGAACCCGTAGATCGCTTGCAGTTAACGTCCACTCTTAGGATCCTATTATCCAAATAAGAAGATCCAAGGCAGTGTTTCTAACACCATAGTGATGCAATTTTCTGACCAATGTATCATGAGAAACACAGTCGAAAGCCTTAGACAAGTCAAAAAAAATACCTAGGGCATCATTCGACTTCTCCCAGGCCTCAAAAATATGTGCAAGAAGCTAAACACCAGCGTCGGTAGTTGAGCGACCCCTTGTGAAAGCAAATTGTTTACTGTTTAATAATTTATGTTTATTAAAATGTCTTTGCAATTGATCCAGCATCAATTTTTCAAACATTTTACTGAAGGAAGGTAGCACAGAAATTGGTCTATAATTCGTGGGGTCTGATGTCCTGCCCCAATAATACGTATATCCACCCAACTGTTCGCAAAGGTTTCCACTATCATTAAGATGGGTCTCACTTATAACAGCAATATCCACGTGGTAACAAAAAAGGTTGGTGGTCAGATGAGTGCGGTTTGCCATCCGATTTGGAGGAGAGACAGACTATTTTTGGGCCACCTTTTCTAGGCCCCTCCCCGCATCGGGAAAAGCAGAGCGATCCTAAATAGGGCTGCTCTGTCGTCAGTCATGCTGCCGAACCTGTCCTCCCGCCTCAGTCAAATTCAGGAGCGACCACACCATTTTCTACAAACCGCCTACGTGCTGAGTCCCAGCTAAGACCGATTAACCACCAAGACGTCTACCCCACCATCAGTTCCCGATCGCCGCAGAGCATAGCACATCCGGAGTAACACTGACACAACTGCAAATTTACAAATTTTACACTACGAGTAGGCAAGTTTAAAAAGAAAATTGTAACACTTCTTTACATTTCTATCTTTAGCTTAGATTTATGATTGGTTTTATATTTTTTTTCACTCCTCTTGCTCAAAAAGACCGTCATTGTGGCGTACCAGAGCGAGGAAAAAATAGCAATTCTTCCTCTAGGGGAAAAAGTTTTTTTTTTTAAATTGTTGTGTGTCAAATGACAATGAGCCTAGAAAAACGAAAAAGTCTTTAGTCATAAGTAGAATAATCATGAATATAGACTCGACTTATTAAAGTACTGTTTCATAAAAAAAGAACTTCATTTTATTTTTGAAAATGGAACTAAAATCGGCGATCTCTTTGGTAGATTGCATGCAATGCGTTGCGGCTGCAGAAGAAAAAACAAAAAAAAGACATTGGCGCGAAATCTTTATAATTTTTCTCTAATTGCAAATTGAATTGGTAGTGACCGTAATTAATTTTACAATAGTGAAAATGTCATCATCAAGTGAGAATGGAGACCCTAATTTGCAAATAGAAGAGAAAGGAAAAGAAATAATTTTAATAAAAAAAAACTACATATTTCATAATAAACAACATATTTCATATTGTATTGGATTGTTTTATTTTCTCGCAATCGTAGTGAAAAGTAGAGTGTAACACACGGCGCTAAAAACCCATTAAAACTCGGTTTCTATTTACTCCCTCGCTAAAGCTCGGGAGTAAAACTACCTCGTATTTATAATGGGTCATTTTAGCTCCTTGTATAACAATCTACTATTTTGAACGCGCTCTATCCGATCCGAGGGCACCTGATAAAACGGGTTCCATACCGTACTACAATACTCCAAAATACTTCGAATAACGCTGTTGTAAATGGAAATAGTTAAAATTGGTTGTTTAAAAATGTTCATTTCCCTTACGATGAAACCTGACAATTTAGATGCCCGACTAATCATTTGATCGTAATGACTCCTGAAACTTAAACCACTGTCTACTAAAACACCAACGTTTGTTCGAACGGTTGTACGTTTTTAACCAAAACGTACAACTTCAGTTTCAGACAATTTAATAACTTGACCTTGAAATCTCTATTAATATTTAGTGTAATGTCATCAAATAGCGTTTTTAAATCATAAAAATCGACATAATTCAACCCGCTAAATACAAAAGGACGTCCAGTTTTATTAGCAATTCGTATAAGCTGGACATACTGGTCAGGCACATAGTTAGGACCAGACTTCTATACACTCTTAATAGACTTCTCGATAAGTGAATGAGCCTTGTCACCCTCATTTTGTGTGTGGCCACGAATTAAATATTTATGCGTTATTGATTTTACTGGAAGAGTCTCAACAGCATAGTAGTGCATACCAAGTTGAAATCTAGAAAAAAAGATAATGGTTCACAAATCACGTAAAAATAAATTTAATTTGGTTGTATATTTATTAATAATATTGTACTTTCGTTTACTTACCCGTTTTTCTGCTGACCGCAGCAGTTGTCAGAGTAAAATATAACATTGCAATTAGGATGGCGCTCAGATTTTTCTTTCAAAAATTTTAATACACAGGAGCTAATTTCTATTGCTCCTCTGTTGCCAAGTCCCTCATGCCAAAAATAGCAATTTGTATTGTTGTTTTTTTATTTATATATCACAATCACTGCTATCATTACAGCAAATTCCTAATGCGCAATCTATATGCGAATGTTATATCTGAAATCTGTAAAAATAATTCTTAAACATAAATTTTATATTTTTTTTAACGTGTATATTTATCCACGTAGCTGCGAGAAATACTTACCGTAAAATTCTAACAATTCAACTTTGACTTGTAGAAAAAAGCTGAACTATTATCAATAGGGACAGGCATAGCTGCCTGTAAATCAAATTATATTGCAACAACAGTTTCACCATCCTCTTTTCTTGATAACTCTACACCTTATGCTTTTTCTTTTCTAGTTAAATATTTTTGTTTAAGATGCTACTTTTTAGCTACTGCTTTTTAGCTACTTCCACAGCATTATGTCGTATGGCATTTTACTGTGGGGTAGGGCTGCTGACATTGAATCCATCTTTATTTTGCAAAAGAGAGCTGTCAGAGCCATTTATAATCTACGTCAACGCGAATCTCTCAGGGAACTATTTAAAAGGATTAATATTATGACGGTACCTTGCCAATTCATCTATGAAAATATTATGTACGTAAGAAAAAATCTACATCTTTTTAATAAAATAAGTGATAGACATAATTTTAATACAAGAAATAAAGATAAAATTGATCAACCATTTTTCAGATTAGCTAAAGTACATACATCTTTTATGGGGTACTGTGTTAAATGCTACAACAAAATACCTTGTAATATATTGCAATTAAATGAAAGAAAATTTAAAACTCATATAAAAAGTTCACTGTGTAAACAAGCATATTACAAATTAGAGGATTATATCCAAGATAAGAATGCTTGGAAACATGCTGGTCCAGCTCCACGGGACAATCTAGGATCTTGACAAAATTAAAACTTGTTGCTACTTTAATTGTATGGTTTGTTATTTTTATGACATTGGTTTACATTCTGTCACTACTTTAACTCACACACTGACATATTAATTGGTTACATAATTTGGGAAATCGTATACTTTTACAATGTTTGTAAATATGTGAACACCATGTATCTATCATTTAATTAACTTATTTATCATTGCTACGTTTATTAAATTCTTTTTACCTATTTTGGTAGGGTAATTTTTATTATAGGTGCATCGTCTTCACATATAATTATATAATTAATGTATACAAAGTATTGTAACACATTTTAAAAGAGTAACGATGGAGTTTCTTGCCCATTCTTCTCCATACGAAACTACCTTTTGGAAGGGGCGACTAGAATCAATTCTATTTAAATGTAAATGTTGACGTTCAAAAGTGCCTTTTATGTGCCTATTTGAAATAAATGCTTTGACTTTGACTTTGCTAAAAAACTAAAATATTATTTAAACATCTTAGAGTAATAATGACATAAAATTACACTCACATCACAAAAAATAACGAAATCATGAAAAAGTTCGTATATTAGGTAATTGTTTTCTTCAAATTGTTTAATTTTGTTTCAATTTCAAGTCGATAATGTCTTAAAATACATTTGAGACGTTGTTGCACCAAAATGTATAAATTTGACATAATTACCTTTACGTCGATGTAGCTCCCAAACACATGTACTCTCTGCGGGCCACCCCGCGCAATTGCCTTTTCCGCCATCCGCCGTTGTCACCCGGTAATCGCGCGCCAAAACGCGATATTTCTACAGCGGCTTTTCGACCTCTAGCGGATGATTCTTGCAGTTACAAATACGGCGTTTTCACTCCAAACGTAAAATGACTAGAGGAATAATTTAGTATATTTATGTCAGTTTTACATTTTTTCGCAGTTGTGTCAATGTTGCTCCGGATATGCTCATATAGCTCGTAGTCCTTCGAAAGAAGCCAGGGTATCCACGCGTGAATATATTTAAGTGGATAAGCAGTTGCACTGATGCCGATCCACTCTCTCGTCCTCAAATTCTAGGTGTTGATGGACCGGATAACCGGTACGACCGACAGGTACCTGAGAATGCAGGAGGTGAGCCACAAATCAATCGATGTAGAGGTTTGGCGTGCGCCCTTTGAGGCACCGCACCGCGTGCCTTACTTCATCGCCACAAAAACCGGATTCGCTTGCCTATCGACATTGTCTGCCCGCTGTACCGATGAAGTCGATAAGATGTCTATACCAGAGCCGAATTGGAAGACTCTTCCGCCGCCCCAGAAAAAGACGTTGCTCGTCCACCTTAAATTGCCGTACCAATGGTTTCCATCTCCGCCAACGAAGCCGTTGAGGTCTTCGTAACCCTAGGCAAGGGATCCGCGTTATATCCTGCAGCACTGGATCCTCACCCGAACTTCGCCACCAGGCTGCACTTGCCTACTAGGACAAGTGATGTCCACCCCCGCGACTAGGACGCGTCGGACAAGAATTACTCCGATGGAACCTAGAGGAGAACCTAGACTTATATACCTCGGAGCCGGGATAATGATCTCGTTTGAGCCCGAGATCAAGAGCATATGTACCTACTATGCTTTGCAATGGACAACTAGCTTCATATTTTTGACATACCGACTCCTTGACAGTTTAAAAGGTGCCTGTAAATCGCTGTAAATGGTTTAATTGAAATAAATGCTTTGAGTTACAAATTTCCGTTTTTTTTTATTGTTATATATACTAACAACTGATAATTTGTTACAGAGCTTCATAATCCCGGTGTCGGTGCGCGTGTGGGACGTCAACGACAACGCGCCGGCGTGGCTGGGCGCGCCCTACCGCGTGCGCCTGTCGGAGCTCACGGCGGTGGGCACGCGCGTGGCCGTGGGCGCACGCGCTACAGACGCTGACCAGCCTGGCCCGCACGCCACCATACACTACTCCGTGCTGCCAGGACCCAACCATGTGAGACCGCTGCATCAGTCAACTCAGTCTATCGCCGTCGCCCGTTCAATACTGGACATAGACCTCTCTCAAGCTGCGCCATAACACCCGGTGTGCGCATAACACATAGCACCACCTGGTGGTGTGGTCACCACTGCATACCAACACTAAACTGGCAAATATTGACAGTGACTCCATAACTCCATAATTTTAAGAAACCTTAATCTCCCGTGAAAATATAAAATACGTTTAACGTCGACACCGAATCCAATTTCCATGAAAACCTTAATTCAAAACTATGTGTACACAATGAAAAACTTCCATACTCAGCCATCTTTTCGACCGCCAGGAGTACCTCGGCTTTCCGAACGAGTTAGACAGCGTGTTGGTGGTGAAGAAGCCTCTGGACTACGAGACACTGAGCAACTTCACAGTAACCCTGCGAGCACAGGACGCGGGGACCCCACCCCTGCACAACGACACGGTGCTGCAAGTGCAAGTGCTTGATGCTGATGATCAGAACCCCAAGTTCACGCACGAGCATTACACTGCGACGCTGCCTGATGATGCTAAAGAGGTAGCAACGTCTAAAAAAAACATGTTCCCTAGTTGATAGACATAATCACTAGTTCAATTAAAGATAATTCTCATTTCGGGTGACGACCCGAAATGAGAATTATCTTGAATTGAACTGTGAAAAAAAACATGTTCTCTAGTGACTATGTCTATGACTATCTACTAGAGAACATGTTTTTTTAACTCTTGAAAGATATTACGCAGTAAGTAAGTAGGTACTCTAAACCACAACACATATTTGTGATCGCAGATAACATAACATTACGCTTGAGGTGTAAACGGCTATCGCAGATCCTAGCGTTATTAAAACATCCGAAGATGCTTACTGGTGAAGCTCATAAAAAAACACAAGGCATATAGGTATGGTAAAGACCATCCCGCTCTTTACGGTCTTTCATGTGACAATAAACATTTTCCACTCCAGGGTACAATCCTGGCCACATCGCCGGGCCCTATCACCGCTGCGGACCAGGACGTGGGCATCAACGCGCCACTCACGTACTCCACCACCGGCGATAACGGCCGCCTGCTGGTGGTGGACAAGGACAGCGGACAGGTTGTTGCCACCAAGCAACTCATTGATGAGCTCAGTCAGCCGGTCACAATCGTTATAAAGGTAATCTCTCTACTGCATAGTGTTCAAATATCGTTTGTATCGAATTACAAATGTATTCGAATGGTAACCAAAATATCGCATTAGAACTTCGTCCAACTGCCATTGGCTGCCGTATGAGACAAGTGTCTAAAGGCAGTTTTACACAGGGTCAATAGCTTACTCCAAAGGAAGTCAGTGCTGGCGTCGAGAACTTACTCTTACTATTTACATGTAGTCAGTAGTCGTAGTCTCTTTAGATTCTCTTCACGGTGTACGCGTGTTATTGAAGTCAGTGGGGTAAAATTTATTTTCGAAAACAGCTAACTTTAGTACGACTAAATTATTTGTTGAGAAAATGTTCCTATCTGCAGTCAGAAGGACTGACAGAAATGTTAGAACAAAATCGGTCAAAAAAGAAACGACTTTGGATAAGAAAATGGATAGACGATAGAAATTAAACTGGAGGTTCTGCTTCATTCTTGTCTTTAATACGTTAATTTTGGGATTTATTATCCCATAGACATTCACTTTCGCGATAAAATTTAACCTTCTAAAATCTTAAGTTCTCGTTGTCGTTCGATTTTGGTGTCATTTTCGCTTGAATTTTTGACTGTTGAGATTTTCATCGACCCAGACCAGACAACCAGATATTTTATTCTCGATACTCTATCAAGCTGAAGAAGTCTCTATGAAGACGGTAGGTAACGGGTCAGCGATGACTAGGTTCGAGTTTGGAGTCTGCTGCTGAGCTTGTATAAATCTGCCTTAATAATCCATTTTACGTTTTCAAATGTGAATTTACATTTTTTTTTTATTCGATCCAATTTCTAATCATGTTCTTGAACCGTCCTTGTACACGTGTCTCGCTCGACCCGCGCTCGTTACAGGCGACTCAGGTGGACAACCCGGACCGCTACGCGCTGGCCACGCTGAGCGTGGCGCGCGGCGGCCCCTCGGCGCGCGGCGTGCGCTTCCGGCGCCGGCAGTTCGCGGCCGCCGTCAGCGAGGCCGCCGCGCCCGGCGCCACGCTGCTCACGCTGCACACCGCGCACGCGCTACACGTATGTACACGTCAGCGAGGCCGCCGCGCCCGGCGCCACGCTGCTCACGCTGCACACCGCGCCGCCCGCGCACGCGCTACACGTATGTACACGTCAGCGAGGCCGCCGCGCCCGGCGCCACGCTGCTCACGCTGCACACCGCGCACGCGCTACACGTATGTACACGTCAGCGAGGCCGCCGCGCCCGGCGCCACGCTGCTCACGCTGCACACCGCGCCGCCCGCGCACGCGCTACACGTATGTACACGTCAGCGAGGCCGCCGCGCCCGGCGCCACGCTGCTCACGCTGCACACCGCGCCGCCCGCGCACGCGCTACACGTATGTACACGTCAGCGAGGCCGCCGCGCCCGGCGCCACGCTGCTCACGCTGCACACCGCGCACGCGCTACACGTATGTACACGTCAGCGAGGCCGCCGCGCCCGGCGCCACGCTGCTCACGCTGCACACCGCGCCGCCCGCGCACGCGCTACACGTATGTACACGTCAGCGAGGCCGCCGCGCCCGGCGCCACGCTGCTCACGCTGCACACCGCGCCGCCCGCGCACGCGCTACACGTATGTACACGTCAGCGAGGCCGCCGCGCCCGGCGCCACGCTGCTCACGCTGCACACCGCGCACGCGCTACACGTATGTACACGTCAGCGAGGCCGCCGCGCCCGGCGCCACGCTGCTCACGCTGCACACCGCGCCGCCCGCGCACGCGCTACACGTATGTACACGTCAGCGAGGCCGCCGCGCCCGGCGCCACGCTGCTCACGCTGCACACCGCGCACGCGCTACACGTATGTACACGTCAGCGAGGCCGCCGCGCCCGGCGCCACGCTGCTCACGCTGCACACCGCGCACGCGCTACACGTATGTACACGTCAGCGAGGCCGCCGCGCCCGGCGCCACGCTGCTCACGCTGCACACCGCGCACGCGCTACACGTATGTACACGTCAGCGAGGCCGCCGCGCCCGGCGCCACGCTGCTCACGCTGCACACCGCGCCGCCCGCGCACGCGCTACACGTATGTACACGTCAGCGAGGCCGCCGCGCCCGGCGCCACGCTGCTCACGCTGCACACCGCGCACGCGCTACACGTATGTACACGTCAGCGAGGCCGCCGCGCCCGGCGCCACGCTGCTCACGCTGCACACCGCGCACGCGCTACACGTATGTACACGTCAGCGAGGCCGCCGCGCCCGGCGCCACGCTGCTCACGCTGCACACCGCGCACGCGCTACACGTATGTACACGTCAGCGAGGCCGCCGCGCCCGGCGCCACGCTGCTCACGCTGCACACCGCGCCGCCCGCGCACGCGCTACACGTATGTACACGTCAGCGAGGCCGCCGCGCCCGGCGCCACGCTGCTCACGCTGCACACCGCGCACGCGCTACACGTATGTACACGTCAGCGAGGCCGCCGCGCCCGGCGCCACGCTGCTCACGCTGCACACCGCGCACGCGCTACACGTATGTACACGTCAGCGAGGCCGCCGCGCCCGGCGCCACGCTGCTCACGCTGCACACCGCGCACGCGCTACACGTATGTACACGTCAGCGAGGCCGCCGCGCCCGGCGCCACGCTGCTCACGCTGCACACCGCGCACGCGCTACACGTATGTACACGTCAGCGAGGCCGCCGCGCCCGGCGCCACGCTGCTCACGCTGCACACCGCGCACGCGCTACACGTATGTACACGTCAGCGAGGCCGCCGCGCCCGGCGCCACGCTGCTCACGCTGCACACCGCGCACGCGCTACACGTATGTACACGTCAGCGAGGCCGCCGCGCCCGGCGCCACGCTGCTCACGCTGCACACCGCGCACGCGCTACACGTATGTACACGTCAGCGAGGCCGCCGCGCCCGGCGCCACGCTGCTCACGCTGCACACCGCGCACGCGCTACACGTATGTACACGTCAGCGAGGCCGCCGCGCCCGGCGCCACGCTGCTCACGCTGCACACCGCGCCGCCCGCGCACGCGCTACACGTATGTACACGTCAGCGAGGCCGCCGCGCCCGGCGCCACGCTGCTCACGCTGCACACCGCGCCGCCCGCGCACGCGCTACACGTATGTACACGTCAGCGAGGCCGCCGCGCCCGGCGCCACGCTGCTCACGCTGCACACCGCGCACGCGCTACACGTATGTACACGTCAGCGAGGCCGCCGCGCCCGGCGCCACGCTGCTCACGCTGCACACCGCGCACGCGCTACACGTATGTACACGTCAGCGAGGCCGCCGCGCCCGGCGCCACGCTGCTCACGCTGCACACCGCGCCGCCCGCGCACGCGCTACACGTATGTACACGTCAGCGAGGCCGCCGCGCCCGGCGCCACGCTGCTCACGCTGCACACCGCGCCGCCCGCGCACGCGCTACACGTATGTACACGTCAGCGAGGCCGCCGCGCCCGGCGCCACGCTGCTCACGCTGCACACCGCGCCGCCCGCGCACGCGCTACACGTATGTACACGTCAGCGAGGCCGCCGCGCCCGGCGCCACGCTGCTCACGCTGCACACCGCGCCGCCCGCGCACGCGCTACACGTATGTACACGTCAGCGAGGCCGCCGCGCCCGGCGCCACGCTGCTCACGCTGCACACCGCGCACGCGCTACACGTATGTACACGTCAGCGAGGCCGCCGCGCCCGGCGCCACGCTGCTCACGCTGCACACCGCGCACGCGCTACACGTATGTACACGTCAGCGAGGCCGCCGCGCCCGGCGCCACGCTGCTCACGCTGCACACCGCGCACGCGCTACACGTATGTACACGTCAGCGAGGCCGCCGCGCCCGGCGCCACGCTGCTCACGCTGCACACCGCGCCGCCCGCGCACGCGCTACACGTATGTACACGTCAGCGAGGCCGCCGCGCCCGGCGCCACGCTGCTCACGCTGCACACCGCGCACGCGCTACACGTATGTACACGTCAGCGAGGCCGCCGCGCCCGGCGCCACGCTGCTCACGCTGCACACCGCGCACGCGCTACACGTATGTACACGTCAGCGAGGCCGCCGCGCCCGGCGCCACGCTGCTCACGCTGCACACCGCGCACGCGCTACACGTATGTACACGTCAGCGAGGCCGCCGCGCCCGGCGCCACGCTGCTCACGCTGCACACCGCGCACGCGCTACACGTATGTACACGTCAGCGAGGCCGCCGCGCCCGGCGCCACGCTGCTCACGCTGCACACCGCGCCGCCCGCGCACGCGCTACACGTATGTACACGTCAGCGAGGCCGCCGCGCCCGGCGCCACGCTGCTCACGCTGCACACCGCGCACGCGCTACACGTATGTACACGTCAGCGAGGCCGCCGCGCCCGGCGCCACGCTGCTCACGCTGCACACCGCGCACGCGCTACACGTATGTACACGTCAGCGAGGCCGCCGCGCCCGGCGCCACGCTGCTCACGCTGCACACCGCGCCGCCCGCGCACGCGCTACACGTATGTACACGTCAGCGAGGCCGCCGCGCCCGGCGCCACGCTGCTCACGCTGCACACCGCGCCGCCCGCGCACGCGCTACACGTATGTACACGTCAGCGAGGCCGCCGCGCCCGGCGCCACGCTGCTCACGCTGCACACCGCGCCGCCCGCGCACGCGCTACACGTATGTACACGTCAGCGAGGCCGCCGCGCCCGGCGCCACGCTGCTCACGCTGCACACCGCGCCGCCCGCGCACGCGCTACACGTATGTACACGTCAGCGAGGCCGCCGCGCCCGGCGCCACGCTGCTCACGCTGCACACCGCGCCGCCCGCGCACGCGCTACACGTATGTACACGTCAGCGAGGCCGCCGCGCCCGGCGCCACGCTGCTCACGCTGCACACCGCGCACGCGCTACACGTATGTACACGTCAGCGAGGCCGCCGCGCCCGGCGCCACGCTGCTCACGCTGCACACCGCGCACGCGCTACACGTATGTACACGTCAGCGAGGCCGCCGCGCCCGGCGCCACGCTGCTCACGCTGCACACCGCGCACGCGCTACACGTATGTACACGTCAGCGAGGCCGCCGCGCCCGGCGCCACGCTGCTCACGCTGCACACCGCGCACGCGCTACACGTATGTACACGTCAGCGAGGCCGCCGCGCCCGGCGCCACGCTGCTCACGCTGCACACCGCGCCGCCCGCGCACGCGCTACACGTATGTACACGTCAGCGAGGCCGCCGCGCCCGGCGCCACGCTGCTCACGCTGCACACCGCGCCGCCCGCGCACGCGCTACACGTATGTACACGTCAGCGAGGCCGCCGCGCCCGGCGCCACGCTGCTCACGCTGCACACCGCGCCGCCCGCGCACGCGCTACACGTATGTACACGTCAGCGAGGCCGCCGCGCCCGGCGCCACGCTGCTCACGCTGCACACCGCGCCGCCCGCGCACGCGCTACACGTATGTACACGTCAGCGAGGCCGCCGCGCCCGGCGCCACGCTGCTCACGCTGCACACCGCGCCGCCCGCGCACGCGCTACACGTATGTACACGTCAGCGAGGCCGCCGCGCCCGGCGCCACGCTGCTCACGCTGCACACCGCGCACGCGCTACACGTATGTACACGTCAGCGAGGCCGCCGCGCCCGGCGCCACGCTGCTCACGCTGCACACCGCGCACGCGCTACACGTATGTACACGTCAGCGAGGCCGCCGCGCCCGGCGCCACGCTGCTCACGCTGCACACCGCGCACGCGCTACACGTATGTACACGTCAGCGAGGCCGCCGCGCCCGGCGCCACGCTGCTCACGCTGCACACCGCGCACGCGCTACACGTATGTACACGTCAGCGAGGCCGCCGCGCCCGGCGCCACGCTGCTCACGCTGCACACCGCGCACGCGCTACACGTATGTACACGTCAGCGAGGCCGCCGCGCCCGGCGCCACGCTGCTCACGCTGCACACCGCGCACGCGCTACACGTATGTACACGTCAGCGAGGCCGCCGCGCCCGGCGCCACGCTGCTCACGCTGCACACCGCGCACGCGCTACACGTATGTACACGTCAGCGAGGCCGCCGCGCCCGGCGCCACGCTGCTCACGCTGCACACCGCGCCGCCCGCGCACGCGCTACACGTATGTACACGTCAGCGAGGCCGCCGCGCCCGGCGCCACGCTGCTCACGCTGCACACCGCGCACGCGCTACACGTATGTACACGTCAGCGAGGCCGCCGCGCCCGGCGCCACGCTGCTCACGCTGCACACCGCGCACGCGCTACACGTATGTACACGTCAGCGAGGCCGCCGCGCCCGGCGCCACGCTGCTCACGCTGCACACCGCGCCGCCCGCGCACGCGCTACACGTATGTACACGTCAGCGAGGCCGCCGCGCCCGGCGCCACGCTGCTCACGCTGCACACCGCGCACGCGCTACACGTATGTACACGTCAGCGAGGCCGCCGCGCCCGGCGCCACGCTGCTCACGCTGCACACCGCGCCGCCCGCGCACGCGCTACACGTATGTACACGTCAGCGAGGCCGCCGCGCCCGGCGCCACGCTGCTCACGCTGCACACCGCGCCGCCCGCGCACGCGCTACACGTATGTACACGTCAGCGAGGCCGCCGCGCCCGGCGCCACGCTGCTCACGCTGCACACCGCGCCGCCCGCGCACGCGCTACACGTATGTACACGTCAGCGAGGCCGCCGCGCCCGGCGCCACGCTGCTCACGCTGCACACCGCGCACGCGCTACACGTATGTACACGTCAGCGAGGCCGCCGCGCCCGGCGCCACGCTGCTCACGCTGCACACCGCGCCGCCCGCGCACGCGCTACACGTATGTACACGTCAGCGAGGCCGCCGCGCCCGGCGCCACGCTGCTCACGCTGCACACCGCGCACGCGCTACACGTATGTACACGTCAGCGAGGCCGCCGCGCCCGGCGCCACGCTGCTCACGCTGCACACCGCGCACGCGCTACACGTATGTACACGTCAGCGAGGCCGCCGCGCCCGGCGCCACGCTGCTCACGCTGCACACCGCGCCGCCCGCGCACGCGCTACACGTATGTACACGTCAGCGAGGCCGCCGCGCCCGGCGCCACGCTGCTCACGCTGCACACCGCGCACGCGCTACACGTATGTACACGTCAGCGAGGCCGCCGCGCCCGGCGCCACGCTGCTCACGCTGCACACCGCGCCGCCCGCGCACGCGCTACACGTATGTACACGTCAGCGAGGCCGCCGCGCCCGGCGCCACGCTGCTCACGCTGCACACCGCGCACGCGCTACACGTATGTACACGTCAGCGAGGCCGCCGCGCCCGGCGCCACGCTGCTCACGCTGCACACCGCGCCGCCCGCGCACGCGCTACACGTATGTACACGTCAGCGAGGCCGCCGCGCCCGGCGCCACGCTGCTCACGCTGCACACCGCGCACGCGCTACACGTATGTACACGTCAGCGAGGCCGCCGCGCCCGGCGCCACGCTGCTCACGCTGCACACCGCGCCGCCCGCGCACGCGCTACACGTATGTACACGTCAGCGAGGCCGCCGCGCCCGGCGCCACGCTGCTCACGCTGCACACCGCGCCGCCCGCGCACGCGCTACACGTATGTACACGTCAGCGAGGCCGCCGCGCCCGGCGCCACGCTGCTCACGCTGCACACCGCGCCGCCCGCGCACGCGCTACACGTATGTACACGTCAGCGAGGCCGCCGCGCCCGGCGCCACGCTGCTCACGCTGCACACCGCGCCGCCCGCGCACGCGCTACACGTATGTACACGTCAGCGAGGCCGCCGCGCCCGGCGCCACGCTGCTCACGCTGCACACCGCGCACGCGCTACACGTATGTACACGTCAGCGAGGCCGCCGCGCCCGGCGCCACGCTGCTCACGCTGCACACCGCGCCGCCCGCGCACGCGCTACACGTATGTACACGTCAGCGAGGCCGCCGCGCCCGGCGCCACGCTGCTCACGCTGCACACCGCGCACGCGCTACACGTATGTACACGTCAGCGAGGCCGCCGCGCCCGGCGCCACGCTGCTCACGCTGCACACCGCGCACGCGCTACACGTATGTACACGTCAGCGAGGCCGCCGCGCCCGGCGCCACGCTGCTCACGCTGCACACCGCGCCGCCCGCGCACGCGCTACACGTATGTACACGTCAGCGAGGCCGCCGCGCCCGGCGCCACGCTGCTCACGCTGCACACCGCGCCGCCCGCGCACGCGCTACACGTATGTACACGTCAGCGAGGCCGCCGCGCCCGGCGCCACGCTGCTCACGCTGCACACCGCGCACGCGCTACACGTATGTACACGTCAGCGAGGCCGCCGCGCCCGGCGCCACGCTGCTCACGCTGCACACCGCGCCGCCCGCGCACGCGCTACACGTATGTACACGTCAGCGAGGCCGCCGCGCCCGGCGCCACGCTGCTCACGCTGCACACCGCGCACGCGCTACACGTATGTACACGTCAGCGAGGCCGCCGCGCCCGGCGCCACGCTGCTCACGCTGCACACCGCGCCGCCCGCGCACGCGCTACACGTATGTACACGTCAGCGAGGCCGCCGCGCCCGGCGCCACGCTGCTCACGCTGCACACCGCGCACGCGCTACACGTATGTACACGTCAGCGAGGCCGCCGCGCCCGGCGCCACGCTGCTCACGCTGCACACCGCGCCGCCCGCGCACGCGCTACACGTATGTACACGTCAGCGAGGCCGCCGCGCCCGGCGCCACGCTGCTCACGCTGCACACCGCGCCGCCCGCGCACGCGCTACACGTATGTACACGTCAGCGAGGCCGCCGCGCCCGGCGCCACGCTGCTCACGCTGCACACCGCGCCGCCCGCGCACGCGCTACACGTATGTACACGTCAGCGAGGCCGCCGCGCCCGGCGCCACGCTGCTCACGCTGCACACCGCGCCGCCCGCGCACGCGCTACACGTATGTACACGTCAGCGAGGCCGCCGCGCCCGGCGCCACGCTGCTCACGCTGCACACCGCGCACGCGCTACACGTATGTACACGTCAGCGAGGCCGCCGCGCCCGGCGCCACGCTGCTCACGCTGCACACCGCGCCGCCCGCGCACGCGCTACACGTATGTACACGTCAGCGAGGCCGCCGCGCCCGGCGCCACGCTGCTCACGCTGCACACCGCGCACGCGCTACACGTATGTACACGTCAGCGAGGCCGCCGCGCCCGGCGCCACGCTGCTCACGCTGCACACCGCGCCGCCCGCGCACGCGCTACACGTATGTACACGTCAGCGAGGCCGCCGCGCCCGGCGCCACGCTGCTCACGCTGCACACCGCGCCGCCCGCGCACGCGCTACACGTATGTACACGTCAGCGAGGCCGCCGCGCCCGGCGCCACGCTGCTCACGCTGCACACCGCGCACGCGCTACACGTATGTACACGTCAGCGAGGCCGCCGCGCCCGGCGCCACGCTGCTCACGCTGCACACCGCGCCGCCCGCGCACGCGCTACACGTATGTACACGTCAGCGAGGCCGCCGCGCCCGGCGCCACGCTGCTCACGCTGCACACCGCGCACGCGCTACACGTATGTACACGTCAGCGAGGCCGCCGCGCCCGGCGCCACGCTGCTCACGCTGCACACCGCGCACGCGCTACACGTATGTACACGTCAGCGAGGCCGCCGCGCCCGGCGCCACGCTGCTCACGCTGCACACCGCGCACGCGCTACACGTATGTACACGTCAGCGAGGCCGCCGCGCCCGGCGCCACGCTGCTCACGCTGCACACCGCGCCGCCCGCGCACGCGCTACACGTATGTACACGTCAGCGAGGCCGCCGCGCCCGGCGCCACGCTGCTCACGCTGCACACCGCGCACGCGCTACACGTATGTACACGTCAGCGAGGCCGCCGCGCCCGGCGCCACGCTGCTCACGCTGCACACCGCGCACGCGCTACACGTATGTACACGTCAGCGAGGCCGCCGCGCCCGGCGCCACGCTGCTCACGCTGCACACCGCGCACGCGCTACACGTATGTACACGTCAGCGAGGCCGCCGCGCCCGGCGCCACGCTGCTCACGCTGCACACCGCGCCGCCCGCGCACGCGCTACACGTATGTACACGTCAGCGAGGCCGCCGCGCCCGGCGCCACGCTGCTCACGCTGCACACCGCGCCGCCCGCGCACGCGCTACACGTATGTACACGTCAGCGAGGCCGCCGCGCCCGGCGCCACGCTGCTCACGCTGCACACCGCGCCGCCCGCGCACGCGCTACACGTATGTACACGTCAGCGAGGCCGCCGCGCCCGGCGCCACGCTGCTCACGCTGCACACCGCGCCGCCCGCGCACGCGCTACACGTATGTACACGTCAGCGAGGCCGCCGCGCCCGGCGCCACGCTGCTCACGCTGCACACCGCGCACGCGCTACACGTATGTACACGTCAGCGAGGCCGCCGCGCCCGGCGCCACGCTGCTCACGCTGCACACCGCGCACGCGCTACACGTATGTACACGTCAGCGAGGCCGCCGCGCCCGGCGCCACGCTGCTCACGCTGCACACCGCGCACGCGCTACACGTATGTACACGTCAGCGAGGCCGCCGCGCCCGGCGCCACGCTGCTCACGCTGCACACCGCGCACGCGCTACACGTATGTACACGTCAGCGAGGCCGCCGCGCCCGGCGCCACGCTGCTCACGCTGCACACCGCGCCGCCCGCGCACGCGCTACACGTATGTACACGTCAGCGAGGCCGCCGCGCCCGGCGCCACGCTGCTCACGCTGCACACCGCGCACGCGCTACACGTATGTACACGTCAGCGAGGCCGCCGCGCCCGGCGCCACGCTGCTCACGCTGCACACCGCGCCGCCCGCGCACGCGCTACACGTATGTACACGTCAGCGAGGCCGCCGCGCCCGGCGCCACGCTGCTCACGCTGCACACCGCGCACGCGCTACACGTATGTACACGTCAGCGAGGCCGCCGCGCCCGGCGCCACGCTGCTCACGCTGCACACCGCGCCGCCCGCGCACGCGCTACACGTATGTACACGTCAGCGAGGCCGCCGCGCCCGGCGCCACGCTGCTCACGCTGCACACCGCGCACGCGCTACACGTATGTACACGTCAGCGAGGCCGCCGCGCCCGGCGCCACGCTGCTCACGCTGCACACCGCGCCGCCCGCGCACGCGCTACACGTATGCGACAGATACGCGCGTGACCATAGTTACGCCCGGTTTCTGAATTGAGAACTTGTTGAATTAACTTAAGGTGATTTCATCGACGTCTTCTCGCGAAATTCAAAATTTCTTACGGTATTTGCAAAGAAATTTTGAAATTCGTGGGAACGTTTAGTAATGCTAATATAGAGTTTGAAAAGTTCTCAACTTCTAACTCTCAATAATTCAGAAACCGGGTGGTAGTCACTAACGTGTCATTTGCCAAATTAATGTAGTACTAACATACAAAAAAAATCGGTTGTCTGTAAAGTCGGTTTACTGACGATAGTTGAACGTCATAAGAAAATACTGATGGAATGGTTGCATTTTTCAAAAGAAAATTTTAATTTTATTTGTTTGATTAATATTTTGTATGGATATAGAGAAGGAGGTAAATGGAAATCACAATTGAATTGATCAAGTTACATTTATTTGTACGCATAAATACAATTATATCAATTTTTACCTTTATCGCCGCAATTATCGTTGCTATATACAATTGACACTTTCACTGCACTTCATACTTGACGAAAACATGTAAATGTATTATTGTATAGCAGCTGTCCACGCGGACGCATCGCTCACTCAAGTAGGAGAGAGACAGATGTCGAACACTGCCGAATGCGGAGGCCGATTGTGCCTCTTTGTCGCTCGTTCCGCGCTCTCGCTTGCACTTCAAGCCTTAAATGGAACACCTCAGAGCGAGGTAACGCCGCATAAGTCATGTTTTCGTGCGGCGAGGTAACGCCGCATGAGTCATGTTTTTTCGTGCGTGCAGCCGGCTCCATCGAATTATAAGACGTTGTCACGTCAAAAACACAAACATGTAAAATACTTTTCATATCCGCTTTCTGAACTCTTTCATTGTACGGTTTCCAGAACAACCTGCAGTTCTACGTATCGGACCGCTCGTTCCTGGACAAGTTCGCGATCAACAGCGCTGGCGAAGTGGTGCTGCGCCGCCCACTGGACTACGAGAACAGCGACCAGTACCAATACCAGGTCATGGTCACCGACGGCGTCTCGGTAAAACACTCTATTACTAACTGTAAAATATGTTTTAATGAGCATATATCATACCTAATTATCTTCGTCTATTACCTACTTAAGTAGTTTTGTGCAATGTTCTGTCATCATCATCTTCCTGCCCTTGCCCATATAGGATATATCCCTACCTTGGGATCGTTCCTTCGATTATCTCATGTCATCTCTATTATTCACAGTTTTGTCGAATTTAATATTAATAATAAATCAATAAAAAATGTGATTTTGTTGAGATTTAGTTTTAGTTTATCTGTAGTTTTGTTTTAGCTTAGTGTTTTGCAATTTTAGCATGCCTACTGGTAAAATATGGCTGATCTGTTTATTACTATGTCACCATTAATTGTGCCCATATTAATAAAAAATAAAAAATTATCTGATTTTAATATGCTTGTCTCAATGGGTCAGCGCATCTTGAATTTGTGAATGAGAGCAGAGCTTGGACACAATATCAACTACACACAGCATGTTCATTATTTATATATAGTATTACGGTATAAATCTCACGTCAAAAAGAAAAGACAGGAACTCCACATACGTTATAAAAGTATGTATTGGTTACTCGAAAGGAAATCCTGCCTATCAATACATAATAAAATGATATTATACAAGCATATTCTTATGCCAATTTGGACGTATGGCATTCAACTTTAGGGCTGTACTAAACGAGGTAACGTTAAAATAATCCAACAATTCCAAAATAAAGGACTCAGGGATGCTGTAAATGCACCATGGTACATTATAAATGTCGACCTCCACCGTGACCTTAAAATAGAACTCGTCACCGCCGTCATCCAAAAAGCTGCAGCCCACGAGCACAGACTTCACCGACATGTGAATGTCGAAGCACTTCAGCTACTAGACAACTCGGACATAGTGCATAGGCTAAAGAGAACTAAACCATTTGAGTTAGTGTAGTGTTTAAAAAGCGAATGAAGTAACAGTGCTGTGATATACATGTAACAAATGGACAAGGTGTTTTTTATTAATTGTCAGACTGTAAGAAAGTGCTACGCAATTGTGCAAAAGTGCAAATTGTCACTATTCTTACAACGTAAACTTATCACGTAAAATAATAAGTTAGAGTTAAGTTGCTTATTCGTCTAGAGTGTAATAAATTATTAAGAACATTAGTTAATTAAGAAAATAATAATTACAATAAAAAAATTATTCAAAAATTTGATTACAGAACGACACGGCATCAATAAACATCACGGTGCTGAACGTGAACGAGTGGGAGCCGCGGTTCCGCTACCCGCAATACGAGTTCCGAGTGGACGAGGACCTTCACGACGACGCCGAGCTGCTGCCCGTCGGCAGGCTCGACGTGTTCGACGGAGACAAAAGAGACAACGTCACGCTCACGCTGAGGGGCTCTGGGGCTGAGTGAGTCCATAGCAACCAAGTTACAAATGAACCAGTGTATTGTGGTCCCACTGCAGGGCAAAGGCCTCTTCTCATACAGAGAAGGGACGAGCATTCATCTCCACGCTTGCTCAAGACGGTGATTTGGCGATTTCAGACGTATATTAACGTATTGGCGTATTAACGTGTTGACGTATATTTCCTCACGATGTTTTTCGTTCACCGATGTCAGTAACGTCAAATGCCAAAAACTTAGAGCAATACGCATGGGTACTTGCCGGGATTTGAACCCACAGGACCACAACCCGTGCATGAGAGACGAGGCCTTAACCACTGGGCCATCACGACATTTTTAACGACATCTTAAAGAATTGTAGGCAATAATTTAGTATGAGAATGATGGTAAACCCCGTGGTCGTGTGGCAGCATGCTGTACCTCGACCCGTCGGGCGGCCTGTTCCTGCGTGGTGCGGCGCGGCTGGCGCGCAACACCTCCGCGCTGCACGTGCTGGCCACCGCCGTGGACTCCGGCGCGCCGCCCCGCCAGGTGCGTACTCTACGCACGTCCAGCCAACTCATTACCGTTGTGACACCTGAAGTAGCCAAAGCATTATTGCTGTCATCATTTTCCTAGAATGAGTAAAGCTTTCGATTTTGTTAACCAAAAAGTGAGACTTGCGGTGAGCCCTAAGGCATCAGAGGTTCTGCTTTTGAATGGCCGAACAGCTATCTCAGTAATAGTTACAGTATCGCATCTACTTGATAAAAGTCTTAAATTGACTGACAGATAACGCACAGCCTAAACCGCTGAGTCTAGAAGTATGACATTTTGCGCAAGAGTTCCTAATAGAATAACGACCCAGAAGGTGAGCACTAAACAAGCCTTTTTGAAAAGCTTCCCCTAAAAGTACTTAAATAGGGGATGAAAGTTTGTTTGGAAATATGTTTTTTCCGTCCCATCGGGCACTCTCGGCTTGTTTAAAGGATAAACTTGTTGCAATGTTCTACAGATCACCAGATAGACGCAATGGATCAGGGGTGCCTCAAGGAAGTATCCTTGGTCCACTTCTCTTTCTCTAATAACGACCTTTCAAACGTATTATAGTATCTACAAGTGCGTACTTTTTGCAGATGATGAAATGTGTCAGGGTATTACCGAAAATAAATATTATATAACTAAAAGAATAATTAAATCAAACTTTTGACTGACCGGTTGGTGCAGTTGGGAGCGACCCTGCCTTTTGAGCCGCTGGTCCCGGGTTCGATCCCCGGACAAGTCAAAGATTTGTGTGCATGAACATGTCTGTTTGACCTGTGTCTGGGTGTTTATATGTATATAATAAGTATGTATATCAGTCATCAGGTTACCGTAGTACAGGTTCTACCTAGTTCGGGACCTGAAGACCTTGTGCGGATGTTGTCTCATATTATTATTATATTAACTATAAGTACCTATTACAAGTTCAGAAGATGCGAACTGAACATCTACACACATCATAGGTGTCTAGGGATCAAGGTATTTAAAAGTCCACTCCACTCAAGCCGACCAATAAAGGCAAGCCAGAGATGAGGAACAAGACTTCTCCCGGGGGATAGGGTCCGTGGGGTCGCTACTGCCCAACAGCTCGCCACAAGGGGCAGCATGTTGCGGGTTTCTGTATCCCTCTTGGTCTGGCTTCTCGCCGTAGACCTGTTCCAGCAAAGTAAACTGTACCGGCACAGACTTAGAGTTCGGAGCCACCACGACGTCAACGTAGAGATACGGAGGTGGGGTTATTTATTATTATTAATATCTTTATGACTCTAATTATAATGTAAATAATACAAAATATAAATAAATAACCTAATGCATAATAATAATAACATCCTTTCAATATATGTCTTCCATTTCGTTCATTTTTGTTATTTGAGGTTTTCAACTGGCTACATTTTCCATTTAAAACCGTCCAAAACGTCAGTCCGGAACCCTAAAAACGTACGAAACCTGATCTGATTGAGTCACAAATGGAACACATACAGATTCCCACACCTTGAGGGGATATTTTTTCCGTAAAAAAAACTCACAACATCGTTGTAATTTTTGTTTGGGATTTAAAACAAAGTACCTAAATAAAACATAATTATGAAAAGTTATTACGAATCATCATTATTTACGCGTGTTATGTGATTCCTTGTGACTTTTAAAGTTTTTACTTGTAGTTTTTACAAGATTTCACCACACAAGACGCATTTTTTTTTTGTTGGCGCTAATTCTTGTCACTGGTGCTGTCGCGCGGTGCGTAACGACGGCGGTTGTCGGACCTAGAGTATCGGTATGAGTGTAGATCATGTATAACAAACGAAATTGTTGAGCCCGTTGCAGGATTAAAGTAGGTAATACGACTTGACAGAAGAAATTCATCTTTTGACCGAAATTCCAAAACTATTCCCTTTTCAAATGACGAAATTCAAACAGCATTTTTTAAATAAAACTAAGTACTTGATTTCTCCCTTCAGACATCAGTCCCAGTGACGGTGCACCTGCCCGAGCGGGTGCGGGCGGGGGGGGGCGCGCCTGTCGTGGCGCTGTTCGCTGCGCTGGCGGCGCTCGCGCTTCTGGTGTGCGCGCTACTCGGATACATATACAGAGTGTAAGACACACATTATTCCAAATTCTTTTAGGATAATAATTCAATTTAATTTCTTTTATGTTGTTATTTGTATTTATTCTGTGTTTCGCGAACTGTGTCCAAATAAGCGTTATTCTTTGTTTCTTTTATTCTTTCTATTTCTTGAATTATCATTATATCCGACTGCCGATTGGTACTTATACCATCTTAATCGAACCTAATCAAATCTAGTACCTACGGTGTTGTTTATACACACCATAATGTCTCATCACGCAAATCTACTAAGTAGGCGTGGTCGCTGATTAACGTTTACGAATTGGTTCATTTGGTTTGGTTTCTATTCATAAAAAAATTGGATGCTCCACATAGTTTTGTTGATTAACTTTGTTCACGTTGTTTCCCTAACAAGGCCATATCTTCCCGCAGTCGTCGCCGGTCGAAGCGCAGCGCGGGTGGTTCGGGCACTGGCTATGTAACACATGAGAAGCCCCCGGCGGACCCCATCGCCCCCACGGCGCACCATGCCACCATCAGCCCCACCAGCCCCACCAGCCCCACCAGCCCCCACGTGACGCCGGGCGGGACTGGGCTCCTCCCCACCAGTACCGGCACGGGGGTGCTGCGACCTGCGGGCTCGTCGGGTTCACTGTTAAGCGTCAGTGCAGGTGCCAGCACTATTCTGGCTAACTCTACGTCTAGTTTAGATCTGCAGCAGGATACGGCACATGGAGGACAACATCATAGTCAGTTATTATGCTACTTACCTACTGTATTTTGTAATCAATAAATATACTTAATTATTTTCAATATCCTACACCTAGTCTAAGGTTCAGTATGATTTTTACTTCGCTTGTGGCTGCGGCATAGCTAGCAGTTAGCAAGCGATCGTTGATTATGGCTGGTATACTAAGTTATTCCACTTAGGTGGGAGAACGCGTTGTTCATTTGTTCCACTTAGGTGGGAGGACGCGTTGTTCATTTGTTCCACTTAGGTGGGAGGACGCATTGTTCATTTGTTCCACTTAGGTGGGAGGACGCGTTGTTCATTTGTTCCACTTAGGTGGGAGGACGCGTTGTTCATTTGCTCATATGTTCAGGTAGTGTAGGATGTAAGTAGACATGTCTTCGGTATCCATAAGTAGGATTGGGGATACGAGCAAAACATTTTATTAAACAAAATAAATACCGTACCTTGATGTAGGTACATTTGTGAAATACAAGTGTACGTGCTTTACTGGCCCATAAAATCTGAAGTCTATTTGGTACAAAAGTACTTGTAGTAGGTACCAAACTTGCAGAATTTGTTCAGCAGGCGCATCGTCAGGTCGTCAGTCGCAGCGCTTCCCGCGCAGCAAGGTGGCCCCCCTGGCGCCGGGCGCGGGCGGCGCGTCGCTCATGAGCGACCACCTGGGCGCGCGCGCGGCGGGCCGCTCGGGCGTGGCGTGGCCCTCCGCCACCATCCCCGCGCGCGTCAAGAAGCTCAGCTGGGACGACGCCGCGCCCGATGGACATCACAAGGTGCGCTCACGTCACTTACGATCGATCGATCGTCTAATACTTGCCAATATACTCACAACGTGCGAGCAGGCATCTTACAACACATTTGTATCAGAAAGATAGATCTTAGGGGTATCATCATACACGACTACATACTTCTCCTTTTTATTGACGTCAATAAGACAAATTTTCACATCTGTACCTACCTTCCAGCCCCTCCTTAACTTAGGTAGGTGCTATCGTAAAGTGTGTATAACAGAAATACATTTCCAGGACAGAGGGGAGGAGGTGACGGATGCAACCAACCCAGCCGTAGCCGAACACATGAACCTCACCGTCTACTTCTGACTGACGGGAAGCCGGTGCAACGTGCTGACTTACAACACGTAGGGAACAGACAACATGCTAGTGACACAAAAGAACATGCTTATAAACAACGTGGAGAAACTGACGATAACAACGCTACAAATAATTGTTTTAAAAATAACATATATGATATTGATTCTACGGTAAACACGGGCTTAAGAGGCAAAAATATTTCTAGACAAGATGCAGTTTACCCATCTGATAGTAAATATTCTTTGCAAGTCAAGACTGCAGAAAACAATAATGATCTACAACCTGGACATGCCTGTCACAAAGGTGAGAACATTGAAGCTAAAAACGATATTCCATTACCAGGGTCTGCAATAAAAACCCATCCCGCAGCAAATTACACCTTACCAGCAAACAGTTATCAACCCACAGATACTTTGAACACAGTTGGAATACCAGTCTATAACAATTCTTTATCACACAATTATGTATACACAAATCATCCCGTTCAGGCTACAAATTATTACATCCCTGGTTTAAGCGAACCCTCTTCACCGTCCAACCATCCTACTATGCTTATGGCCCATCCCGGTCATCCCAGTCATACCATTATATTTGAAAATGATTCGAGATCAACAAGAAACCGTCCCCTTCCGACTCACATCTTAGTCACGAGTAATACGAAACGTGCAAAACACGTCAAACCTCCAGCTAACAATAAGCTCAAAAGTAAACCTGTGACGATTCATCACATAACACCCATAGCTTATCCTGTACAGTCTTCAAGTCAATCGGCTTTGTTCCTTGCTCCATCCAGCTATGCTGTACCAGCTAGTCATCCTAATCAACCAATAGTAAATCATCCAACTACGAGCCAGCAGCAACCAACACCCATCGCCAGTGGCCAGTATTCTCAGAGGGACCCGAGATACGCGACACCTCCAACTGCGCCGGTGCTGTATGAAGAGGAACCCTCTCCTCTAAGTTCCAATGGTCTTCCACCAGCGTACGCCACGATAGACCCTAAGAAGCTGCGTACTAGGCACATCAGACCGGCGGTGTTCAAGAGAAGAGGGATGGCCAACAGCCGACAGTACCAACTGTTGTGAGAGACTAGTGAATGGATTGATGGATGTTTATGGTGTCACAGTGTCGAGGCATTATTTTAGACAGTTCCTATTTTCTAGGAATGTCTGCAATTACAAGGAAAGTTCAAATCCTGTAGTTCCTATGATCCTTTAGGTACCTAAGTACAAGTATACCTGCAGTGCGTCTCCCGTGCATCCAATTTCCAAAATCTCTAGTTTTCCAGATCAGATTTAAATTTATTACTAAATTATGCTTCTAATGGCCGTTACTTTTTATCCGTAGTTAACTCAACCTTTAGTTAAAATTAGTAACTAATTGTTAAATTTTGGCAAAATGTGATGTTGATCAACACATATCGCCAATTTTTAACTAATGTTTGAGTTACTAGACTCGTCTTGACCAATCTCTAAGCCCCTGTCGTGATCAGTAGAGATAGTTTGTAAACTATAAGTTCATAAGTTAAGGCTGTGGTAAGGTTTGTATCTACCATTTACCAAATATGTATGTAATACAAGTAATTTACTAATGTTTGAAGTGTTGAGATTATTAAAGCAAATAAAAGTTTGGTATTTACTATTACAATAAAGAAACGAATGTGAAAAAATTATCATTAATACATTGTACAAATAAGTAATTGATATTATTAGTGAAATTAACTGTAAATAGTTTATATTAATAGAAAACCTAGGACTTTTTGTTTTTATTAACAATTTTATAACAGCTAATCGTTTAAAATGTGCTGCCACTTTGTAAAGATTTTTGGTGGCAGCACTAGATAACGAATTTTGTGTACAAGTCATTTCGTTGTAAGAACATTTTGAGTTACAATATTTAAATTATTTAGATAAGTATGTACGAACTGTTATAATAATGTTTTGTTTATTTGGGTCGTTTTATTTTGGTCACCTGCGCATAGTAATCAACAACATAATCCTGTAAAAATATAGGCCCTTCTTGTTTACAAGAAATATGTTTCAGTGTTCTTTGCAGATCATACAATCAAGTGAGACTAGCCCTTTGTGGAGCAAATGGAGCAATCAAGTAATGGGATGGTTAAATATAAAATAAACCTCCTACTGCTTTAAAATATTTAAAATAAAAATAAGTTTGAGAAAAGCAATACTTAGTTTTCAGATTGTAGCCAACGTCAAAATTGGTGGACGGTGGACTTCGATCATAAATACCCGAATATCGTTTACATTATTGTTAATTCCCTAATGTGATCAGAGACTTGTGAATATCGTTTACATTATTGTTTATTCCCTAACGTGTTCTATTCTATTTTTATCTATGGCCATTGCCATAGATAAAAATACCACCACCACCATTGTGCCGATCTTATTATTCTAAGGCGCCAATGTCGACAATTCTGCCAATGTCAGATGTGATATGAGAAAACGTGCGAGGGACGGAAATACAAAAAAAATCATAAAAAAATTAATTGAATTTAATGTGAAACTTGTTGACGAGTTAAATTAGTACACTGAAACAAACAAATAAAAATATTGTTAATTATATGATTAAATATGTACAGAATAATACAAATAAATGATCACAGTCTACACAAAAATCATCATAATTTGATGTCATTGACCCGGATAAAAAACATCAAAGCCTCAAAGAGTTTTGGGGAAGAATGTGTTAGTAGGGATGGAAAGTTAGTTGGGACAGGGATTTTTAATTTAGGGAGATGACTATACAAGTCATGGGCTGGGTTATTATTGGAGCAGTTAAAAAATATGTGCTCCAAAGTACCTTCATCCAAACCCACATTCGCAGAGCGATTTGTCTCTGACCCGAATTTTGTGAAGGAAGACCGGGGAACAACAATGGCCTATACGGAGACGGCAAAGAATAGATAATACTTTCTTGGATATTTTTTTATAAGGGTAAAACCGAGGCTTGGTGTAACATTAGGTTGTATTGCGTGATAAAAAGCACCTTTCCATTTACTAGAATTTTGCCAATGCACCTGCCATGAGGTTAGCAAGCTCTTTTTTGGAAGGCCCAGCAAATCATAGCCCTGGCATGGGAAATGTTTAAGGTCATCGGCTTGGGACAAAACAGCATCCTTAGCAAGAGCATCAACATATTCGTTTCCTCTTATGCCACATCGACTTGGAATCCAAACCAAATGTACGGTTTTGTGATTCTTGGCACAAGAGAAAAGAGACTTTTTGAATTGAAGCAGGATTGGACTGTGCAGCTTACTCTTGTAAGGATTCTGCTCCACAGCTTGCAAGCAACTAAGCGAGTCTGTGAAGATGACACCAAAACGTATGCTATGAGCCTCTATGAATAAACACGCTTCTAATATGGCCACGCACTCACCCGTAAACACTGATGATTGTACAGGGCACCTGAATTTTAAAACGATTTTGGAGTTTTGGTAGTATACCGCAGCACCAGTGCAACTTGCATTGGATAATTTAGAGGCGTCCGTGAAAATCCTTTTGAAATTGTACCATCGCTCACCAACCACCGCATTGAAAACCGAGTTCGCCGAAGGAGACCTTTTCGATATACCAATATTGTAGAAATATCTGGTATAAAACATATAATTTCATAGTCAAAACTGAAAATAGGGAGTTTCAGAAATTGTATAATGGGGGAATCTAAATTTCGATAACCACGGAGGGATTTTAAAAACAAGGGGACTTCTTTATGGTTCCAATAATTAGAACTTCGGCATGCAACATCCAAGTCCTCAATGACTCTAGCCCAAAATCTCGATGCTAACTACTGCATTCTCAAGGCCAACGGTGGTTCTGCTCTACTTGCAATGCGTTAATTGGTGAGGAATTCATACAACCCGATATGATACGTAGGCACTTAGCCTGAATTCTGTGTAACCTGGCCAAAGCACCTTTGTTGCAGGGAATGTCTAAAAAGTAGTTGTTTGCTCTATGACCTGCGTGTGACATAAAGGAATAGACAATACCGTCTATACCCGGGGGCAGAGTCATGATCGTGTTTCAAAACTAAGTTAAGTTCCTGCATAGAAAATGGTGCATCAAAAGGATCCTCCGAAGAAATAAGTGATGGCTGGTTATGTTCTATCCCCGATGACACATATGGAGGAGCCAGTTTATCAAAGAACTGCTCAGCAGTCTGTCGAGTGATGGGGGAAGAAACTGAAGGGGAGCATCCAGATCTAAAGCGGTTGATCTTCTTCCATACCACTGATAAAGGAGTGGAGGGGGCCAGTGAACCACAAAAAATAGCCCAACCAGCACGTTTCTTCCTTCGCAGTAATCTTCTAGATTTAGCGAGGGTCCTATTGAAAGCTATTAGGTTATCGCTAACCATCGCCTCATTATACACCATTTCAGCGTCATCCCTTTCCCTTATGGCTGCTGTGCATTCCTGATCCCACCATGGTGGAGGAGGAATCTGCGCACGTGCTAAGTTTTTAACAGGAAAACATGAGTCTGCACTAGCTGTAATGGCAGAAATGAGGTTCTTATAACAGTCAGGCACATGGAGGGGATCAGGGGAATCAAAATCCACCACAGCCTACTGGAACTTTTAAATATGTCAGGACTCTTCATTATCGGGACGTTTACGTCTGGGGTGGAAGGATTTGGGACTCCAGATTACAGACCACATCTGCAAACTGGCTTAATGGGTTGGGTGTGGGACTTGGGCTATACGAAGAAAACCCAGATAGGGGGGTAGTAGTGATATCATCAGTATCATTTATTTTTATCCATATTTATATAGAATATGAATATTGGTGACCAATATCGTTAAAAAAACAAACACTAAACTAACCTGATAGCAGGTAACAATGAGACAACGCACAAACAAACACAATAACAAGTCACAATAAACACAATAACACAGAAAAACAACCAAAATTCAAACACACGTGTTTCCCAAAAGCACACTGTGGCGAGAATCATTTCCCTAATGTGATCAGAGACTTGTGACATTGTTGTTCATTCCCTAATGTGATAAGAGACTTGTGAATATCGTTTACATTATTGTTCATTCCCTAATTTTATCAGAGACTTGTGATTATTCTTTCATTTACTCACATCTCCTCGCCCAAGACATAAAATAGACCTCTTCTGTTTAAAACGGGTTGATATCTTAAAATGCACCATCACTGGCTGAGCAAGCTGTCGCTTGAAAGTGACAGGAGCGCCGCCACTCTCACTTTGCGCGCTTTCGAACTACCGATTTAAGTGAAGATTAAAGTAATCGGTAACTAACACACTTTTAATAATTGAGATTGGCGATGCCAAAAATAAATTAGTGTTAAGTGACTTACCGTCTGACCACTGTGGATTATTAGCTAGCTTCCCTATGCCAATACATAAAAAGCCACATAAAATAGAATGCAGGCCTTATACAGCTAGTCGTTGCAACAAGTTTAAAAATAATATAGCCCTTAGAATTAAACCGTCGATTGTAGAACATGATAATCCTAATGTAATCTATGGAGCCCTTTTTGATGTTGTGCAAAAAGAATACCAATCTACTTTCAAGGCCAAAACTATTAATATTAATGGCACCTCCGCTGGCTTCAACCAATGGGCTACTCCAGGTATTTATAAAAGTAGAGCGAGACTATACGAGTTATATGGTTTGAAAAATTACAGGTTTGATACTCCTTTCCTAGAGTATGTCAAAAATTATTCAAAATTATTTAAATAGATTTGTGTTTTTGCTAAATCTAAATTTTTAAGCGATACAATTAAAAATTCGAATAACAAAGTAAAAACCACCTGGAAAATTATTAACAATGAGACGGGTAAGTCGGTTAAACAAGAAAAACAATTAGAGATTATGGTCGACAACAAATTAGTTAATACAGCAGCTGACGTAGCTGAAGCATTTAATGAGTTTTTTGCCAACATACCTATAACTACGACTCGCTCCTTAAATTCGTCCCCATCTGAAGCTGAAAACCTTTTGCATAATAGTGTGCCTAAATGTAGTCGCTTATTTAGCTTCGAACATGTAACACCTCGTGATGTAATTAGTGTTTTTAACACACTCAAGTCAAAAAACACTGGTGATTACTGGGGCATCTCAATTAAACTTGTAAGTAATATAATCGACATCGTAGCCCCCTATCTAGCTGTTACTTTTAATAAATGTGTTGATTTAGGAACTTTTCCTGACCTCATGAAGAGTAGTAAAGTCATACCATTATTTAAATCGGGTAATAAAAATAACGTTGCCAATTTTAGGCCTATTTCTATCTTACCTGCATTTAGTAAAATATTTGAAAAATTAATACTCAAGCAGTTGCTAAGACATTTTAATTTAAATAGCCTCCTTCATGATGAACAATATGGCTTTACAAAAGGTCGTTCGACTACAGATGCGGGTGTTGCTCTGCTGAAACACATATTTAGCGCATGGGAGAGCTCGCAAAATGCTATTGGAGTTTTCTGTGATCTCTCCAAAGCCTTTGATTGCGTGCACCATGACACGCTTTTGCGTAAACTAATTCATTACGGTATTCAAAACGAAGCTCTTAACGTATTAGATTCATATTTACATAATAGGCACCAATGTGTAGATGTTAATGGTGTGAAATCTTCCGGGCTATCAGTTCAGTTAGGTGTACCTCAAGGCTCTATACTGGGCCCATTTTTATTCTTGGTGTATATAAATGACTTACCATTCTATTTAAAGGGCATCTGTGACGTTGTACTATTTGCTGATGATACCTCTCTTATCTTTAAAGTAGACAGGAATAGACAAAATTTTGACGACGTAAACAGTGCACTATCAATGGTTACAGATTGGTTTACCACAAATAACCTAGTTCTCAATGCCAAGAAAACGAAATGTGTAAAGTTCGCCTTACCGAATGTTAGAAATCTAGGACCCAACATCGTCTTAGATAAAGAGGTACTTGAAACTGTAGACTCGGCAGTATTTCTGGGCATAACAGTTGATGCCAAGCTTCAGTGGGGATCACATATATCATGCCTAGCGGGAAGGCTCAGTTCGGGCGCCTATGCCGTCAGGAAAGTAAGACAATACACTGACGTTGATACAGCTCGGCTAGTCTATTTCAGTTATTTTCATAGCGTCATGTCCTACGGCATTCTGCTGTGGGGCAAAGCCGCTGATATTCAAAATATATTTGTTCTGCAAAAACGAGCTGTACGAGCAATTTACCAGCTAGGTGCTAGAGTTACTCTGAGAGATTTTTTTAAAGAGATTGGTATTCTCACGGTGGCCTCACAATTCATCTTCGCCAACATCTTATATATTAGGCAAAATATACACTTATACACAAAAAACAGTGATATTCATAATATTAACACTAGAAACAAGGAGAAACTACGTGCTCCCTTTCACCGGCTTCATAAGGTCCATAACTCATTTGTTGGGCTTGGTATAAACTTTTATAACAAGCTTCCCTCTTCTTTGTTAGAATTGCCTTTTAATGCGTTTAAAGCTAAAGTAAAATCCAACCTTTGTTCAAAGGCATACTATTCAATCAACGATTACTTAAACGATAAAAATAGTTGGTCGCTGTGATTAACTCAAGACAATGTTTATGTTCTTTCTCCAAAATTAGCTTACCTACTGACAAGTTATACGAGTTCATATAATTGTTTATTTTATTTGACTATATTTATTAGTCACCTTAGTTTAATTTAATTTTTATTTATTATTGACATAATCTACTCATTTCAATGTTTTTTAATGAGTTGTATTGCAATATATGGTTAGCTAGTGACCTCGACAGTTCATCATATTATTCTTTTGAGCAACCGGCAGCAAGTTCGTCATGCTCCCTTAGATGTCAATGCTTGCGGTAGCGTCGGGGGTCGGGTTGCCTCCTTCCCTCAAATATGGCGAGGGGGGTAATGGCTGATCTTTGCGTTATGCTCGTGAACGGGTGCTGCTTGTGGTGACAGGTCAGCTTGCTGACTATGGTTTTGTTATTGTTATTAGAAATTAATGTTTCTTTATTTTACTTCGAAGGTCCTAGTTTATCATTTGTGGCTACTAGTTACAGCTATATACATATAAAAAAACATAATGCAGCATTGCATATGTAAGCGGGCACGCCCTTTATGTCAGGAGGCTTTTTATTATGTATTAAGTTCTGTTTGCGTTTTTGTTTTTATTATTTATTTATGCTTGAGTATAGTTTTAAATATTGGCGTGTGCTAGCTGACATATGGCAAATAATTTTAATATTTTTGTGTTTCGTAATGTTAATTTATTTATTACTATATGTATAGAATCCAGTTCTTCTAACTGAACAGACAGCAGTGCTGCTGGGGAGTTTGTTCCGCCACTTCTTCTTCCCAGCTAAAGCACTAGGAAGTGGTGAAGGGTGGGCGTTTTGGGGGGACTGTCTTATGTGATTTTGACGTTCAAAAAGTGCTGATTCTCAGCCTAATTTGAATAAATGACTTTTGATTTTGATTTTTGATTTTGAGAGATACAATTACTTTTTCCTACATCTATATAAATAAAAAATGAAATGCTGTTCGTTCGTAAGCGCATCATTTGATAACGTCGGGAACGATTTGGCTATTGTTTGTCTTTAAATGTACTTAATAATCGGAATAAGATTTTTAGTAAAATGATAAATTGAAAAAGTTGCCCGGAAAATTGGAAATTCGGGAAAAACTGAAATGGCTTTTTTTGTGTGAATTATTGTTTGGACAGGACAACGTCTGTCAGATCATCTAGTTACTGATAAACATCTAAACTAATTTATTATAAAGAGGAAAGATTAGATTTGTTGTATGTTTGTTCTTTTACAAACATAGTAATTTATAATTCCGTATATTCATATTATGAAAAATTTAAATTATTTTGCAATGAACAAAAGGGGTTCAGGAAAAATGTCAATATTAATATGGAACTATTTGACCTACTATCTAGTGTCACGACATCTGTCGATAATAGAAATCATGTTTGTGCGATATACACAGACATGACGAAGGCGTTTGATTTTGTGGATCATAAAATATTATTGCAAAAATTACATGGGTAATATGGGTATGGCATTAGAGGGAACATCCTTAAACTTTTAGAATCGTACCTAAGAGATAGAGTACAATGTACGGAAATCTCCAGAATATGTCCTACAACCAAGTTAGAAATCACATATAACTCTGAAGCAAGGTACATCAAATATGGCGTGCCTCAAGGTAGCGTTCTAGGACCGCCGCTTTTCTTGATATATATTAATGACCTCCCAAAATTCACAGGACAAAAAATGGTACTCTTTGCAGATGATAGCACGGCTATTATAGAATGTAATAATCCAAACAATTATGAAATTGACATTAATAATTCTCTATATAAAATAATAAATTGGCTTAATGATAATAATCTTGTAATTAATTTAAATAAAACCAAAATTATGCACTTCCACCAAAGGCTTGAGAAACCACTTGTTAACGTTGCGTACAATGGTTCTGAAATAGAAGAAGCTAGTAATGCGAAGTTCTTAGGTATAACTACAGGGTGTTTTTGACAGCCCTCCACAAAAACACAGGATTGATTCAGCTCCTTAGGTATTCTGAATCATATCCTACTGGAAATTTTCTCAGGAAAAAAAAAATTATGCCGTAACGTAACGTAATAAAAGGGTGGGCCGGGGAGCGCGCGGGGAGCGGGGGCAGCCTTTTTTTTTTTTTTGTTTCCGGGGTGAAAAATCCTCATGGATGTCCGCCGCCCTGGGGCGGACGGCGGGGTCTGTCAGACTCTTACTGACTAAAAACCACCCCGGTGTTCCATCTCACACCTTCGCCGGGGGTCGCGGGAACGTACGATCCTTCCGCAACCCCCGACTGGTGCCGGCCCGCCACTGCGGGCCACTCCGGGTCTAGTGAGGTGTTTGACTCCCCCCGCGACGTCTAAGAGGGGCGCGCGTGGAACACTACGCGCCGCCACCTCGGGTCCTGGTGTGTGGGGGCCGACAGACGTCCCCGAGTCCGTCGCCCCTGGACCCATTTAGGGGGGCTGGAAGAGGGCGTTGTCCGCCCTCCGCCGACGCCCGGTGCGCCTTCTGCGGGCCGGGTGAGTGGACGAGATCTCCCTCTCCCTTTCCGCAGCCTCCTTCTGCGAGACGACTGTCTCACAGAAGGAAACCACCGCGCCCCAGGACTCGTCGCGCCGACCATCGACTCGACTACGGCCGGCAGCGACAAGTCACTGCCTACTTCTGAGATGAGGGCACGGCGCGGCTCCTCCCAAGCGGCACACTCTGCCAGCGTATGCCGCGCCGTCTCCTCCCGGCAGTCGACGCAGTGGTGACACCGGGCGTCCGGCTCCCTGTTTATGCGACACAGGTACTTCCCGAAGCAGCCATACCCCGAGAGCACCTGCGTCACCCGAAACGACAGGGAGCCGTGCCTCCTCCCGAGCCAGCGCTCGAGCACCGGCCGGACCGCCTCGATGGTGACGAGGCCGGCGGTAGGGCGTGAAAGCCTGTACCGCCATTCCGCCACCAGGACCTCGCGAAGCTGAGACCGACGCAGCTCTATGTGTCGCTGCATCGGTCCCTCGCCCCGCGCCCTCGCTTCCTCGCGCCACCGATACAACGAAGCGAGTACTTTCGCCTCGAGGTCCCAGGGCGGGGATCCGGCCAGTACGCAAGCCGCCTCGTAGGAGATCGTGCGATACCCCCTGATGACTCTGACGGCTATCGCCCTCTGCGGCTTTCGCAAAACAGCGATGCTGCCGGCCGTCAGGTCAGAGGCCCACACCGGGGCCCCATACAGGGCCATGGATCGCACGACCCCCACGTAGAGCCGCCTACAGACGGCGCTCGGGCCCCCCAGATTGGGAAGCAGCGTGGCAAGCGCGCCAGCCGCGCCCAGCAACTTGGGCGCCAGCCGTCGGAAGTGGGGCTCAAAGTTCCACCAGCTGTCGAGCACCAATCCTAAATACTTCATGGGGGCGGGCGCAGCCTCGCTCAAGCTCGCTGCGCTGCCGTCCGCTACGTGCGTTTTGCCACGGTAACGATACATTCCGTGTGAGGTAAGTGATCACGATGTCCCCCCATAAAACAAATCTGTTTTTTTGGATTCCTTTAATGTTCCTGAAAGAATTTCATGTACCGGTCATCTTAATGTGATGTACTGAAGCCACCCTATCAGTTTGCGGAGGGCTGTCAAAAACACCCTGTATAGATGATAAATTAACTTGGAAACCTCATTTAGAAGAAATTTGCAAATGATTAAGTAAATCAGCTTATATGTTATTTCAACTTTCAAAAAAAGTAAACACTGATACACTGTTAACAGCCTATCATGGACTAGTCGCCTCAGTTCTGCGATATGGTGTTATTTTTTGGGGACAGTCCACAAATAGGGAACTTGTTTTCAGGATGCAGAAAAGATGCTTACGCTGTATGTGTGGTTTAAAAACAACAGATAGTTGCATCCCATACTTTAAAAAGTTAAAAATTACCCTTACCAGCTTTATACATCCTGGAAACAGCATTGTTTGTAAAAACAAATCCACATTTATTTAAAACAATACGTGCAGTAAAGAAAACGCCGATGCGTGCTCAATACATGAACGAATTATGCCTTGTGAAATGTAAAACTTCTCTAGTGAAGAAAAGCTTCTTTGGTGTTCCTCCACAGGTGTATAATAAGATACCTGATGAAATAAAATGTATGCCATTGCAGAACTTTAAGAAAACACTTAACGGGTTACTGCTTGAAAAATTTTACTATACTGTAGATGAATATCTCAATGACAAACTTCTATAATTATAATCCTGACATAAATTCTTTAATACTATAAGTACACTAATGATAATCTTTTGACTTGAATTATTGACATTAAATTTTGACATGACATGAAATTGACATTGATTGTAATAAAATAGAATTTGCATGCATGAGTTAATTTAACAATAAATTATGGACTCAAATACTTATATAATTGCATTGTAATAAAGTTGTCATTGTAATTTAATACTAATGATTGAATGGCTTTTAATAATATTAATCATTTTTTTTTTTTTTTTTATATGGGACAACATCCACACAAGGTCTTCAGGTCCCGAACTAGGCAGAGCCTGTACTACGGTAACCTGATGACTGATATACATACATATATACATATACACACCCAGACACAGGTCAAACAGACATGTTCATGCACACAAATGTTTGACTTGTCCGGGGATCGAACCCGGAACCAGCGGCTCAGAAGGCAGGGTTGCTACCAACTGCGCCAACTGGTCAGTCAAAATTTGTATGCATCCGCCGGTGGTCCGTGTTGCTCTATGTTTGTATGTCAATATTGGCAAAACATAGCGCACTACCTAATATTTAAGATCTTTGTATACAATCACCTATGTTTGACAAATAAATAATTCTATTCTAAAAAAAAAATGTATGGTGGAATTGTTCCTCTTTCATAGGTCTAGGTACAGAAAAATCATGGATGGCATAATTATATATATATATTAAGGATAGCTTACTATACCCATTATAATGTTTAAAAAATAATAATATCTATTGTGATAATTGGAAAGCTATTTAGATTTGATTTATTTATTAATCTTTATCAAATTAAATACGTTAGTTACCTTAAGCATTTCATGCACATTATAATTTCCCTTTAGGTACACCATACAATTTGAATTAATATCTTAAGAGCTAACGTAAAATTAAAACTATCGCGCGACATAATAAATTAAACTTGACTCTAACAATTTGCTCTTTAAGGCTTGATATTTCGCAAACGGATCCCTGAATCGAAAAATGGTTTCGACACACAGACCTGGAATATTTTTGAACGGCCTATCCAACGACATACCGCTCCACAGATGAAAAAAAATAACCCTACCCTCGTGTAGGGGAGGTTCTTACTTAAATATAATTTTAAAAAAAAAACGAGATTTAATTATACCACTTTGTCGGCGTGATTGTATAATTATACCTTTGCCAAATTACAGTTTTCTAGTATTAAGAGTCTCTGAGCTAACCCGCGGACAGTGAGACGGACGAAGATGGCGAAACTATAAATTAAAATAAATAAAATAATTTTATTTCGGACAACTAATAGATCCATAAATTGTTACTAACAGTTTTGAATTAAAATACTATACTTATAGTAACTTAAACTAAAGACGAATTCATGAGAAGACCAACTGGACACCGCGAGAAATGAAAACCAGGGTATAAGTCTTCGCACAAATTGCCTTATTATGGCGGAGGAAGTAGGTATCTGCCGCCACAGCCTTCAGGATGCTATTGTGACTGCCTCATATTCTGCTCAGGAGTAAGGCCGTTTTTTGCGGATGATGGCATGAAAGCCATCGGTATGGGTTACCGCCAACATTTCTGAGGCACTGCAAAAACGAGGCAGTCGCAACAGCATCCTAAAAACATTGCATTGTATTGGACGCGCAGAACATCCAGCGACCTTTTCGAGTAGTTGATCCAAAGATTACCGGTGTAAAAACTCTGACAATAAACTTTAAAAGACGTAATCTTTACTTGATCAGTAGGTACACCGAGCATATCTTCGTGCCAACATAATTACTCCTGACCGTCAGAACTCTACGCTCCCTATATGTCCCCATGGTCACAGACGTCGTCGGCAAGAAAATGCCCATGATATTATATACAACGAGGCCGGAACATTGATGTCCAAAACAATAATTTTGGTCTCTCCTATTGTGGGGTATCCGAATGATATGTTCCGCGAAATTTCTTAGTTTTCGAATTATGATTTTTTTCTGATATTTTGAGAATTTTCGACCTGACAAACTTAAAACATTAAAAAAATAAAAGTAGAATACTTCTTCGAGTTTTTTTTTTTGCAATTGTATCTACATGAGTTTTGATTTTATGCGTAAAATTATCAGCTTCGTAACTTTGATGAAAGTCAGATGAGTCACGATTTGAGCGATCTGGAATATTCATAACTACCACTTGTGTGCGATTGAAAATCCACACGAAGTGAGGGCTTCAAACGTTTCAAAATCATTTCAACGTTAACTTGTGGTCTGGTATCCTCAGTGGCGCGGGCGAACTAATCGGTCCGTTGGAATTGCCATCCACACTTAACGGAGAAACCTTCAAAAACTATTTCAGAAAAAATGTGTTAATGTGATGGCTAATTTTAAGAATTTTTCACCTCGTTGTCTTTGAAGGTAAATTTTAGCCAAAATAGCGTATTAAGTACTACTTTTCATGAGTATGAAAGCTGAGAGTCTGGCGCATTTTTGAGGCCTACTTTAGAACTATGAAATTACCTGTTTATGAAAAATTAATTCATAATTCACCGAACGTACATTTTTCACTTTAGATCAAAACTTTCATCGAAGTTACGAAGCTGATTATTTTACGCATAAAAGTAAAACTCGTGAAGGTTCTGTTGCAAAATAAAACCTCGAAAATATCTTCTCCTTTATTTTGTATTTTTTTTATTTAAGGTCGAAAATTCTCAAATAATCAGAAAAAAAATAATAATAATACTATGGAGGGAGAAAATACACAGGGCGGCAGAAACAACAAGTCCAAAAAAAATCCCTCTTATCGTGGGGTATCCAAATAACCCTATTTGGATACCTCACGATACGAGGGATTTTTTTGGACTTTTTGTTCCTGCTGCCCTGTAATTTTAAGAAACTATATGGGTTCCTTGTTGACTACGGAACCCTAAAAATGGCAATGTGACTAAAAAAACATCTTGTGTTGGGGTTCGCCCCGGGCGCAGTTTTATTTTCGCACAGCTAGCCTAGACCTCAGGCTCGAGCGGAACCAATAATTCTCGCGTCAACTTTCGCTGCTGAACAAGGACCTCGCGATATCCTACTTAACCTTTGTATTTCCTTGTCTTAATATAGCAGTATACGACGACGACACGTTTGGTGTAGTGGCTACAGTGGCTAAGTGTAGTCATCGAAACCAAATGGTCCTGGGTTCGAATCCCGGTAGGGGCAAATGTTTGTATGATATGGACATTTGTACCCGAGTCATGGATGTATATTTATAATATGTATGTATTTACGAAAAAAAAATGTATTTAAGTAGTGTATCAACCATCTGGTATCCATAACACAAGCCTTAATTAAGTGCTTAACTTGGAACTAGATGGTGCTGTGTGCAATGTCAGACGATATTTATTTTTATTTATTTAGTATGTTCGGAATGTATACTTAAACGGTTTTAAAAAGCGTAGAGGTCAAATTAATCCGTGCCAGCCTGCCCCTTGCTGCCGTCCCCCAGCGACGCCCTAAGTCGAGGTCCGTAGCCCCGCAGAGGGGATCCTCTTAGTGTGTAGTCGCTTAGTTTTATGCCCTGGCTGGAGGCTTTAATTTATTGAGGCACCCACAGGCAAGCTCGGTTAATCAGCCGACCACCTTCTAGATTGACCTGCGTCTCTGCGAGATGACATTTATAAAAAAAATATAAATAGAGTAGCGGTCAAAGCCCATTGGAAATATCACATTGCTCAGTTTTCTCAGTTTGAACTGGAACGTTACAGGTGGGCATTAGACACTGAAAACAATTATTTTATTGGTAAAAGGTGTAAAAACAAACAATTGCAGGAAACATAAACTTCTTGTACACTACAGCTCGAAACTTTCATTATAAGAGGAGAAACCTCGTCGGGTAGGTACCTGCATAGTACAACGTGTTCAAGCGAATTATAGTAGGTACAGGATCTAAAGCGTTCTGATGTTATGATCTCACACCAAATAAAAAATCAAGACATTGCGCTGTCTTGCAACAGTGACGTGAGGCCGCCGGCCGGTTTCGTTACCATAGTAGTGAGGTGTAGTTTGGTTGTAAACGTGTGCGTGTGAGCGTGTATGCACAGAGCGAGGTTTAGTTTTGCATGCTTCACTGTATTGTTCGCAGCGCTGTGTCTTGATTTTTTATTTGAGCTGAGGTTATGATGTTTAGTATGTCTCAACGCGGAGCTGACCTTGTAAAGAAAGTTGTTCGCTGATGTTGCACAACAATGCGCGCGCAACTCAACTTCATTGAGATGCGCGGGAGCAAGCATTACACTCCATGTGATGCAACATGTTAAGTTGTGTTATGTACTTACACGGACATGACAATGTGGATCATAATAGTGACAACGAGACTCTTAAGAACATTAAATTAGCTAGCTTTGGTAAGCTCATTTACGAGATGACCATCAATGAAAGATTTTTCTTTAGAATCCTGTAGGATCATATAAGAAAATTTGTATGAGTAGAACTATATTAGGATTCTTCTTATCAATCAAGACCCAGGCATCAACTGGGATCCGGGGCGTAACTGCGCTGCCGCGAGAAATCACGGCACAGCGGACAGAGCTCCGACGGGATCTCAGGGCGACATGGAGAGTGCGATTGTCGCAACCCAGCGTTGGGCACGCCACAAATGCAGCGATAAGTCCTTTCTTTGAGGAGTGGCTAGAGTGGCGCAATGACGTCCTCACCTTCCGCCTGACGCAGGTCCTCACCGGACACGGTTATTCGGGAGGTTCCTGTTCCGGATAAGGTGGGAGGAAACTCCCGGGTGTCACCATTGTGTGGATCGTCCGGAGGACACAGTGGAGCATACGGTGGAGGTCTGCCCGGCTTTGGTGGAGAACCGCCGTGTCCTCGTGGAGGCGATTGGCGGTGGCGATCTCTCGCGTCCGGTCCTGGTCCAGGCCATGGATACGGAGCGAGAAGGCATGGGAAGCCGTCACCTCCTTCTGCGAAGCAGTAATGCTCGCGAAGGAGGAGGCGGAACGCGTGAGGGAGAGGCAAAATTCACGCCCTCACGCCCCTAGCCGCCGCAGGAGACACCCTGGGCGTCGTCGGGAATCCCAAGCCGATTCCCAGCCACCGTAGACACGGGCTTGCGGACGGCGAGCAATGGGCCGTCCGATAAGGACCAGGCCCGGGTCGACGGCGCGTTGTGTTCCACGTGCGCCTCAAAGAGTTGTCAGCAACAATGACGGGGTCCATTAGGGCCGGTGCCTGCCAGGGTTGCGGGTATGTCCGAAAGGGTTACCGTGGCCCCTGGCACAGGCAACTGAAGGAACACGGTTGGGTTTTAGACACGCCCTCCCGCTCCGCCCAGAGAGGGAGAAGTTACTTTGATGATAACCCATAATAATAAAATAATAAAAAAAGATATCAACTGGGAGTCTGGTATATACCTAGGTAATTAATTTGCATATTGCAGGGGCAATCTTAATCTTAACTACTTAGGTATGGTTGTAGGTCATTTGACTGTTTATTCATTCCTTTTGCCACTTTCTGAGAAATAATGACCAACACTCATGAATGTGGGTAGGTAGGTACCTTTGAAATGTTGCCATAAAGCGTAAAACGTTATTGAGGATGATATTCTCGTAGCATGTATATTTCCTTTTACATGTTGTCTGTTTAGTATATTCTATACCTAACATTTATATTATTTTTATTTAAGTGCAACGTTCGTAAGTACGCTGTACTGGTACAGCGTCCTAACTATTGTTTGCCTCACCGGACGACGTCACTACGTCAGCGCCGGCTGTCGCTGAAAACCAGCGCTGGGGCTCTGTCTTGTATAGGGTCGCGGCATAATGCTGAGCGATAGCCGTTTTGCGTAGATGTGACGCATGTTTCCCCCAACCTTTTCATATTTTCTGTGTTTGTGTTATTTTTTGCGTCATGTTTACCGCAAATAAACGCATTTTCTTTCTTTCTTTCTTTCTTTGGGTAAAAAAATATGGTTACATGGTACAAAATATGTAAACAAAATATGGTTATTAACATCACGCTTGTAGGTATTCAGACTAGAGTTAGACAGAGGTGTACCTACGGTACCTACACCCACATTTTCGCCAGTAATGTTTAAGTCCCATGTCATAGGGGGCTACTGTTAAATTCCAGATGTAAAGACACAATAACACTTTCACCGACCCCGGAATCGAACCCAGGCCTCATGCTCAGCTGTAGCGCTTGAGACCACTAGACCAACGAGGCAGTCAAGTTTATTCAATATTATTATTCTAAGCTAAGTCGTTATGCGGGAAAATGCTGTGATCTAAATAATATTCTCACAATTGTATTATTTTATGCTAAGTCGGTAAGGGTGAAGCTGCTGTTATCTAAAAAAATATTCTCACAATTATTTTGCAGTGGTTACATTACATGTTAGTAATTTTCCTCATGCGGGTCCATCGTGAACTCGCGATGTACAGCCTAGATACGTATTGAGATCTACAGCCTAGATACCTATTCAGATTTAAAAGTATGAACGCTTAATCTTACGTACCTAGCTACCTAAAATGGTTATTGTCTATGCCAAGTGCAGTAAGGTCATCGAAACCTTTCCTCAATAAGATCATCGACACCGTTCACCAATGCCGATTGTCGACACATCCGCGAGATTTGGCAAAACAGAAGCACACGTCACGTCACTGTATACATGCAATACGCCCCACCTCCTCTCGGCCGCGTCCGGGTACCACCACACACACGGCAATTTCTCCTCGTGTACCAACAGTGCGCCGCTAACAGACCTGCGATCAATACTCTCGGATAGCTCTCGGAGTCTCCGGCACAACTGTTGCGACTCGCGTCGCCGACCTACGCAGTAAAAGTGATATTATTTGCCGAATATTTAAGTGCTCACTCACCAGCTTTAGAGACAAGGTATGTGACTTTCCGATTCTGAACGTTTCTGCGAGTCGCGGCTTTTAATTAAGTATGCATATCATAAAGAAAGTTAATGTCTATGTAGCTGTTAATATATCGCATATTTTTTGCTTGATTTAGCAAACTTAATTAGGAATAATTTAACTATAAAAAATAGGAGTAGTTTATTTCTGCATCGTTTAGGTACGAGTAGCAAATAGAATACCGCACGCCCGCACTGGCGCGTGGCGTGCGCGGTACAGTCAGCGACAACAAGTCGTGGTTCAAGGATATGGGAATGTATTTATTATGTATTTAAAAGTAGGTAAACATGCCAAGAGTTTCCTGACATCGAGACTCACGGAATAGACAATTCTTTTATAATCTTTTTCGTATTGAGAGACTACTAGGTACGTAGTGTTGTTATTAGAATAGCTAGAGCTCATATTATTTCAATTATTCTCCCCATTACCTACATAATAACAAGGATATCATGATTTCGATCACAATTCCTAAAACCTATTCGCTTTAACTATTTTTAACACTGCCTGTGCTCTAATCGTGCAAAGCTTATCAGATAAGTATTTTAGGAATCGAAGTGAAAATCACTTTGTGCTCAGTCGAGGGTTAAATCTGGTAGGATATAGATATGTAGATATTTATGGCACATGGTCATGATCTTGTTGGCCTTCCTCCCTTGTGTTTGTGCCGTAATACAAACCACTTTCAGGTTTATGCCTATATAATTATGCGTTCTCGCAAATTCAATTCGACTAAGTACTCGGTTGGAAACTTCCATCGAAGAATTACATATTATACCTACTTATAATAATAATAATAAAACATTTATTTCAGGCTACAATTGCCCACAGACATTATACCTTACAAACTAACATACCTACATAAAGTACTTATATACTTATTTACAACAAAACTTGCGTTAATAATAGCATAAATCTATGTTATTAGTGTTAGATGGTCTTAGTGTATGTTGTAATACTTATTTATCCTGGTCGTGATTGGCTATATTGGAAATCCCCTACGATTGATGTAATCCTGGTATTGACGGGCCGGGCCGCGTCCGCCGCGCTGCGCTTTCACCTGCGCTTGCGTAATAGCCGCGTGAACCGGCCTGACCCTGCACCGGCCATCGCACGTAATAGATAACAACGCCCGAGAGGCCGCGTGTGGTCTGACTCGACTCGTACTGTTTGGAAAGAAACGACTAGGCTTTTCGAGGAAAAGGATGTGGGTAGGTCATGCCCATAAGTGATTTTTGACAGTTCGGTTTCGTAAGCATCTCTCAAAAGTGGAGGAATTAATAAGACGGGCCCTAGTAGCGATATTGTAGCTCTTGCTCTTTGTGCGCGGTTAGAGACAAAGGGAGGCAGGTACCTAGGGTTAGTCCAGCTTTATTTCAAACTCAAACTCAAAGCATTTATTTCAATTAAACCATTTACAGACACTTTTGAATTGTCAAGTGGTCGGTCAGTCAGAAATATGAAGCTAGTTGTACTGTGTTGAGTACTAGTTGTAGTGTTGTAGTTCCAAAGTGTAGGTACTAACCTACCTATGGAGAAGAACGGGCAAGAAACTCCATGGACACTCTTTTAAATTATATTGTTACATAAATATTAGTTACATCATTAATCTTGTATATAGGTATAATTATATGTGAGAACGATGTAAATAAGACGTACACATTGAGTGTCCAGTGTACAGCAAATATAAATTCAAACAAAACAATCCATAATAAAATAATTAAAAATAAGCCGTGGCGGCTAAGAGATGACCTGTCCCAACTGACAGCGCCCGTTCACGAACATGACGCATGGATCAGCACCATTCAGCTCAACCATTCCATTTTGAAGGGAGCTAAATGATCCAACACACGCGCCACCGTCAGCGAGACATTTGAGTGAGCATGACATCTATCAGCCGCCAGGGCACATTCAAGTCAATGAAAGACATTACCCGGTAAAGGGTAGCTCGATGGTACATAGTACTCACACTTGTCCTATGCATTATATAATACAAAGGAGATTGAGTTTATACAAAGCAAAGGTAGTCTTACAATCTTTAGCAGCTCCAACAGTATTTTCAAATGTTAATCAATTAGTTGTGGTTGTGGAGCAGGACCAGCATTGAGCCAGGCATTTTTATCAGCGATATAATCCCCCAACTAATAGTATGCCTGGCTGCATAGTGTGCGTTCTAAACAAACTTTGAATTTCGTTTCATTCAGTTGAAGTATGTGGGGAGGTATTTTATTGTAAAATTTTAAACAGTACCCCATGAAAGATGAGTCTACTTTAGCCAGTCTGAAACCTGGTTGAACTAATAGGTCCCTATCTCTAGTACTATAATTATTATGTCTATCACCTCTTTTAGTAAAAAGATGTAATTGTTTTCTTACGTACATGATGTTTTCATAGATATACCTACACGGTGATTTTTAATTCACTGTTAACCTTGCAGGAGGTGATATAACTCATGATTATAAACAACTCTCACTATGACACCAACTACGACATAGCAAAAAAAAATACATCTGTTGCATACATTTTCTTCGGGTATACTGCACTCTTTTCTGCAGAATAAAAATAGAATCGACGTCTGCAGCCCGTCCCTAAAGTAAAATACCGTAAGACAGGATACTATGAAATTAACTAAAATAGACTAGCCTCGCGGTATCTACATCGGTAAATTGACGGATTTTTCTGACAACCTAAGCTGCTGAATTTAGCCGTCCCGCCAGAAATGTAAAATGAGGACCCCATTGTAGCCTCGAGTTGAGCGTAATCCCCAGGAAAACCGTTTTATCGGCGAATTCTAGTTTCTCTTGATTCAATACTAACTCACAATCACTACTTTTGACATTAGGTAAAGAAATCGTATACACTTAGTTTTTTTTTTTCCATTTATTACTAAATTATTAGCAGTGAACCAATTATGGACCTGCAATGCTATTCTGTACAATTCTCACCGTGAAAACTTATGTGAAGTGAGTTTGAAGTGAGTTTTCATTCCACTAGGGATCGAAACTGTTGACAGCTCACTCCACGCTCACTTCACCTACTTACGTTTTCACGGTGAGATGGTTACAGAATAGCACTGCTGCAATAGGGCGTTATTAACGTCGTCAAAATTTGTAGCACTTCTTTTTACCTTAAAAATTAAAGAAGTATCTTCAGGAAATAACACCATTTGTGGTTAATTTTTTAATAAATGGAGTAGATCATTAATATACACTAAAAAGAGGAAAGGACCCAATATCGAGCCTTGTGGAACTCCCATTTCTACTTTTAAACTAAGTGAATTAACACCATTTATTTGAACTTGCTGCTGCCTATCATTTAAATAAGATGTTACTAGACTGAGCGCAAGTATTCCAAGTTCATAATGCTCAAGTTTCAAAGCAACAAATGACTTGGAGAGGTCACAAAAGATTCCTATGGCGTCTCTTTGTTATTTTAACTTCTTTTCTTTTTCTTAATTATTAGAGCTAATTAGTTTCTTGTATGCACGTGTTTCTGTGACAAATAAATCTATTTTTCTTTCATTCTTTCTTTCTTGGGCCTCTTCCCACGCTGTAAATGTGTTTTAATAATTTGAATCCGGCGTCAGTCGTAAAACGTCCCTTGGTGAAACCATACTGTTGATCGTGTAAGATTTTTGGTGTTAAAATGATTGAGCATTTGTTTAAGCATTACGTACCTTTTCAAATACCTTGCTGAAAACTGGCAGCACGGATACGGGTCTCTAAATATTGGTGTCTTTACTGTCCCCGGATTTCAAAAGTGGTATTACCTTACTGATTTACATCCGTAAGACGTCCTCGTAACATAAGGTCCAGTTGAAAACCAACGTCAGGCACTAGTTGTCTGGCATTTATGCTGAACTGGGCCTATTTGGCGCAGCCGTGAGGCACAGAATACTATTTTAAGTTCTTTCTGTTTGTCTGTTTTTGTGTAATATTGCGTGCTTTAACCTGAGTCAAATAAATTTATTTTCTTTCTTTCTTTCTTTCTTCTTTCTTACTGTATTTCATTAAATCCGGGAAGACTGCTTGATCCACACACAATTTAAATATGAAAGCTAAGTAAGGCGCTATAGTGTCAAATATGGATGTACAGACTTTAATGGACATTACCCAAAGATCTTCAGTCAATTTGATCTTGATTTGCTTAAAAGCTTTTATTACTGTTATGGGGTTAATATGCTTAAAGTTAAATTTAATCGGGCAGACTGAAACGTTCGCCCTTACTAAATCAAAAGCGAGCGTGGGCGAGGAATTTAATTGTAATCATTTATGGCTACTAAGTAGTTACAGCTATATACCTACATATAAACATAATGCAGCATTGCATATGTGAGCGGGCACGCCCTTTATGCCAGGAGGCTTTTTATTATGTATTAGGTTCTGTTTGCGTTTTTGTTTTTATTATTTATTTCTGCTTGAGTATAGTTTTAAATATTGGCGTGTGCTAGCTGACATATGGCAAATGATTTTAATATTTTTGTGCTTCGTAATGTTAATTACTTATTACTATATGTATAGAATCCAGTTCTTCTAACTGAACAGACAGCGGTGCTGCTGGGGAGTTTGTTCCGCCACTTCTTCTTCCCAGCTAAAGCACTAGGAAGTGGTGAAGGGTGGGCGTTTTGGGGGGACTGTCTTATGTGATTTTGACGTTCAAAAAGTGCTGATTCTCAGCCTAATTTGAATAAATGACTTTTGATTTTGATTTTTTTTTAAGGTGTCAGTAGTTTCAATTGGGATACTGGTAAAGAAATTTACAAATTCTTGAGCAACTTCTTTGCTATCGCAAATGAGACCACGTGTCGTCTCCAGTGTATAATCAGAATTATGCTTTTTGTTCCTGTTCGTTTCATTATTGATAATTTTCCAAACAGTCTTTATTTTATTGTCTGCTGATTTGACCTTGTTGCTAATGTATAAGGCTTTGGCTGCCTTACAAGTTCTTAAAAATCTAGAGTATCTAAGTAGCAACATACTTATTAAAAGTTTCCGTGTTAATATAAGGCTTAAGGCCATATAGCTCAAAGTATTTCCCTACTTTTCCTAAGTCCTTTAGTTGACCAGTCACTAAATAAAAACTTAGGGCTGATACTTTTAGTGTTCTTCCTAAATGAATAATTGAACTCGGTTTGGACTACCGAAAAGAATTCTTTATACAAAATATTAACATTGTTCATTGTAACTAGGTCCTGATTACTCAACTCACAAATTATACTGCTATTAAAATTAACAGATGTTATTGGTCTGGATTGTATCTGCACTTTTTGTATTAGTATGTTGGACTCAAAAGTTACGGTTTGACCGCTGTGATCGGAAGGGAGGTAATTAACGATGGCTTTATCTAAATAGTCGCAGCAACATAAAACATTAGCAATACATGTACTTAGCTGTAGTCGTAGTTGTTCGGTGCAGTTGTTCAAGGACACAACCACGGTACATGACCACGCTCGCTTGTCCCCCGTGTTCCAGATGTGGCGTCTTCCACTCGCGGCAGCCCTGCTATTCCTGGCAGGGCCTGCGTCCACAACGGACCAGAACAGCTCACTGGTTCACGAGAACCGGTGCGGCGAACAGCAAACCACGTGTGGACTACATGATGACGACGGACCGTGGATGTCCGTACTGCAGCAGTGGGCACTCAGCGCCCCCGAGCACGGAGAGAGACAAGGTGAGACCCTATCCAGCTACCTAGTGTAGGTAGGTACCTTATTATACCTAATTATATAGGTAGCTATTTGCCTTTACTTATGTAACATATCTTATGCAAAATAGAGATATTCTATCCTATTGTAAATTATAATTAATTAAGGAATAAACCATGACATGTATAACGTTTCCAGGTCGCATAATGGCGCTACCCCCGGCGCAGGGCTACTACGTGACGGACCGCTCGGACGGGCCGCTGCTGAGCCCGCCGCCCGCGCCGCACCAGCCCAACCGCCCGCTGCCGCCGGCCGCGCGGCCCTACGACGAGTGGCAGCACTCACCGCTGCAACACAGCGCCGGCAAGATCGTCAACAGACCGCCCAACCCGTACAAGGATAAGTTCAAGCCAAGCCCAAGCTATGTGAGTACAAACAAGTACCAGATATGCGTTACCTACTTAGGTAGGTATTTAGCTTTACCTACATATTCAGGTATCAATCATTTATGAGTGGGGTAATACATTACATCATGCATGCATCTTGCGAGTTTAGTTTCTCTACCAGTAGGACCCACCTATTACCTAGACCTGCCGCAGTTAAATATTAACATGATAATCGCAATAATGTTGTCTCAAAGCAATCCAATTGATTGGACACATAACGCTTTAATAGGATTACCTACCTACGGTCAGCAACAACAGTCAATCAACACAGTTATGTAGCCACTTTACAAGTTTTACATAAACATACCTGTACCTACCTGTTTACCTGTTTTACCTGTACCTCTATAATCTTATAAGTATAACTATACAAAATAATTCACATACACTATACACTGCTACTTATTCAGCTTTTAATGTTATAGGTATCTAAGAGCTTTTTGTGTCATTTTTTTATTATTTTACATTTTTTCCAAGTTTTTTTAATACTCCAACTGTTAATCGACCGAACTACGGAGCCTATACTATAAGGTTCTTTCAAGCTATGTAGCTCAAACAGGCGCGACACAGAGGCACCACATGTCGCGCGACGAGCAGTGCCTTTGTGTCGCGTGTCGCGCCTGTTTGTAGGAGCCTTATCACTTACTTGACTGTACCCAGCTTTACTCCTAGGCCAGCAATAATCATGCCCGACTTATATTGGTTCCCCAACTCTCCTTAGCCGGCACCAGTCCAGAACCAGCCGATCCCTGTGCACAGTCACGCAGTAGACCGCGTGGACGAGAACCGCCAGCCACCGCAGAAGCAGGTTTCCGAGACCGACCTGTACCTGCTGGGGGCTATTGAGAAGCTGGTGTGGCGCGCCGACCTGTTCGAGAAGCGGCTGCGGAAGCTGGAGGAGAACGTGCATCTCATGGTGGCTGGAGTTGACTCTGAAGAGGGTGAGGATAGAGGGCCAAATTAAATTAGCTAGCGACATTCCATAGACGTGATGGGTTTCGCTATCTAATTTGGAAAAAAACACCAAAAACACAAACTATATTTTGATAAAGTTGGTGCACGTACTAGGTCTTCATAGGACAAACATTCAGCAGTTCAAACTCAAGGTGTGCCAACGAGCAATGGAGCGCAGTATACTTAGGTACTAGGCGTTAAATTAACGGATCGTTTTCGAAACAATACTGCACTTAAAAAAATTATAGTTGACGTAGCTAAAACGGCTGCCCAATTTAAATGGGACTGGCAGGACATGTCTGCCGCATGACTAACTGTGGGCCCAAATAGCATAGACCTGCCCTGAGACAGTGAGGCGGGGTCGCGGCAGACCACGTAGGAGATGGCAGGATATGTTCCGTCAAAACTGGAAGGAGGACGCGCAGGCGCACGACAGATGGAAGGAGTGGAGGGAGGCCTTTGCCCAGGAGTGGGACAGGGGAGGGATAGACAAAAAAAACAAGTAAGTACAGCGGGACTACGGGGTCAAAGGCCGATGGTAGTGTAGTAGGTACTTGAAATTATGAGTTTAGAAAGTCTTTTTAGTTTTTTTGTTTATCGTCATTAGATATCGATACCATTACATCTGTGGATTAAGGCTCCCGCAGACAGGTGCGACGCGACTCTTGTAGAACAATTTCCATGAAGTTTTCATAGAAGTTGCTCTATTAGTCACGTCGCACCTATTTGTTAGCCTTTATTATTCACTTTAATGTACCTATTTACCTCAGTATTGTGACTTGTTAGATAGTCATTGACACTTGGCGACGTGTGAAGGTAGCGGTCGCATATTGTGTTTGTTAAACATAAGCTACTACTAGGTTCAAATCGATCGGATTTCTATAAAGGCGATCGGATAAAATGCTGCCGATGTAGCTGCAAATGTCATGGAGACGATCGTTTTTCAAACTGACTCACACACGGCTACGCTAAAAATCTCTGGCTGTTTTTACATATGATTACAACACATTCATGCAAACAAGTTTTATTATCCTACATCATGATTCAGATGCAAAACACTTTCGCCATTCATTTAAGAGAAAGTCCAGTGAGGTAAATGTCACATGTTATCAGAGCCGTGCGCGGACAACTTCACGCGCGTGGGCGCCAGCTGCTACTTCGTGTCGTCCGACGCCGTCAACTGGAAGGGCGCCAACTACGGGTGCCGCCGCCTCAAGAGCAACATGCTAGAGATCGACTCCGACCGGGAGAAGGAACAGCTCACCGCCCACATCATCAGCGACAAGAAACTTAAAGGTGAGCTTGACACTACTGAATATTGTTGTTGACTTGGGTTTTGGATTTCAACTGGCCTAGATTCAACCACCCATCGAGTTTTTTCAAATAAATAATGATTCATTTGTCCTCCAGCTATCCTTGCCAACCCCACTTTGTAGGTACTCGTAACTAATTATTTAAAAAATAATTATATTTTGTACTATTTCCTGCTGCGAATGGAGGCCCTACTACAAACCGTGGATTCATTCTTATAAATCCCGGTGAAACTCCTTACAACCGTGGCAGCGACCATACAAACGGAAATGTACCGAAAATGTGCTCGCTTGTTAAATGTGTCTGGTTGTTCAAGCTCATCAGATCCTTGGTGTACACACTGTCGGGATCCATTGTGTACGTTCTGCTACACTGTATAGCGAGAAGGATTATTCCCAATATTGTGTTGACCGGCAGACTCGCTAAAGCTTCGCTCAAGGTTGCCAACACTGTGCAACTAGCACCACTTTTTCCAATGCATAAAATGAATGAGAACAAGTAGTTTATTCACTACTGTTTTCAACCAATATGTAGCATTCAAATATTTATATGTTCACTCCAAATAACCTTCTATTGTCGAGTAGATCAACAATTAAACATTGTGGTAAATTATACAAGGCCGCATCGGCAGAGAAATCATCGCACAAACTGTAACCACGAATTCACCACACGATTCTAGACCCTGTAAGCATGTTTCGCCGGTTATCAAAAAAAAAATCTGCAGTTTCATCGAAAAGTGCAAAACCTATGCGGTCAAATGTATGGGACAAGATTTTTTTTTAAATAACCGACCAAATATTTAAACGCAGGTGGGTCAGGATCAGTACAGTCACTGAATCTATGACAAGCGCGTCGATGTCCTGCTAGGCTACTACCCTGCAACTATAAATAATACTACAATATTCTTCAAATTTATAACTTATAATGTGTGTCTATAGCCATTTTAATGAATTACCAGTAGTTAGTTTCTACTTACTTGTGGGTAGCGTCAGTCAGGTTGTCTGCTACATTCGTAGGGAAGGTCAGGTTAGGTCATAGGCATATTTAACAAACAAGCGCAGGTGTATTCAGTTTAAACTAACATCACTGGATTTTTTGGTACGTACCTACGTTATTATTGTTTAGTATAGTCTCGTTGTGGTAAGGTCAGCAACGAAGGTTCGATGAAAACTTGCTAATTCACAATCATTTAAAATTGACATAACATAATTTATACACTGCTTTGAGCATTTCATGTGAAAGCTGTTTGTTATTAATATTATATTTATAGTTATATCCATTATTTTAAATATATTCAGACTTTTGTTGCTGACAGTGCAAGTAGTGAAGTGATTAGGTCGCCTTTTTAGTTTTAACCTAATTTTTTCTATGCATGGCTGTTTTTAAGTAAGTACATAAGAAGCGACGCCTTCATAGCTGTGGTTCATTCATTAGATTGAAGCAACGTCGTGGACTACGCGTTCGTTATGTAATATTGGTCGCTCACGACTGCTAACCGTGTGAAAGTAACTACGTAATGGTTACCGACGCGACATCCGAGAACATAGCGATATAGACTACCGTCAGTCGTGTAACGATCTTCCTTCAATGTTTAGGAGGAGAGTTCTGGACGGGCGGCCTGAACCCGGGCCTGCTGTGGATCTGGGCGCACTCGGCGCGCCCGGTGGCGCACAACGCGACGAGCGCGGCGGGCGTGGCGGGCGGGGGGCGCTGCCTCGCGTGGGGGGGCGTGGGGGGGGAGGGGGGCGCGCTCGCCTACCGCGGGGACGACTGCGCGGCGCGACATCGGTACATCTGTGAGAAGGAAGAGGACGACACCAAGCTCGGCAACGAGATCGAGAGGGTCGCCAGGAAACTCAGGGAGGGAAGGAAACCAAAGATTTTATGGACTGACGACGAGCCGTGAAACGTGCTCCAATTTTTTATTATAGGATATTTTGTATTTATTAACCTTGTATTCCTAGAATTTAATATTTATTGTAATCTTAATCTTACCTTATACTCGAATATTTGCGCGTTTATCGTTTGATGAAAACGCGATATTTGTAAACGAAATCAAACGGTTGGATAAAATAAATAAATAAACATGAACGTTTTACACTATCTTATATTCCTACTATAATATTTACAAAGTTTTATGAAATTACAACAAAATAACTTATTAACAAATAAATATTTATTAATTCACCGACTGCAAGTACCTCGTAATGCAACAAAAAATTACATTTCTGTTTGAATATTCCCTTCATATTTCAACCAACATCTAGCAAACAATTTGATCCTTGTCTGAACCAACTTTGGACAAAACATTGGTAGTAGATAACTGACCACGGCTAAGCGATATATTTATTTCCAGATTAGCTTTAAATAGGTACCAGCGACAAAATGAGGTCAATTAGAACATTATTTTGTCGCTACAGTACTACTAAATATCACTTGTGACCAAAGTCACTTGAAAGTGACTTCAACGTGCCAACAATAAAGCAAATAAGTATATTAATGTAATAGCACAAGTTTACAATTTAATAAATATTGAAAATGTAGACGGTACGTAGAAGGACACTTCGTAATTTGGCGCAAGGCGGGGTGTGCGATACTCAATCTTACTAACAATACCAATAAGGTTCACTCCCCATAAGCTCGGGAAATCCTTGGCAGATTATTGATTATCAAAGTGTAAATTATATATAAGTTATTGACTCGTAAAGTTTATAACAAATGCCCTTTTGTACTTGTAAGTAAGTGTTAATAGTTATTAGTACGAAAACATTCCAATTTTTTTCTTAAAAGATAAGCAGCAATTTGATAATATACCGATTGTGATAATTTATCACTTTTTTATAGCAAATTATCTAGCATGACAACATTAAATCATTTTAAACAATATTGAAATAATTTTGGAGTTATAAGAATAACAATGATCGCTCCCAACTTATTAGAAGACTAATATAATCCTTATATTATTTCTCGTAAAAACCTTAATTTCGTGAAGTATCTTCGTCGGCATTACAACGTGTAAAGAACCCCACTGCAAGACGACACTTGTTATGTTCAGATGTCAAGTTTAACTAACTTTACACTTTATAATAATCGAGTCTCTTTCTCACAAAATTGACTATTTATTAGATAGCGAAAATCGCATTTCAAAGTAATTATACAATATTTACAATTCGGTGAACTTCAAGTACTAATCTGAACCAGACGTTTGATATTATTGTATTACAATTATCACAGTTACAAGTAGTTTGTTGAATTATTGTAGTGGACTGTTCGCCGCAAACTTGTACAGTAGAGAAGAGTTAACTGAAGTATGGCATCATACGTAGGTAGATAAATATGTAAACAGTAGACAGTAGACAGTAATGCCCGACAGCTGTTCGACACTTTCAAATTATGCTTTGGGCTTGTACAAGTATCTGTATAAGTTATAAGTACTAGGTTTTCGCTAGCTATTTGGTGAAACCTTACAGACGTGATAAGGTTCTGGTTATTAGTAATAAAAGACGGAAAAAAATTAAAATCATATTTTGGCGCGACACGCGGGCATTCGTGCCGTGGTCAACGGTTTACATAAAATTATTATTTTAAGAGACTGTCTGTCAAGTTTCGCCAACTAGTCAAAAAAAGGCGCGCATACAACAGTACACGCCGACGAAAAGGCCTCGTATAACATGATGTCCGTCCGGCGACACGTTTGTTGTCTAGTTGAAGTGGAACTTGAACTGGAAGGGCGAGCCGTGCTGGAAGTGCTGGAACGGGTTGTGGAAGGGCTGCCCGCCGCGAGCTTCCGGGTCCAGCGGGTCCGCGCCCGCGTCGAACGTGGCGCGCTTGTCGGGGTCCGTAAGCACCTGCGGGACCGGCTGTTACGTACACTGGGAAGCAACGCTCGAGGCACATTTGCGCGTTCATGGGTTACTTAAATAACTCGGGAGTTTAGAGCTAACTCAGGGCTAATCAAATTAGGCCCACTTGCACGTTTAGTCAACTCGGTGTTAAGTAATTAACATTTTAACCCTACCTCCGCCGTACGGTAGGGGCTTATCTGGAGGATAGATGCGTCACCTATCGGGGACGTGACGGTGCCGGTCGCCACCTCATGTCGTGCGGTGTTCCACAGGGATCGGTCACGGGACCGCTCCTGTGGAACATCGGCTATGACTGGGTGCTGAGAGGCGAGCTCCCGTCGGGCGCCGACTTGACGTGTTATGCGGACGACACGCTTGTCGCTGCCCGGGGGAGCTCGCACAGGGAAGCGACGTTGATAGCCACGGCTGCGGTGTCACAGGTGGTGAACCGCATCCGGCGCCTGGGCCTGGAGGTGGCCCTAAACAAGTCGGAGGCCATGGTGTTTCATGGCCCCCGACGTGCGCTGGCGCCGGGATCACACATCGTGGTCAGCGGGGCCCGGATAGCTGTCGAGTCCACCATGAAGTATCTGGGATTGGTGCTCGACAGCCGATGGGGATTCGGGCCCCACTTCCGGCGGCTGGCGCCCAAGCTGATGGGTGCAGCGGGCGCGCTTTCGACGTTGCTTCCTAACTTGGGGGGCCCGAGCGCCGCCTGTAGGCGGTTGTATGTGGGAATCGTGCGGTCCATGGCCCTGTATGGGGCCCCTGTGTGGGCGATGGACATGACGGCCGGCACTCTCGCCATTCTGCGCAAACCGCAGAGGGCGATGGCCGTCAGAGTCATCCGCGGGTACCGCACGATTTCCTACGAGGCGGCTTGCGTCTTGACCGGATCCCCGCCCTGGGACCTAGAGGCGAAAGTACTCGCGTCATTATATCGATGATGGCGCGAGGAAGAGCGGGCCCGGGGCTCGAGGCTGGCGCAGCGGCAGATCGCGCTGCGCCGAGAGGAGCTCCATCAGGTCTTGGTGCGGAATGGCGGCTAAGGCTTCTGCGCCCTACCGCCGGCCTCGCTACCGTCGAGGCGATCCGGCCAGTACTCGACGACTGGCTCGGGAGAAGGCACGGCTCCCTGTCGTTTAGGGTGACGCAGGTGCTGTCGGGGCACGGCTGCTTCGGCAAGTACCTGTGCCGCATAGGCAGGGAGCCGGACGCTCGGTGCCACCATTGCGTCCATTGCGGGGAGGACACGGCGCAACACACGCTCGCCGAGTGTGTAGCTTGGGAGGAGCAGCGCCGTGTCCTCACAAATGAGGTAGGAGGCGATCTGTCGCTGCGGGCCGTAGTGCGGAGGATGGTCGGTAGTGCAGAGTCGTGGGACGCGGTGGTGTCCTTCTGCGAGGACGTGATGTCGCAGAAGGAAACTGCGGAACGGGAGAGGGAGATCTCGACTCCCTTCCCCGGCCGCAGAAGGCGCACCGGGCGCAGGAGAAGGGCGGACAACGCCCTTTTCCGGCCCCCATGAATGGGTCCAGGGGCGTGGGACTTGGGAAAGTCCCCGCCCCCTATTTGATGGACCCGAGGCGGAGACGCGAGCGGGTGTCGGCGCGCGCCTCTGAGGCGATGCACGGGGTAGTTAAACACCTCACTGCACCCCGTGCAGGAGACGAGGCCCGGACAGACCGGGCCAGCACTAGTGAGGGGTTGCGGAAGAATTTCGATTCCCACGGCCCCGCGTGCACGTGCGAGGAGACACCTTCCGTTTACAAACTCTACATTTATTCATTTAACCTGACTAAACGTGCAAGTGGACCTAAGAGTAGGTACCCTGAAGTTTGGCAACATCGCAAATAGCTGTCAAATATTTCGCTGTTTTGACTAATTAATCAAAATGAGGTGATGAAATGTCGCTCTAGAGGGCACCAAAATATTGATTATGAGTTTACCCTATTCCATCACAAATACAATGTGTCGTTTTGCATCCTCGTCAAATTCAAGGAGGTAACATGCTAATGATTCTCGACACGAATCAATGATAAAATAAGTAGTTTTTTTTTTTCTAATAGTCGGAAATCGAGTTTGGTGGCACACGCATGTTAAAACGCCATCCGTGTGATACCGCACTGTACCTGCCCTTTTAGACTTATTTTTACTCCACTTCAACGTTCTTGCCCTCTCCATTACTTTTAAACAGAGTCGTAGAAATTAATAAACTATCCTAATTGAAAAATCTGCCTCATGTTATATTCTAGTGTGTCGTACTGTATCAGTGCGTAGTTAACGTGATATCTCCAATGGATCAAGTTAGTAATCATTACAAGTGTAGTACCTCCTTGGCGGCGGCGATGTCGATGAACTTCTTCTCGGCGAGCTTTTTGTCGTCTCCCTGGAAGTTGTCGGGATGCCACTTCTGCGCCGCCTTGCGGTACGCCTTGATCACCTCTTGCTTAGTTGCTGACCTGTTCATATCAAATTATTATTATTCTATTAAATGAAGCAAAAGGACTATGTGGCGTGGTAGTAGGTGGCGTTCGGTAGTTTCGCCATGAGCAAAGGCGTGAGTGTATGTATCTGTATTGTTAAAATTATGCCACAAATGAGATTTTAAGCATGGCAAGCGCTGTTTTTTATAAGAATACTAGCTGCGCCCCGCGGTTTCACCATAAGTCTCGATCCCGTGGGAATCATCATCATCATCATTTCAGCCGAAAGACGTCCACTGCTGGACATAGGCCTCCCCCAAGCACCTCCACTTCGAGCGCTTTTGTGCTTCCCGCATCCAACGGGTTCCTGCGGCCTTGACAAGATCGTCTGTCCACCTTGTGGGAGGCCTTCCGACGCTACGCTTGTTCCCGTGGGAATATCGGGATAAAAAGTATCCCTATGTGCTATGTCCTAATTCAGGTCATGGTCACCACCATTCAGCCGTTTTTGCGTGCAAACGTAATAAACAGACACAAAAAAACAAATATTTTCTCTTTATATTATTAGTTTAGGTGTATTTGAGATCTGAGATCTGTTAAAAATGAATTTATCACCAAAAAAAGTCGCAAGCTATATTTCCATGCCGGCTATTATATAAAAAAATATTCATAAATTCTAAGCTGAACGCCGCGAGTGCACGCACCTCTTAACTCCTAATATTTTGTAGTAGTCCCTCTGCTCGGACTGTTTCTGCAGTTTCTGCGCGCGACTGAGTCCGTCCTTTGCACGCTGCAGACCCTCTTCTAATTCTAACGCCTCTTTGAATGACTGGATGGCTGAAGACGAGAAATATAATTAGGTAAAATATGCATTTTTAATTAATTCATATGTTTTGAAAGTTCGGGGTCAAGATAAGTACATTATGGCTGAAAAGTTTCTGCTTTGCATTCTGAAACACAAAAAGTTGTTGTAAAAACCAAATTCTTCTAGGAACCTTGACCTTGTAAAACGAATACTGAGTAACAAATCAAGTCTTAAAGTAAACACCAAACTTATAAACCTAAAAAGGGAACAATTTTGATCGTCATCAAAAATCAGAAAACCTAATAAATCCCACTGAGAAACCCCAAAAAGGAACTATCCCGTACTATTTTCCGGTAATAAAAAATAATATTAAGTTTTTTCGAGCCCATAATTCAGCCATCTGTAATACATGATAATTATTTTAAAATACTACATCAAAATATTGCCAGTATCTTGTCCAAAAGGGAACTCCTTGAACTAACCTTGCAGGAACTCCAGGAGATGAATAACAGTCCCGACGCAATATGCCTCTCCGAGACTTTTATATAAAATAGGGTATGAATGTCATATTAAAATTCATGGTTACAATAGGACGGCTAACTTCTGTAGAGATAAACAAAGAGGCGGTACATATATTCTGCTTAAAAAAAACCCTCGTTTTTAAAGAGTTACCTTTTATAAATACATATGCAACACAAAATACTTTCGAAGCATGTGGCTTAGAACAAACACATCATAAGCTGATTATTATTTGTGTAATAGGACACCTCAGTCTGACCCCATCCAGTTTTTGATTAAGTTAAATAGTCTTTTGGACCACGTATTCAAAAAAATATAATTCCAAAATATACGTGGTCTTGGCAGGTGACTTTAACATGAATACTCTTCAAAACAGTAATATTACTATTCAATTACAAGAACTCTCATACAATTAGAACTTAAAATTAGGTACATAGGTATTAATCGTCCTACTCGTAAGTCTTCCTGTATCGATCACATTCTCAGTAACATTCCTAATGCTAACGCTACTGTTATGCCTCTTCACCTGTCCGACCACGCCACAGCTCAAATGTTGAGTTTTTCCTTGAAACATAATATACAAAACCAGACAAGATATTTTTTTCTACAAAAGAGATTATAGATTGAATAATATCCAGAAATTTAAGGCATGCATACGAAATGTGTCATGGTCGGAGGTTTACAAAGAGAACAACTTTAGTATAGCATTCAATTCGTTTCACGAATTGTTAGGCTTGTTCCATAATTGATGTGTCCCAAACATAAAGGTGAAAGTAAAAAGTACTTGACTAGATAATTTAATGTCATGAAGATTCCGACTAAACTAATACCTAAAACAACCCGAAACACATTTAAATTTACAAAAACCACATTAATGAAATAGAAGCTGGGATCTGGGACGATTTGGGCTGGGATTTTGGGGTCTGGGATGCAGGCACCGGCACGACTACCGACGTGGTGACTGACGCGGGCACCGGACCAGCCGGGACACCCGCGTACGGGGTGAAGAAGAGCTGCAATGGATACGGCTCCGACAGCACACCTACCCACCGAACATTGTTGACCTGGTCTCCATACCAATGCTTGAAGATGCTATAGCTTCCAATTTCTTCCATAATATACCGTAGGAAACGAGATCAAAAGCCCTAGCAGTGTTTTTCTTTTTAACCTACTTCAAAAAAGGAGGAGGTTCTCCATACCACGGTTTTTTTTGTATGTTTGTTATGCGATCATTCCGCCAATTATGAATTAATTTTGATGATTCTTTCTTTGTTTGTTAGGTCATACTTCAGAGGTGGTCCCATATAAATGTTATCCAAATAGGTCGACCGGTCTAAAAAAAATCAACAATAAACTATGTTTAAATAAAAAAAAACGCCTTAAAACGGACGTGGACGTGTAAGACGATAGTTTTCGAATTGGTGTGGGGTAGGTACCAAAACTAAAAAGAGAAAAATAAAAAAACTTTATTACAAAAAAAATATTTAGCAGACTTCCAATAAAAAACAGTATAAAGTGAAAAATAACTTTAATTTCGTATTAAAGTAATTTTTCACTTAGCAGTGTTTTTTTTTTTGGAGGTCGGTTGTTTATTTTTATTGTGTAGTAGGTACCTGACGGCCCGCTTCAGACACAAAACTGCACTTTCTGTAAAAGTCCGGGCCGAAACCCGAACTGATTGTCGTGCAGCACAACACGTTCCTTTAGTCGTGTTTGGGTATCCAGCAGACCAACAAACGGCGACTGTGCTCGCTAGACAAATGAGTCTTTAGTTCCCATTGTCCGAAAGATCATCTGTTTTGATTTTAACTATAGGAACCACGATCGTTGTACGGTTCACGTACAGGTAAATTGCTAACGCTGCGACCTACTTTTCGCTACTTGTTTTATTTAATTTTATAATTATAATTATTTAGTTAACCTATAGCTGCCGTAGCGCTATAACCGCGGATTAGCATCCAACGGTACTTTAGTGTAACTTTTACGAATGAACAAAATTATCGTGAAGTCTGTGGTTTTCGTCAACTCACACCCAACAACTCAACTGTAAGTAACTGGCTACCTCTGAGCCATACAATCGTCCTCATCAGGTCGGAAGGCAAGTATTAATGACCAATACGTAAATTGTACAGCAGTGTCCAAAACTGTTAAGCCTCGGCCTCGGTAAGTGAGGACCGGCGTATTGAAAATGTTCGATACCGGGGCCGTCATAACCAGGAGACTCACCTGCAGTAGTAGACTAGACGACTTTAGCCACATCTTTGGCATTGAAGAGTATACCTATAGTACATTCGCGTCAAGAATGCAGTGAGTTCATCATTGTCCGTCGGCCTAACCCCGCCCCCTAACCAATCAAATCTTTTCAAATTACAAAGTCAAGTTCACAATGAAACAATCTTTTAAAATACCTATAATTTGTTTGAATTTAACACCTGTGAATACACCTTTATCTTGCAGTTGCACTGATGACTCGCACAGCACGCGCGCGTCGCGCTGCAGCTCCAGTATACCTAGTGACAGTAGCTAGCACGTACCATCGTCGAACATATCCAGCCCCAGCAGCGCGTCCCCACGCTCGCACAGCACGCGCGCGTCGCGCTGCAGCTCCAGTATACCTAGTGACAGTAGCTAGCACGTACCATCGTCGAACATATCCAGCCCCAGCAGCGCGTCCCCACGCTCGCACAGCACGCGCGCGTCGCGCTGCAGCTCCAGTATACCTAGTGACAGTAGCTAGCACGTACCATCGTCGAACATATCCAGCCCCAGCAGCGCGTCCCCACGCTCGCACAGCACGCGCGCGTCGCGCTGCAGCTCCAGTATACCTAGTGACAGTAGCTAGCACGTACCATCGTCGAACATATCCAGCCCCAGCAGCGCGTCCCCACGCTCGCACAGCACGCGCGCGTCGTGCTGCAGCTCCAGTATACCTAGTGACAGTAGCTAGCACGTACCATCGTCGAACATATCCAGCCCCAGCAGCGCGTCCCCACGCTCGCACAGCACGCGCGCGTCGCGCTGCAGCTCCAGTATACCTAGTGACAGTAGCTAGCACGTACCATCGTCGAACATATCCAGCCCCAGCAGCGCGTCCCCACGCTCGCACAGCACGCGCGCGTCGTGCTGCAGCTCCAGTATACCTAGTGACAGTAGCTAGCACGTACCATCGTCGAACATATCCAGCCCCAGCAGCGCGTCCCCACGCTCGCACAGCACGCGCGCGTCGCGCTGCAGCTCCAGTATACCTAGTGACAGTAGCTAGCACGTACCATCGTCGAACATATCCAGCCCCAGCAGCGCGTCCCCACGCTCGCACAGCACGCGCGCGTCGCGCTGCAGCTCCAGTATACCTAGTGACAGTAGCTAGCACGTACCATCGTCGAACATATCCAGCCCCAGCAGCGCGTCCCCACGCTCGCACAGCACGCGCGCGTCGCGCTGCAGCTCCAGTATACCTAGTGACAGTAGCTAGCACGTACCATCGTCGAACATATCCAGCCCCAGCAGCGCGTCCCCACGCTCGCACAGCACGCGCGCGTCGCGCTGCAGCTCCAGTATACCTAGTGACAGTAGCTAGCACGTACCATCGTCGAACATATCCAGCCCCAGCAGCGCGTCCCCACGCTCGCACAGCACGCGCGCGTCGCGCTGCAGCTCCAGTATACCTAGTGACAGTAGCTAGCACGTACCATCGTCGAACATATCCAGCCCCAGCAGCGCGTCCCCACGCTCGCACAGCACGCGCGCGTCGCGCTGCAGCTCCAGTATACCTAGTGACAGTAGCTAGCACGTACCATCGTCGAACATATCCAGCCCCAGCAGCGCGTCCCCACGCTCGCACAGCACGCGCGCGTCGCGCTGCAGCTCCAGTATACCTAGTGACAGTAGCTAGCACGTACCATCGTCGAACATATCCAGCCCCAGCAGCGCGTCCCCACGCTCGCACAGCACGCGCGCGTCGCGCTGCAGCTCCAGTATACCTAGTGACAGTAGCTAGCACGTACCATCGTCGAACATATCCAGCCCCAGCAGCGCGTCCCCACGCTCGCACAGCACGCGCGCGTCGCGCTGCAGCTCCAGTATACCTAGTGACAGTAGCTAGCACGTACCATCGTCGAACATATCCAGCCCCAGCAGCGCGTCCCCACGCTCGCACAGCACGCGCGCGTCGCGCTGCAGCTCCAGTATACCTAGTGACAGTAGCTAGCACGTACCATCGTCGAACATATCCAGCCCCAGCAGCGCGTCCCCACGCTCGCACAGCACGCGCGCGTCGCGCTGCAGCTCCAGTATACCTAGTGACAGTAGCTAGCACGTACCATCGTCGAACATATCCAGCCCCAGCAGCGCGTCCCCACGCTCGCACAGCACGCGCGCGTCGCGCTGCAGCTCCAGTATACCTAGTGACAGTAGCTAGCACGTACCATCGTCGAACATATCCAGCCCCAGCAGCGCGTCCCCACGCTCGCACAGCACGCGCGCGTCGCGCTGCAGCTCCAGTATACCTAGTGACAGTAGCTAGCACGTACCATCGTCGAACATATCCAGCCCCAGCAGCGCGTCCCCACGCTCGCACAGCACGCGCGCGTCGCGCTGCAGCTCCAGTATACCTAGTGACAGTAGCTAGCACGTACCATCGTCGAACATATCCAGCCCCAGCAGCGCGTCCCCACGCTCGCACAGCACGCGCGCGTCGCGCTGCAGCTCCAGTATACCTAGTGACAGTAGCTAGCACGTACCATCGTCGAACATATCCAGCCCCAGCAGCGCGTCCCCACGCTCGCACAGCACGCGCGCGTCGCGCTGCAGCTCCAGTATACCTAGTGACAGTAGCTAGCACGTACCATCGTCGAACATATCCAGCCCCAGCAGCGCGTCCCCACGCTCGCACAGCACGCGCGCGTCGCGCTGCAGCTCCAGTATACCTAGTGACAGTAGCTAGCACGTACCATCGTCGAACATATCCAGCCCCAGCAGCGCGTCCCCACGCTCGCACAGCACGCGCGCGTCGCGCTGCAGCTCCAGTATACCTAGTGACAGTAGCTAGCACGTACCATCGTCGAACATATCCAGCCCCAGCAGCGCGTCCCCACGCTCGCACAGCACGCGCGCGTCGCGCTGCAGCTCCAGTATACCTAGTGACAGTAGCTAGCACGTACCATCGTCGAACATATCCAGCCCCAGCAGCGCGTCCCCACGCTCGCACAGCACGCGCGCGTCGCGCTGCAGCTCCAGTATACCTAGTGACAGTAGCTAGCACGTACCATCGTCGAACATATCCAGCCCCAGCAGCGCGTCCCCACGCTCGCACAGCACGCGCGCGTCGCGCTGCAGCTCCAGTATACCTAGTGACAGTAGCTAGCACGTACCATCGTCGAACATATCCAGCCCCAGCAGCGCGTCCCCACGCTCGCACAGCACGCGCGCGTCGCGCTGCAGCTCCAGTATACCTAGTGACAGTAGCTAGCACGTACCATCGTCGAACATATCCAGCCCCAGCAGCGCGTCCCCACGCTCGCACAGCACGCGCGCGTCGCGCTGCAGCTCCAGTATACCTAGTGACAGTAGCTAGCACGTACCATCGTCGAACATATCCAGCCCCAGCAGCGCGTCCCCACGCTCGCACAGCACGCGCGCGTCGCGCTGCAGCTCCAGTATACCTAGTGACAGTAGCTAGCACGTACCATCGTCGAACATATCCAGCCCCAGCAGCGCGTCCCCACGCTCGCACAGCACGCGCGCGTCGCGCTGCAGCTCCAGTATACCTAGTGACAGTAGCTAGCACGTACCATCGTCGAACATATCCAGCCCCAGCAGCGCGTCCCCACGCTCGCACAGCACGCGCGCGTCGCGCTGCAGCTCCAGTATACCTAGTGACAGTAGCTAGCACGTACCATCGTCGAACATATCCAGCCCCAGCAGCGCGTCCCCACGCTCGCACAGCACGCGCGCGTCGCGCTGCAGCTCCAGTATACCTAGTGACAGTAGCTAGCACGTACCATCGTCGAACATATCCAGCCCCAGCAGCGCGTCCCCACGCTCGCACAGCACGCGCGCGTCGCGCTGCAGCTCCAGTATACCTAGTGACAGTAGCTAGCACGTACCATCGTCGAACATATCCAGCCCCAGCAGCGCGTCCCCACGCTCGCACAGCACGCGCGCGTCGCGCTGCAGCTCCAGTATACCTAGTGACAGTAGCTAGCACGTACCATCGTCGAACATATCCAGCCCCAGCAGCGCGTCCCCACGCTCGCACAGCACGCGCGCGTCGCGCTGCAGCTCCAGTATACCTAGTGACAGTAGCTAGCACGTACCATCGTCGAACATATCCAGCCCCAGCAGCGCGTCCCCACGCTCGCACAGCACGCGCGCGTCGCGCTGCAGCTCCAGTATACCTAGTGACAGTAGCTAGCACGTACCATCGTCGAACATATCCAGCCCCAGCAGCGCGTCCCCACGCTCGCACAGCACGCGCGCGTCGCGCTGCAGCTCCAGTATACCTAGTGACAGTAGCTAGCACGTACCATCGTCGAACATATCCAGCCCCAGCAGCGCGTCCCCACGCTCGCACAGCACGCGCGCGTCGTGCTGCAGCTCCAGTATACCTAGTGACAGTAGCTAGCACGTACCATCGTCGAACATATCCAGCCCCAGCAGCGCGTCCCCACGCTCGCACAGCACGCGCGCGTCGCGCTGCAGCTCCAGTATACCTAGTGACAGTAGCTAGCACGTACAGTCAGCATCAAAAGTCGATGATCACATTCAGATTTTCAAAATCACTGTACACTATATCACCCATAAATCGCTCAACAAGATAGGGCGCCAGTATTGAATGAACATCATTAAAGTTCAAAATTAACTGAACACTAGTCGTCAAAGGTCACTGAACACCATTTTGTCAAAAATTGCTGATCGTCATAATATCCGAAAACATCATAACATTCAGTTTTACAAAAGTCACTCAACAATATAAAATGCTTGTTTTGCACTGACCATCTAGTGTAATCACGGCATCGTCCAAAAATAACTTAACATCATAAATAACAAAAGTCACTGAACAATATAAAATGCTTGTTTTAGTTATCTAGTGTAATCACGGCAACGTCCAAAAATAACTTAACATCATAAATAACAAAAGTTACTGAACATTACTTTGTTTCGGATACGTAGCGTGTAAACTTATACTATCAAAAGTAGATGAACTGCAAACTAAAAAAGTGCTCGTTACTATCTTCAGAGTTATAAATCCAATCTTGTCCTATCCAAACCAAATCATGTAAAAAAAAAAATGGATGCAAACGAATTTAACTTTCCAAAATAATTTTGTTTTTTTTTCATAGTATCAATGAGAAATATTAGAAGTGGGTGTTCAAGCGGCAAGCACATTTTTAAGCCTATTTTTCAAAATAAGCTCGCAAGCAGAAGCACGATTATAAAGATAAGCATATTCCGCTTAAAAATTATTCCGTCGACGTCATCTAAGCTTTCTATATTACGATTGAATAGTAACCTTATTTGTATAGATATAAGACTCACTATCAAAAATCACGCAGATTCTGTTCAAATTCATACCGTCGACTTAGTTTATGATTTTTATAGTTCGATTGAATTAGAACCTAATCTGTATACATATAACACTCATTTTCAAAAATCACACAAGTTCCGTTTTAATTCAATTATTTGGGAAACATAGTGGTTGTGGGTATTTGAAAAACTGTTTACCCTTGAATGTAAAATAGTACATTGTTCACCGAGAGGAGAAAGTGACCGATTACCGTCGAGGGTGTCGTGCGAGATCGGGAATCGCACTTTCTCTCGAGAGATACATAGTGTAGTGTTTTATACTACACCTACGAGGAAAATAAAAAACTAAATCTTTACTAATTGAAATGGCGCCAATGGCGTCTGCAATTTTCACATGTTCTTTTTTCAAATTGTTTATCCTGCCGCCGCAGGGTCGCACTGCCAGCCCGACACCATCCAACACACAGCTAGTGGCCAGTGTCATTTTGCGAACTTGGAGATAAAAACTCACTGTAAAAACTTTTTGGCTTTTGATATTTAGGTTACCGGCGCATAGTCTTACCCAAAATTAAAAAAGAAAACCACGTAAGAAATGGATTTTCATACACTTTTCTCTCCCGCTCAGATGCGTTTTCTCCCCGCATATTTGTTCGATATGCAATGACGTACTTTCTACCGTAAATTTGATAAAGTATCAAGGTACTTTCCAAGCAGGTGTAGTATAAAGAATATTTCTACTTAAGAGCGTTTATACCTTATGAGTGGCAACGTCGCAATTTAGTGTCATATTTCGTGGTTTTCAATTTTTATCATTTAATCGGAGCTATATTTAAATAAATCTGTTTAATTAACTTTTTAGAATTATGTGAAAACTGTGTAAAAGGTAAGAAATCGTTGCGTTTACAGTTCTATTTATATGCAAATAATACATTGGAAACTTGCAGGGCGTTATTTTCATTGTAAAATAACACATATAACTACCGTAAAAAAATACACACACATATCCCAAAAAACATTTCATTCAGTCGAATCGTTGAGCTCCTTAAATTCTGAGTCGAGCTGCACGGTTACTGACAAATGCGTGCACTGTCTGGACAGGTCCACTCAATCTGTGTGGTTCTTTTCTCAAAAGTCCATTTCAGACACCAATCTGCATGGTCCTCAATGATTAGGTCCGGATTTTATATACACATTGACATTAATGAATTTTATATACATATACTATGACAAGAGTATTTACTTTGTAAAGTATTATGCTATTATTTTAACTATTGTGAATGTGAGAACTATGTTGGTCATTGCTTTTTTTTGTATTTTTACTCTTAGTGTAATCATGATCTGGCAGTTTGAGTAACTTGTGCGGCCTACTCAAATGTCCTTTCTTTGGTATTGTTCGTCGAATCGTTGAGCTCCTTAAGTTCTGAGTTGAGCTGCACGATTGCTGACAATTGCGTGCACTGACTGGACAGGTCCACTCAATCTGTGTGGTTCTTTCCTCAAAAGACCATTTCAGACACCGATCTACATAGCCTTCACATGATCTGACCAAGATTCTGTCTGGACTTTAAAAGAGACTGTGACCTCTGAGTTTGTTTCGGCCTTTCTTCTCAGAGTAGTCAGATAGGAAACGCCGACCTCATCTAGTTTAAAAAAAAATATGATTGACGTGTAAAAGTGTTTGTAAAAACCTACACAAAAAAAAAACAGAAATAAAGTCATTTATCATTTTGTTCAGGGACTTTAGAGATAAACGATGGTATGCTATTTTTGTCAAAAATTTGTTCAGAGACTTTAGAGACGAAGAATGTTATGTTATCTTTTGAAAAGTGATGGTCACCTACTTATGCCCTTTTATGATAATCATTCATTTCTGGCGCTTGTCATGTTGAGCGATTTAGGTATAATACGGTGTACGGCGATTTTGTAAAGCTAAATGTGGTCATCAACTTTTGATGCTGACTGTACCATCGTCGAACATATCCAGCCCCAGCAGCGCGTCCCCACGCTCGCACAGCACGCGCGCGTCGCGCTGCAGCTCCAGTATACCTAGTGACAGTAGCTAGCACGTACCATCGTCGAACATATCCAGCCCCAGCAGCGCGTCCCCACGCTCGCACAGCACGCGCGCGTCGCGCTGCAGCTCCAGTATACCTAGTGACAGTAGCTAGCACGTACCATCGTCGAACATATCCAGCCCCAGCAGCGCGTCCCCACGCTCGCACAGCACGCGCGCGTCGCGCTGCAGCTCCAGTATACCTAGTGACAGTAGCTAGCACGTACCATCGTCGAACATATCCAGCCCCAGCAGCGCGTCCCCACGCTCGCACAGCACGCGCGCGTCGCGCTGCAGCTCCAGTATACCTAGTGACAGTAGCTAGCACGTACCATCGTCGAACATATCCAGCCCCAGCAGCGCGTCCCCACGCTCGCACAGCACGCGCGCGTCGCGCTGCAGCTCCAGTATACCTAGTGACAGTAGCTAGCACGTACCATCGTCGAACATATCCAGCCCCAGCAGCGCGTCCCCACGCTCGCACAGCACGCGCGCGTCGCGCTGCAGCTCCAGTATACCTAGTGACAGTAGCTAGCACGTACCATCGTCGAACATATCCAGCCCCAGCAGCGCGTCCCCACGCTCGCACAGCACGCGCGCGTCGCGCTGCAGCTCCAGTATACCTAGTGACAGTAGCTAGCACGTACCATCGTCGAACATATCCAGCCCCAGCAGCGCGTCCCCACGCTCGCACAGCACGCGCGCGTCGCGCTGCAGCTCCAGTATACCTAGTGACAGTAGCTAGCACGTACCATCGTCGAACATATCCAGCCCCAGCAGCGCGTCCCCACGCTCGCACAGCACGCGCGCGTCGCGCTGCAGCTCCAGTATACCTAGTGACAGTAGCTAGCACGTACCATCGTCGAACATATCCAGCCCCAGCAGCGCGTCCCCACGCTCGCACAGCACGCGCGCGTCGCGCTGCAGCTCCAGTATACCTAGTGACAGTAGCTAGCACGTACCATCGTCGAACATATCCAGCCCCAGCAGCGCGTCCCCACGCTCGCACAGCACGCGCGCGTCGCGCTGCAGCTCCAGTATACCTAGTGACAGTAGCTAGCACGTACCATCGTCGAACATATCCAGCCCCAGCAGCGCGTCCCCACGCTCGCACAGCACGCGCGCGTCGCGCTGCAGCTCCAGTATACCTAGTGACAGTAGCTAGCACGTACCATCGTCGAACATATCCAGCCCCAGCAGCGCGTCCCCACGCTCGCACAGCACGCGCGCGTCGCGCTGCAGCTCCAGTATACCTAGTGACAGTAGCTAGCACGTACCATCGTCGAACATATCCAGCCCCAGCAGCGCGTCCCCACGCTCGCACAGCACGCGCGCGTCGCGCTGCAGCTCCAGTATACCTAGTGACAGTAGCTAGCACGTACCATCGTCGAACATATCCAGCCCCAGCAGCGCGTCCCCACGCTCGCACAGCACGCGCGCGTCGCGCTGCAGCTCCAGTATACCTAGTGACAGTAGCTAGCACGTACCATCGTCGAACATATCCAGCCCCAGCAGCGCGTCCCCACGCTCGCACAGCACGCGCGCGTCGCGCTGCAGCTCCAGTATACCTAGTGACAGTAGCTAGCACGTACCATCGTCGAACATATCCAGCCCCAGCAGCGCGTCCCCACGCTCGCACAGCACGCGCGCGTCGCGCTGCAGCTCCAGTATACCTAGTGACAGTAGCTAGCACGTACCATCGTCGAACATATCCAGCCCCAGCAGCGCGTCCCCACGCTCGCACAGCACGCGCGCGTCGCGCTGCAGCTCCAGTATACCTAGTGACAGTAGCTAGCACGTACCATCGTCGAACATATCCAGCCCCAGCAGCGCGTCCCCACGCTCGCACAGCACGCGCGCGTCGCGCTGCAGCTCCAGTATACCTAGTGACAGTAGCTAGCACGTACCATCGTCGAACATATCCAGCCCCAGCAGCGCGTCCCCACGCTCGCACAGCACGCGCGCGTCGCGCTGCAGCTCCAGTATACCTAGTGACAGTAGCTAGCACGTACCATCGTCGAACATATCCAGCCCCAGCAGCGCGTCCCCACGCTCGCACAGCACGCGCGCGTCGCGCTGCAGCTCCAGTATACCTAGTGACAGTAGCTAGCACGTACCATCGTCGAACATATCCAGCCCCAGCAGCGCGTCCCCACGCTCGCACAGCACGCGCGCGTCGCGCTGCAGCTCCAGTATACCTAGTGACAGTAGCTAGCACGTACCATCGTCGAACATATCCAGCCCCAGCAGCGCGTCCCCACGCTCGCACAGCACGCGCGCGTCGCGCTGCAGCTCCAGTATACCTAGTGACAGTAGCTAGCACGTACCATCGTCGAACATATCCAGCCCCAGCAGCGCGTCCCCACGCTCGCACAGCACGCGCGCGTCGCGCTGCAGCTCCAGTATACCTAGTGACAGTAGCTAGCACGTACCATCGTCGAACATATCCAGCCCCAGCAGCGCGTCCCCACGCTCGCACAGCACGCGCGCGTCGCGCTGCAGCTCCAGTATACCTAGTGACAGTAGCTAGCACGTACCATCGTCGAACATATCCAGCCCCAGCAGCGCGTCCCCACGCTCGCACAGCACGCGCGCGTCGCGCTGCAGCTCCAGTATACCTAGTGACAGTAGCTAGCACGTACCATCGTCGAACATATCCAGCCCCAGCAGCGCGTCCCCACGCTCGCACAGCACGCGCGCGTCGCGCTGCAGCTCCAGTATACCTAGTGACAGTAGCTAGCACGTACCATCGTCGAACATATCCAGCCCCAGCAGCGCGTCCCCACGCTCGCACAGCACGCGCGCGTCGCGCTGCAGCTCCAGTATACCTAGTGACAGTAGCTAGCACGTACCATCGTCGAACATATCCAGCCCCAGCAGCGCGTCCCCACGCTCGCACAGCACGCGCGCGTCGCGCTGCAGCTCCAGTATACCTAGTGACAGTAGCTAGCACGTACCATCGTCGAACATATCCAGCCCCAGCAGCGCGTCCCCACGCTCGCACAGCACGCGCGCGTCGCGCTGCAGCTCCAGCGTGGCGCCGCACGCCGCCAGCGCCTCACTGTACTGCTCGTCCTGGTAACACACGGTTAGTATACGTCGGGGCAAAGTCTAATTAAATACAAACATTTCAATAGTACCTAGAGGGAGTTTAAAGAATTGGCGAAACTTTACAGACGACAACTTTGGCTAGAGGCTAAGCGTTGCCACTTGCCATACGACGCGCGACGAGGCAATTCCGCCAGTCACTTTGTGAATAGTTTTAGTTAAGTTAGTAAAGAAACGGACGAAATAGATTTATTTTATTTTATTTTACAGTTTTTGGAAAACTTACAGCTAGACACTTTTACACGATTGAGAGTAACAAAATAAGGCCAATTAAAAGTTTTCACGGTTATAAGAGAACATATAAACAAAAAGTATTTGAGAAGGTAGACAGTTGAGTAAAGACAGTATCATACGTTTCAAACAGCGCAAACTGTAAGCTTGTATTTACTATAATAATTAAAAAATATATATTGAACCCCTTTTTTTTTTTTGACGATGGGAAATCATCATATGACCCCTCCCGCTCTGGGTAGAGCGGAAGGGAGTGTCAGACTCTTACTGACTAAAACCCACCCGTGTTCCTTCCTTGGCCCTTTATGTTCCGGGTCAGCGGTACCCCTTTCGGATGATCCCGCTTTCCCGGCAGGCTGGGGCCCTAGTGGGCCCCCTCTTCGATGCTGACATCTCTTTGAGGCGTGCGTGGAACACGTACGCGCCGTCCAGCACGGCCCTGGTCCTAATCGGACGGTGAGCTACCCATTACTCACCGCCCGCAGGCCCGCGCCTACGGTGGCCGGGAGTCGTCACGCGGCTCCCGACGCCCGGAGCGACCACCGCAGCGGCTTGGACGGGAGACTCTCTCCCTCTCCCGTCCCGCCACCTCCTTCGCTAGCATGACTGCTTCGCAGAAGGAGGCGACTGCCTCCCACTCCCTCTCGCCCCGGACCATGGCTTGAACCAGGGCCGGGCGTGAGAGGTCGCCGCCGCTGCCGATCGCCTCTACGAGGACACGGCGGTGCTCCGCCCATGCAGGGCAGGCTCCACCGTGTCCTCGGGGCGATCATCGCAGTGGTGACACCCGGGCGTTTCCTCCCGCCTGATGATGTGCAGGAACCTCCCGAAACATCCGTGTCCGGTGAGGACCTGCGTCAGGCGGTAGGTGAGGACGCCGTGACGCCTCTCTAGCCACTTCTCAAAGAGGGGTCTTACCGCCGCTATCGTGGCGTGCCCTGCGCTGGGTTGCGACAGTCGCTCTTTCCATGCCGCCATGAGATCGCGCCGGAGGTCCGTCCGCTCCGCCGCGATTTGCTGCGGAAGCGGGGTACCCCCCGGCGTAGTGCCTCCGCGCGCCACTCATACAGGCGCGCGAGGACTATCGCCTCCAGATCCCACGGCGGCAGTCCGGCAAGGAGACTTGCCGCCTCGCCCGAGATCGTGCGGTAGCCCCGGATCAGCCTTACGGCTACCACCTTTTGGGGAGCGTTCAGATAGTGGGCGGCTCTCCGCCGCAGTGAACGTGCCCACACCGGGGCCCCATATGTAGCCATGGACCGCACGACCCCCGCGTAAAGCCTCCGGCAGGAGGCGTTTGGACCCCTCAGGTTGGGCAGGAGCCGCTTGAGGGCGGCCCCAGTCCGTTCCAGTTTGGGGGCCAAACGTCGGAAGTGCTCCACAAAGTTCCACCGGCTATCGAGCACGAGTCCTAAGTACTTCATCGTGGACTCGACGCCGATGTGAGCCCCTCCTACCGTTAGTTGGGATCCCGATGGTGGCCTGTTCCGGGGCCCATGGAAAGACATGGCCTCGGACTTGTGCAAAGCCACCTCGAGACCCAACTGCCGGATCCTCTCCACGACTATCGCAACCCCGCGTGTCATCGCGTCGGCCGCCGCCTGATACGGCCTCCCCTGCGCCAGGACCAGCGTGTCGTCAGCGTAGCACACCACGCTGACGCCATCAGGGAGGTCGGCCCGCAGCACCCAGTCGTAACCGATGTCCCACAGGAGCGGCCCTAGAACCGATCCCTGTGGGACACCGCACGACATCTCTCGCCGGTTCCACTCCCCGTCGTGACCGGGGTAGATGACGGCTCTGTCCGTCAGATATGCCTCGACTATTCGACGGAGGTAGGTTGGCACCCGGTGATACCGGAGTGCCTCCCCAATGCGACTCCAGGGCAGGGTGTTAAATGCGTTGGCGATGTCAAGTGACACCGCCACGACAACCCCGCCCCGAGACACCGCGTCCCCCGTCGTGAGGGCTCTAACGCGCATGATGGCGTCCACCGTCGAGCGCCCCTTGCGGAAGCCGAACTGACTATCCGCAAGATCCGACCCGTCCTCACCAATTTTGCTGCAATTACTCTCTCAAAGAGCTTGCCGACCTCGTCGAGCAGCACAATGGGCCGGTATGCGGACGGAGAGTCCGCAGGGCGCCCTGGCTTCCGAATGAGGACCAGCTTCCCCGTTTTCCAACGGAGTGGTAACTGGCCTCTCTCCATACATGCGCTTAAGAGCGCCTCCAGTCGAGGCCCAAGAGCCGTCGAGGCCAGGACCCAAGCTTTCCCTGGCAGGCCGTCGGGTCCTGGGGCGGTATTTTTGGCCTTTAGCCTACATACCGCCACTCTCAGATCTACCCCGGTCACTTCAGGGGTGTCGTCGTCGTCCGCGTGGTCAACTTCAGGCACCGCGAGCGGCGGAGCCAAGGGCGGTGGAGTATGCTCCCCCGTGAAGGGAACAGAGCGCTCACCACCTCCTCCACCAGATGGGGGCGGAGACTCTGCGTCAGCGGGGGGGCCCAGGTGCGGAGTTTATTCCGCACCATTTTGTAAGGGCGCCCCCATGGATCTCCGTTCAGTCTCCACCAACTCCTCGCGGGCCGTATATTTGGCACGCTGGACAGCGTCTTGGAGGGCGGTCTTCGCCGCTCTGTATCCCTCGTACAGCTCCGCCTCCATCGCTTCCGCATCCGGAGGGCGGATGCGGAGCCTACGGTGCCTGGAGTACAGGTTTCGCACTTCGACGCACGCCTTACGTAGCGTCTCCAGCTCCTGCGACCACCAGTACACCTGACGTCGGGCGCTTCCTGGACGGACTCTATTAGTATTTGAGATGTTACTCCATTAAGTATTAGAGTTCTCAACTTGTTTAGGTCTTTTAATTTACTTAACTTGTTTTTTGAGCCCACTAGGATCACGGCAACTTCGTCGACTTGTATTGACAGTATACTTGTAAATGAAGCTCTTTTAACACTTCATTTAATTTGAATTTCCCGCGCATAACTGGCAAGACATACTTTAAAGTATTATCTGTGGTGGCAGCACTTTTTACTCTATGTTTACCATGGAAATCTATCTCTGAAGAGATTCTCGCTGGTTTTGGACAATTACAGCATTGCAAGGTTTTTAATAGAAATAATTTCAATTACTATTGTGAAAGAATTAATATTTGAAGCAATAGCTTTTAATGTTGTTTCTCTTTACAGGTTAGTAAATAACAGTTATTTGTATTATGTAAAAATAAGTTGTATTTGCAAATATGGTTTCTGATGTTTATAAAAATAAATAAATTTCTCTTTACAGAGCAACAACTTTAGTTTTTGTTTCAATAAACAACATATTACAAAACAACATTAAAAGCTATTGCTTCAAATATTAATTCTTTCACAATAGTAATTGAAATTATTTCTATTAAAAACCTTGCAATGCTGTAATTGTCCAAAACCTGGAGAATCTCTTCAGAGATAGATTTCCATGGTAAACATAGAGTAAAAAGTGCTGCCACCACAGATAATACTTTAAAGTATGTCTTGCCAGTTATGCGCGGGAAATTCAAATTAAATGAAGTGTTAAAAGAGCTTCATTTACATACTTATTGTGATATCAAAAATAAATTAGCATTAAGTGTCTTAACGTCAGACCATGGTGGATTATTAGCTAGCTTCCCTATGAAATTACATAAGAAGCGACATAAAATAGAATGCAGGCCTTATACAGTTAGTCGTTGCAACAAGTTTAAAAAGATTATAGCTCATAGAATTACACCATACAGATGGGAGTAATTAATTAATTATACTATAGAGTAGAACACGACAATCCTAATGAAATCTAAGGAGCCCTTTTTGATTTTGTGCAAAAAGAATTCCAATGTACTTTCAAGACCAAAACCATTGACATCAATGGCATCTACTGTTATCAGTAGAAACCAAACTTCAGTGGGGATCACAGATATCAGGCCTAGCGGGAAGGCTCAGTTCGGCCGCCTACGACGTCAGGATAGCAAGACAATACACTGACGTTAATACAGATAGCTCGACTTGTCTATTTGATTTATTTTCAATGTTCTGTTCTATGGCATTCTACTGTGGGGCAAAGCCGCTGATATTCAAATTATACTCAAAAACGAGCATTTCGGGTAATTTACCAGCTAGGTGCTAGTTACTCTGAGAGACTTTTTTAAAGATATTGGTATTCTCACGGTGGCATCACAATTAATCTTCGCCAACATCTTGTATATTAGGCAAAATACACACTTATTCACAAAAAACAGTGATAATTTATAATATGAACACTAGAAATAAGGACAAACTACGTGCTCCCTTTCACTGGCTTCATAAGCTTCATAACTCATTTGTTTGACTTGGTATAAACAATTAAACAAGCTTTCCTCATCTTTGTTAGATTTGGCTTTAAATGCGTTAAAAGCTAAAGTAAAATCCAACCTTTCTTCAAAGCCATACTATTCTATCAATGACTACTTAAACGATAAGAATAGTTAGTTGCTGTGATTAACTTAAGAAAATGTTTATGTTCTTTCTCCAGAAAAAGCCTACCTACTGACCGGTTATATGAGTTCATATAATTGTTTATTTTATTTGACTTTATAAATCAATTTAGTTTGACACTATTTTCATTTATTATTGACATAATCTACTCAATATAAAGTGTATTAATGTGTTGTTGTATTGCAATATGTGGTTAGCTGGCGACCTCGACAATTGATCATATTATTCTTGCCTGAGCAACCGGCAGCAAGTTCGTCATGCTCCCTTAGATGTCACTGCTTGCGGTAGCGTCGGGGGTCGGGTTGCCTCCTACCCTCAAATATGGCGAGGGGGGTAATGGCTGATCTTTGCGTTATGCTCGTGAACGGGTGCTGCTTGTGGTGACAGGTCGTCTTGCTGACCATGGTTTTCTTATTTTTATGAGTAACTAACTGTTTATTTATTTTCGAAGGTCCTAGTTTATCATTTGTAACTTCAAGATACAGCTATATGAACATAATGCAGCATTGCATAACAGCGGGCACGCCCTTTATGCTTGGAGGCTTTTATTCAGATATTAAGTTCTGTTTACGTTTATATTATTTATTTCAGCTTGAGTGTAGATTTCTATGTTTTTGTTTGTATATACTCAATACTCAATATCTTTATTGCTTTACCATAATGTGTACTTATGTGGTAACTATATAATTTAGATCATTATGAACCCTGTAGGGCACAGCAGAAGGGTAGGAGAGGAAGCCTTGCTTTAGGAGATTTAAAATATTGATATTTCGCTTATCTATATAAATATTATTTTAACTACAACATGTACATAATTAGAATAGATTATTTTTACATTCCTGTATATAATTATGTAGCATAATTATGTTTATTCATTTATATAAATCGTTTTTCTTTGAATAATTACTATTGCTATATTATTAATTTATTATTATTGCTATTTTATATAATTCTCCTATTGTTACTTATATTATTAATTAATTGTTATTACTGTTATTAGTAGGTATATTATTTATAATAATTATCGTATCATTAATATAATTTAGACATAACTATAAATTGCGTGATTATCGTTAAATTATTGTTATCAATTAGTATTATTATATTATTTATTATTAGTAATTTACATTAGTAATTTCCTTTACATACCTATAGTATATAATTTACATTATTATTGATAATGTTATTGCTATAATAATTATTAATACTTTTTCCATATTATCTATGTTTATCATTTAAATATTCATCTAACACTTGTTTATATTGGCATGTACAGTCACGAGCACTAATAAGTATACACTTAGCAAAATTTTAAAGCTAATTTCTCGAGGAATATTGATTGCTACTTTGAAATAAGACCTATTACATAACAGTATAGGTCCCAAAATACTATGTTCGTAAACAACATAAAACTACAACATATACAGTAGAAGAAAATCACATTTAGAAGTTGCTAAGTGTATACATATTAGGGTGTGGCTCACCAGAAATGTAACTTTGATACAATTTCCGTGGTCCAATTTAGGTAAAGAAAAATAATTCTATGATTTCTTTATTATAGCGAAAGATTTAATCTTTTGTTTGTCTAATATAACATTTTAGAAATAACTTAGAGATGTAAAATTTCAACTATAAATAAAAAAGCAGTTTTATAAGTATCCCGCGCTTTAGTTTCATACAAAAGTGAAATGTCGCCTCCCCATTTCTTGAGACATTTTTATGTTTTTTATTATGTATTCTAGTATTTATTGTAATCTTTTTAGTAATCTATTAAAGATTACGAAATAAACTTATTATTTCAACTGAAAACAGAACGAATTAAATTATAATTAATTAATTACAGTAGTTTAAAAAATCGGTTACGTTTGGTGTCACGTGTGTTACGGAAAAGTAAAATGAATGTAGTTTTTTCATTTGAAATAGTAGCAACACCGGATATGATTATTTTGTGATGGCAACCTTCTATTTAGAAATAAAATACCTTATTTTAGTGACAGCTATCTTAGGTTTGCTGATAAACGCGAAACTTTGTGTGTGCTTTTGCTTGGTAATTTGGTTTTCTATAAGTTCTGCAAGCGAGTTTTCAAGGTGGGTTAGTAAATTGTTGTTTTTAAAATATGCTCAATTGAAACAGACCTAAATACTGTTACTTTTCGCTGATTTGCATTGCAGTTGAACATACTACACGAGTTTTTGGTCAAGTTCCTCACGTGTGTTGTGTGTGTTACGAATGTGTGTAACGTAACACACGTGAAAGATGTACAGACACGTTCACATTGTAGTTTATCATGTTCTGGTATAATGATTTTACACCCTCTATTCATTTTGGTTAGATCAGTTGTAACGAGTTTTAAACATCGTCACATGCTTCTCATCAATTAGTAAATTTCAGAACGTCACTTTAGCTGTCATTGGTTGTCTGTGCGCGCCGAGTCACCGAACTGTCAATGTGACATCTTACACTTTGCGAATTTTTCTTGACTAGACAGGATGCTCTGAAATATATTTTTTTTTTTAACCCGGCGGCATCCAGCCCTTACCTTGGCCTATTGATGGCGTAGGGCTCTGTTACACCCTCTGAGAGGTGTCGAGGCAACGACCCTCAATTTATTTGGTAAGATTTCGTTTCCTTTTGAAAATGATTGGTCCAAGTACATAGCACGTGTTCAATTCCAAATTATTGTTTCAGGCCTACATATTATATTATAAAATTGCCTTAGCGATTGTCGCCCACATGGATTTTGGGTGCGCTGAGGCAGTGTAATTTTTGTTGGAAAGGACGCGGACGGTGAGTTTATCTTCGTGGAACGCCACGTGCCTCGCGTAAGAGATTCCCAAACAATCCACATTCTAACCCATTTCTATATTGTTACAGCTGGAACACGGCGTCCTTTTTCCTTTCTTCATTTTCCTTTTTTCCTGTTAATTTTTTTACCTTTTTTTTTTGTTATTCTTAGAGGTCAGGCTGACGGGGTGTACGTTCGGACGCCGTCTATGGGAGGTTTAATTAATCAATTTTTTTCTACTTTTATTTAATATCACAAGACGCAATAATAATAACAATAGCCACAATCATAATCATAATAATAATAATTTAATATCTTCATTAGTCATAGTTTTACTTACTTGGAAGCTACTGGCAATTAAATGAGGCATTAACAAGTGAAAAGAATGTATTTTAAGCCATCAAAAAGATTTTGGAAATGTTCGACCCGACATGTCTGTCATATAAAGCTACTTTTTCATGTAGGTGGGTTGTTCTTCAAAAGGGGCTAAAAACGTCGTCCGGCGAATTACTTTGATATGCCTACAATTGTTAGGACACAATTGATAAGCTTTTTATTTATATTTACCAGTATTTTACATGTTACCCAGTTTAAAAAATACGTCTTTTGTTTTTTTTTATGAAACAATTTTCTAAAATGTCGCTAAACGTCATTTTACTTTTATTCCGATGGCGTCTCTTAACACAACATTTGTTTACAAATTATTTATTAATTACTTAAACATTCTAAATATGTTTTGTATAAAAGTTTAATAAATTAACCTTCGTTTAAAATAAAAACCTCTTCAAATACTTTGCATGGTTAACTTAAACTTAAATTCAAATTATTGTTACAAGAAAAACGCCATTTGTCGCAGTAACGTTGTTAAATTTTATTACTTAACAACGCATTTTCGAACGCATCTTTAATACACCTTCCCGGGTGTGCGGGAGGGGGCTTCAGTCGACGGAAACCTTTTGGTGTGTAGGCACGTGCGCGTCTGAGAACTGTGAGTAAATTTTGATAGTTATTCACATTTTGTCATCAAAAATATCATGTGTTTCAACCTAAATTCCTTAAATGTACACATGTAATATTTTCGTTTGTTTTTTATTCAATAGCCAGTGGCAAAAGATTTAATTTAGTAAAATCTTAACGAATGTTTTATGCTCACAGACAATTCCATACAGGTTTTGTTCTCAATTGGTCATTCTATGCTACATCATTGTCGGCAACTTGTCGTTGCCAAGAATGACACTAAGTCTCGCGTAATGATTTACACGTTGACTTTCATGATGGCATGTTACCTACTAAGAATGATTTTCATCGCAATTTTTTTTATTCTTGGTGTTAATTTAAGGAACTTATGTTTTTTTTTCTGACTGATAAAACTGTACTGGTACCAATTTATAACTTATATTAGATTAAAACCCTATATTTTATGCTTGGATTAAAATTTTCTCCATTTTCTATTTCCTTAAAATTCGTCCAAAAAAATATAACACACAGTTACTATAATTTATAATATTAGTATAGATACTTAGACATTTCGCAATATTTTGTCAGAATAAAATTTAAAACATGAAATATTTGCGCTGTACCTAGGGATTAGGGTATGCTTTTTAACCGTTACAAGAGAAGATTAAACGTTTTAATGATACTTTATTATTTACTTATAGAAAAAAAAATGCCACAAACTAAAGAGCAGCGATTAGCGAAACAGCGCCTATATAAAAGAAGACGCTATAACGAAATTAAAAATGATCCGGAGCTGCTTGCCATTGAAAAAGAAAAACGAATAAAACAATATCATAAAAGAAAAGAAGAGAAAAAGATTGTCCAGATTAAAGATAAAACTCCTAGATCTCAAAGAGAACAAAGGAAGAGATAGAACGATAATTCAAAAAAATACCGACAGAGAATAAAAGAAAATCTTAATAAAAAAGTTACATTAGAAACAGTTCAGGTTGAAGCAGCCCCGGTTGCAAATGTTTCTAATGAGGCTGAGAAAAATCTAGTAGAAGAGGATCCTTTGCAACACGACCGTGACTGTCCAGCAGTTTTTTAAACGTGCAGTAAGAAAAATTAAATACAGAGAATTTTAAAAAAAGGAAGGCATTAATGTCTATAATAAACACATTAAAAAAGAAAAATGAATCACAACGTAAAAGTATAATTACTCTACAGAAAAAAAATTTTCTCATTAAAAAGTTACCAGTTGAAGACACAAATAAAAAATAAATAATAAACCAACTAAAGAACGAAATATTTCTGCTAAATCCACAAGTTGTAAAAACCGCTTAATCTGAAATTATGAAATCGATCATTTCATTTTATTGTGACGACTCTAATAGTACAGTTGCTGCAGGAAAAAAAGAATTTGTAACAAGGAATAAGAAAAGAATGCAAAAGCGATACCTAACAGCTCCGTTAATCGATTTATATAAAAAAAAATAAAAATGAAAATAACAATTGTATACATTATTAATTTTTTTTTGCATAAACCGGGCTTTATTTATTTATTTTAGGCCTGTATTACAGAACATCACTCAATACTCAAGCATTACTTACAACTAGATTCAAGCCATTTGATTGGTTGAAACTATTTTTAAGTAACGCTCAAGTCTTGTTAGACATTCTGTAATACGGGCCTAAGACTAGATGATTAAGTTATTTGAGTGTGAAAGATTTTTTTAAAGAAATATCTAAGTACTTAGCTTCACAGTTGCGTATTTATGGCCTCACGCTAATAAAATTTAAGATTGTCATTTACTTTGAATTATTTGTTTATTAAATAAACGATTTTGAACTTATAAAAAAAAGTGTTTATTGTTAAATACCCAAAAATAAAACATTTTAGATCATTGTCTGCAACATGGCGTCATTATGATGCAAGCTAAAGTCATTCTCAGTATGTGGTGTCATTAGTATCAACGTGAATAATTAGAAATTTACAAATATTGCGTAAAATAATGAAAATTAATACGTGCCTTTCTTAAAATAACCTTTTAGAGTATGCATACATTGCATTAAGCTTGATAAAAAAATAAGAATGTATTTCGAAGAACAACCGAGGTAATACGGACATAATGGTTATTTATTTTAGTTTTTCATTAATCTCAGTACAACACACACACACATGTAACTCACAACTTTTTATTTTGTATGAGCTTTTCTATATTATCAATTTATCATGTTTAATTAATTTTCTTAATTTATTATACCGGACACACACTTCCCTGTGTTTGTTATTCCAGCGTATGGCACTCGTGGGCTGCAGCTGAAAATCAGCGTCAGGTGTTGTCATCTGACATTATGCTGAGCTGAGGCCCTTTTGGCATTATAATTGTTGTTTTCTATTTTATAGTTTTAAGGTGTATTTATTTTGCTGTAATGCCAATAAACGCAATTTTCTTTCTTTCTTTTCTTTCTATACTAGATAACTCTGTATTAAAAGCGCGTATTAAATGCACACCTCTCTCTCTGTCTCTTTCTATTATATAGGAGTGTGTGTGCGTGCGAGTATCGCGTATGGAACTTCGTTCCTGACGGGGGTCCACCGAGCGCACACGTTTTTTTTTGTAATAAAATAAAGAAGTAAAGTTTCGCCAATTTATAAGGTAAGTATGTTTCACTTTGTAACATAATATAAGAAGCAGCTTGGGCGTCTTTCGACTGAATGATGACGACGTCACAGTACTAACCCTAGTGAGACAGCTGCACAGCCACTTGCGCGCCTCGAACACGACCAGCGTGACCTCGTCCTCAGTCTTCAGCACCTTGTTAGCGGCCGCGGCACAGCCAGCGAAGTCTCTCGCTTCACTTAACTCCTCACACTCCAGCAGTAATTTGTCGATTTTCTTCACCTTTTTGTAGAACGGGAAGCATTTCTTGTGCTCGGGGTCTAGTCTCAGACATTCTCGGATTTCCTGTAAAGAAGATGATATTTGATGTTTTGTTTTGGGGATGCGGTTTTGGAGATTTTGAATCAAAAATTCATTGGGCTACCCATCCCAGAAGGTTTATGAATGGATTCCCAGAAAACAAAACCACACACACACGCGCGCACGCACGCACGCACGCACACGCGCACGCGCGCGCTCATACTACTTTGAATATTGTAGGAACCGATTGTTACATTAGTTAAGGTTAATATCTCGTTATAACAATATCTTTGACTAAGTGAAAAGCTGTGCTAGTATTGCAAGTACAACGGTACAAGGAACTTTTGGCATTTGGCCAAAATCGTGACTAACGCTGCAATCTGGTTTTTTAAATAAAATTTCACAAGTGTTTACCAACAACGCTCCTATGTCAATGTAAATTAGGAGCCAAAAGATCCTTGTAGCAGTATAGCTTGTAGTATGCGTTACCTTGAGCGCATCGCTGACGTGTCCTAGCCGATACAGCAGCGTGGCGAGGCGGTAGTAGCCGTCCGTTGAGTCTTGTTGCAGCCGGTTCACGGACCTGATGTCCGACACCGCGGAGAACAGGTCGTTCTGCAAGAAAACGGATAGGTTACTACTCAAGCAAGAACAGTGACAAGGGATGATATGGAGACAAGTAGTCAGATTGGCACAGTAGGAATCTTCAAAATTGTGTGATTGACAATATGGAAATAATTACCAGCGCTATGTAACACTCGGCCCGGAGCTGTCGCAGCTGCGCGGACCAGGGTGACACGTCCAGCAGGCGCGTGGCCAGCTCCACGCATGCGCGGTAGTCTCCTCCTCGGTAATACGCCTCCACCAGGCGCAAGTCGTCGATGTACTCGTCTATCTTGTGGTACTGACTGATCGCTTCCTCGTTGTACGGCTCCGCGTACGTCTGGGGACAGCGAAATACGCAACTTAGAAAGTCATCAGGTATATACAGTTTGTAAAAGTTGAGATTCAACAAGGAGTCACTAACATTCAACAACCTTATAGTTATAGCTGCCCATTCTTCAGAGGCAACGAAGATGGCAGACTTTTCGTGCGATCAAATCTACGCGTCATTTCATCGTTTGTCATACGACAAACAATTCGCTCCGGACTTTATTTGGCGTTATATGAGGGGCGCACGGACCCAGGGAGAATAGCAAGAAAAAAGGAGGCCTATACCCAGGAGTGGGTGATTCCGAGCTGAACTGATGTTGAACAATCACAAAAAGAATGCAGGCCTACAAACTTCGCCAGGCCGCGGACTCTACCGCATAAAAATTCTGTAGTCTGCTTTGCCCTATAAGCAAACACCACAGCTTACTTATACCTAAATATTTATCTACGTGTCGTGCCCTTGCAGACTTGGTAGTAACAAATGCACCAATATCAGAGGGGCAGTTCCCGTATTTTTAAGAAAGGTCGCATTGTAATCTCAGTCTCAATCTGTCAAAAATTGTACAGGATTTTTTACATATTTTTTTTTTCTAATAACGTTGCCCCGCACTAGGAATTTCTCCTATATCGTGGGTGCGTTTACAATCATTTAAACTCACATACACAAACAGCCAGACCCGGAACAACTACTTGCAGGTCATACAAATATTTGTTCCGTTTGTACAACATTATGTAACAAATGTGCAACATTAATAATTGTCGCTGAGATGAGTTTGTGACTACATTTTGAACTTTTTTAATTACGGGAATTGGCCTTCCGTATCTGGTGGATGGAATCTTGATGACAAAGTACAGTACCTAAGTACTTAGGCTAATCGTGTAGTAGGTACCTACTTATGTGTAGTAATAGTATGTGTTCATAATAATTAATCACTTTTGAGTGATTTCCTTACCTCCTGTTGCTGTTCTTATCTAAACCAGTGATTATTGATGCCTGTTCGTTTCTACATTGCATTTAAAATCCACGTTTTCAGAAACATAAACACCTTTGATTTAGTGTTAAAAATCGGCTGTCTATTTACGCGATCATAAATTAATATTTTAACATTTATCGTGAATATTATGATCATCATAAAAACGTAAGCGTTGCAATGAGCCTACAATAATATGTGCGTCCATCGAAGCGATGCGAGCGATAACACGCGTCTTTCAATTAAGAGCGTTTATACCTTATGAGTGGCAACGTCGCAATTTAGTGTCATATTTCGTGGTTTTCAATTTTTATCATTTAATCGGGGCTATATTTTAAAAATCTGTTTAATTAACTTTTTAGAATTACGTGAAAGTGATTAAAAAGTAAGTAACCGTAATGCTTACAGTTATTTTACAATGAAAATAACACCCTGCAAGTTTCCAATGTATTATTTGCATATTAATAGAACTGTAAACGCAACGATTTCTTACCTTTTACACAGTTTTCACATAATTCTAAAAAGTTAATTAAACAGATTTTTAATATATAGCTCCGATTAAATGATAAAAATTGAAAACTACGAAATATGACACTAAATTGCGACGTTGCCACTCATAAGGTATAAACGCTCTTAAATGTCTATGACATGTATTAGTATAAAATAATATCACTAAAATAGTAAATAGCTGGCCCATAACTACCGGTGCGAATGGTGCGCTAGGCGACAGCTAACAATTTGATTTATGTAAATGGTTAATTATGAAGCATGGGGAAATTACTGTTACTACGAAATAACACAAAGTGAACACATGGAACTCATTATATTTTCTTGTATAAAATTGTAACACAAACTAACTGCGTACATCAGTTAGTGCATTATGTAACTTATAAAAACTGTCGTACAGTACTTTCTCAACAAATTCTGTATCTTTTTCAGTTTTAAAGGGTAATGGGAAACTAATAACTCACACTCAGTTTCCAGTACAAAATCATAGAATAGAAATAAAACGTTTAAATAGATACGACCGACCGCTAACCTGAAGCGCGAAGTATGACAACAAAAGGCGGCAATGTCAAGGTCGTCACGTGCTCCGATCAGCTGATCAAACTGAGCGTGAACTTAGCGAAGCGCATCGTCAACCGTAACCGTAAACTGATGCAACTAAACAAACTATTACTTTTTATTAATTACGGAGTAAAAGTTTGTAAGTATGTAGTTACTTTACTTGCATTAACATAGTTTTGATTAATTAAAATGAGATTTTTTTTTATAATCTGAAATGACATACTTAATTCAAATAAGTCCCACACTTCCTGTTCGAATCACCTCATTATAGATTTTAAAAAAATTTGGACATCAGAATTTATGTGAGGGTGAGAGATTTTACGAATTGTTTTTGTTTTTGTTGCAACTTGCAACACCAAAACTTTAGGGGAAGACAATGTTCATGTTCTCAAAATGAACTGTGAGTAAAACATATTGATTAAGGCTCCGTGCACATAAAAAAACCCTCTTTTGTCAATTTCTTATCTAATTGTGACAAAGCTGGAAATAATTGAAACATTATGTCTGTGTGACTACAAAAGTACAGTTTTCATGGCGCTAAACCATTCGTGTCAGTCACAGCACCTGTTAATAGTTTCATCACTTTTGCACTCTCGAAAATATAGTTTTTTTTGCCTTTGATTTACTAAATGAAAATATTGTATAAATAAATAAATAATAAATAAATATCGTCTGACATTGCACACAGCACCATCTAGTTCCAAGTTAAGCACTTATTAAGGCTTGTGTTATGGATACCAGATGGTTGATACACTACTTAAATACATTTTTTTTTTCGTAAATACATACATATTATAAATATACATCCATGACTCGGGTACAAATGTCCATATTCATCATACAAACATTTGCCCCTATCGGGATTCGAACCCAGGACCATTTGGTTTCGCTGACTACACTTAGCCACTGTAGCCACTACACCAAACGTGTCGTGTCGTATAATCATAAAATGAAATTTTAATTTTATTTTAAGATTAGCTGAAGATTAATGTGTGATTTTTAAATTTCTTGAAACGGCTTGCTCAATAATAGGAAAAAATACATTACTACCAGGGTTTGTTTCGAAAAATAGGTTTTTTCAACATTTTTTTTTCTGCTATATTTTGTATCGAAGTTGAAAAAAGTGGTCCAGCTACATGCAAGTAAACCATATAATAATGTTCATGATAATTTTTAATATTCAAAATCAAACGTACGTTACTAGAAACTAAGTAAAAAAATGATCAAACGTCAGTCTCGCGTAATTTTTTGGAAAACTCGTTGCGAATATTAGTGATTTCCCATGAATACTTAACTTATTTGAAAAATCCCTTTCAGCCACATGCAAAACAAAGAACTCAAGCTTTCGAATCACAAATACATAATTATGTTTAAAAAATGTTTCCCTTTCCTACAAATAATGCACAAAATTGATCAAAATCAGTCTATTTCGTGCACGGCCCCTTAATTAAATCTATGTTTAAATAACACGCAAAATTAAGCAAAAGTTCAAGTAAATTCTCTTATGTAGGGGTTATGAAACGCGTCGTGAGGTAATGGTGTTGCAACATGAATAATTGAGCAACAACATACATTCGCCACACCGGTGGCATGACCACGTACCAATGTTGCAACTGCTATTACAATGTTATTTGTTTAACGTTTTTAATTCAGCGTCAATGCAGCAGATTGATAAAACCTCCTTACTTCGCATTGGAATTACCTTTTTGTCGTGAAGTCAGTGATGCGAAAGTTACGACTACTTGAAATGAGTATTTTATGTCATGGTCAAATTAAAACAGATTGAATAACAGCCGATCTATTCTCTAAAAATCTCTCCAAGAAAACTAAGGTGAAGAAGAGCCTATTAACAGAGTCATATTTCTGCAAACATTTAGAATATTTTCATAGTGTTGTCCTCAGAAACAAGAAAATCAAACAATTTCCGTCAAACACACACACTCACTACACTCATCATCTGCCTACCTTTTCACAACTATGTGGCGGTCGGCTTCCAGTCAAACCGGATGCAGCTGACTACCCGTATTTTACATGAAGCAACTGCCTATCTGACATCTACAAACCAGTTAGTTAGGGTAATACCCCTAGGTAAGACTGGTTGTCAGACTTTAAGGCTTCTGACGACCCGTAACTACTGTCAAAGATTCACGCATAACAGACACTACACTATTTACATTAATTAAATATTTTAGAAAGGAATCCTAGATATTATAAAAAAAATATTAAATTAAATTTAAACAAAAGCATAATAATTATAACGAGATACTCTAAAGAAAACCTTATCACTGTTATTTCCATGCACAACAAATTGACAGTAAATAACTCAATTTAAAACTATGTATTGTACTATAACTTCCTTAGTTATAAAGAAATAGCAAGTTAATAAAAGAGTGTAGTGGCAGTTCTACTGATCTTATACTTCAGTGAGTTTTATGCATTGATGTCAGAACTTAGATTATGTTAAGTCTGAACTGAACATACCTACAGAGGTAATCACCATGGATTACTAAAAATTACCATATTAAATTATGTACAGAGAACCATACGAAAACAAAAATCATAGTTCTGAAACTGAACTAGTGCAATTTCTTTCAGTTGTGAAACTCTTTACATAATATTAGTTATTTGGCCTTTATGACCCATAGATAAGATACTCACTACTTGTAGGTAGTCTTCTTTTGCGTCTACATACTGCGCCAGTTTCAGGTACACATTGGCTCGGTGCTGACGAGCCGCTGTGAAGTCAGACTTTATCTCCAATACCTGGAAATTACCCAAAAGTTACTCATGGTCCAATTTTAGCAATACACGGGAAACGGGAAAGTCTCCCCCTTTCCCGTTTCCTGTGTATTGCTAAAATAGGTAGAAGTAAATAGAGATTTGATGTAGAATTAATACTTTATTTGATAATTTAATATCACTTAATGTTCAAGAGTGTGTCACTTCAAAAGGAAATGTAAATTACAACATTCACTTGGCTTAAATTAAAATACCGTCACATACTAGATAACAAGTATCTTACCTTAGTGAAGTCTTGTAGAGCAAATTTGGCTTTCCCAAGTGCATAGTAAACTGTGCCACGTTTGAAGTATGTGAGATAGTTATGTGGGTCTCCCTCTGTGGACAATTGAACACATAAATAACAAATAATTCAAACTCAAACTCAAAGCATTTATTTCAATTAAACCATTTACAGGCACTTTTGAATTGTCAAGTGGTTGGTCAGTCAGAAATATGAAGCTAGTTGCCCATTCCAAAGGGTAGTAGGTACCTATGGAGAAGAATGGGCAAGAAACTCCATGAACACTCTTTTAAATTATATTATTACATAAATATTAGTTACATAATTAATGTTGAATATAGGTATAATTATATGTGAGAATGATGTAAATAAGACATACATGTTGGGTGTCCAGAGTACAGCAAATAGAAATTTAAACAAAACAATCCATAAATAAAATAATTAAAATAAGCCGTGGCGGCTAAGAGATGACCAGTCCCAACTGCCAGCGCCCGTTCACGAACCTGACGCATGGATCAGCACCATTCAGCTCAACCATTCCATTTTGAAGGGAGCTAAATGATCCAACACACGCACCACCATCAGAGAGACATTTGAGTGAGCATGACATCTATCAGCCGCCAGGGCACATTCAAGTCAATGAAAGACGAACCCAGTAAGCTTTATAGTGGGTACATAGTGCTCACACAATCATGTGCTATGCAATTATACAATACTAAGAGATTGAATTTATACAATGCAAAGATAGGTTGTACAATCTTCATCAGCTCGCAACATTATTTTAGAATGCTAATTAATTAGTTTACGCACCCTTGTGGAGCAGGACCAGCCCTGAGCCAAGCATTTTTGTCAGCGATATAATCCCCCAACTTACAATATGCTTGGCTGTATAGTGTGCGTTTTATACAATATTTAAATTTTGTTTCATTCAGTTGGAGTATGTGGGGAGTTATTTTATTGTAACATTTTAAACAGTACCCCATGAAGGATGAGTCTACTTTAGCCAGTCTGAAACCTGGTTGAACTAATAGGTCCCTATTTCTGGTATTATAATTATTAATTGATACCAGACACATTCCCAAAGTGTCAGTTATAAGAGTAGGAACGGGTGTTGTAGCTGGTTGGCCAACCTAACTTTTATAAAAATTGATTTATAAACCTTCTGAATGCCAGTGTAATCTTTATTAGTCCTTTTTTTAAATGTTAAACCATTTGAAGTACTTTAATTTTACCTCCAAGTTTTCGTACTTAATGTAGGCAGTAGTAGATAGCATGATTTATTGATGTAGTATTTATTTTATTTTTAATGGGTCAGCAGAGTCCATAGTGGTTCATAAAAAAATTGGTAGTGGTTCACTGTAAATCTGTGCAGCACTAAGCAGATTAGTGTACTCTCTCTCTCTTCACAACCTTGGCACGCTGTGCGGGCGTCACAGGACACGTAAGTACGTATCGGGTGCAGGCACTTACCCACGGCTGCGTGGTAGTGTGTCAGGGCATCCGAGAGCTGCCCCCGCGCCAGGAAGTCGCGCCCCAGCTCCAGGTGTTTGTTAACCTCCACCGGCGTCGCACACTCTGAAACTACACACCAACGACTCAAAACACGTACTTTCACACAAAAATCAACAAAACCCACAAAAGTGCAGGTTATTCGTAAAAAAAATACACACATTCTAACATTACTTCTAGCACTAATAATACAAGGCATGGTGTGACTTTGTTCCAGTTGATGTTCACTAAGTAGTCCATTATTAATCTATAATTTAATTACAGCAGTCTTTATAGCTAATTCACAACAGTTCAATTTCAATACAAAATAATTATTTGACAGAGCCACAATCCATCTTTCGTTCGTCTCTTTTCGTGGTTTTTTCTGATTGGTCCAAATCGGACAACAAGGTTAGCAGTGTTGCCAACCCTACCAAACTAAAAAATAACCAGCAAATCAAAACAGTAGAAAACAACTAATAGTCATTTCATGTCCACTATGCTTAGACAATCGCAATCTTTTACGTATCGATACAAAAACATCTGTCAAAATGTGTTACGGTGACTATCAGCCGTAGACAGGTCTACGCGTAGACAGAGAATTCTCTGTCTACGGGTCTACGCTATCAGGCATACTGGGTGCTTATGACGTCATCTTAGTTATACTTCGTAAAAGATAGCTTGATCTCTGCGACAGCTGTCAGTAAAATCACGCCTATGAAGTTCTGAATTTCATAGTAGTACAGATACTCAGAACCACGGAGCAAATACAAAGAGGAGATGTTGTAATAAGGTTTCTGTATGAAACAACGGGTGACACTTTACGGGGTGAGGGGTGATCAGATCCCGCCCACTTCTTTATTTTACATCTACTGGTCAATAGCAAAACTATTCGCTCGTCCTGTCGATTTTACTTTGTAGTTATGTAACTATATCACACTAGATGTCACTACATGCAGAATGAAGAACTATTTTAATAAATTACGCATAAAATTACTGACAAATGAAATGTGATGCCATCCATAGCATCAGAACGTCTATCCGAGTAGTTTTTACAAGCTAAAACACCACACTTCATTCTTTTTGTCTTCTGGCGCAAATATGCTGTAAAAACGGAACGTTTACAGAGCTGTGCACAGGACGAATGCCAACAATACACTGACTAAGGCCACGCCTACATGATGACGTCAGGACCTAGTTGAGAATCACAGTGCACAGTTGCTTAGGCCGTCTCCTCTTTGTATTTGCTCCGTGCTCAGAACAATAAATAAAGTTATTGTTCTGAGTACAGATCAAAGAGTATAGTAATAAAGATGGAATAGAGAACCCTCTCTCTAGAATTTTTGACACCTATATTAGACAGTGTCGCCATCTGGTACTAAATCCGCTGAACTAATCCCAAAAACCTATAGGTATTTATGCATAGGTACGTATTTATCTATATATTTACTATACTCTGAATAGGTTTTCTATGGGTAGGCGGGTAATTTGCAATGTAGGCCATGTATAAATCAGTTTTATAAACATTTTGTATTTGTTCCATAGCAATTCGTGCATAGTTCTTGATTAACTTATGAAATAAGACTCTACAAAATAAAAAAAACAAATACAGTTGTGGCGATCCTTAACATTATCTTACACTAAACAATTATCTCTATACATATACATTATACACATATCTACAGACCATAATTATATACACTTTTATTAATTTAATATTGTTTATATTAATTCACTGTCGCACACAACAATACCGTACAGATACACTGGAAACGCGCACGTCTACGTCACCCGATGACGTAGTCGATGCGCATGAGTGGGGCCGCGCCACGCAGCGCGCGTTCCTTCACCTTGGCTGACCTTTAGTCCGATCTCGCTATCGCGACGCGAAGCCCACGCAACTCTGATTAATCCCGGTCGTATTGTTTACCACCGTAACCCTTCAGGATTATCATAGTGCCTCAGTGTATCAAGTGTACGAACTGTTAAAACTGTTAACAATAATAATTATAGACTTCCTTCTTTGTGTATGACTATCCTTTTGTGTGCCAACCTATGTGCCTTTCTTCTGTGGACGTCTGATTGATTGGATTTGTGTTTGTGCATTATAACCGTGAGTAGAAAACAATCGCTTTTATTTACCCTCGCTCACCACACAAACACAATAATTAGTGTACATACTATAACACTAAATTGGTGACCCCGTCTAGAATACGCCAGAAAGGCTCGATAACCATAGAATAGCGAAGGAAAACCACAGTGGCACGATGAGTGATAGCAGTGACTCGGCAAAATCGTTCGGATCTATCCGTTCACGTCAACAACCTCGTCGCGCAAAGTACGTGTCCATTGACGAGCCATCCGGCATCTGCCGTATTGCGGTACGTATACCACCATTTTGGCCGGATGACCCAGAGGTTTGGTTCGCACAAGTGGAGGCTCAGTTCGCGAACGCGAACATCACCAGCGACGCGACGAAGTTTAACCACGTCATCGGCAACTTGGAACACCAGTACTCCAAACAAGTTCGGGATATTTTCCTCAACCCGCCAGAGCACAACAAATATGAGAAGCTTAAACACGAGCTCATTAAGAGGCTTACTGCGTCACATGAGAAGCGAGTGAAGCAGCTTCTCTTACATGAAGAGCTCGGAGATCGCAAGCCTTCACAGTTCCTGCGACATCTCCAAAGTTTGGCCGGACCGAGCGTCCCAGAGGACTTTCTCCGGACAATATGGTGCAGTCGTCTGCCAAGCAACGTCCAGACCCTTCTGGCTTCACAGCCACATACTTCCCTAGAGGGACTAGCAGACCTGGCGGACAGGGTTCAGGACATCGTGACCCCATGTCAAGTCGCAACAGCATCGACTACGGGTCCTAGCATGCACGAGATGGCTAATGAGATCGCCGAACTAAAGAAGGCCGTGAAGAACCTGACAACGCAGCTGTGTAGGAGACCTCGTTCGCAATCGCGTTCGGAAAATCAACAGCGTCATCGATCCAGACAGCGGTCCGAGTCCAGCCACCAGAAGCAACCGTTCTGCTTTTACCATGCCAAGTTTGGGGCCAACGCTCACAAATGCGTTAAGCCATGTAATTACGAGAAGTCGGGAAACTCCAAAGGCAGTCGGTAATGGCGGCTGACGACTGTCCGACGACCACAGGTCGCCTCTTCGTCACGGACCGGACATCGAAGACACAGTTTTTAGTGGATACTGGTAGTGATTTGTGTGTGTTTCCGCGGCGTGTTCTACGTGAACAGCGTGTCAAGTCGAACTATCAATTATCGGCCGCTAACGGGTCTATAATTGATACTTACGGCTATCTACAGCTAAACTTAGACTTAAGTTTGCGCCGTAACTTCCCATGGCGTTTTATTGTAGCTGATGTCACCAAGCCAATCATTGGTGTAGATTTTTTAAGCTTTTATGATTTGCTTGTTGACGTCAGAAATCAACGTTTGGTGGACAAAACCACCTCAATGTTTGTCACAGCTTCCGTTGCAAAGGCCTCAGCGACGTGTTCAGTGAAGGTCTCAATTGGTGATTCCAGGTATCACTTAATACTTAATAAGTACCCCGAGATCACGCGACCCGCTGGCACACACCGAAAAACCACACACCACACAGTACACCACATACGTACCACACCCGGCCCGCCCATCTCTTGTTCCCCTCGCAGGCTAGCTCCAGACAAACTGCAGATCGCTAAGCAGGAATTTGAGATCATGCTTAGCAACGGCACTGCTCGACCATCTGAAAGCCCTTGGTCTTCACCCCTTCATTTAGCGCCAAAGAAGGACAACAGCTGGCGACCCTGCGGTGACTACAGGCTGCTCAACGCCAGGACCATACCCGACAGGTATCCCATTAAACATGTCCACGACCTTACCCACAGCATAGCTGGTTGCAAAGTCTTCTCAACTATCGACCTGGTTAAGGCATATAATCAGATACCAGTCAGTGAGGACGACATCCAGAAGACGGCGATAACAACCCCGTTTGGCCTGTACGAATTTCCTTATATGACCTTTGGTCTGAGGAACGCAGGTCAAACATTTCAGAGATTTGTCGATGAAATGACGCGCAGCCTTGACTTCTGCTATAGCTATCTTGATGACTTTCTTATCTTCTCGAAAGACCAGGAGCAGCACGAGGATCACCTGCATCAACTCTTCACCAGGATGCAGAAATATGGCATCGTCATTAACACTTCGAAGTGTGTGTTCGGAGCAGATGAAGTCACGTTTTTAGGTTACCGCATCTCAGCAGCTGGAACCAGACCTTTAGAGTCCAAGGTGGAAGCCATCAAGGACTTCCCTACGCCTAAAACGGTCAGGGAACTCAGGCGTTTCTTAGGGATGTTGAACTTTTACAGGCGGTTTATACCTCAAGCCGCAAAATTTCAAGGTCCCCTTAACGCCCTGCTGACTGGCTCAGTAAAAGGTCAACATCCCGTGGAAATAACGGGCGAGGCGCTCACCGCCTTTAATACGTGCAAAGACAGCCTCTGCAACGCTGTATTGCTTGCACACCCTGACTACCAAGCCAAGCTGGCCCTAGTTACAGATGCATCTGATCTGGCAATGGGTGCAGTTTTGCAACAGTTCAGGGACGAGATGTGGCAGCCACTTGCCTTCTTTTCACACAAGTTGAGCCCCGCTCAGCAGAAGTACTCGCCATACGATCGTGAGCTACTTGCGATCTATGAAGGCATAAAATACTTCCGCCATATGTTGGAAGCGAGACACTTCACCGTCTATACTGACCACAAGCCGTTGATATACGCTTTCCATGAGCGAAAGCACAACTGTGCTCCGCGTCAGTATAGACACCTTGATTTTATTTCGCAGTTCACAACGGACATTCAGCACATTTCTGGCAAGGACAATATCGTCGCCGATACATTGTCCCGTATCAGTGAACTGCAAACTCCAATCGATTTTGAGGTTCTCGCAAAATCCCAAGCTTCAGACCAGGAACTGTTGCAACTTCAACAGTCAGAAACATCTCTTCAACTAAAGAGGCTTAAAATCGACGGCAGTCCCGTCGAGTTACTCTGTGATGTGAGCACAGCCACTCCCAGACCATTCGTGACCAAACCTTTACGCAGACAAATATTTGAGAGCCTTCATAGCCTCAGCCATCCAGGAGCAAACACGTCCGCAAAACTAATTGCACAGCGATACGTTTGGCCAGGAGTCCGCAAGGACTGTCGACAATGGTCACGAACGTGTCTCAGCTGTCAACGCACAAAGGTCAATCGCCATGTGTCATCACCACTGGGCACATTCGAATTACCCCGTGCAAGATTTGCCTTTGTGCACATCGACCTAATAGGTCCTCTTCCTCCATCACAGGGGTACCGGTACTGCTTGACGGCCGTGGATCGTTTCACTAGGTGGCCAGAAGTGGTACCGATTGCAGACATTACTGCTGAGACAGTCGGTAAAGCATTGCTAACCAACTGGATCTCACGCTTTGGTTGTCCAACGGATATTGTCACAGACAGAGGACGGCAATTTGAATCCGCTCTGTTCCAATATCTAGCCAAAATAGTCGGGTTCAAACACCGGAAGACCACAGCCTACCACCCAGCGTGCAACGGCCTAGTGGAACGATTCCACAGGCAACTCAAGACGGCGATAATGTGCCACGCTGACCATAACTGGACAGAATCTCTGCCCTTAGTCCTACTGGGTGTCCGGAGCGCTTTTAAAGAGGACCTTCAGACTTCTTCCGCGGAACTCCTATACGGTGAGCCATTACGACTTCCGGGAGAATTTTTCATTCCTGGTGACAGCGGCACCACCGACATCTCGGAGTTCACCACTCGCTTACGCTCGTTTGCCGCAAAATTGCAGCCCACTCCAGCCGCAGGCCATTCCAGGGACAAAATATTTGTCCATAGGCACCTTTCTACCTCAAGTCACATATTCCTCAGGGACGATGCACTTCGAGGTTCATTGCAACCAGCATACACCGGTCCCTATGAAGTTGTACAAAAAGGAGACAAAACCTATACAATATTAGTAAAAGGTAAAAAGGTAAAAGTTTCCGTGGACCGCCTCAAACCCGCCTACATATTGGCAGACACCCCACCAACCGACCAAGACGTTCAAGAAGAGGAAATACTCCCCACGGACACTCCCGTCAGAACTACCAGGTCTGGTCGAAGGGTTCGATTCCCAGATTATTATCGCCCGTAGGACGGTCTCTGGAGGGGAGTGATGTGGCGATCCTTAACATTATCTTACACTAAACAATTATCTCTATACATATACATTATACACATATCTACAGACCATAATTATATACACTTTTATTAATTTAATATTGTTTATATTAATTCACTGTCGCACACAACAATACCGTACAGATACACTGGAAACGCGCACGTCTACGTCACCCGATGACGTAGTCGATGCGCATGAGTGGGGCCGCGCCACGCAGCGCGCGTTCCTTCACCTTGGCTGACCTTTAGTCCGATCTCGCTATCGCGACGCGAAGCCCACGCAACTCTGATTAATCCCGGTCGTATTGTTTACCACCGTAACCCTTCAGGATTATCATAGTGCCTCAGTGTATCAAGTGTACGAACTGTTAAAACTGTTAACAATAATAATTATAGACTTCCTTCTTTGTGTATGACTATCCTTTTGTGTGCCAACCTATGTGCCTTTCTTCTGTGGACGTCTGATTGATTGGATTTGTGTTTGTGCATTATAACCGTGAGTAGAAAACAATCGCTTTTATTTACCCTCGCTCACCACACAAACACAATAATTAGTGTACATACTATAACACTAAACAGTTAATGTTTACAAAATTGAACGTTTTACAAAGCCAGCACAAAATAAAAATGATGAATGTGTTAATATTAAGTCATTTATTAGTCTTATTATGGCGATGTTTATTAAAATAATCTACTACTAGGACTACCACTCAACTCAACCGCACTTTCTGGAGCTTTAATAGAACCGAAACACCATAGAAATTACACAAAATGGAAGAGAGTTACAAACAAGCGCACACGCCGAAAGTAGTGACCATTTTGTAAACCACAGAATATAGTAATAATTTGCCGAACCCAAAAAAAATATTTGCAATTGCAAAATGCTTTTATAATAAATAAATAAATATTTATTCTGGTTTAGAATGTACATTTATTTTTTTTGACAAAATTTTAACAAGGCGTAACTATGCACACTGGCGATAATTGGCGTAAGCACCATCTATGTCATTTTTTCGTACTAAATCTCTCAAGTTTACGCGGATTTCGTAAAAGATGGTGCTAGTATATTTGTGAAAAATTGGACGCCTACATCAAGTACGGCAGTGTCCCCCCCCTGGTACAGATAGTACCTGTAAATGTCATACTTTATGGGCATGCCGACCTTAGTGATGGGCGATGAATCATCGTGCGGTCGACAATGTATCTGCAGAAAACTGGAAGAAGGTGGTAACTAAATGCCGAAAACTAATGGAAGAAGATTGGGAGCGGGACGTCTGATTTGACAATACTTGCGAACAAGAGTTTATAATAAATTTACAAGATTGTTCTAGTGATTCAGAAACTGATTCAGATATGGATTTGGGGTGTACTCCTTTAAGAGAATAAATGTATTTTATATTCAAATATTTGTTTAATTTAGTAACGTTTGTAATAATTACCCAATTAAATGTTACATTAGCATCGATAATAGTAAGAAACGTCGATAATTTCTATCGACAATTTTTTATATCATGACAACCCTAGGAATGTCAGTTTGACTTATGTCGCAGAGATCAAGCTATCTTTTACGTAGTATAGTCACTGAAGATACCCAATATACGCAACCGTAGTACGCAACGAACTGTTGGACAGCTAATCGTTAAACACTGTCAGGCCTCCGTCACTCCATGTACTTGCGCGCTATAATTACCTACCGCTCGAGCGAGCGCTCTCGGACCGTTTGCGGTCCAAATTCGGTTCCCTGCGATTGCTGTAGGATCGCGCGGTGCGAAGCAATCACAACTGTACGCTTGAGCATTTAGGCACATTTTAGCATGCAGTGGTTGCTGAGGCGACAGAGTAGGCTATTATCTCAATAGGTATTGGAAATTTTCTACTGAGTGAAGTATCTGTTACGTAGTAACTATTTAGTAATCTGTGACACTGTGCCAACACTATGAACTGTCAACTGAGATACGCAATAGCCGTAATTCTATTTTGTAATAAAATTGAGGGTATATCCCTTAGAATAATTTATTATTCTAAGGTATATTCTCTATCTATCTATGTCTATGGGGGAAGGCGCCGAATGTCAGGGTACCGAACCCAATACGCGACGGCCGCTGTGTCTTCCTTTAAAAACCAAAACACAGTATACAACAAAAACAACATTCATTCACGACAAACCTAGATAGATTTCTGACTTTCTGTCACTTAGAGGCCAGTAAGTAGTGTCAATAATAACTGCGGAACACCGTTTACAAACTTTAAATGTTGCATTTGAAATATGATATTTTTAACCGATTTCAAAAAAGGAGGGTTCAAAATTCGTCGGAATATTTTATACCTACTTTTTTTTATGTATGTTCACCGATTACTTGAAGACGCCTTAACCAATTTGGAGATGTCTATTTTTGTTTCAAAGGGTCCCAGGTGGTCCCATTAAAATTTTATCGAAATCGGTCGAGCGGAGTTAAAAAATAAATTATTTTTAATAAAAAAACCGCCTTCTAACAAACGTGGACGTGTAAGACGATCGTATTCGTATTGGTTTGGGCACAGACCAAAGAAACGTTTGGGGTAGGCACCATAGCTAAAAAGAGAAAAAAAAAATTAAAAAAAAAAACAACCGACTTCCAAAAAAAACACTACCAAGTGAAAAATAACTTTAATTTCGGAAGTCGGTGACAAAAAATACACATCCAAAGACACCGACGTACGAAATAAAAGTTATTTTTCACTTTGTAGTACTTAATTTTTTTTTTGGAAGTTGGTTGTTTTTTTTGTAATTTATTTTTTATCTTTTTAGCTATGGTGCCTACCCCAAACTATTCTTTGGTCTGTGCCCAAACCTAAAGTACCTACACTTAAAGTAATCACTTAACACCTCAGAGCCCTAACCACCGGTAGCTTGGTCCCTGCTCCCGATACCGGCGGACTACTATTTTTATATTTTGAAATGTGTTTTACAAAAATATTTAAAAATGAATTTATTAGGTATGAAAGTAAATAAACGAAATAATAATAATAAAGCAATGGGATGTTTTACACTAAAATCATAGGGGGAGTTATCGAGCCAACGCGAATGAGGTTGTTGATTGGTATCAAACCAATGGCAACTTAATTTTTTTCATACCTACTGTTTTTGCACTTGAAGTCGAGGTGTCGGTGTGAATTTTAGTTCTTAATTTATCAACTAAATTCATTCGACACCTTTTTACTCGCGATTAAAAATAGTCAGATTTAATTAGACTGTTACTTTACTAGGTTTTAGGTCCATGGATAGAGGCATTTGTGACGAGATTCGGCACAATATCTTATATTTGTTTTAGCGAGTTTTGTATGTACGTTACGCTTCCTTTCTTGTTTCCGAACGAAAAACAACAGAGTTGCCATTTTTAACAAACAAATCAAATCAAATTGTTCTAAAAAAATAACTGAATTCAATGTATTTGAAAGAACTCACATGTTTTTATCATATTAAAAGTTCACACGAATCCTTTTAAACTTCAGACGAAATAATAAATAAAGACGTTCTGTCAATTTTTCTGTAACTTTTTTGATGTAGTTGCTGGCAACCCCGTCGACCGTTCTTTCATTTCCAAAGGAAAATAACAAACGGTTAGTGTGCTAAAATTTGTTGAAAATTTCTAAATATTTACGGTATGGACGAAAAATAAGTGATACACTGAATATAATAAAGATGGATTAATCTTCTGGAGTACTCAAAAACGTTAGATTTATTTTAGTCACGAAGATACATCTAGATTAGTGTCGGTTGTCAACATAACCTATCTTTCGATGTTCGTGGTTGTTCATAATTTGGTTACTTTGGTATTTTAGAAATGGCTGACGCAGCGCCATCGACAGCGCCTAAGGCGAAAGTGCCTAAGACTAAGGCACCCAAAGAGAAGGCACCTAAGGCTGCCCCTGCGGCGCCCGCGGAGCCTCCGAAGGCAGTGCGTAAAGTGTCGTCGAAGCCCCGCCACGGCAGGCTGTACGCCAAGGCCGTGTTCACAGGATACAAGCGTGGTCTGCGCAACCAGCACGAAAACACAGCCCTCCTGAAGGTGAGAATGAACGATTTGCTTTTAGTCAGTGTTGAAAGTCTCCCATGAGGTAGTAGCAGCATGCTCTAGTACATCAAAAACTGTCTGGGTACAGCGAAAGTGTACAAGTGGAGACCAATCAAGGGATACACATGTTGCACCTGTCATTGTTGATATGAAGTGTGAAGAAACTTCAAACGAAGTATTCTTGTTATGTGTTCAAATAATACAGTCATTTATGTAGTTGATTTGTAGTTTAGTACGAGTAAACTTTATTTGCATGTGAAAATTGTAATTAATTCTTTTTGTATGCCTATAATAGGCTGATCATAGCGCACATTAACCTAAAACATGTCCAACCACTGTACCTACCTATGTATCACAAATAAAATATTTCTGATTTCAAGCTTTTCGCATAGACTCATTTGTTTTATTTGCAATATTAATGTAACATTCATCAGTAGTATCTAAGCCACAGGTGTTAAGTTTTTGAGAGTAGTCGAGAGAATACTGTGCCTTGTCCAGTGGTACTGCTTGCTGTATCAGAACTACCTCCGAGTATCCTCAGCTGTTTGTTGTGACTTTTCACTATCAGACCAATCTCTTTTACATTGCTTTTTACTATCTTGCTCTTTACTACTTACTGCATTGTGTTTAATTAAGTTAAATAAACTCAAAAGCTTTCATTTCAAATTAACCATCTACAGGCACTTATGATTTTATTTATTTTTGATTAAATAGCAACAACAAAACAGCTACATGTCATATTAAAAACAGAAAAACCATAAGCAACTTAAATAATATTGTAGCCCACAGCGCTTTTTACTGATTACCATGAACAAATAAAAGTTTAAAGTCACAGGGAGGTAAACTGTTCATATAGGACAGTTACACTTATAATAAACAAACAATGAATAAATTAAGAATTGTCTCAAGTCTGAATATCCCGTCTGCATATTCTAAATGATGTTTTAAGACATTTGAAACCTGAACCACAGTGTGGACAAAATTCCTACTGATTACACCTCCTCACCACTTGAGGAACCCATCTTTCTGAACGTTTTCTAATTATTACTTATTGCATTTTCAGGTTGAAGGTGCAAAGAGCCGTGACGACGCAGACTTCTATGCGGGCAAGCATTGTGTGTTCGTATACCGTGCCAAGAAGAGGACGCCCATCGCCGGCGGACCCCGTGGCAAGAAGACCAAGCTGCGCGCTATCTGGGGCAAGGTGACCCGGCCGCACGGCAACTCCGGCAGCGTGCGCGCGCGCTTCCGCTCCAACCTGCCCGCGCAGGCCATGGGACACAGGATACGCGTGGTCAGTACACATTTGCTACTTTCACCTACTTTTCCAAACAGTATTTACATAACAATATTTATTTCCATAATCTTTTCATCATGGTGACACCTGCATTGAAATTATACCTTGTCTTGGGATTGCCTTACTTTCTTTTTATGGGGTGTTCAGATAATTATGGTTTTAGCTGTAACATAGCAGATATTTGGATTTGTGGGAAGAAGTGTGCTTCCACAAAAAAAACATGTGCAGATCACACGCAATAAAAGTGAAACCTTCAAAAATGTGAACTTCAAGACGGTTTAATGTATTCTATCTCATTCTCTCGCATGTTAAATCCTATAGATGTATGTGTTGTCTCTTTCTAATGTTGCTTTTTCCTTTTCTGGGTGTTCATCCTTTACATTTACTTCATGTTGGGCTTGAAAAAATTCGAATAATTAATGTTATTTGGATGTACTTTCTGCCTGTTCCTAAATGATGTTTAGACATTTGAAACCTGAACTAAATGTGGTCAAAATTTTACTGATGGCTCAAGCCTACTTACTGCAAATGATCTCAACAGTACAGTCACTGGTAATTATTACATGTTTTGTCTTTGTTTCAGATGTTGTATCCCTCCAGGATCTAAGAACCTCCTGTTAAGTAATAAAGTATAAAATAAAAGCCCAAAAAAATTATAACTTGTTTCCTTTTATTATACAGTATTTTGACATCAGTGGCAACAATTGTGCTTGGAAAACTTACTGCTTCGACATAGAGGCACTGTCACTGTCAAATTGTTGCCACTGATGTGGGACTATTAGAGCAAGAGCCCACGACGATCAGACCTTCGTTATTTTATAAAAGCTGAAAGTTTATCTGTGTATGGCCCCAATACAGGTCAGAACGATCCTCAACAAGTTTGGATCATGGTGGCTTTGGCAGGAAACAGGTAGCAAAGGTGAATAAAATTGCACCTCAAATTCGTTAAGCTCAGTTTTTAGACAATGTGGAGACAACAACACGACAATAAATGAAAACACTGGCAATATTAATGCATAGGAGTATTTTGAAACTATCAAATTAATCCTACCACCGAAATAACAAAAGTGATTTTTTCAAACAAACTAAATAGTAGTGATGGGCCGACTATGGGTTTTGCCAATCTTTGACTAGCTATAGTGCCTAAACTATTGATATATTTGCTTGAATTTTTGTTTGTAGAATGGGAACATCATTAGATATACGCAGTTTAATTTATTGTATTGTCGTCTCCACCTTGTATAGTATTTTATTGGGAATCATATTAGAAATCACGTCGTCCATTGTCAGACCAAGATACTTAACTCATTTGTAAAATGATGGCACAAATATTATTGTTTTCTGAGGAGACATAAAAAAAATGTCTAACTGTTTTGAAAGCCAGAAAAAGATATCTTCAAAATATAAAGATTATTTTGCCTGATGAATATACATACAGACAGTGGTCATCACCGGGAATGCTTTAGAGTATCGCTATAGACCGAACGCACTCATGTCACTTTCACCCGCTTAGATGTTCCTCGCGCTCGGACCTACGGCAGACTTTCAATGTGTCTGACAAGATGTAAGAACTACCTACCTATCGAAACTGTCGTGACTACTGAGGAAACATCTTTTGATAGGTAGTTCCCCAAGTAACATAAATATTAAATTCAATTTATCATAGTCTAAGGATGTCTGACAGGGGGTTGCAACCGTACCAAGTGTACGACAATGGACGACGTGATTTCTAATATTATCTAAATAAAAAATATAAAAACTGACCTTTATACTTTAACGAATTTGAAGTGCAATTTTATACACCTTTGCTACCCGTTTCCTGCCAAAGCCACCATGATACTAACTTCATGGTCGAGGATCGTTCTGACCTGTATTGTGGACATACACAGAGAAACTTTCAGCTTTTATAAAATAACGAAGGTCTGATCGTCGTGGGCTCTTGGGCTAATAAAGTCATGCCAGACAGATATATTTTCATGAAATTGTGCCAAATTAAGTAATATTATCTACTTATTAATTTTATTATTCAATAAGTACCTGTATGTAAAGGTCTAAATTACATTCACAATAAATAAATAAATATCGTCTGACATTGCACACAGCACCATCTAGTTCCAAGTTAAGCACTTAATTAAGGCTTGTGTTATGGATACCAGATGGTTGATACACTACTTAAATACATATTTTTTTTCGTAAATACATACATATTATAAATATACATCCATGACTCTGGTACAAATGTCCATATTCATCATACAAACATTTGCCCCTACCGGGATTCGAACCCAGGACCATTTGGTTTCGCTGACTACACTTAGCCACTGTAGCCACTACACCAAACGTGTCGTCCATACTAAGTACAATCGGGGTAATTAATTGTAAAGTAAATTAACAGCCTAATTTAATTTGCTATGTTATAACCATTTCATACAATTTTATTGTTGATGAATGATGGTTGTGATTTGAATACGCGGACAATTTAAGGTGGCAGTCATTTTGCTTAACAATTAATTTCCATTCTTATTCCAACGTAATCATGTAGGGTTGTCACAAGACATGGGAGTAGTTCATCTCACATAAACAGGCTGGCGGGACATCGTCGCGTAAACTAACCATGAATTCAGCACATTAATCTAGACCCCTAGCGTAGAAATATATTGTCGGTCATTTAAAAAAATGTGCTGTTTCATAGAAGAGTGCAATAAGTACCTACGGGATGTCAAAATGTACTGAATAGCAGTTTTTTTTATAACGTTTATTCGTTAAGGAACGCTGGTACTTTAGCAAGTAACTTAAGCTCACCACACAAATCGCAGAATACGGCACAGCGCAGCGCGCAAGTAGTTAACCTTTTGACCGTCACGTCAAAAAAAAAAGCGTGCCCTCGGCGCCAAGCTATGAATTCATCCCTAAGATACAATAATATTAATATTTTGGCTTTGTTAGTGTGAGTGCTTGAGTGGTGGGGCGTTTTGACACTTAGGGCGTATTACCAAGTTCTACCCTAGATAGAAACGGTTAATTCTTATCATAGTGTTACTGAATACAATAATTTTGTACCCTAAGTTTACGTGTGAATAATTCTGAATCTTTGAGGCGTTAAGCAGACGGTAACGTGGGTCTGACAGCGCGGGCGGCGGCAATTTAGACTCATACCATCTACTTTGTACGTTGCCAGACAAATACACACGACTCTACGATGAAAATATTCTGTCGACGTAAAACTTGCGTTATTTGTGCTGCCTGAACAATTATTTGCTAATAGTTAGATTTGTATGTTAATAACTAAACAATTGATTTGTATTGTACGTTTGTTCTTACTTTTGCTCAGCAATTTAGTTACTTAATATACGGTCTACCACAAAAAGAACGCTGAGCGACAGTGGAGGAGATGTATCTGCGTACGGGTACAGCCGCGTCCTAAAGTACTAGGCTATTGTTTTACAAGTGTAATTGTTTTATAATTTAAGTGTTATTGTTTTATTGTAGAATCTTAGTAGGTACTTTACTAGCTACACCAATCGTTCTACGTTTATCTAAAGCTACATACCCAAGTGCGTCAGAATAACCCGCTAGTCAACCTTTTGTCTTGTACTAGCTAGTGTGTCTATTTCCGCAAATCAAAACAAGTGTAAACTTCCTATTATTGAACACTAGTCAGTATTAAGTGCCACCACAAACCGCAGCGGTGCGGCACGTTGCGGCTGCGCGGCGGCAGGCACGTGTGCGCGCGTGTTCCGGCGCAGCTGATCAATTGATCATGATGACACGACACGACACGTTTATGAGCTGTGTGCCGGGCTGATCTTTATGAGTTTGATAGCTCCAGAAATTCTGGTTTGTAACCAGCAGCGAGTGCAACGCAAAGGGTGGGGCGGTTTTCCAGCGGCTTACAACTGTAAGTAAATAGGTACGGTCAACCACTTGTTTGCGGTAACACTGCTAACACATGAATTGCGTAACTCCCCTTACTACTATCCTACGACATAAAAGCGCGTCAATGTGAAATTGATACCATATCATGGTACCTACTTCAAATAATAGGTAGGTACGTGACTGCCCGGAGACTAACGAAATTAGGAAATAATTTATTATATTATTTCTATTTAGACATTAACGAAACGAAATACTATCCCTCTTCAGTCGAAGTTTTAACAACTCACCAAATCAAAGGTAGTGCTTAGAAATTTATTAAATAAAAAAAATAAAAAACTTACAATAGACTAGAAACCACGTAACAGAAATGAAAGACAAGAACAAGGTACACGAGAATCTTGTAGCTGTTATGAAGCTTAATTCTCGTAGTTCATGGCGGCACTGCTTGCAACTACGATGATTAAGCAAATTCAATAGATTAAAATCTAGATCTCATCTTCTCCGTCTACATACAGGAAGGCACCTATACCTAGGTAGGTACTGATGAGACTGGTCACTCAATAAGAAAACAGAAAAATTTATGAAGTGACAATATCGCTTCAGTTCTGAATGTTAATGAGAAGCGACAACGGACAAAGGGTCGAAAAGTGTGAGGAATTCAAGAAAAATGGCTGGCCACTAAGGAGATGAGAGAATATTTATCCCATAAATAAAACACTAAATCTACAAGTTTATACATAGCTAGTGTAGGGTACCTACCTACTATGCGATGGAATCTATGGAACTAGGGATTTAGTAGGTATTTCTTAATAAGATAGGTACCTACCTAAGGTAAACTGATGAAGTCGACAGTGACCCAGAAGTCTTCAAATTGTCTTTTTAACCGACTTCAAAAAAAGGAGGAGGTTATCAATTCGACTGTATTTTTTTTTTTTTTTATGTTTGTTACCTCATAACTTGCGACTGGGTGAACCGATTTTCATGATTCTTTTTTTATTTGAAAGCTGGTGCTTCCCGTGTGGTCCCATTGTCACCATTTCAATATCTGATGATGGGATCTTGTAGAAATCGGGGGAACTCTTCAATGAATAACAGCAGATTAACCGCGATTGTTGCTATAGCATATCTAAGCATTGTTTACGCCATCACACAACATAATATCACGCCTGTACTCACTACAAAGGTTATAAAAACTATTTCGAAAAAAATATATGTTTAATTACCATAAAGACTCTTATCATGCGCGATTTGTTACAGCCGTGGAAGGTAACTGGGGTATAAAGATTTGTAACTACCTAATCTTGACTTTTGGGACCAACACAGGTTAATGTATGCGACTGAGTTTGAATTGAAATAGATACTTATTAACCGACTTCAAACAAAGAGGAGGTTCTCAATTCGACTGTATGTTGTTTTTTTTTGTATGTTTGTTACGCGATATTTCCGGCAATTGTGGATCGATTTCAAAATTCTTTTTTTAATTGATAGGGTATGCTTCAAGGGTGGTCCCATATAAATTTTACTAACTTTGCTTTGGTAGTTTTTCAGTTAACTTATCTTTTTTCACTTCACGTATTTTTTCCACTTAGTGTATAATGATGAAGTTAAAATAACTTCCTTTCACTGTTATTTACATAGCTAGTAGAGGTATACGAATGTGTGTGTGGTAGATATGAGCGCCGATGGCCAATTCCACGGCGGCGGCGTGGCCTGAAACTTTCCACGGCGGCGCACGGTGGATCGAAAATCGGCTGTAGAAGACATAGGGTCTCGATTTCTTAAATGTTATTTTTTTTGCTGGAAATGACTTCTGCTGATCATTACTATTCTATAAAATGTCATATGAAGTAATTGTGTGCACAAATGGAAGAGTTATAATTTTTATAAGAAAAAAATGTATGGAGCTGACATGAAAAATGAGGATATCTCTGGAATCGCAAGGTTGGCCGTTATATCCTTGCACACTGTTATAGTACTATTTATTTGTGAAATTTTGACATACTTAATATCGCGGCATCACTTGCGATTTTTTTTTTAAATCTTCAATTTAAAAAAAAAAAGAAAAGTATATGATACATTTTAATGCTTAAATATGGCTATACCAAGTGTAATTTACAATATTTTTTATGCTTAGACCAAAACATTCTAAGAAATCACAAAGTCGTATTACCTACTTTGTGATTTTCATTTGAAATGACATGGTAATTATGAATTACGTAATACGTAATCTTGTCTAATGCCTCAAGTCCACATTAGCTAATGATTAATAAAACTTAATACCTATATACCTAGTTAAAAGGATACGTAAATAATTTGGGGTACTCGCTAATTTAGCAATTAGTGCAGGATTAACTTAATGAAAGTAATTAGATAAATGTGATACCATCATTAGTCAATAACAATAAATAGTCAAACATTGGATTCACAACTTCAGTTCATTTAGAGCATTTCTAATACTAACATCTATCCTACCGTGTCTTTTTACTCAGTGATCGTGAATAATGGAAAGCATTATTACAAATTTGGATTTGTTTGTTATTCTGAGCAATCAGGATGCTTCGTCTTTCGATCACGGAATATTGTTCAACACACTTGTTATTCGACTGGGCTCTAGCCTTTTAGATGAAGACAGTGTTACCGTGAAAGAATTTTGTCGAAGATTTACACGGGCAGTTCAAAAGAGATGGTTACGATCCCACAGGAAAAGTGAAGTTTTTAGACGTGGTTACAGTAATTGGCTTGAGGCAAATATTGACTGGCCAAACTGCGTGCAAACCAATTTGCTCATTCAAGAATCAACAAGTGAAAATATTTCTACTGAACCTGTACCTGAACCTGTACCATCAACTTCATCAATGAAATCAACTTCAACGATGACAAAAAGATCTCAAAAGCCGTTTGAAGATCTAAGTAACAAGCAGAAGAAGAGACGATCTGATGAACATATAGGCGATGACCCTAATGAAGTAGCTTATTCAGCTGCAGCACTTTTGAAAGAAGATGGTCGTGAGGATATTGCATCTGTTATTGAACATATGCTCTAAAATCCAGAAGCAGCAGCAAAAATCAAGGAAATGTTGAACAAACCAGCTCCTTCAACAATATTTTCACCAGAAAAAGCACTGGGTTTGCTACTTTCATTAAAACTATCGAAATGGCAATATATCACATTAAGGGAAACGACTATTCGAAAAGGTTCAAAGGAGATATATCCGTCTTACTATAAAGTGCAAAAAGCTAAGCTACAGTGCTACCCTCCGAAGACATTTGTGACTGTAACGGATTCATCTGCTAAGATTGCACTACAAGCGTTACTAGATTTAACAGTGAACAGAATTTTTGTAACTATTCGTAGTCCTGATGCGATACAAGATAAGCAATTGATACTAATATCAAAGTGGGGATTTGACGGTGCATCTAACCAAAGTAGATATAAGCAAAACATAGAGAGTGGTCAAGATGATTCCAGCATATTTATGACCTCTTTGGTTCCATTAAAGTTGACAGCTGACAGTGATACCGTATGGGTGAATCCAAAACCCTGCTAACCTATGTATTGCCGTCCAGTCCAGTTTAGTTTTGTGAAAGAAACCAAAGACGTTGTCATAAATGAAAAAACTGCAATGGATAACGAAATTGAAGCTCTCGTTCCCTCAGAATGTCAAGGACATGAAATTAGTCACAAATTAATGATGACGATGATTGACGGCAAAATTTGTACATATCTGTCTGAAGCTAAATCAAATGCGGCCTGCTACCTGTGTTTGGCTAAGCCTACAGAAATGAATAAGTTAGATGTCATTGCGTCAAAAACCATTTCTTCTGGTATGTATGAATTCGGATTATCATCACTTCATGCCCGCATTAATGTGATGGAATGTCTTCTACACATAGCGTATCGTCTCGACTTCAAAAAGTGGTCTGCAAGAGGAGAAGGTCATCAAGAGTTATTGCATTCACGAAAAAAACTCATTCAAGATCGATTCAAAGATGATCTCAACCTTTTGATTGACATCGTTAAGCAAGGATCAGGCACAACTAACGACGGGAACACAGCAAAGCGGTTTTTTGAATTTCCTGATAAAACTGCAGCGATCACTGGATTAGATGAAGACCTAATACGCAGATTTGCTGTGATTCTGCAAGCTATCACATCTGGAGAGATTGTAGACGTGCCGAAATTTAAAGAATACGCTAGAACAACCGCTGAAAAATACGTGGAACTGTATGATTGGTACTACATGTCATCAACCGTCCACAAATTGTTGATTCACGGAGGGGACATAATTGCAGAAAATGCTATTGTACCAATTGGAAGTCGTTCGGAAGAAGCTTCAGAGGCCCGAAACAAAGACTTTAGGAGGTTCAGAGAACACCATTCGAGGAAAAAGAGCAGACAAGCATCAAACGAGGATATCCTCAATATGCTTATCGTCTCTTCTGATCCTCTAATTTCTTCCACAAGACCAAAATTAGATGCCCACAAGAGGCAGACATACTTTAAGGAAACAGTAGAACTACTGAAACTTCAGGATCAGGAAGACCCGACAGAGTTCTTAGAAGAAAAAAATATTATGTAATTCATAATTACCATGTCATTTCAAATGAGTAGGTAATACGACTTTGTGATTTCTTAGAATGTTTTGGTCTAAGCATAAAAAATATTGTAAGTTACACTTGGTATAGCCATATTTAAGCATTAAAATGTACATATCATAAACATGTTTTATTTTTTTATTTTGACGATTTTTAAAAAAAAAATCGCAATTGATGCCGCAATATTAAGTATGTCAAAAATTCACAAATAAATAGTACTATAACAGTGTGCAAGGATATAACGGCCAACCTTGCGATTCCAGAGATATCCTCATTTTTCATGTCAGCTCCATACATTTTTTTCTTATAAAAATTATAACTCTTCCATTTGTGCACACAATTACTTCATATGACATTTTATAGAATAGTAATGATCAGCAGAAGTCATTTCCAGCAAAAAAAATAACATTTAGGACATCGAGATCCTATGTCTTCTACAGCCGATTTTCGATCCACCGTGCGGCGGCGGCGTCGCGGCGGCGCGGCGTGGCTGACTGTGGGTCTTAGATACTTTTTTCAGGGAGTGATTTCTTAAAGAAAACCATAATGTTGTTACCAAAAAAGCATTAGGTATATTTTTTAATAAAGGAACTATGGGACCAAACCTGAAATAGCGAAAAAGAAATCAGCTGTTCCCTACATTTTGACGAGTTATACGAACATAATTATGTATAAATAAATGTAGGGAACAGCTGATATTTTTTTCGCGATTTCAGGTTTTGTCCCATAGTAAAAGTTGTTCATAATGATGAGTACAATGACCTCTTAAGAGGTTTCTGGTGTTTTACCAATAACCCTGTATAATCAGATATGACGGACGTAACTTTAATAATACCTACTTACACCAAAAAGGAAATACGTCCAAAAACACCGTTTATTCGTTTATGGATTCTTTGCAAAATACATAGTTGTCATGGATAAATACTATCCTATTCAAAGGATTTAGTCGTGAACGTTTCGCGGTTATCACGAGTCCAGCTGCAGCTGTGGAAAAGACTCTCGCTCGGCGTGCTGGTGGCTGGTATATTCAAAATTGAGCGTGCAAGGGCATACAGTGATGGCATAGAAGTTTTCCTGTCTTTCCAATACTGTAGAACGTCTCCAACTCTCCACCGTAATGCTCTAAATCTTCAGGACATGCTGTATTGAAATATTTCTAGCATTCATTTTCTACAGCACTCCCGGAATCACGTTGAGTAGTGCTGTGTTTTCGCGCCAAATCCAGTAGAAAGTTTGAAGAACTCGCAGAAGAAATCTGCCCAGCTTTAGCAGAATCGCGCGTGCGAGCGGGAAAGATAGTTGCGACACGTCGCGACGGCGCGCCGCGTGCTACACTCGGCGGCGACGCGCCGACATGAACTCACGGCGACGGCGGCGCGCCGGCGCGGCGCTCATATCTAGTGTGTGGTAGTTACCACAACTAAAAAGTGAAAAATAAAAACATTTTACAAAAAAAAACAACCGACTTCAAAAAAAAACACTACAAATTGCAAAATAACTTTAATTTCGGAAGTCGGTGGCAAAAAACGAAAATACAAAACCATAGACAACGACTTCCGAAATTAAAGTTATTTTGCAATTTGTAGTGTTTTTTTTTGAAGTCGGTTGTTTTTTTTTGTAAAATGTTTTTATTGGTTCTTTCTAACATATTGCACAGTTAAAATAACAACACTGAGTTGTAACCGTAATGGCGTCTGAAATATCTTACTTTAAAAGCGTGTCCCACAAATAATTGATCTTCTTGCAAGTTTAGCTGCTAAATGTCAAGCTCGGCACGTAGGTACTGGAGCAATATGGCGTCTGGCATTGAATTATTTCCACACGCCTTTGACAGATGGTGCTTGTAGGTTGATCCTTCAAAACAAGGTGTCCACTTTACCCGCCTGGACCACTTTAAAGAACCTTCCCCTACCTACCTTTTGTGTTTGGATTTATGAAACTTCAGTGGGGTCTACGGTAAGTCTGATGCAATGAGGTTAATAACATCCTTGGTTTGATGAATTAGTGTTAATTTGCTAATGATTTATCATGAAATTTGAAAAAAAAAATAAAATTGTATTTTTTTCGTAGGTCTATTTCTATATATTTAAATAGGTTCTATATCTATTGGTACCAAAAAAATCCTACTTGACTTAGAACTCTGCATTTTAACCCACTATTGTGACGATTACTGGTACCTACATGCTTTGTTACCTCTAAACTCTTCAAATTGTAGATATGTTTGTGTTATAACTATTATCAGGACCGTTACATATTTGATATCTCTCTTGTACAGACGCCAGCACATCAAGCTACTACAATCTGTCAAATTTCTTTAATAGATTTTCAACTTTATCGCTAAAGCATTAAGGTTCAAGGTTGATTGGGAAAATTTGACAGTTTCGGGTAGCTTGACCTGCTGGCGTCTGTACAAACATAATAATATAAGGGTTGCACTATAATTCACGATGAAACTGGGTTTCTCTTAAGCTTTTTTCGCTTAGCTCACTCGTTGCTTGAGTAAGCGCGCTCTACTCAGTCATCGCGTCATTGCGCTCGCTTCGCTCGCTATGCACGAAACTGCTCGCGCTTCACTTGTGATAGAGGTCGTTTCGCTCGCTCTAGTCGAAGATGGGCTCGCTTCACCTGCTGGTCATAAGTAGCTGTTAAGCCTAGAAAGTGAAGCGGTGAAGAGTAGGAGCTGTTGGGCGCCATTAACAAGGTCAGCCTGTCAGGTAATACAATATCCGTGATGTTATACATCATTCTCCATGAATGTATTAGCTCAACTAGTTATACCGCCGACACAAGGTAACAACAAATTCTTACTAAAGGAATTATCCTTTAATTAAGAAAGAGATTTCGCGGTTTTCTAATTAGAAGACCTTTGTTGGTTCGTTATTTCTTATTTAAAATATGTGTTAATTAAATTAGCAGCTATGACATGATATGAGTAGTCACTGCTTCACCTGCTGAATAAACGTACCTAATTGATGGCGTAATAGAAAAGAGTTCTTCCGTGTTGTCAACTTTGTTATCCATTGCATAGTAGGTAATGGTGTTTTCGTACCACTTGCTCAAAAAAGTGACATTCTATGCCACAAAAAGCGAACATAACAATAGTCATTTTTAATCTGTTAAAAACCGGGAAAAAAATTGTACTAAATTTCATTCATCCTCTAGGGGGAGAATGCGATTTAAATTTGTAATAGGTACTTACCGAAATAAATTTCGGTAAGAACTGAACTACATCTGTGTTTACACCATTGAGTTTGTATACAAAGCATTATACATCTTTTTGAAAAAGGAATATGCATAAATTATTATGCAGTTATGATTAAAATAAAATTACGAAAACCGACGAGGCCGTATGAGCTTGATGCCTTTGCTTTTCCGACAAAAAAATATTAGTCTAGGAATTTGCCGCGTTTTTGTTTTCTTCAAATAAGTACATAAACGTTAAGTTTATTTTAATTTATTTTTATAAATAAGTTTTCTAAAAATACGTTTAATTGTCATTATTTTTAATAAATGCTTATCTCATATTATTATTGTGTAAATTTGTTCGCAAATGGTAGGTACGAAAAGTAGAGTATTTTCCTCGGTGATAAAGCTGTCTGTCTTGGGTGAACTTAAATCCCTCGCTTCGCTCGTGATTTAAGTTTTTAACACCCTCGCTACGCTCGGGAGTAAACCTCGAGACCTTCATTACGCTCGCGATTTAAATCGTCACCCGCGACAGAAGACACTGCTTTATCCCCTTGGTTAATAATCTACTATTGTTGGACCACCTGAATAATTCCTACCGATTATTTGTTTACAGCAAATGAAACATGTTGCATTTGCCCATAAAACTGCAGCGCGCCATAGACTATCCGTTGCTGTAAACTGCAGCGCGCTACAGACTATCCGACATCCGTTGCTGTAAACTGCAGCGCGCCACAGACTATCCGTTGCTGTTAACTGCAGCGCGCCACAGACTATCCGTTGCTGTAAACTGCAGCGCGCCACAGACTATCCGTTGCTGGCAGCGCGCCAGCCGCGCCACAGACTATCCGTTGCTGTTAACTGCAGCGCGCCAGCCGCGCCACAGACTATCCGTTGCTGTAAACTGCAGCGCGCCACAAACTATCCGCTGCTGTAAACATCTAGTTTATGGTTGGTTTGACCATAATAAGCCGCCATTGTTACTTTCTGCAATCATGTAATGTGCTATCATCGCGTGATGTCAGCTGCCTATGGGTTCATGGAATATGCCACGTTACGGCATTGTTTTGTTGGACAATACCACAATATACGTTGCATCTTAGATATCGTTTATTTTTACAATTGTCTCCACTTTATGGTCGCCCAAGCATGGCGAGAGGTCGCGGGGGCATCGGGCGGTGGAAAGTGGTTGAGTAGCTGAGACGAATGCAGCTAAAGTAAGTAGATATAAAAGAAAAAAAATTATATTATGTAGTTTAGTAAATGAAATGTCTTTTCAAGTTTTTAGGTGTTATGGACCTAATCGTCGGTATGACGTCTCTTGCTCGCCACTTGCACAATCATTGGTTCTGCCTTACACATCGTTATCACCACTCCAGGAACATACGGCAGTTTAGTCTAGCAAACGACAAATCGCAGTCCACCTGCTTGCAGGCCGTAGCCAGTGATTAACTGGAGGGGGGGGGGGGGGGGGGGGTTAAATAAGCATAAGTAGGTATATTATACTGTACTTTACTTTACATATTTAAATTAAAAGGCAGCCGACGCAGATGATCATCAAAGCGCGTGACAACGATCTCGAATCAACAAGCAGCAATTCAATTCAAATTATTTATTTGTAAAACATAGGCACAATATAATACGATCTAATTCTAATATCAGGACCGCTATGTTTAACTTATTAGACATTACACTTTTCGGCTAGGTACTTATATACATAATTATATTATTAAAGCAAGGAGTGTTATTGGTAAAGCTTGACTTGATTACTATTCACCTCAATAAATTCATGAAAGGCACCTACCTAGGTATCTATGGCTATTGTGCAGTCATTTCGTTTCACACGATGAACTTTATGACGAAGATGACAGCTACGGCAAAAAAACACCAAGGGTAATTGACATCAGAGATAATTACGTGAACTGTGCGAATAATATCCAGCTTTACTAACTATCTAATGTAAAAGACTTGTTCAATGGTAATTTTATAAATTTTATTGTATTCGTCACACGAAAGCTATAACAATGGCGTTCGGCAAAATGAATGTGAGTTTGCAGATTTGTCGAGATAGCATGATGGGCCATTTTATGGTCAGTAGGTAGTTAGGTATATGGTGATTATATCTGGGTACTTACCTACGTCACATGCCATGGGGCGTGCATGTGTGTGTGACTGAAACGTGCGCAAGCGCTTCCCCACGTGATTTTTTGTTTCTGTGCGCTTACATACAAATCTTTGATGTGTTTTTTTTTAACAACATTAATGCTGAGATAAGTCGTTGACATAGCTTGATCTTAGTTCAACGATAATGGTAGCGTGAGTCATATAGACCTAATGTTCAGTATTCTAATTATACCTATAATAGCTAAGTGAACTGACTGCCATAACTTGCCATGTAGATCCTGGCAAGTCAGCCGAACCGGAATCAACCGTATAATTATTATTGTCTGCCGAACTCCCGAATCCTCCGCGAAGTTCAACTTTTTTATCTGATTAATTAATTATCTCTATATCTTTCTATTATTGATTGTATACTAATAAATAATAGGTAGGTTGGGTTGGCAACAAACGAACGAATGCATGGGTCGTCTTCCTATAATGACTGCTACAATAAAGAGCCAAACTGAGAATAACCCATAACCACCATGTTCGGTGATCACAGTTTACTGGATTCTTTGTGTAACACAAAACATGTTCTGTTATCTCGAGTTCACCTCAAGAAGAAAATATTTTACGCAATTATCAATGAAAGCAGAACAATGTGATGTAATGAATCGATTTGTCGCAGTCGTCAGCTCCGAACGAAAGAAAATCAAATAAAAATAACGCTAAGTTCTGACCATGCGGTCAATGATTCACGAAAATTAGAAGGAAATACTCTTTTACGTTGTACTTACACAAGACGTTTTTGCGCCAAAAGAGCGAGTGGTCGCGTCATGGTTATATTGAATTTTGAAATGCTTTTATTTACGATGAATATATTTGATTGGTGAAGCATTTTATTTAAATTCAATGCGCCAAAAGTGTTTACTTATTAAAGGAAAGACTGTCGTCTTCATTTAAATATATTGTGTGGAGGAAACCCAAACAAACAGATAAGCGTCTTAAAAAAATATCTTATTCTAATTGGAATGGTGCTCTCCAAGTCCAACTGAAAATGCAGTAGATATTTCTGCACCCATTTTGCTAAGATGTTGTGAAACAGGATACAAGCTAGGCTACTTCCCTTCTATAATACACAAACACAGCGTATTGTGCATAAGTATAACATGTGAGCACAGTTCATGATGGCGGATAGCGGTCAGCTGTTGGAAAGTGCGTCTGAGTGGTCTCGCGACAACTGGAGCGTGGCGCTGCAGTATTCACAATCATTGGAGCAGCATGCATGGACGCAACCAATTGGCCCTTTCACATCGTCGTCTAGCCACAAATGTGTCACATGTCGGGAAATTGCGTAAGCAGAGGTTTCAAAACTAAAATGGGAAATAAAAACTAGCAGCAGGTATTTAATTGGCTTTCATTAAGTTATGAAACAGCTCGAGCTAGTTTTACTACCTGTTCTGTGCTGTGTTCCACATGGTTCCACTGCAACCAGACACAAATCACGAATTATTTTTAATCGTTCTCAACAGCAAAAAAAAAACCTTGTCAAATGTCCCGACTTTCTTTAACAACAGTGCACGTGTGATAGACTTTAGTTCCATTAAAAAAAAATTAAATTCTCATCAATAAAATCTAAACACCTCTGAAGTTTTGATTTGTATTACCTACTTTTATGTATTATATAGGTTCTTCGGTGGTCTACCGTCCATTTTGGGCCATTAGCTGGTTTATGAGGTTGCAGGCCACGCTCCGCCAAACTTCTACTAAGGGTAGAATCGCTCACAGTCAATCCTCGAACATCACGGAGCCGCTGCTGGAGTTGAATAGAGTTAAAGTGACGATTTATTAGAGAAAATGACGCAATATACCGGTCATCTTGCTTAGACGTGACTCGATATATAGAGGAGAGAGACTAAGATGCGATCGTGCAGCCAAAACTACCTGCTGACTATGCCTTGAATTCAGCAACGCCACGACTTGGGCGGCTTCCGTGGGCGAGGTATCATATTTGTTAAGAAAAAATCTTTTTGGTAGGATGTCACAGAGCTTAGTTAACTATTAAAAAAACAATATGTTTTGCAAAAAAAAATGTGATTAAATCCAGAAATTTCGACGGAAAAAAATCTTTACATTCATTCACACTATTGTGTAGACTAAACTGCCAGCTATTGGTACCGATTCTCTCGTCACAAAATTCTCCAAACTAGACTAAAAATCACCAAACGTTCGTTTATTCCTGTCAAACAACGTTTCCCATTCTGAAATTGACTTAAGTGACAAAACCTAAGTTCCATACTATAGTTTGTCAGCACTAATGTCAACTAAACCAAATTTAAGTTCAGTGCATCTTTTTCTTTCTATTTCATTAAGAAAAGGACAGAAGATAAATTTTAGTTCAGTCCTGTCAAATTAATCAGCGCCTGACACTACTACTACATGTTTAGACGTGATTAAAAAGTTGACTACTAAAATTACATCAAATTACGTCAGGTGCTGACTAATTTGACAGGACTAAACTAATATTAATTATCTTCTGTCCTTTTCATAATGAAATAGAAAGAAAAATATGCACTCAACTTAAATTTAGTTATTTTTTTTTTCAGCATTCTGAATTTGACGTTTTTTACCTAAAATTTTGATTATCAAACTAAATCAGACTATTTTAATCGCGATTAAAAAGGTGTGGAATAAAGTTAGTCGTCATGAACAAAAATTTACAAAGCACATTTATCTACTAGTTCTTGAAAATTTTGATTTATGTGAGTTTGGAAATTATTATGGAAGCATAGCATGTGATTGCAGCTGTTGTCGATTCACGACATAACAATCAGTCTAAATTCAAGATGTATTTGATATGGCTCGGCGACGAGAATACCTTAGATTTACAACTTACATAACGAAAAACCGGATTATCTTTTCTCGAGATCACAATTTTATTAGTAAACTAGCTTATGCCCGCGGCTTCGCCCGTGTGGTGGTAGAAAAAATCCTGTTAATCCTTCTCCATGAAAAATACATATATACTTAGGTACTTATGTGCTAACTTTCATGGTGTTCGGTCAAACAGTGTTGGAGTTCACTGTAGACTCACAAAAAATATTACACATTTAAAAAGTAATTACTCAACAATTATATAATTCAATCATGATTCGAAAGACACGTAACGCCATCTAGCGTCCTAAAGTAATCGTGACCGTCGACAGATATTATTTCCCTCGGGAATATTACTTTTTTCTAGATGAAAGGTACCCTATGTCCTGTTCTGTTCCCCTGACAACGTATATACAAAATTTCATGATGATTGGTTCAGTGGTTTAGGCGTGAAAACGTAACAAACAAACTTACTTTCGCATTTATAATAATATTTAGGAAGTTACAATTAGGATTACAATAAATAGCAAGATAATCATGAAAACTGAATCAACATTATAAATACGTTACCGAATATAGGATAATGCATCATAATTTATACAATTATAAACTATGTACCTACCTATAGTTTTACGCCGTCATGATGACGCCAAAACTATATTAATGTTTATTTATTTATTTAAAACTCATATACTATCATTTTTGATATCAGTTTTGGAACATAATGCGATAGATAGAACTACTTATATTATTAACTATTTTAAATAACCTCTATTACTAACAATGACCCAATACATTAATTATGTAATAATGTTTATAAATATGCTTCCTGTATTTTATTTGATTTTACTCAGTTTTTTTTGTAGTTCGTGTCATTTCGTTCACTTTAATTCACACTTTATTTTAATTTCCGACGAAATTTGGTCTATGGTCTACTCAACTTAGCGATTGTCAAACTTGATTTTAGTTGCGTCAAAAATGTTTTTAAGTTTAGAGAATCTTGTTTGCAGAATAGCTTTTAAGATTTTCTTAACCAAAAATAAGAAATTTTATATATTTATTTATTTTATTATTTATGTATGGTTTAGTTTAATTCAGTGTTAAGTACAAGAGAATCGGCACCATTTATTGGCGTTTTTTTTATTGATATCAGGCCTCTTTTTTATTTAAATGCCACCTAAATAGTACTAGCAGCACTGTGTAGATTTTTTTGATAAGAAGCGTATTTCCATCACAAAATTATGATGCCTACAGAAAATGTTTGGTGCTTAGAATGTACCTATAAGTTATTTTCGTACCGCGATATCACATTTACATTCAATACAGGACTATAGATAACTCATGTTAATGTGGACTCTTGTGACAGTCTTGTGACATGGGTTGTGGGACAAACTTAGCGTGAAGGAATTCTTTGGATAAAGACACATTTGCCAAATCAAAGTTAATGATAACTGTCGTACCTACATCAAGAATTGGCTCTTTACGTCGCGTCGGTCATGAGCGTGATGTCACTGGCAAATAATTGTTTCAAACGATATATGATATGACAACGACTAATAACGATTGATTGACTGCCTCGTTGGTCTAGTAGTCCCAGCGACGACTGTTGACCTTGGGCTCCTGGGTGCAAGTCCTAGGTAAGGCTGAAAATGTTACTACGTTTTTCCATATCCATCCACGAAATTCTCAGGAGCAGCTCAGAATCTGGATTTGGGTCCGGTTGATGGCCACAAGTTCATCTCCTCTCCTATTATTAGGACTTAAACATAACTACTCAAATGTGGGTGTATTTGATACACCTCTGTATATGTCTACGGACAATGTAATTTTAGGCGTGTTTTGGTACTAATTAAAATTAGCGTTAACATTAAATAACATTTTATTTTGGTATTAATTTCAAATGCGTTGCTGCCTGCCACCCGCTGCTTATAATATATTTACACCGGTACGGCGCGCAATCGATACTGTTCAAGTAGGTATTTGTGTCACGGCTAGTGCTCCAATTCGCGTTGTTGACCACTGGGTCAGCCCGTTTGTATGGACCCTTATCTTCGCGCGCTGTTGCCGAACGGGGTAAGTAGAGCTCGTAGATAATAGACACCGTATAGTCTATCAGTTGGGAGGGACATCTGTCGCATGGTATGTTTCTAAGTGAAATGTTTTTATATTTTATTTATTAAAATCACCCTTACAACTATCATTACAGGTATGTCCTATTGCTCTCAAAACTAACTTAAGTATATACAATATAAAACTATAAACAACGTAAAAAATAAACTAGTACTACTTATCATAGCTTTTGTACTAAGTTTCAACTATAAAAACACAATATTTTATTTAAATATAAAACAACAACGTTTAGCCTACTCTAATCTACAATATAACATAAACTAAATTTAAATATAAAACATGAATGATGATCAGGGTGGCAGGGACATATAGTAACAATGGGAGTCCCACCGGGCTCAATTCTTGGTCCTTTTTTGTTTCTTATTTATATTAATGACTTGCCTTACCTCATATAGAGAATCATGATGTAGTGTTGTTCGCGGACGACACTTCACTTTTGTTTAAACTTGAACGTCAGCAGCTGGTTACTGACGATGTAAATAGCGCGATCTCAAAAGTAGTTCATTGGTTCAATGTTAATTATTTAATCCTTTATGAAAAAGAAACCAAATGCATTAAGTTTACGCTACCTCACGTTAGACAAGTGTTAACTAATGTATTGATAAAGGGCAGAGAACTGAATCCTGAAGATAGCACAGTATTCTTGGGCTTAACTTTGGATGCTAAGCTTCAGTGAGGCCCACACATTGATAAATTATCAAAAAAGCTTAGCTCCGCAGCATACGTTGTTAGAAAAATATATAAATACCTACGCGGTCAAAATGTACTCAGGGGGTAAAAAAAGTGCAGCGCGTTGAAACTTTTGATCGGTTATTAAAAAAACAAACCTGTTGTCTCTTCATCAATTGACATATTTAAATTATCAAATGTTCAAAACTAGCAGGTGCAAGTTTACCCAAGCAACACTTGACAACAAACTATAATTTGGATTACCTTCCCCGAAGTGACATTCTAATCATAAGTTTCGGGGATTCACTAAATAACTTGCAGATACGGTTAGCTTTTATTGATATTCAAACCTTATATCAATACATAACATAATGTTTATAGTAGGTTAGGTTAATAGGTTCCTAATCCCCTATAGTTAAAAAATATCCATTTTATGGGTATCACGCGATGGCGTACCGTCCGAATGCTTTTACAACTGTCCATGCATGATCGTATTCTACTTCGTTAGAACCACACAATTAGTCCGATATTATATCAGATTATATCAAATATTGGATATTTTTGTAAATATCGGATTTTTACGAACCCTGGGCGATAGTAGATATCTGAAAGCCAATTCCCGTAATTAAAAACGTTCAAAATCAAGTCGCAATCTCATTTCAGCGACAAGCAAATGTCAAAAATGTAGGTAATCGCTATGTAATTTTTGACAGTTTGCGACTGAGATTAGAATGCAAACGTTCTCAAAATACGGGAATTATCTCTCAGATATTTCACACCGTATTGCCATTGCCAGCATGCTTGGGGCAAAGATCGTGTGGATATATCTCCTCTCGAGAATAAGTCTGGGTTGGAGTTTAACCTACTCAGTATTTGATGTGGCATTAGGATACACAAGGTCACTTCTGGTTGGCTCTTAACAACACACCTTTTCCAGTATGAATATTACTGTATTTCAATTCTTGCACACATACAAACCTGGTACATAGCAATATTTGACCAACTATTTAATTAGGCACTCAACATAATATCAATATAAACTTCTTGAAAACAACCTTTTGATTTCGATGCTCGAAGAGAACTAACTTAGAAAACTAAGCGATGCTCCAAACATCATATTTCTATTCCGTTTCGCTATAAAAAACCAGTACTTTTTCGGTAACTGTCAAAAATTATACTGTTAAACTTCATGACTACACCGATACAAAAACCGTTTGAGGCAAATCGGATACTTTCAATTTTATATTTAGTATTTAAAATCTCTACAAATCTTATTAATATTTGGAAATCATGACATGATAATCGCTTCTTTAACAACCCACTGACTCTTATCTGTTACTCTACTACTCATGGACTCTTATCTGTTACTCTACTACCCATGGACTCTTATCTGTTACTCTACTACCCATGGTCTCTTATCTGTTACTCTACTACCCATGGACTCTTATCTGTTACTCTACTACCCATGGACTCTTATCTGTTACTCTACTACCCATGGTCTCTTATCTGTTACTCTACTACCCATGGACTCTTATCTGTTACTCTACTACCCATGGACTCTTATCTGTTACTCTACTACCCATGGTCTCTTATCTGTTACTCTACTACCCATGGACTCTTATCTGTTACTCTACTACCCATGGTCTCTTATCTGTTACTCTACTACCCATGGACTCTTATCTGTTACTCTACTACTCATGGACTCTTATCTGTTACTCTACTACCCATGGACTCTTATCTGTTACTCTACTACCCATGGACTCTTATCTGTTACTCTACTACCCATGGTCTCTTATCTGTTACTCTACTACCCATGGACTCTTATCTGTTACTCTACTACTCATGGACTCTTATCTGATACTCTACTACCCATGGACTCTTATCTGTTACTCTATTACCCATAGACTCTTATCTGTTACTCTACTACCCATGGACTCTTATCTGTTATTCTACTACCCATGGACTCTTATCTGTTACTCTACTACCCATGGACTCTTATCTGTTACTCTACTACCCATGGACTCTTATCTGTTACTCTACTACCCATGGACTCTTATCTGTTACTCTACTACCCATGGACTCTTATCTGTTACTCTACTACCCATGGACTCTTATCTGTTACTCTACTACCCATGGACTCTTATCTGTTACTCTACTACCCATGGACTCTTATCTGTTACTCTACTACCCATGGACTCTTATCTGTTACTCTACTACCCATGGACTCTTATCTGTTACTCTACTACCCATGGACTCTTATCTGTTACTCTACTACCCATGGACTCTTATCTGTTACTCTACTACTCTACTACCCATGGACTCTTATCTGTTACTCTACTACCCATGGACTCTTATCTGTTACTCTACTACCCATGGACTCTTATCTGTTACTCTACTACCCATGGACTCTTATCTGTTACTCTACTACCCATGGACTCTTATCTGATACTCTACTACCCATGGACTCTTATCTGATACTCTACTACCCATGGACTCTTACCTGAGGGGCAATTCCCGTATTTTTAAGAACGTTCGTATTCTAATCTCAGTCTCAATCTGTTAAACATTGTATAGCGTTTACTAACATTTTTGACATTTGATTGTCGCTGAGATGAGATTGCGACTTGATTTTGAACGTTTTTAACTACGGGAATTGGCCTTCTGTTACTCTACCACCCATGGACTCTTATCTGTTACTATCTGCTGCCCGCGGCTTCGCCCGCGTGGATGTCGGAATATATCCCGCGGAATCGTGCTTCCGGGACTAAAAGTACGTCAATTGCCGTGCGCTACGAATATGTCGAAATCTATGAGATTAAATAAGTGTGCAAATTGTAACATTGTAATTTGTGAAGTGTTAGCGTTCATACAGAACAAGATAGATGTGATGGACGAAGAAAGTCTCGTCCGTATATGTGAAAGTGTTTTTAGTGTCGAGGACATAGAACTTGCAAAGTCGAAAACGACAAGGCAAGACTCAACGCAACCTTGATGACATTATATCGCTTTTAAAAGGGACTGACCCAGAACATATACTAACTTTTGTGGCGATAAATCTTGAGAAACTACCTCCGGTTACATTCGACCATGTCGATGTGACATCGTTACTTAAAAAGATCGTCATGATGCAATGGACTATTGATGAAATTCGTGAAAATTATGTATCAAAGAAGGATATCAATGAACTTATGGTGGATTATCGTAGATCGCCATCCTCTAAGGAAAAACGTAATGTTAACCTGATACGTGGTGGGTACTTGCAAAAGAAAAATACATCTGTTATGGATAGTGGACCGGAGGCACTCCCAGTGCGCGACTATGAGGATAACTGCTAAATTTTTGTCAACAGCGTGATACGGAAATTACATTGGCGCGAGCGCCACCGGCGCTCTTACCGAGTAGCGAACCAATATGTAAGACAACGATTGCGAGTGATATATCGTGCAGTGTAGCGCAGCGACATCAATCAACACAACCAAGCAATATCCTGACTACGCTAGACAAATGCAAATAAACTGAGGCTACGGGGCGTTGGTTATCATATGCTGAGATGGCTAGAAATGGCACTGAATGGAAGGTACCTGATGAGGATGATCAATGTATTTTGGTTTAGAAGACACGATTAAGAAATAGACTAACTACTAAGAAAGGAAATGCAGTTGTCGAGTCACAGCACAGCGGCAGCGTGAAATTTAAAGCGACAGATACTAAAGTACCGTTGTTTATTTCTAACGTCCATACTGATGTATGGGAACGAGATATTATTGAATATGTTCGCAATAAAACGGGAGAAACGATTTCGTTAGTGAAGCTAAAAATTAAAAAAACAAAGAAGCATAGATTGGACATATTTCTAGACGAAAAGCTGTGGGTGGCCATCAGACATTTCCTTTAGGCACTTTGTCAACTTTGGGGAAAGGAGGAATATGAAAACAGATTCCGAAAGTGTGGATAATATAACTAAAGATTTAAATGGACAAAGAAGAAACTAGATGTTCCAGTAAACTTATTAGTTATAATTGGAGTTAGACCCCTATGTCAGACTGCTGATGTGGTGGCACTACAGGAGACCTGGCTCCTGCGACACGAGTTACCTGTGCTGAGTACTAATAATTTTTATTGATATATGTTTAGGTTAAGGTTTCTTTGGGTCTATGCCACCCGAAATAAAGTATTATTATTATTCTTTATGTTTACGTATCTCGAGACCATGGGTCCCGGTCCTTTGGAAGGCGTACCAGGTACCGAAGCCAACGTGCAGAGGCCTCGAAGACAATTTTAAATGGAATGAGGCACCAACCGACGATTATCCCTGTATGCTCTATGCAAGTGCACCGGAGGACAACCCCCGGTTGGTGCAGGACTATTGCAGAACATGGGAACAAAACATATTGAGCTATGGGTTTGGGTGGCTATAGTGTATTGGTTACCTAGAACTATGGAAGGACTATGGCCCCTGCCTGATCAATGTTTTATTATACACGGAAAAAATGGCAGGGGGTGACTTGCACTCTCAATAATGGGCCCCCGGAAACTGTCGCTAGCACTTAGTGACGTAGCGACAAGGGAGCAACATATCCTGAGGTACTTGAAGAGTGGAGAGGTATTCCACGACTATCAGGACAATCCCAGAGCCCGGAAGATGGTCAAGATCCCTACCAGCGCTTATTGGAATACTTCCTTCCTCCGAGCACGTTTGCTCTTGCGAACCTCCACTCAAGCCAGCCAATAAAAACAAGAAAGAGGTGGGAGCTCGGTTCCTCGTCATTGTTCACTCCAGCCGGCCGATAAAGGCATGCCAGAGATGAGAAACAAGACTTCTTCCGGGAGGTAGGGTCCGTGGGGTCGCTACTGCCCAACAGCTCGCCACATGCTGCCCTGCGGGTTTCTGTATCCCTCTTGGTCTGGCTCCTCGCCGTAGACCTGTTCCAGCAAAGTAAACTCTACCGGCACAGACCTAGAGTTCGGAGCGTGCAAGCCCCACCACGACGTCAACAGTCTCCATGTTAAATGGGTTTCCAGAGCCACGTTAGCCACGCCAGTAATTTCTCATTCGTGTGTCCGCCCCCCACGTGATTAGATGGTCGATCAGGACGTGTGGTTGTTTAGGGGGCTTATTATTATTATTATTAAATTTATATGAATAAGGATTTTTTTGATATTAAAACATAAGAATAATTTCTAATTTATAAACTTTGTGAGTGACTATTTTAGGTAATTTTTAAATTTTTCTTATTGTTAATTTTATTTTTATCAATGTAATGTAAATATTTGTATGCCGCTGATACATACGGCTAAACATGATTGGACTGGACAAATGATGTAATATCTTGCATGCTCTTGTATATACACAATGTTTAAACAAATAAAGAAATCTTATCTTATCTACAGGACACGTAGTGTAAACAGTTATACAGAGTTTCTACTTCGTTTTTCCGTAAGTTAAAAGTAATTATTATGATAATTAATTATGTGGGACTCAATGCGACGGCTGACCAAAATACACTCCTAATTGAAATAATTAATATTGCATTGTTATAGTGTATTGTTCAATTAATCGAGTTTAATAAAAATAGACATGTCAATATCATTATTATGGTTCCCGTATTCGTGGTTAATCATTGTTAATGTTTACATTCTGCAATATTATTATTGTACATCTTGTTTATATGTGTGTGAGTTATCCGCAGTGAGTACCAGCGACTGTAATTCAATCATAATAAGGTTCAATAATTCAGTAATTATCAATTAGTGGGAAAATATTAATTTATTGGGCTGATGACGATAATTGTCATTTACCCAATTAATATAAAATGTTTCAATCATTTTGTACAAATTAATCAGAGGAAAACCGATTGATATTCCTTGTAGGTTAATTATTTATCTCTTTTAGCTATACATAATTAATTTTATCGAATTCTGAATACTTAACAGCTGAAGAACTTCACAGTACAGTACAATATCTACGACCATTATGAAAACACAACTAAAAACAGAACAATATTTTTTATTGCAAAAAGATTAACTACAGAGATTTTCCCTCCATATTGGTGTCCAAGACACATCTTGGGCACCAATAATGAGTTGAGCTGCACGATTGAAATCAAATCAAATTATTTATTGCTGACAATTGCGTGCACTGACTGGACAGGTCCACTCTGAAATCTGAGTGGTTCTTTCCTCAAAAGACCATTTCAGACACCGATCTACATAGCCTTCACATGATCTGACCAAGATTCTGTCTGGACTTTAAAAGAGACTGTGACTGTGACCTCTGGGTTTGTTTCGGCCTTTCTTCTCAGAGTAGTCAGATAGGAAACGCCAACCTCATCGAGTTTAAAAAAAATATGATTGACGTGTAAAAGTGTTTATACAAACCTACTTACAGAAATAAAATCATTTATCAATATGGAGGGTTTACCATTTAAACATTTATTTTAAAAACATGTTCGGTAATAAAAATAAAATAGGTTTGCTTCAAATTACAAAAAAAAACTAAATAAAATCTAAGAATCAAAATGAAAGAAAGCGTAACGAACAAATCGAGAAAAACTAGAAAGAAAGAGATTAAACTTGAAAAAACGCTATACGTGAATGCGTGTGACCACTCACACGCATTCACGTAGTAGCGTTTTTTCACACATACACATGTGTGTGATCATAATGATGGTGAGTTTGACAGTATTTAACCGTGAGTATCTGTGAGCGAGACAGAAAGTGAGAGTGCAGAGTGGTACGAACGTACTCGTATATGCGCAATAGTACATTGTTCACCGAGAGGAGAAAGTGACCGATTACCGTCGAGGGTGTCGTTTGAAGCCCGAGCCGTAGGCGAGGGCTTTAAAACACCCGAGATCGGGAATCGCACTTTCTCTCGAGTGATACATAGTGCTTTATACTACACCTACGAGGAAAATAAAAAACTAAATCTTTCTTATCATTTTGATAGTTTTATTTTACTTTCTACGAAAACTGAATCCTCAAACAACACACAAATTGAAAATGGCGCCAATGGCGTCTGCAATTTTCACATGTTCTTTTTTCAAATTGTTTATCCTGCCGCCGCAGGGTCGCACTACCAGCCCTTCGGTCCGCCGGTGGTCCGTGTTGCTCTATGTACCAGCCCGACACCATCCAACACACAGCTAGTGGCCAGTGTCATTTTGCGAACTTGGAGATAAAAACTCACTGTAAAAACTTTTTGGCTTTTGATATTTAGGTTACCGGCGCATAGTCTTACCCAAAATTAAAAAAGAAAAACCACGTAAGAAATGGATTTTCATACACTTTTCTCTCCCGCTCAGATGCGTTTTCTCCCCGCATATTTGTTCGATTTGCAATGACGTACTTTCTACCGTAAATTTGATAAAGTATCAAGGTACTTTCCAAGCAGGTGTAGTATAAAAAATATTTTACCACTGTAATTACCTTTTCTGCTTCGTCATATATGACAAGTTTAGTAACCAGGATGTTAGTCTAATTTTAACTTGTTTGCGAGTGCAATTTCTTATATTGCACTGTTTGATCACCGCGTTATAAACATGTATATGTGCGTATGCGGATTTTACTGGGAGAGTTTGAACTCTGAATCTGCGTTTAGCCTGTAAACTACCTAAATCACTCCTTTTCGAAGTTTTGATGTGGGTCTTGGTTGTTACGTTCAGTATATACAATTTTCTTACACTCAGCAGAGAAGCCAGAGCGTCTTGCCATTGAACACCAAAATCTCTCTTGCTCTAACTCTCATTTAGCCCATCATAGATTATGCCGATGCCTGTTATTTGGATGCAACCGAGGAGCTTTTAAATAAACTTGAGCGTTTGCAGAATATATGTACCTATTCGTTTTGTTTTTAACCTTAAAAAGTATGATCACGTTTCCAACTTTTGCAAGATACTCAAGTGGCTCCCCATTCGACTTCGCAGGAACTCTCGGATATTGTGTCTGCTATTCAACCTCCTTCACAATCCTAAAACGCCATCCTATCTGCGGGAGCGTTTTTCCTACGCCCGAACTTCAGATGCGCCGTGCAGGTCGCATCTTAGAAACCTCCTTAAGTCCCCTCCCCACTCCACCGACTTCTACTCCTACTCCTTCACTGTGCACGCGGTGCGGTTGTGGAATTCACTTCCGCCTGACATTAGGGACTGTCAAACTGTTGCAGTTTTTAAAAGAAGAGTGAAAGAACACTATCATTCCACTTCGTCATAGTTGCGTATATTATTAATATTCTAGTGTTATTTATTTTAGAAGTATGTATGTATATTCTCATATTATTTGTTTTATTTTATTAAGTGAATATTTTTTGATTTTATGTATTTTATTTTCTCGTTTACTTTACACACGCTGTCTACATACATTTCTAAATCTACTATCCTATCGCAGGTACGCAGGTATGCTAAGAGATTTCATTAGAAATAAGCATCACCTTTGTACCTATTTTTCTGTTATTTTCTTCTTGTCTGTTTATATAAGTGTGTACAAATAAATAAATAAAAAAGCTTCTGCGAACAGGATGTCTGTAGGAAAACGGTATGGTTTATGTAACAGAGTTTTAATTAGAAGATATTATGTATAGGGCAAATAACGACGTGGTGTTGGCAGGATGAGCAAAGCCCCAACTGAATGGTTGCCGAGAGGCCTGTACCTACGTGCCTGCTACTCAGGATGAGCAGAGCCCCGACTGAATGGTTGCCGAGAGGCCTGTACCTACGTGCCTGCTACTCAGGATGAGCAGAGCCCCGACTGAATGGTTGCCGAGAGGCCTGTACCTACGTGCCTGCTACTCAGGATGAGCAGAGCCCCAACTGAATGGTTGCCGAGAGGCCTGTACCTACGTGCCTGCTACTCAGGATGAGCAGGGCCCCAACTGAATGGTTGCCGAGAGGCCTGTACCTACGTGCCTGCTACTCAGGATGAGCAGAGCCCCGACTGAATGGTTGCCGAGAGGCCTGTACGTGCCTGCTACTCAGGATGAGCAGAGCCCCAACTGAATGGTTGCCGAGAGGCCTGTACCTACGTGCCTGCTACTCAGGATGAGCAGAGCCCCGACTGAATGGTTGCCGAGAGGCCTGTACCTACGTGCCTGCTACTCAGGATGAGCAGAGCCCCAACTGAATGGTTGCCGAGAGGCCTGTACCTACGTGCCTGCTACTCAGGATGAGCAGAGCCCCGACTGAATGGTTGCCGAGAGGCCTGTACGTGCCTGCTACTCAGGATGAGCAGAGCCCCAACTGAATGGTTGCCAAGAGGCCTGTACGTGCCTGCTACTCAGGATGAGCAGAGCCCCAACTGAATGGTTGCCGAGAGGCCTGTACGTGCCTGCTACTCAGGATGAGCAGAGCGCCAACTGAATGGTTGCCGAGAGGCCTGTACGTGCCTGCTACTCAGGATGAGCAGAGCCCCAACTGAATGGTTGCCGAGAGGCCTGTACGTGCCTGCTACTCAGGATGAGCAGAGCCCCAACTGAATGGTTGCCGAGAGGCCTTTACGTACCTGCTACTCAGGATGAGCAGAGCCCCGACTGAATGGTTGCCGAGAGGCCTGTACGTGCCTGACCCCCGTCCTTGTAACAGGTGGTCATATAATTTTTTGTGACCTGGCAACCTGGAATTGTAATATCAAAAGTTAAACTAATAATACTTAATAAATTGATAGAGAACACAGTATACAAAAATAACAGCTCCAGTTTTATAAAATTTTCTGCTTACTACGTGTGTTGTTTTGTTCTCACCGACCAAAATATGAAAAGTCAGGACTGGTGACGCGGGACCAAGCGACGTACAGTCGTCTGTGTGAGAAGCTGCTCGTCCTGAGGCCGACACCTGCAGCCTGTAGTAGTAAGTTTTTAGTAAATTAATAAACGCCTGCGTTCCTGCTTATACTACCCACTGATACACTGACTGATGCATTCTTACAGATTATTCCTGACGAACAGCTATTACTAAAATACTATTATAACAGTAGATTGGAAACACACGGGGGTTCTAGAAGAGGCCTAAATTTAGTGTTTTTCTGTGTACGTTCTAGAAACTATGTAGGTATCATATAATCAGTATCATCATTTCAGCAGCAAGACGTCCACTGCTAGACATTGCCTTTTGAGTTACTTTTAGCATTCCAATAAGGCCCATTGTGAGCGACCACGTTTCAGTGCGGTATGAAATGACTATTTATTTTTTTACTGTTTTGGACATGCTCTTACTTTGGACTGTCCCACTACTTCGAGCAGCTGACGCTCAGAGGGGTAATAATTTTAAAGAACGTTCGCAGTCTAATTTCAGTCTCAATATGTCAAAAATACCTTTAATTTCCCTACATATTTGACAAGTTTTTAAATTGATTGTCCCTGAGATGAGATTACGACTAGATTATGAACGTTTTTAATAACGGGAATTGGCCTTCAGATATCTTTTACACTAAGGAACAACTATTTTTGTTATGATTTTCCTGCGTTATAAAATTACTTTTTTAACTAACACCACCCGTAGGTATTATTATGTCATGACTGCCTGCTTAGATCCATATATTATAAGTATAGCATGATGATAATCATTTAAAAGGTTACATCTGTAACCATCTGCAATGTTCTAACCTTTTGGTTTGTCTTTTTGCAATTTACGGTAAGCTATAGAGGAATACGAATAAATTGCGATATTGCTCGTGCCCCATAGCTAATAGGAAGGATCGTAGCCTAACGCCATGGGAGGAAAGCGTGAGTGTATGTATGTGTATATTTTATTTTATGTTTATTAGACATTTGCACACCTGTTAAGGTAGGATATGGTTTAAAGAACTGTTGTAATTATGTAACACCTCATGTATGTACCTGCCCATATTCAAGCAAATAAATGGTTTGATTTGATTTGAATAGCGTGATAATTTATAACCTACAGATTGACCTAGAGGGAATATCGCTGCAAAATTTTAACAAAGTCTATCCGGTAGTTTTTGCGTGGTGCTGGAACGTACAATAAAACAAACAAACAAAATTTTATTTTTTTGGTAAGTATTAGCATCGGTCCCAGACAACGCAAAAATAATAAAAAATAAATGTGCAGTTTTGACTTCGCTACGTTTTATTATACGAGTATGTATAGATATAAACTTCTCGCTCACAATTAGGTACAACAAAGGCGGACTTAATGCCTTAGGCATTCTCTACCAGCCAACCAAGGGTGGTGGAGACATAACGACGGAGGGTGTTCGTGTGTGAGTGGGTGACATTAGGTAACTTTCATTTGCCCAGAATATTTGCACACACGCAACAAGGTAAGGTTTGTAGACACATATACGAATACAGCATACCAATCTTCCTCTATATGTACATAAGTCCCTCACGTCAGAATACGTCACTTGTCACTTTCTTGACAGGACGAGGGTCTAGCAGATCGCAGATAACGACACAATGCGCTTTCTTTGATGAGGTACTGGGCAACAAACATTGTAGACAATAGCACCTTTGTCACTTGCGGCTTACCGCCGAACTCTCAGTCGCTGATTAACTAATGTATTTGTTAAAACTGCATGTTGAGACCGCTCCTCTCTTGCCGCGCGATGGCGGCAGTGAACGAGGAGTGCGGGGACAGCGGGGTATCAGCCGGCCGACGGCCGAGCGCGGGCCCCGCACCACACAAGTCAGCTGTTGCACGCCTCCACGCACGGCTGCGCTTGCGCATTTTATTAACGTCCTTAGTTAATTTCTTGTTTACATTTTAATTCGACCTTTTACCTTTGTTATTCATCATTTATTATTATACCTACTTGTTATACAGTCCACTATCACTTTTTCATTTTACTTTACCACGACCTATCGTCGCGATCACTGCACTAGTTGGCTAGTGAGCCAACAACGATGGTAACAAATATTATAGCCACCTTGCAACAAGTATGTAGTTACTTACTTATTTAACCACTGTTAAGTAAAGTAAGTAACTTCCTGCTAATGGCTCTTTTTCATAACGTGTTGAGTATGAGTTTCAAGCTTTCCTTGCCCTTTTAATTTTCTTCCGTCCCTGTCTTATTTTATACTATGAGTAACATACTTCGATTATGGGTAATTGAAATTGACGCATTCTTGATTTAGTACAGCCTGTAAGAGTCATGTCAAAATCGTAACAATATACAACGGTTACCTAGAAAACTTAAAACAACTCAAATCATTTATTTCAATTAAACCATTTACCGACGGGTACTTTTGAATTGGTACCTATAGAAAATAGCAGTCTCTGGGTGCGCTGGTTATATAAACTGTACCTACTTTAATAGGTGTTGTTCCTATTGTTCTGCTGATATCATTTGAGGACAGGACGTTCGGGCTATATTGTTGAGTACGTCACATGACGTAGTACCTCGCACCTAGATGTGTATCTGCCCTACATTGTTGAGTAAGTCACATAACGTAGTACCTCGCACCTAGATGTGTATCTGCCCTACATTGTTGAGTACGTCACATGACGTAGTACCTCGCACCTAGATGTGTATCTGCCCTACATTGTTGAGTACGTCACATGACGTAGTACCTCGCACCTAGATGTGTATCTGCCCTACATTGTTGAGTACGTCACATGACGTAGTACCTCGCACCTAGATGTGTATCTGCCCTACATTGTTGAGTACGTCACATGACGTAGTACCTCGCACCTAGATGTGTATCTGCCCTACATTGTTGAGTACGTCACATGACGTAGTACCTCGCACCTAGATGTGTATCTGCCCTACATTGTTGAGTACGTCACATGACGTAGTACCTCGCACCTAGATGTGTATCTGCCCTACATTGTTGAGTACGTCACATGACGTAGTACCTCGCACCTAGATGTGTATCTGCCCTATATTTTCCTTCACCGTATGTAAGTCGGTGCTGTCTTTTCAAGAATTTTTAATTTACTTAACTATGAGACACATTGACATGAGTAAAATAATACAATTTGTTACATTGCAAATTGTGTGCGTGTCATTGTGTTTAACATTTAGGTACATACACGTGTTATAAACTAAGGAGACACGACATTTCCACTATTATTACACATTTTTGGCATATGAAGGTCCGTATACCTAAGAATTACAATTAGGTTTATGTTTTCGGTCTTTAAAAGATCCATAGTCTGCTCTCCATCCAGGTAGGTAGCAACTATTTTGCAATTTCAGATGGTCGCCAATTAAGTCTATTTTCCGACGTCAATGATTATCCTTCAATCTACTTCAGTGCCGTGTCCAGTTAAAGACGTCAGCGGCCTATTAGGTTATCTGGTTGGATCCTCATTATCTAGGCTCGTTGTGTTCGGCCTAGACTTAGCCTCAATTCAAGGTAATTGTCAAAGAATTACGTAATTTTTCCAGTAAGTTCCCTTTTCAAGAGTTATATTAACTCACCAGAATCAAGCGGCAGCCTCATTGCTGATGAAAGGCTTGGTGCAAACGTTGGCAGGTAGGTACCTACTAGACATAACTATAGTGATGATGACAGGACATACGTAATGCTTCGACATATTTCAACAGTTCGCTGTATTGTCTTGGACATTTTGGGTATCAAAGTAAGAAAGAGACTGGACACCGATTTATAGACAGTAGTTTTAAATTGTTGTGGTTTTCCTGAAGTTGGTATTAAATAAAAAAAAAATAAAAAGAAAAAACAACTTTCTTTTTTTTCTTTTTAAATTTTTTTCTTTTTCTGTGCTGTTGTCGACGTTAAAAAAACAAAACCCAAAACCTGCAACATTCCCCCTTCCACCCACGGATAACGCATATAATGCAACCCTCCATTATGGGGTTGAGTTTCTAGGAGTTCGGGAAGTGCCCTAGAGGTTTTGATAAGTGAGTGACGAAATTTACGTATTTAAGGTATTAATAAAATCTAGACAAATAAAACTTAGTGCGTTTTATAACTTTGCTACCTAAGTCTTATCCTGAAAATTTTAGGTGTCTAGCATCATCCAGACCGAAGCTATGAGGGTTTGGAAATACGAAGAAACGCTTCGAGAAAAGGTAGGTAGTGCCCCTGCTTTTTGTTTTTGGCTCGTCTTGGCGGCGGCACTGCATGCCGTGCCCCCAGATACTTTTAAGTCCCGTGTATGTACCTACTAATTGTAAATAATTGTTTGATTATTTGCCTATAGAACATAAGTCGAGTGCCTGCAGCCACCAGCTGTGTCGCACGTCGTATGCAGCGAGCCTTAGAGAATGTTCCCGACGGAGCGCAAACAGACCACTTACGACAGTCTGCGTAGTTAGTTTGTGGGCGATAAAGTGACGCTTATTATTTCATTTGAATGGTACCCTATTTTATTTTTGATTTCTGCCCCAACACAACTAAGAGGCTTCATTAATTTGTTGGGTGGACAGTTGGATGGACAGCGTTTTAATATCTCTGCGTATTTTCTATTTAAAATAAATGATTTGACTTGACAGATAATATAGTGTTGTTTTGTAATTGTTTGTCCCTATGTTTTAAGCAGTATTTCGTAGCTGATTATTATCATAATTCTAGGTTACGTTCATCTAGGATTCGGGGGATTAGTGTCGTACCTACTGTTGAGTGTCGCAATAAGTATAATATCACAACTTTTACTCTGAAAACATGCAGCATTTTATGAGCCCAGCTCCCGGGATTGGATAATGAAGGGAAGGATGTCAGTGTGCTAAGAATAGCTGCGCGGACGCACGCCGAGGGCCGAATTGACGGTATTCTGTCACCGCGCTATTCCTGAGCGCGTAGGACGGGCCTGCCTACTTGTGGCCTATTTGTTTTTTATTTACCAACAAATTCGGTCGTGGACTTGACGCAGACTAGGTTCACTAAAATATATGGCTACTGAACGGTCGACAAGTAATTAAATCACCAGGCACGACAAAGGATGATTGGTGATTTAGCGATCGGATTGCAGTATTACAGCATAGGTACTTTGTTTGCTGGAATATTTAATTGAAGAGTCTCATAATAAAAATAAAAATCTACAAACAATCTGTAGGAACTGTAAACATGTTTGATCTTTGATACGCTTCTGTGGGAAGAAATTTACTCTCATTTTCAAACACACGATGGTACCTAAATGTAAAAACAATGTAAACATTTTTTTTGAATAATAAAAAAGAAAAAAAAAAACCTACTTTTATACTTAAGCCTCTTTTCGTGTTATTGCATAGGCAGGTTCAATCGAAGGATTTTCCATCTTACTTGGAAGTAACTTTGTAACTTTAATGTTACATAAAAGTTACACATTAGGTAAGGTACAAGTTAGTAGTAGTTGTTGTTACAAGTTAGTACTTAGTCGTGCCCCGCTTCTGACATCATAATTAGCGGATTCTCACGAACTTGCTAATTCAAGTTTGAATATGAAACACGAGCAGATTATACAGTTCATGTTAAGACTTTGACTTCAGTTCCTTATTTAAAGTGGTTTAATTTTTCATTAGTAAGTACCTACCTATTTCTTTAAAAATATTACGTTGTAGCTCCAAATAGTTATTAATGTGCCCTTTCAACTATTTAGCATCTTGTTTTCCCTGACTCACTGCATAAGAATAGCTCATGCAGCCACGGTTAATATATTAGCCATTCCGGAAGGTGGTAGCAGGGCTAACTGTCCAGAGGGCCTACACAACTAGCAATTGTAGCAGGGTTATTGTCCAGAGGGCCTACACAACTAGCAATTGTAGCAGGGTTATTGTCCAGAGGGCCTACACAACTAGCAATTGTAGCAGGGTTATTGTCCAGCGGGCCTACACAACTAGCAATTGTAGCAGGGTTATTGTCCAGAGGGCCTACACAACTAGCAATTGTAGCAGGGTTATTGTCCAGAGGGCCTACACAACTAGCAATTGTAGCAGGGTTATTGTCCAGAGGGCCTACACAACTAGCAATTGTAGCAGGGTTATTGTCCAGAGGGCCTACACAACTAGCAATTGTAGCAGGGTTATTGTCCAGCGGGCCTACACAACTAGCAATTGTAGCAGGGTTATTGTCCAGAGGGCCTACACAACTAGCAATTGTAGCAGGGTTATTGTCCAGCGGGCCTACACAACTAGCAATTGTAGCAGGGTTATTGTCCAGAGGGCCTACACAACTAGCAATTGTAGCAGGGTTATTGTCCAGAGGGCCTACACAACTAGCAATTGTAGCAGGGCTAACTGTCCAGAGGGCCTACACAACTAGCAATTGTAGCAGGGTTATTGTCCAGCGGGCCTACACAACTAGCAATTGTAGCAGGGTTATTGTCCAGAGGGCCTACACAACTAGCAATTGTAGCAGGGTTATTGTCCAGAGGGCCTACACAACTAGCAATTGTAGCAGGGTTATTGTCCAGAGGGCCTACACAACTAGCAATTGTAGCAGGGCTAACTGTCCAGAGGGCCTACACAACTAGCAATTATAGCAGGGTTATTGACCAGCGGGCCTACACAACTAGGAATTGTATTGTCCAGAGGGCCTACACAACTAGCAATTGTAGCAGGGCTGACTGTCCAGAGGGCCTACACAACTAGCAATTATAGCAGGGTTATTGTCCAGCGGGCCTACACAACTAGGAATTGTATTGTCCAGAGGGCCTACACAACTAGCAATTGTAGCAGGGCTGACTGTCCAGAGGGCCTACACAACTAGCAATTATAGCAGGGTTATTGTCCAGCGGGCCTACACAACTAGGAATTGTATTGTCCAGAGGGCCTACACAACTAGCAATTGTAGCAGGGCTAACTGTCCAGAGGGCCTACACAACTAGCAATTATAGCAGGGTTATTGTCCAGCGGGCCTACACAACTAGGAATTGTATTGTCCAGAGGGCCTACACAACTAGCAATTGTAGCAGGGCTGACTGTCCAGGGGGCCTACACAAATGTTATCAAAGCGTTTAGTATTTCAACAACTACTTTCAACAGAATAAACATAAGCTTTTTGATAACTTATGTCAATGCTTACATTTTTGACTGTTCCATCATTGTTTTATGTTTTATCGCTGATAGAATATCACTTGGTCCAGACCCTCAGGATGTGCTAGTTAGAAGTACATTTAAATATCGCCACTCGTGGATTCTATTTCGATGCATGTGACGACTGAAATACTAAGTTATTATCTTGAGTGACTTGTGCTGAAGCCAGTCATTACATCTCAAGACACTACCCGCTGATCAGTTGATGCTGTTCACGTGTGCCGCCGCCCGTCGCCGCCCGTGCGTGCACTACACGCGCAGTAGCGCGCAAATGACCGCCTGTTGAACAAATTACTGTCATTTTGTGAACATTCTGTGATCTTCCGGCATTTGAGTTATTTTGAAGAAAACAAGCGCTTAAGTGGGTTCCTGAAAGTACATGAGTGATGCACTTTTTTTGAGATTTAGTAGCTATCATATTTGAAAACTAATATGTAAAGGTGTGTTGGCAATCTTACCGCATGTCAAAAAAGATTCAGCCAAGTCTACTCAACATCATCTGGTCAGACCGCCGATCTTAACGTATAGGAGAAAATGCTAGAGCGTTGACAGAAGAACGTTGAAGAACGGAGGAACAACATGTCGTCTAAAACGATGTCAGTCTCCAGAACTTTCCATAGTGGAGCGACAAACAGTTTGATTCAATTGAGTCAAGTGCGCCGGAGTGGCCGCCGGGGTTGGGTCGGCCCCCTGCACTGGAGTCCCGATGCTCCACCCCACTTATATGTGGCATTGCTTTATTTATAGACACATGTACAGCACATGTATGAGGCACATAGATGGAATGACTTACTGCATGTGTAATTAGAGAAGAACAATAGAATCAGGAGGGCAGTACCAATCTTATAAACAAATTGGTTGGTAGACAGAGTGTCCACAACTCCACATGTTGTCTATAGCAGACAGGAAGGCGCTGCAGTCGCTGGTGTGGTTTTTTCAGACCATCTATCCTCATACGTTTCCTGCTCTTTAGATGTTTTTACTATACCTACCTACCCACAAAACAATTGCAGATGGAATTTCAGAATGCAGAATTGCACAATGCAATTGCAGACCTAGGAATGAAATGTGGGTGTACTTGTGCCTAACCCTTCAGACAATACAGGCGTGATGTTATATTATGTTATGTGAACAAAACGATAGATCTGTATGCGCCACGTTCATGATTCATTCATCTGAACGTTCATGATTCATACAGTCATCTGAACGCGCTCAGAATATTTATGACTGCATCATGCCTTTTATAAGTTCTGGGAAAGAATTTCAGTAATTGAAAATAAATTCGCAAATTGGTTTGGATTTACATGGGATTTTCCTACTTCTAAGTAGGTATATCGTAACGACATTCTGTTTTGACAGCTGTGATTATGGAGATAGAAGTAACTTTGATGACTGTGATTAGGGAGATAGGAGTAATTTTGAAGATATCAATGCAATTGATATCAGCAGTGCGCTACGAAGCCATGATTTCATTCACCACTAGCTCCTCATCAATTGATATCAGCAGTGCGCTATAAAGCCATGATTTCATTCACCACTAGCTCCTCATCAATTGATATCAGCAGTGCGCTACGAAGCCATGATTTCATTCACCACTAGATCCTCATCAATTGATATCAGCAGTGCGCTACGAAGCCATGATTTCATTCACCACTAGCTCCTCATCAATTGATATCAGCAGTGCGCTACGAAGCCATGATTTCATTCACCACTAGCTCCTCATCATTTGATATCAGCAGTGCGCTACGAAGCCATGACTTCATTCACCACTAGCTCCTCATCAATTGATATCAGCAGTGCGTTACGAAGCCATGATTTCATTCACCACTAGCTCCTCATCAATTGATATCAGCAGTGCGCTACGAAGCCATGATTTCATTCACCACTAGCTCCTCATCAATTGATATCAGCAGTGCGCTACGAAGCCATGATTTCATTCACCACTAGCTCCTCATCAATTGATATCAGCAGTGCGCTACGAAGCCATGATTTCATTCACCACTAGCTCCTCATCAATTGATATCAGCAGTGCGCTACGAAGCCATGACTTCATTCACCACTAGCTCCTCATCAATTGATATCAGCAGTGCGCTACGAAGCCATGATTTCATTCAACACTAGCTCCTCATTAATTGATATCAGCAGTGCGCTACGAAGCCATGATTTCATTCACCACTAGCTCCTCATCAATTGATATCAGCAGTGTGCTACGAAGCCATGATTTCATTCACCACTAGCTCCTCATCAATTGATATCAGCAGTGCGCTACGAAGCCATGACTTCATTCACCACTAGCTCCTCATCATTTGATATCAGCAGTGCGCTACGAAGCCATGACTTCATTCACCACTAGCTCCTCATCAATTGATATCAGCAGTGCGCTACGAAGCCATGACTTCATTCACCACTAGCTCCTCATCAATTGATATCAGCAGTGCGCTACGAAGCCATGACTTCATTCACCACTAGCTCCTCATCAATTGATATCAGCAGTGCGCTACGAAGCCATGACTTCATTCACCACTAGCTCCTCATCAATTGATATCAGCAGTGCGCTACGAAGCCATGATTTCATTCACCACCACCACACCACCACTAGCTCCTCATCAATTCAAAGTAACTCTGATACAGCCGGTTTACAGTCTATACCAGATGCAGGTTGACTTCCGTAACCTTAAAATTACTCGTCAATCTATATTCCAGTTCAGCCGCAAACTATAAAACCCACAGTAATACATTAAAATCAATATCAGCAAGTTTTTACGATCAAATACTTGAATGTTTTCAATGCATAAAACTGACAGATCACAGGAGTCGCGGTGTAACGGACATAAGAGTGACGTGTGATACTAATTATAGCCGTTTTACAGAACCGCACACGCGAGGGGCCCTAGCTTGTATTCCGAGAGAGTGCAGCAGGAGCTAGGCGACCACTCTATTTGGCAAAGAGAATGAATTGTTATCAATTATTGGGTTTCTCCGTCAGCAATTTTTCAGGAGTCTGGAACATCTAAGAAATTCATCCCAGTGCGCGACGAACACTCTAGCCTTGCAATTGTCACACTGCAGGACAATTCTCATACAAAACGAACTATTACTAACTACGCCACCTGATCAGTGCAAGTGTGGGCTGGTGATTTTAGTCTATTAAAAAAAAAAGTTTATTTCAATTACAATGGGCATTTAGATACATATTTTTGGAGATCTCCTTTTAAGCAAGGAATTGCTTGTATTAGGAGTCTCCGCACTTCCACTTATCATTAATTACTTTGCCATTGAAATTGAAGTGTAGACAAAGTAAACATGCAAGACTAAAAATAAAAATAAAAGCGGTAAATTAACATTATACAAACGGCACTGCAAAAGAATGAACGTTGTACACGAGAAAAAGGCCAAATCGCGCGAGTACGTGTGATGCGTGTGTTACGAGTGAGTAATGTTAGTGTGTAAGTGAGTGAGTGTGGGTGTGGGTGTAAGAGTGAGTAGTGAGGTTGTATGGAGTGTGAGTTATATATTGGACATCATTTCCAAACGATGTTTTCCTTCACAGTCAGTGATAATAATAATATAATTCATTTATTTGACATCAGAGGTCCATGGGTTAGTTACACAAAACACTTATAAACTATGTTAGTAAAACACACAAAGAATAGAATAGTAAAAACTTAACACTATTCTTGCCTCACCAGTATTCTCATAAAGTGTTGCAGAAACGGTGAGTCAAGTTTATTTGTTAACATCCTCAGAATGCCATTTGAGCTCGACCGCGCCCTTTGCAAATGTGAGGCTGTCTTAAGTCTCATCATGGCATAAAAGTCATGGGTGTGAGCCTGTGCGAACATGCCCGATGCACTACAGAAACGCGGCAAACCCAAAAGCATTCTGATGCTGTTATTGTACTGGATTCGCAGCTTATCCAATACTCCACGCGTGTAACTGACCCACGGGCTACTCGTGTAGAAAGTTTGGCAATACGCTTTAAACAAGGTTAGTTTTACCTCTTTAGTACAACGAGCAAACCTGCGGGCCAGCATATTAGCTCTCACAGCGAGAGCTCTGCGTTCCCGCTCAATATCTGCATGATCCCTAAGGTCGTCCGTTACAAAGTGTCCTAAATATTTAAATTGTGTCACTCTATGCATTACCTGTCCATTGAGTGTAATGACTGGCTCAAAAGAAAATCTTTTGCCGACGGCCTTAAACATCATGTAGACACTCTTTTTAGAGTTGTACAGCAGACCATGGCTTCCAGCGTATTAGGTACAGCAGTCTAGAAGTTCTCGTATTGCGCTGGCAGTTGGGCCCAGCAGCACCATATCGTCTGCGTAGCTAAGGTTATTGACACAAGTGTCATCAATCCAACATCCAATGCGCTTGCTGCTGAGCCCAGCTATCAGCTCATTTACATACAGAATGAAAAGCTTCGGTGAGGTAAGTTCACCCTGCCTCATCCCGCATCCCAGTCTGTATGCGTCAGAAAGCGAGTTTTGCCATCTCACATTATTCACCTGATTTGAGTACCAATACTGAAACACACGAACTATTTCAGCAGGTTCGCGTGCCTCCCTGAGCTTTTTCCACAAAATTTCGTATGACACAAGGTCAAAAGCCCTGGAAAGGTCAAGGAAGCACGCGTAAACTGGTGTGCTTCTATCAGTATAATATTTGACGGTTTACTTTAGACTTAATATTGCGCTTTCAGTGGAAAGTCCTGGCCTAAACCCGAACTGAGCGTCATATAGATTTATGAACTTATCCAATATGTTGTCCAGCAAACCGTCCAATACTTTGGCAATCACAGTAGCGAGCGATATAGGCCTATAATTATTTACGTCTGTGATGTCACCCGTCTTATTCTTTATAATGGGTACCACTAGCGTTTTCATTAAATCTGGTGGTAGATAAGAGTGACTAATACTTAAAGAATAAAACATAGACAACACCCGAGCACAATGGAACCCTGCATATTTTAGGTGCTCGATACTGAGACTGTCATGCCCTGGAGATTTTCCGCCCGTCATTTTTTGTATAGCGCTAGATCTTTGTGTAGTGATGTCTACAATTAAAGTGTAATGAAATTATACGGATACTGAAATTAATCTATCGACATTTTCGAATAGTCTAGTAGAAAACATGATTTTTGTGTTTACATCCGCAAATAAACATGATTCAGAAGGAAGGAAGACGCTCATAATAATATTGTTTATAAATAATAGTAGAACTATTATTAATAACTGCTAATAGTTGAACGGACGAGAATAATTATTTGCAGTACATTAGCAAGATCGTTAAGAAGCTTGTTAGGAGAGTACAGACATAATAATAGATGTACCCATAAACTGCAGATTCTTGTTTTCATAGAGAACATGTATACTTATACATGTACGTACAGGGTCCAGGGTTTTTTTTTTTTTTTTTTTTTTAAATTATGTATGAGGATTCTGTCATTGTCACCAACCAATAAGTTTATGGTATTAATGGTAGATTAAGTTGATTGAAGAATAGACATGGATTGTGTTGAAACGTGATATGGCCAAGAAAGGAAGAGGAAAACCCAGAGACGACGCGACGGCTGAAAAATGGACCAAAGGAACAATTGCGACGAGTCCACTTCACGCCTAGAGATAAGGACTGGCAGAGTAAAAATTATGACTTTCTCACTAACATTGGTTCAATAAGTTAAAACCAAGCAATCCAAGAATATACATGTACAGCTTAGCTTCTTTACTACATCAGCAGGTCAACTCCGCCATATTGAATGTCAAGGAGCACAGGTGGAGTTGCGGTCGCGCCACACGTGTCGACAAGAACGCACACATGCACACACCCTTACATATACGCACGTATAAATGTGTGTGATTGATGCGATCACCTTAACCCTGTTGCTGGATGGACGAACGAGGTCGTCGATTTTAAATAGTTCGCGAATTGATGATTGGAATTCACGTGGCGTGTAAGTGTTAAGTCATTGCCCGGATTTGTTTATTGTCGTTTATTTATTGTTGTTGTGAGGTCAATAGTTGTGTCGTTGTTGTTTCCAGCACTTTGAATTGGAAGAATCTGGCTTATTCCGTCGTAGTTGAAATTCTGTAGGTTGAATCCGATTTGCCTGGTAATAGCAGCCGTCTCAGAAGGTGCAAAACGAAAAGTGAGTTAGAAGGTTTAATTGAAATTATCTACAAACTCGGAACTTGTTAGGAAGCTTTCGTAGTTCTTTAATTTTTAGGTGCAACTTAACAAATACCAACGATTGGTACTTCATAGTTTTAAACTAAAATTTTTGATTTATTCCAATAAATCATGCGCAATCACGTAAAAATAAAAGCATATTCACTGAAAACACACGTCAGGGAATTTGTTGTAAGCATTGAACAGCTCAAAAAGTGCTCTGATCTCCCATGACCTTTGTGACATTGAAATAATCTGAAAAGTCGAAGAAAACACAACTTTTATCGCCTATTACATCACATTAATTGATGATTTTATGCTATTTTAATGACTATAAAATAACACGGAAAATTTAATTCTTACACAATATTTATTTAAACTCGTGTTCGTGTACCTTTTGTCTACAGAGCGGACTTTGAACGAAAGGCTAATCGTTTGAATAAAAACTCTTCCAAATGGACGGATAGCCAACATTTTAAACTAAAATAAAAATTGGGGGTCAATACCCGAATGAAAAAAGAAAATTGAAGAGTCTTCTTTCAGATCGTGTTTGAACATTTTCAACAATAATAATTTATAATAATTATAAAGCCTTTATTTACTGATAAACTAATATTAATATAAATAAATTAAGCAAACATAACTATTGCACTTCGGTGTATTCGTCAATCAGCGCGTCCTTTGGTGCATAGGCCTCCCCCAGGCTCCCACATTTGACATGATCTCGTGCGTCTCTACCCCACAGGGCACCAGCTGTCTCAACTAGGTCGTCGTCCCAGCGTTTACGTTGTTTTCCTCTACTTCGTTTAGATCCATCTCTAATTTGTCATTCCGTTATAGTTTTAGACCACTTATTGTTCGTATTGCGGAGCACATGACCAGCCCATCTCCATTTCAGTGTTTTTGTATGGCAGGTAGCATGCTTTCGTTTGACCTTTGTTTTGTTAGATCTTGTGCTCTCTTTTTGTCTTTTAGGTTGATTTTCAATAGGGTGCGTTACATTGCACTTAGGCAAGAAGTATGTTTTTCAAGGTTTTTTTTGAGTCAATGCGTCGTTTGACAGCCACAACTAAGGCATGGAGGCATGTATTAAAAAGTTTTTTTTTGCAGAATATAGGATATGCTTTATACCTTCTATAAGTGACCAGTACCTGTTTCATGCGCTGGTTATGCGTCTTTCTATTCCTTGATCCATTTGCCTGGTGAACGAAATCAGTTATCCAAGATAAATACGAGCTCACCTACTCTATACTTTCACCGTGTATACTGATGGTCTCATCAATGCTGTTTGTTATCAGTTTTGTTTTCTCCTTGTTCATGGAGATTCCTACTTGAATGCTTCCTTCTGCAAGCTTTTACAACATCTTTTGTACCAGAAATGAAGACTAAGCAAATCGTAGGTAGCTTAATAATCTTCTTTTTCGTCTTATTCCTCTAAGGATCGGAAATTCTTCTCCTAAAGTTTAAAGTTTTATCTTATTATATATATAGATTTGTTAAATTCCTTCTTGTGCTTTAGTGGTTTAATTGTATGCATGCAATAAGCAGACAGGCATATTATAAATTGGGAGATTATATCGCTGATAAAAATGCCTGGCTCAATGCTGGTGCTGGTTGTACAACCACAACTAATTGATTAACATTTGAAAATACTGTTGGAGCTACTGAAGATTGTAAGACTACCTTTGCATTGTATAAACTCAATCTCCTTTGTATTATTTAATTGCATAGGACAAGTGTGAGTACTATGTACTATCGAGCTACCATTTACCATGTCTCTCTGACGATGGAGCGTGTGTTGGTTCATTTAGCTCCCTTAAAAATGGTTGAGTTGAATGGTGCTGATCCATGCGTCATGTTCGTGAACGGGCGCTGTCAGTTGGGACTGGTTTTGTTTAAATTTTTATTGGCTGTACTCTGGACACTCAACTCAACGTGTACGTGGTATGTTGCCCGATGTGACGCCAGGAACATAGGTCGCTAATTCACGTAAGAGATTGTTTTAAGAGCTTCATTAGTTACGTAATAAGGGCTAGCGCTTTGCCATCTTTTTGTGCATGGATTGCGAATTCTATTTCCGATTTTAAAATTGGTGAAAAGTCTTCACTATCGTAGGCTAGATTTTTTTTTCTTCTTTGTGGTGGATAGAGTATAGGTTTCTAAAGTAATCGGTAGCTTCAATCCATAATGGTAGTTTCAATTCATCTAAATTTGATCTTTATGCAAGGGATCGATCCAGTCTTTTTATTACCTAGTTATTTATGCAAGGGATCCATCCAGTCTTTTTATTACCTAGTTCTTCATGCAAGGGATCCATCCAGTCTTTTTATTACCTATTTCTTTATGCAAGGGATCCATCCAGTCTTTTTATTACCTAGTTCTATATGCAAGGGATCCATCCAGTCTTTTTATTACCTAGTTATTTATGCAAGGGATCCATCCAGTCTTTTTATTACCTAGTTATTTATGCAAGGGATCCATCCAGTCTTTTTATTACCTAGTTATTTATGCAAGGGATCCATCCAGTCTTTTTATTACCTAGTTATTTATGCAAGGGATCCTTCCAGTCTTTTTATTACCTAGTTATTTTAGAGCTTTACTGATGCGTTCTGTTTTTGCAATGTGGTTGTTTAAGCATTGTATTCGTTTAATATTTATTTCCTTTTAAAGGTTGTATTTTATTCCTTTTCTAATTTTAGTTATTTCTGCTCTTACCCCTTTATTTTTCTTCCGTTTAAACAAGTCTTTTCTTAGTTGAAAGAGCATTTTTGAGGTTTTGCTTTTTTTCTTAGGTACCCTTTGTTTGTTTCTGTTTTCCTTTTGAGAAGGCTTTACCAAGGAATTCATCGTACACATATTGTATTTCGCTTGTGGCTTAAGTAGACTCTTGGGATGGCTTGCTAAAGTTGATTTGTAGGTTTCTTGGCGTTCCTTTATTGTGTTCTGGTTTTAGAAGGATGTTTAACGTGCAGTGTTGCTCTCACCATTCTATGGTAAGTATTGAAACTGTTCGTATAACGAAGGTTATTTTCCAGTGTTAGGTCTATCATTCTTAAATATCAGTTTAGGTAGTAAGAATATTATGATAATGATTCAACCCAGATTACCTAAGTACTAGGTTACAATGAAAGAGCCTCCACGTGCGTCACTACTATGATTTTGTCCGACTCATACGAACACAAAATTACCTTCATACTGTTTTCAATAATAAGTAACTAGACAGAGATGATCTAAAGTGACAGAAGTGACCTTCAAAGGATACACATACACAAGCAGGGTTTGGAACGGGTCCAAAAGTACAGGTTCTGTATGTGGATACCGATTCCAGACGGGTACCAGTACTCCACCTAAGTAGTGCTGGTACCAATTTCTGGTACCCGGCTTGTACCACAAATCCCATATTTGTACGAGGAACCTCGTACGGTTGGCAACCTTGAAGTTATTTTTCTAATACCTATTAACTATCCATTTTACTTACTATGTCTGTTTTCTCACTCTAACTTACGGAAATATTTGTATGGTACCGGTTTTGATACCGGTACAGTATCGATACTGATTAGAAAACCCATAAGTACAGGTACTAAATCTGTTACCGTATATCACACCAAGGCCAATGTTACCGGTTCTCAAAAATACCGGTATTTCATTGCTAAATGATAAATGATTTTATTTCTGTAACTATAATAGGTTTGTAGAAACACCTTTACACGTCAATTAATGCTAATCTGAATTATCATAAAACAATAGGAGCATTACATGTAACGAACGAGAAAATGATCTCTAAATGAACTTCTGTGTGCCCTCTTGCAAAGATTAACAGTTGTAATTTAGCCAGTGTGAATTCATTTTAAACTAATCTGGCAATGTATGTGATTGTAATCTAGGGAGTATGTAGCATCATTCATTGAATGCAATATTGTGAGAACCATTTGATAACAAAATGAAGAGACATTAATGTTCCTATTATGATACAAATCATCATGGTTATTAAAGTTGGCGACCAATATCATCAAAATACCAATGTTTACTTATTTAACTTTAACATTTTAGTAATTTTACAATCATGGGCTGATTGACTATTTGATCGCGGTGTATGCTGCTATGAAGACGACACAAAACAAGAAGACCTACATACCTACATGGTACATCTTAGAGAAGTGAAGTGAAGTCCAGTGAATCCGTGTTCCTAGCTAGTGTATGTTAGACAAAAGACTGTTTGTGTGTAGTGACACTAACGATGTAGGAGGCACACGGGGATCGCCACGTGACGACACGTCACGCCGACGCTCATGCACCGCTGTGCATCGCACTAACGCTGACAAGCGAAAAATTAATAATTACCGTGCATTACCATAAAGACGTTTTATATGGTCATAGAGACAATGTAGGTGAGGTACGGTTTTTATGTGTTGTAGGTAGATGGTATGTTCATTGTGTATCTAGCAAGAAAAAAGTCACTAGAGCACATGGATGCCGTAAAAGAATAGGTGTTTCACAAAAATTTATTATTAGATTTCACTTGAAATTGTAATTCAATGCATAAAATTCGGTACAAAAAAGTACATTAACTGCCATAGGCCTACAAATGATCGGGTAAAGCTAATTCCACGAACGATGTTAATGGCTCCATTATTCAGCAAGCGCAATCGGTAGTCGGAACACGTCTGAATTCGAAATAAAGGCAGAAAATGTACAGAAAAATATCTGAAAAAATGCCGTTACGCGTTCACGATTGGCTGAAGCATCAACTTGTCATCTCTAATTCAGATGTTTTATTTTGTGATTGTAGTTGACAGGTTATTTTTCGTGTTATTTGACGAATTAAAGTTGATTTTAGTCTGAATTTGAGAAAACAAGAATGTGTTGTATGTAGGTAGGTACATATTGCTGGGGTCTGTGGTTCACCATGTTCTAACTGTAGGACTTACCTAAATATTTTCTTAAACATTGTTAAGGTATTTTCGTGTCGGCAATCTTGCTGTTTATTCGGCGGAGAATGTTGTGGTACTGAAAGTTACTAAGCCTTTACCCCTTGTTAAGTTATTTTCGAACAAATTCGATTAGTTTCCCTTAAGTTTCCTCTGCATAGATAAACATAGTGAATGTATTATGATACTTTATATTAATAATAGCCTGAGGTTAGTTTAGATTTGAAGCCCACCGGAGGGTATCGGATTTGCTGCGGGCCGACTTCCCTGATGGCGTCAGCGTGGTGTGCTACGCTGACGACACGCTGGTCCAGGCGCAGGGGAGGTCGCATCAGGCGGCGGCCGAACTAGTGACACGCGGGGTTGCGACAATCGTCGAGAGGATCCGGCAATTGGGACTCGAGGTGGCCCTGCACAAGTCCGAGGCCATGTCTTTCCATGGGTCCCGGAACAGGCCACCATCGGGGTCCTAACTAACGGCAGGAGGGGTTCACATCGGCGTCGAGTCTACGATGAAGTACTTAGGACTCGTGCTCGATAGCCGGTGGAACTTCGTGGAGCACTTCCGACGTTTGGCCCCCAAACTGGAACGGACTGGGGCCGCCCTCAAGCGGCTCCTGCCCAACCTGAGGGGTCCAAACGCCTCCTGCCGGAGGCTTTACGCCGGGGTCGTGCGGTCCATGGCTACATATGGGGCCCCGGTGTGGGCGCGTTCACTGCGGCGGAGAGCCGCCCACTATCTGAACGCGCCCCAAAAGGTGGTAGCCGTAAGGCTGATCCGGGGCTACCGCACGATCTCGGGCGAGGCGGCAAGCCTCCTTGCCGGACTGCCGCCGTGGGATCTGGAGGCGATAGTCCTCGCGCGCCTGTATGAGTGGCGCGCGAAGGTACTACGTCGGGGGGAAACCCCGCTTCCGAGGCAAATCGCGGCGGAGCGGACGGACCTCCGGCGCGATCTCATGGCGGCATGGAAAGAGCGACTGTCGCAACCCAGCGCAGGGCACGCCACGATAGCGGCGGTAGGACCCCTCTTTGAGGAGTGGCTAGAGAGGCGTCACGGCGTCCTCACCTACCGCCTGACGCAGGTCCTCACCGGACACGGATGTTTCGGGAGGTTCCTGCACATCATCAGGCGGGAGGAAACGCCCGTGTGTCACCACTGCGATGATCGCCCCGAGGACACGGTGGAGCATACGGTGGGGGCCTGCCCTGCATGGGCGGAGCACCGCCGTGTCCTCGTAGAGGCGATTGGCAGCGGCGGCGACCTCTCACGCCCGGCCCTGGTTCAAGCCATGGTCCGGGGCGAGGGGGAGTGGGAGGCAGTCACCTCCTTCTGCGAAGCAGTCATGCTAGCGAAGGAGGTGGCGGTACGGGAGAGGGAGAGAGTCTCCCGTCCAAGCCGCCGCGGTGGACGCTCCGGGCGTCGGGAGCCGCGTGACGACTCCCGGCCACCGTAGGCGCGGGCCTGCGGACGGTAAGTAATGCGTAGCTCACCGTCCGATCAGGACCAGGCCCGTGCCGGACGGCGCGTACGTGTTCCACGCGCACCTCAAAGAGGTGTCAGCATCGAAGAGGGGGCCCACTAGGGCCCAAGCCTGCCGGGAAAGCGGGATTGTCCGAAAGGGGTACCGCTGACCCGGAACATAAAGGGCCAAGGAAGGAACACGGGTGGGTTTTAGTCAGTAAGAGTCTGACACTCCCTTCCGCTCCACCCAGAGCGGGAGGAGTCATTTGATGATTTCCCATCCACAAAAAAAAAAAAAAAAGATTCTTTATTGAAGTCAAGTTTTTGAAAAGTTTTTGACTGTGATGAAATAAACTTATTACTATTTTAGGTATTTGTCTATCTATAAAATAATGTTGAATTCTTGACTAACACAAAAACTACTCGTAAGCAAATGTAATGAAATTTGTAAGAATATTTAACCATCCTATATTTTTCATAATTCTTTTTTTTTTTTTAATGTTGCCCCACACTTGGAATTTCTCCTGTATCGTGGGTGCGTTTACAAACATTTAAAGTCACATACACAAACAGCCAGACCCGGAACAACTACTTGTAGGTCATACAAATATTTGTTCCGTACAGGCCCTGCAGTCTCGACATAGTTAGCAATCGTTTTCGGTTGCTAAGTCCTAACAATCCAGATGTAAATGTTGCTATAAATGTTTGGTAGTCTCGACACTCAAATTTATCGGTTGTTACCTACCGGTACCTACCTAAAATACCAGTAACAACCGATAAATTTGAGTGTGGAGACTACCAAATATCGTTACATCTGGATTGTTAGGACTTAGCAACCGAAAACGATTGCTAACTATGTCGAGACTGCAGGCCCAGGAATGGAACCCGCGACACGCAGCGCAGCAGTCAATCGCTTAACCACTGCGCCAACCGTGCCGTCAAACCGTTTGTCAAGAAAATCCGATAATTCGGGATATTTCTGATAAATTTTATTTTCGAGCTTCGTCTCTGAGTTCATTGACCTCTAAAGGGTAGTGACGCGTACCGGTCAAGCGGCCGAGCCCGGGATAATCTGGAAAAATATCTAGATGAAAATATTGTTTTCATATTGGATCTTGATTGTCTTAAATGGGATCTATTTTACAATAAGAGCAATGTAATATGAGCCAGTAAATGATAAATGATTTTTATTTCTGTAATTAGGTTTGTACAAACACTTTTACACGTTAATCATATTTTAAAAGCTCGATGAGGTCGGCGTTTCCTATCGGACTACTCTGAGAAGAATGGCTGAAACAAACTCAGAGGTCACAGTCTCTTTTAAAGTCCAGACATAATCTTGGTCTGATCATGTGAAGACTATGTAGATTAGTGTCTGAAATGGTCTTTTGGGAAAAACCACACAGATTGAGTGGACCTGTCCAGTCAGTGCACGCATGTGTCAGTAATCGTGCAGCTCAACTCAGAGCTTAATTAAGGAGCACAACGATTCGACGTACAATACCAAAGAAAGGACATTTGGGTAGGACGCATAAATTACTCAAACTGCCAGAGCACGATTAGAACTAACTGAGCAAAGCAAAAAAAAAAAACAACACGTGTTTGTAAACAAGCCCGTTTGGTTTGGCAGAATAGTACTAAAAGTAAGTCTAGTAACTACCTACTCAATATTTATGGGATTATGTAGATACGTTGCTAGTAAAGAGAACTCCAAACGTCAAAAATGTTTATAGGTTATGTAAGTACTGTATAGTATACTATGGTCTTCTTCCAAAAATGTTTGTAGGTTATGTAAGTAGTGTATAATGTAAGTAGTGTATCTGTTCTATCCGTTTTGCCTAAGTGAAGTGAAGGATATCTTTTAAATTACAACAAAGTGACGAAATCGTTAATTCAAACCTGATTCTTTACTCACCTTGTAGAAAGGCGGGCCATTAAGTACCTACTACGCATTATCCTTTTTACCGATTTGATTTATCCGAATATTTTGGTCTTTTTCTCTCGTTATATTTTCGGTCGGTTCTTTAGTAAGGGATAATGTGGATAGGAAGGGGCTGCCCTTCTACCCACCACTACCTACCTCCATTACCTTAAGTACCTCGATAATGTCTGTATCTGATGGTCGTAGAGGTTTGAGAGCAAATATGCTTCACGGGAAAACAAAAACTAGCCACGGTCACTAAGACTTAGAGAATTGTACTTTCCTGGTCGAGAGTCCTATACGGAGATTCTTTTACATTATAGGATTTACGTGTGTTGCTTATTATGTATTAAAGTCACTTTCCGTGTCTGCCTTTGTGACCGCGTTGTTATTTTAAACCATACAACGGATTTGGTTCCTATGCAGTTTTCACCATCATTTAGAGATTTTTTTCCTAAAGGTACATTCTTACATAAACAAAGAAAAATCGATGGTTTGTCAAGTTGTAAAAACCGAGCGAAGCAGGGGCGTGTCGTTAGTAACATATAATCTTGAAAAGAATAACATAAAACACTGAACTTGCTACCAAAATAATAACTCTTTCTTTTGACAATTTACATTCGGGCGTTCAGCGTTCGTGTTAGCATTTGATCTTGATCCTATGAAGGAGAGGTACGTGTTTGAGGCCAAGGGTGTAATAGTATGTGTTACTACTTACAACTGTTACCACTTACCTACTTCTGCGTAACGTATGTTTTCCTACAAAGCGTATTGACCCATTTGTTTATTTATAAGTAGTTGTATACCTTGGTTGGTGGTTTACCTTGTGAGTACTACTAGTTATTAAAAGACCAGCTTATAACTGTTCCACTACCGGGAAAATACACGTTCTTATGAAAGAAGGGACGTTCATTGACGACTACGATAGCTAACGGCGAGTTCGCGATTGCAGCGTGTTTCTTGATAATGTTTAGTATGTTCCACGATTAATTTTCATTCAAAATTAATTGATTAATAATTATTAAAAATCAGGAAAAGTCACAATATTGGGAAGAAATATTTGTCCGTATCCTGTATTAAAAAGTGCGCTTTTATATAAATCTGGGCTTCCACAACATTTACGTTTATATTTTCTAGCAAATATACACGTGTGTATTTGTGGAAAATTAGTGTACATAGAATAGAATACTCTTTATTATGTATATAGAGGTATGAGGAACAGGGTGTAAAGTTCGCTCATAACTCCATAGACAAGGGAGGATTTTCCGACCAGACGGGTGTCGAGGCAACTGCCCTACGACAGATGTTGGGACTTTGTATTATATGCTAGTTGAACAATAAACTCTGCTTGCGCGATACAGGATTTTGTGTGACGTCAGTGTGGTGCGTAGTCCGCATGTAGCGTTGTAGGTGCCGCCACATGTACATCATAAAATTACAGATATGAATTTAGAAAATTTACATAGGGTGACACAACGGGCCGAGGACATGACGCTTTCACTGCACACGAACGAACGCTGGTTCCTTGTGAAAACAATAGAGTTTGATATTGTTGTTGCTCGGGGCAATATTCTCACAAGTGCAATGTACTTCAAAACACGTTATAAATAATGTGCCTTGAACACAAGGAATATTATTGGTAACCTACTGTGCTACGTATTGCGTCAGTAAAATACTTTAGTGGCTTTTTCTCTAAAAGCTTACGTATTAAATTGTATTACCCACAGTAAACCCATTTTCCGATAAAAAACTAAACTTGCACAGGCGCGTAGGCGCCGCCCGTAAGAAGGTTTCTAGAAAAAAAGGACGCAGCTTAGCGTTCATGTTTAGATAGGGAAAATCATTCGATCTTATGCTCTGTTTTTGTTTTAGACGGTGCCTCACATACCTATAGTGAAGTAAACCGAACCTTACACATGAACATGGAACGCATTACACATGTCTAACAAACTGAAACGTTTTGTTACCGCATGAGAGATGAGATGAGATATTGTACACAACATAGCTGAAAACGTAAATAACATCATTATATTCAGAATTCGGGCGTTTCCGGCGGCATGTCACTATACTGATATGTACTCGTAGCTCGTAGCAACAGCTGGATAGTTCGCACAACGACCTGTCGACCACCAAACTCCCGCTGAGAACAACAAGCTACCATCTTTGTTAACTTTGCAACCGGAGATGAACTATTTCATTTGGGAACTCTAATATTTCTTCTTAAGATAAAATGGTGAACCTCTTCTGTGGGTAGTTGTACTAACGAATAGTGAAAATCAATTTCATAGAAATAGTGTGTTTACTGGTATCCTGTTATTCTGTAGTCGCACGTTGAAGAGCCACAGCCTAAATATTGAATGACGAAAAACTGACTACAGAACAAATTAGATAACAGGACTAGAGTGCAGGTCGTAAACTACGTTTTGAACTGTGGGGATAAAGTTATATATGGTGATATTGTAGTGGAACTTCGCATGCTAGACGTTTTTTTTTGGGTGCTGCCTTTCTAATAAATAATGTGTTTTGTATGAATGAAACTCAGACTTTTGTATTCGTTATAAGATAAAATATGTAATAGTATAAAAGAGAAAAAGATTCAATATGATTCTCGAATATGTATTCCTATGTTTATTCATCCATACCTACACTGCTACCCACTGTTATTGGTCGTCGTCGGGACAAAAGATACATCTCTCGATATACATTATCAAAGTCAATGTCGAACACTCGCGTATTCACCACGGACTCACGGAGGTTATTACTTTCTGTCCGATATTGTTTAAAAACATAATAATTTATTAGCACTTGATGCATAAAATATTGAAATCGACATGTTTGTTTGTACAGCCCGTGAAAACACATCCGAACACGTCATCGCGTCACTCTTAATAAGAGTGAACTCTAAAATAACTTTCATCGTCACGTTGTTCTTGAATGTTATGGGAACAGAGAAAAAGGAAATACCTTGAAAGTTCAGGAGAATGTTGGATAATTAGATTAGATCGTTCTTTGACTCAAGAGAAATGGATTGTACAAATGTATAAATGCTGGAATGGGAGAAATAAATGAAGATGTCTCAACCGGACCGGTTATTCGCACTTTGTGTTTCAGGTAATTAAGCATTTTGCGCCGGTTTGTTAGTCTTGAGTTAATGGAATAACTAGAGATATCTGAGAATCTGGTTTTCCGTGTGATCCTTTCCCGTTTTTAGGGAGAAAAGGCGATATATTCATATCAGCAGCTCCCCGCGCGCTCAAGGTAAAAGTAAGATCAGAAGATCACAAACATTGCTATTTGCAGACTTTGTATGTTCAGATTTCGCAACTAGACAACATCAGGCTATTGTTAGTTATTGACTGCAGTTCTCATTCTGCAAATGTTATTAATGTCAAACATTTCCGCATTTAGAATCAGATTTTTGCCAAATTAAAAAGACCTTAATTTACAAGTGCCACAATCTGTTTTGCAGTCGGCTTCTAGTTTGACCCGATGCGACTGAATCAGCATTGAAGCCTGCGTTCTGAGTGCTATGATAAATGACAAATGATTTATTTCTGTTAGTAGGTTTGTACAAACACTTTTACACGTCAATCATATTTTAAAAACTAGATGAGGTCGACGTTTCCTATCTGACTACTCTGAGAAGAAAGGCCGAAACAAACTCAGAGGTCACAGTCTCTTTTGACAGACATAAGCATGGTCAGATCATGTGAAGACCATGTAGATTGGTGTCTTAAATGGTCTTCTGAGGAAAGAACCACGCCGATTAAGAGGACCTGTCCAGTTAGTGCACGCATTTGTCAGTAACCGTGCAGCTCAACTCAGAACTTCAGGAGCTCAACGATTCGACGAACAATACCAAAGAAAGGACATTTGGGTAGGCCGCATAAACTACTTAAACCGCCAGATTATGATTAAAACTGAAACAGTGACCCACATAGTCCTCACATTCACAATAATTAAAACTTTAATATTATACTTCTCAAGGTAAGTATTCAAGTCGTGTAAATAATAATCATCAATTGTCAGAGTATGCAACAGAAAAAAAAAACAAAAAAAAAAACAACATTAAGTTTGCAGAAAATTGGAGCAACTCAATCGCAACCCTTCTTGTCCCCAATATAATCTTTAACGTTGTAAAAGGCTTTCTGGCACAACTTACGTTTAATGAATGATTTGAATTTATTAAGGCTTAGATCTTGAACGTGGCTTGGAAGTTTATTATAAAAGCGTATACATTGACATCTGAACGAGCCACCCATTTTCTTGAGCCTTGTTGTAGGTACAACGAAGTTGTGTTTGTTCCTAGTATTTATATTATGGATATCACTGTATTTTTTAAACAAGTTTATATTTTTATGGGCATATAAAAGATTTTCAAAAATGTACTGTGAAGGCACAGTCATTACATTAATCTCCTTAAATTTCTCTTTAAGAGTGTTGTCGGACTTAATTTATAAATTGATCGAACAGCTCTTTTCTGCAAAACAAAGATAGTCTGAATGTCGGCGGCATTTCCCCACAACAGAATACCATACGACATTACACTATGAAAACAGCTAAAGTACACTAAACGGGCTGTCTCTATGTCAGTTAAATTACAAATTTTTCTAACAACGTATGCTGCGGAGCTAAGCTTTTTTGATAATTTATCTATGTGTGGGCCCCACTGAAGCTTAGCATCCATAATTAAGCCCAAGAATACTGTGCTATCTTCAGGATTCAATGCCCTGCCCTTTATCAATACATTAGTTAACGCCTGTCTAACGTGAGGCAGCGTAAACTTAATGCATTTGTTTTTTTTTTTATTAAGTAGTAAATTATTAACATTGAACCAGTTATGTCATCCTAACTTGACAACAATCCGACTCTAGAACAAAGAGTCTTACACTTTTTCTTAACTTTTAAGTAGTTAGTTGACTATCAGACGCATCTACCCTTGAAAAGGCTCGGGATATAAAAAAATCTACGACAGAAATGGCCGAACTGACCCATATTTAAGTCTATGAATTTTACTAACCGAAGATTAGGGTCTGACATTGACCCGACAATGTTTCACGAACATAATTGTAATTACTGCGTACAAAAGTAATTATGACGACATTATTTATTATTTTCAGTAATTATGAACCATCTCCGTTGAAGGATTTGGTTCCGTACATCAACATGAAAAAACGGAACCCTTATAGGATGACTTCGTTGTCCATCCGTCTGTCCGTCTCTCAGGACCTTTTTTCGGGTATCATTTAAGCTATTACCAATTTAATTAGTTTTGTGTTTCTTAAATAATAGGGTTTGTCCTCCAAATAGTAGATCTGTCACCAAAATGTAGTCACCAAACAATGCAAAATCAGTTCCACAATAAATCACCTAAAATCCTGAGATATAAGGTCTAGTACCAAATAAATGTTTTTGTATGTATTATAATAGGTGTGTCCTAATAAGTATTTAAGCAAACTAATTTAAAGAGATCACCAATAGTAGTAGTTTTCTTATTCACCACGGATCGATTGATATACATAATATGTCGACGGTAGGGCTTGGTCGACGGAGCCCCGCTTCGCGGGGCTCCTACTTCTGGGTGGTTTATAAAAAATAACCACGAAGGGGATGGCGGGGTCTCTCGACCCCGCCATCCCCTTCTAACCTAACCTGTCCGAGTCGGGGTGCCCTAAAGTCCAGATTGCATCCAGTTTCTCCTGGTAATTTGTCTCGGGTATCATTTAAGCTATTACCAATTTAATTAGTTTTGTGTTTCTTAAATAATAAGGTTTGTCCTCCAAATAGTAGATCTGTCACCAAAATGTAGTCACCAAACAATGCAAAATCAGTTCCACAATAAATCACCTAAAATCCTGAGATATCAACCTGGGAACAATTTTTGTTTATCTGAGAACGAAAATATTTCGTGGTGATAGATCTATTTATTAGGTGATACAACTTGATGACAAATATAAATTTTGGTGATAGAAAATATAGTTCCCCCTTTTTTCTGAGGAAAGCGTGGAGGTATCAAGTTGAAATTAAAATCTAATTATCAAGTCTGCAACCCCTTGGAGCTGAGAAAAAATCGAACTTCTAAGTTAACGCAACCAAAAGGTACGCCCGTTTATGCCGCATATTTTGAGACTCGCAAGGGTATTAAACCTTTAGGGTACTTACTTTTGAACGTCAACATTTACATTAAACTAGAAATGATTCTAGTCGCCGCTTCCAAAAGGTAGTTTCGTATGGAGAAGAATGCGCAAGAAACCCCACCGTTACTCTTTTCAAGTGTTTTTTTTTTCATACAACGTGGCAATGCTGCCAGCCTTTTGGGCACTTTTACTGTTGATAGCGATGCAGACGAATTTTTTGATGCCCTATGATTATTTTCCTTTTTTTATATACACGTACATATTATTAATATTATTTTAAATCTGTTAGCTTATATATATTATAATTTAAAGTTAAATAAAAAATTTCATAAACATAATAAGTTATACAATTAAATTGGTAACCCTTTTGATTTTGTCTAGACTCTAGATTGTCCTATGGAGCTGGACCAGCTTGCTTCCAAGCATTTTTATCTTGTTTACATAGTGTACTTTTTATATGAGTTTTAAAATTTCTTTAATTAAATTGCAATATATGACAAGGTATTTTGCTGTAACATTTAACAAAATATTTCATAAAAGATGTACATTATGTACTTTAGCTTTAGCTCATAAAAATCTCCTAACATTAAATACAGATAAAACTAAGTACCTATTATTTACAATGAGACACACTAATCCAACGCTTACTAACCTAATCATTCAAGCGCATAACAATAGCAATTTACATTATGCTGACATTGCATGCACTTGTCCCACTTTAGCTAAAACCGACCATATCAAATACCTAGGCGTCACGATTGACACAAATCTGAACTTCCGCAAACACATCGATTTATTATGCACCAGAGTGCGCAAACTAATATACATTTTTAAAAATTTACGTAACATTGCCGACTTTAAATTAATTAGACAGGTTTATTTGGCTTTGTGTCAATCTATTATTACCTACTGTATAACGTCCTGGGGCGGTGCCGCTAAATCAATTTTACTGCACCTAGAACGCGCCCAAAGAGCAGTTTTAAAGGTTGCTACTTTTCGTCCATTTATATTTCCTACACACCAGCTGTATATGGCATGTAAGGTGCTAACAGTACGTCAATTATTTATTTTGAATGTAGTTTTATTCCAACACAATGAACTTTATTTTAACCCAGTACCTTCAGATAGGAGAAGAAAAGATTTGGTTTGTGCTAACTCTCAGACTAAACATGCTTTTGCTAATCCATTTTATTTATTTTTAGGACCCTACTTATATAACCAGATTAACAGAGTGCTAAAGATTTATAGTAAATTACAATAGGTGTAATTTACTAGTACAGGAGTATTTGGCAAAACTCAATTATGCAGACACGGAAAAACTACTAGAAATTTTAAAATAAAATCTATCTACCTGCTCTAATATAAGTCTCTTCCTTTACCTAATTAATAATAGTCTCCACTTTATCTACTTTAAAATTATTCGTTTATTTATTTAAACATAATATATCTTACAAATCTTGTTTAAAAAAAAAAAAAAAACTTTGAAAATATTATACTTTTTTTTCCAATTTAGCTTCTAATACATGTATTGTTGTCTTCTCTTTAAATGTTGGATGTAAATTGATGGCCTGAAACACAGGTTTTTCATAAACCTAGATCAGGCAGGTCTACATTACAGTTAGAATTTAACTTTCCTTGATTGTAATTAATGCACCTAAATCATATTTTTGCTGTACTTTATACTTGAATAAATTTTTATTTATTATTATTATTTAGCTAATCTGAAAAATGGTTTGTCTTTTTTTTTATTTATTTATTATTTATGTACACACAGTAAAATACAATTTTATCTTTATTTCTAGTATTAAAAAGATGTCGTTTTTTTTCTTACATACATATTATTTTCATAAATGAATTGGTAAGGAAGGTATCGTCATAATATTCATCTTTAAAGCTTCCCAGTGAGATTCGCGACCGCTTTCTTTTGGAAAATAAAGATGGATTCAATGTCAACAGCCTGACCCACAGTAAAATGCCATACGGGTATTTCTCATTTTCAGTAAAATTATCTGTGACAGAGATTTTTTTCTTTAATAAAAAAGGGCACGTGGACTTGATATATTTATCAAGGTAGTGCTACCATGTCTGGTGAAGACTACATGAAAATATATTAAATTTATTGATCACATTATTTTAAATATTAAAAAATAATCGTGAAAATGTCTTTTCCGTGGATGTGACTGAAGCAAATTTACAGATAAAATATTTTTTTCCCAGTCTTTAGCATGATATTTCTAAAATATAAGGTTATTATCTTAAACTCTAATAAATACTGACCCATATCAGCTTATAACTTACTATCCAATTGATCAAAAAGAGAACAAAAAACCTAATTAAAATGTGTGACTTAAATTTTGGTCACTTCCATGGACGAAGGTCACAATAACTTTTTACTGACAAAAAAAACTGCGTGTATCCGAATTTATGTGAGCATTGACAAGCCGTCACCTGTCATAACCATTTATACGACATAATGCTGTGGAAGTAGCTAAAATAGACCAAACGCGTGGTTTCTACTTCTGTTAACTGTCTTATCTTTCTAACAGCATAAGCGGCCGAGCTTAGCCGCCCCGCAAGAGATGTTATATGAGGTTCCCATTGTAATTTCTCGTCTAGCGTGATTCCTAGGAAAACCGTGTGATTAATACATTCCAGTTTTTCTCCATTCAACAACAAAACCACTTATAAACTTCGGACTTAGAACCCTTGTCTGTAAATAATATTACAAACTTGAGACACGGCATTGACCCAAATACACAGTTTATCTACAATTATAAATGTAATGAAAGTTTAATTTCGACCACAAAAATAATAATATCTGCTTGTATTTCAATACTTGGGCCACGCATGAAAGCTGTTCGCAGCGGCAAGTCCAGTCTGTCGTAGGCCCGCGCGCCGCCCGCCCGTGCTACGCAGCTACGAAGCTACGCCGTAGAGACGCGTGTTTACACTGTGTAGCGAACTTTATGTTTTCTTGGACAAGGGTAAGTTATAATATAATTTTCTTTAAAATATACTATTTATAGTCGTTTTAGTAAATTATTATAATTATGAACAATGCAGTATTAAATTGCAATTAAATAAATAATCTAGATGGTAAATTAATTTATCTTCATAATTTGTTTGTTCATTCGTTTAGTTCAGGAATACTTGTTTGATAGGCATTCTCGGTGAAAAGTAAACACATGTTTGTTGAGCCTTCACGATAATGAGTCGGAATGTTAACGCGAAATTATTGAATAGCTGGTTGATTAAACACGACACCGCTTTTAATGAGCATTCTATGATAATGAGCTTATCTTGTTCACATAATGAGCTTATCTTGTTCACAGAATGTCACTGAATTTCGTTGAATACTGACCAATGGCCTCTTCACTCAATTGAATGAGTCAAAATCCCACTTCCAATCCGATTATGTTCAGTTTTATTCGCAGTTACATGTTTCGTTGTTCTAATAATTTGTAGAACTTTACCATATTTTACTTTACGTTTAATTCGTGCTGTTTGGTTTGAGTCAAGTTTTGTGTGTTTTGTGTATTGAATGGCGTTTTTCTTGTTGTTTCTCCACGGTCGGCATGATGGATGGTTGAGCAAAAGGATGTTACTAGCATTCTAGCAAGCCTCTTTATGTTATTTTTAGTAGCCCTTTGACGGAAGAGTGGGAAGTCTATTGTTTGTCGAGAACCAGACAATATGCGTACAGCAAAAATGACACTAAAGTATGTAGGTAGGTGTTGTTAAGCAGATTAATAATAGCAGTTTTTACTACTTAGATGAAATAACTCCCTGAACTAAACCAAGTCTATTCGAAACTACTATATATCATTTTAGTATTCTATGTACCTACCATTGTAGTTCAATCGAAATTAAGGAAGCTTTCACAGCCAGGCGCGTCCAGCTGTCTGCAGCGTCACGCTAAGTCACGAACCGCAATAACGTGTACATTTTAATACCATATTATTACGTAGCCAGGTTACTGGCACACATGTACAGCAGCCATTCATTAAGTAATTCATATAAGTGGAATAATATGTAAAATGTAACAAAAAACTACATACAAGTTTCGGCAGGGAGGGAACTGGATTATTGTTTCGAGGGAATGGTACGAAACTCAGTCTCTCGTAACTTTTTACCGTGAATTTTTTATTTTTTTTCAATAGTAACTATTGTACCTAAGTGTCATTTATGTTTTGATTTTGCGGACTGAACTGTATGTTTGGCTGCTAAGTAAGAACTTCCTATACGTCTGCTTCTTCTTCTAAGTTATTCTTAGAAATCGTTGACTTAACGGTGGATGAAAACTAGACGGTTTAAAATATTCTGTGTGAAAAGGGGCATTTGCTCTGCAGCGGGGAAACTACAGGCCACTGTAGCGACACCATCACTTGAGTAGCTTTTGTCGTTCAAAACGCTTGGTAGCTCGATTTATCTCAGTCAAGCTGAAAGTTTATTCCCAGCGCGGCAAACCTTACCGGTCGCCGCGCGCCGTGGTCGGGGCAATAAACCCATTGCCTTTTATTATAGATATATGGGCTTTATGTCTGATACTCTGTGAGTTGTGGATGACTAAAGGTTCCTTCAAACAGGCGCGACACGTAACGTGGATCGCACGCGACACATAGGCACCGCCTCGCCTGTCGCGCGACGAACGGTGACTTTGTGTCGCGTGCTATTCGCGTCGTGTGTCGCACCTGTTTGAAGGAGCCTTAACATGCAGACTGCTTACTCATACCTTTGTTTGATTGTCGGGTATTATTGTTAGGAGCTGGTGGCCGGATTCCAATATGTTACTGGTATTTATTGTTTTACTGTCTCTGACTAGCACATCTGATGGATAATTGGCATGCAATTTAACCCCTCACACGGTGGGCCGATGACCTGGTTGCAGGAAGTCGTAAAAATTCTCGTAAGATAATATAAGATAATTTATTTGTGTAAAACATGGTGTACATAGGTGTTATTAAATCATAACTTCAACGAATTAACAAATTTGCATTTACAAACATTATTATTTATGCTCAAAAAAAACCTTAATATTGTAGAAATTATTTTAATTGAGCCATTTAAGTAATTTAATTTTGAATAACCTGCAATTTAATATTTTTAATACATTAGGTAATTTATTATAAACACGTACACACATAGCCAGACAGCTTGTACTATATTTTGCTAACCTAGGGAGCTCATCTTGATGAAAGCGAGAAGCACAGGACCCGTCTATACGATACCTACTACCAAAACATAACTAAAGATACGTAATTATATATTATTAATATTTTGTTTTCACGAAAGATTCCTTTTGGGAAGCAGTCTCCGAGCTATAATAGTAATAGATAAAACCTATCATCAACTTGATACTTTATTTACCAATACGTGGGTCACACTGAAAGTATTTAGAAAATAAAAAACGAAAGTGATGTAGAAGCCTGTTAATATTTTTATTGCTTTTCGCAATAGTCTCCGTTCCTTTCTAAGCACCGCCGCATGCGATGGAACCATTGACTGAGGCAGTATGCCCACTCTTCTTTAGGGATTCCTTCCACGCCTTTTTCAAACGCAGCCACGGCATCTTCAGGGTTCATAAAACGAATTTCTCTAAGTTTATCTTTTATTTTTAGAAATAAATAAAAATTCACAAGGACTTACTAACTCAACACTTACGATAGATAAATATTCGATAGTCCGTCTGGCGGAGTGAGCTGGAGCGTTGTCTTGGTGGAGGAGGATCCTGCTTCTTGGGCGCTGCTGTCTAACATTTTCCAAGACAACTGGTAAACAATGACTAACATACAAATCTGCAGTAAGTCTTTTTATCATGTAGGACAATTTATGCGAAATTATCCGTCCGTCCAAAGAATGAGGCAATAATTTTTTTACCTTGACTTCTGCCCTTCTTCGCTTTTGTTGACAAATCTTCGAATGGAAACATCCATTGCGCAGTTTGTCTTTTGACGCCGTAGAAGGACGTCCTTCTCAGGAATCATTAGTGAGTTTGATTCGACCACGTTTAAAATCATTAAACCAGTTGTAAACAGTGGCACGGGATGGGCCTTCGTAATGAAATGCTAATCAAAGTCTATCGTAACATTGTTGTTGAGTAAGACCGCAACGAAAGTTGTAATAAATTATTGAACGAAAGTTTTCTCTAGTCTAATCCATGTAGACACACGACAGACACTTTTTAAATCGCCGCCAATTTCTAAAAACAAATGACATATAAAGAAAGAAAGAAAATGCGTTCATTTGCGTTAAACATGACGCAAAAAAGAACATAAACTCAAAAAAATAAGAAAAGGTTGGGGGAAACATGCGTCTCATCCGCGCAAAACGGCTATCGCTCGGCATTATGCTGCGACCCTCCTATGCAAGACAGAGCCCCAGCGCTTATTGTCAGCGACAGCCGACGCGCGACGCTGACGCAATGACGTCGTCCGGTGGAGCAAACAATTGTTAAGACGCTGTACCAACACAGCGAACTTATGAACGTCGTACTTAAATAAAAATAATATAATTTAATTTAAATGTGATAGAATATACACGTGTGTAATATGAATTCATTACACATCTACAGATTTCCAAAGAGTTCCTATTTCGAAATTTAAATAAAATTTTCATCTATATATTCTAAATTATATATATTATTCCTAATTATATATTTTATTATCTATATATTCTAAAAACTTTCAGTGTGACCCCCGTATCACTGCTTGTGACTAGTACCTCACATATAACAATGCATTACTTTAGCGGTAATATCCTAGCACTGAGACCACAGAGCATGTAGGTACTATGTGCGAGGTTCCATTGTAAGGCCCAACCTGTGCGAGGCAGCTCGGCGTCAAAGTGAAGTGAATGAAATAACTTTGTCTTGCTCGGGCTCTCTAGGTAGTCATTAGCTGACTCATTTCTGTGAAGATGGGAATTAACTTCTGAGTTAGAACTCAGAAGTAAATTACAAATCTCTGTTAAAGCTGTCTGCTAAAGTTTAACTGTAGACAGTTAAACTGAGATTGTCTTAACTATTATTTTATTTATTCCCACGTCATCATTCATCATTTCAGCCGAAAGACGTCCACTGCTGGACAACGCCAGCTATAAAGCTGAATGGTATACTCTTAGATAGAGTAGATATTTTTAAATACGTAGGCCACTTAGTTACTCCTGTCTTGAAAGATGATGCAGACATTGAACAGGAGCGAAGGGCGCTCTCGGTCTGAGCGAATATGGTGATGCGTAGGTTCGCACGATGCTCAGCAGAAGTTAAAATTACTCTGTTTAGAGCCTACTGCACTACATAGTACACATGCAGCCTTTGGACTAACTACACGCAAAGGTCGTACAGCGCCCTTCGAGTCCAATTTAACGATGCGTTCAGGATGTTGTTGGGTCTCCCCCGTTACTGAAGCGCTTCGACAAAGTTTGCGGAGATTGTTTTTATGGTTCTCTATTGTGTTCCCTAACTTTTTTATACATAATCTAAAGTGCCATATTTTTTTTTCTTAAAATCATCATTAGTGCGAATGATAACTTGCCCGAACGTAATGTCACATAATATCACATGCCATAAAATTTAAATTCCTAAATACCTATAATATGCCCTAAATATGTTTGTCATAAATATTACAATCAATAATATTACACAAAATACATACAACCGTTTTCAATAAAAGTTATAAGTTCTAAACTCAAATTATTTAATGTTTATTTATCCTAATAATATTTTTAAAACAAATTTGTATTACAAAGCTTTTTTACCATGCATGCAGCAAGCATGCAGCACGCAATGAGCAAGCAAGCAAGCATGCAGCATGCAAGCGAGCATGCAACATGCAGCAGGCATGGTTTCTGTCACGGCTCCGGCGCTGCGGGGCTCCGGCGGTCCCTCGCGAACTTATCGTCGCAGGTGGTTGTAACGCTCACCACTGCGCCTTCGTCTTGCTGCAGCCTCAGCCGCGGCGGCAAGCGTTACAACCACCTGCTCCTCAACTCGCGGGCCGCCTCGCCCCTCCGCGCCTACGCGATTCTAAATTACACTCTAGGGGTAGGGCATACAAGACTGCGTGGAGTCGGAATTACAGCGATTCGTTTCTGTTACTAAAACCTAATTTTTAGCAAATGCAGCAAACAATTTTACTATAAATACAATACTTAGGACATATGACTTTATTTCATTCAAAATTAGGAGATTCAATTATTATAGTACTCGATATTATGACAGAATAGTTTAAGAAGTAAAGATAATTATGTAACACAAAATTTCGAATTTTTGAACATTATGGTTACTGAAGTTTACAGCAAGCGTGTTCTGGATGCTTGTTTTCGGACAAACAACTTTAGGAGAAGAAAGGAAGTACCTGTTTTTATACAACAATGCGCAAGAGAGGCACCTCGCTGGTTCGGCGAGTACGGGGGAGCATCAACAGCATGTTGGCCGAGCTCGCAGAAAGGGTCGATTGCGCCTACATTAATCACTGGTAATGTGGCAGCACTTGTTTGAATAATTTTATTATTATAATATTATTAAAGGCCTCCACCAAGCATCGCCACTTCGACCAGTTCTGTGCTTCTCGCATCCAGCGGATTCCTGCGGTCTTCACCAGGTCATCGGCCCACCTTGTGGGAGGCCTTCCAGCGCTGCGTCTTCCGGTACCTACGTGGTCCCCACTCCAGAACCTATCGGCCCCTTCGGCTATCTGCTCAGCGAGCAATGTTCCCTGCCACATAAGTCCACGGCCACTCAAGTTTGGCAAGTCTTCGGGCTATGTCGGTTACCTTATTTATACACACGTATATTTAGTGAATACATTTTTTTGTGGAGATTTATTAAATGAACCGGTTGATTTTATTTGACGATGCAATTATCGTAATTCATAATGTGGTTTTCATTTCATAACGCTAGCTAGTGTTACAAACACATTAGTCGCCGTTTAACTTTTTTATTAGATTGGTGACATGCAAAACAATGATCACTTATGCTTATTAGGCGTTATTAGGGTTACTATTAAAATTCAAAATAGCGTCAGACAATAAATGATACTACAAACAGAACATTCAGAGGCATTTGAATGTCCATAACTCTGATCAAAAGCATTAAGCACCAGTCGTTAGTCAATCACAACATAGTTACAACCAATGACGTGTCACAACAATGTTATTTAACAACAAAACCAAAACAAATGCTCGGGAAAACTATCTAATGATACAATCTCACCAAAGTGTTTACGACGCCATAACACATAACACCGTAAATAAAAACGTTATGATAGGTTTAATAACGTGAGTTTGTATCAGCTCGTAAACGTAATGCCCAGTTTGCACTGACGTGTGGTTATATGGTGTCATGCACTCATAGAGGTCACGACTACAGGTCAGAGAGATATTCGATCATGAATACAAGGCTTTATCTCGTCAGAGATGACGCGACCATACGTGAAGATCTGTCGGACTGTTAATAATTGGATACTATACGCACATACATACATACATGCATGATTGCATATAAACCAAGAACAGGCCAACAGCTCTTTGATGCTGGGTGAAAATCAACAGGAGTACTTGTGCTAATGAAGTACCAAGTCGGCATTTCAAGATATAGAATACCACATATAATAGGGAACTCTTATGTGATTCATCTTTTAACAGTCGTTAGGGTGAATTTCAACAACTACGAGTTTTTGCCTTTTTTGGTGAAAACTGTTTGTAGATTTTTAGACACTGGTATGTGAAACAACTTTATGGTATATAGCTCCATCATAATACGTTTACAACTAGAGTTTTTCCCGAAGGAATTTCTTTGAACTTTCCATGGAAATGAAAAACTCTCATAATACTTCGTTCATCGTTAACTGTGTCGGAGATAATTTATCGTCTTTATTTTATGTAATTTCTGTAAGTACCTAATAACATTGAGTTCGTGCCACCTCGTAAATATTCTGTCGTGTCCGACTGCATGTCATGGTGTCCATACTGTCCATAGATATTATGATATCATGCGCTCTATGGCGGTCAGTCATTGAAGGTCAGTATCACTGTCATATGAGATAGCATTGTACTGCATTTATTGTTAATAATGGGTATTATGCACATTTTGACGAAGACAGATTTGAGGGCTTACGGCACAATACCTCAGGCGACGGCAGACCGCAGTGACGCTATCGGTTTCTATGTTAATCTTTTAAAAAAAATCATAGGTGGTGACAGTGCCGCCTGCTGATGCGGTTGAGCAGCGACTGCAGACAAAACATGCGGACGTGAATGAACGAACTGAATAAATAATAGACAACGATAACGACTGAAACAATAAACCTGGCTTTTCAGACGGATTAGTGATCGCGATATTTGTTAGTATTAGCAAAACCACAGAACGATACTGGTTATGCCTCTCATACAGGGTGTCCCAGAAGTCGACGTCAAGCAGGAATCGGGTGATAGGTCAAGTCATAATAGTTAACAAAATTATATAAAAACAATCTTTGCTATGTATTTGAAAAATTACGGGCTTTTTGTTGCTACAAATTTTAACTTTTAATTATGTAATCCTGAATAATGCTGCTGAAAACTGGTGCTTAAAATTTACAGCCACCTGCTCCAGTACAGAAGGAAATGTATTTTTTTTTCCCAACCAAGTAATCAGAATGAATACTTTTCCCAGTTTTAAATGACTGTACTAAATGTACTACACGAGTTTGGCAAGCAATTTTAAAAGTTGGCGCATTTAATAAGGATTCCAAAATGGTATAGCACTTGCAAGATTATTTGTTAAATTGTAGAAAGAAAAAAAAAAGAAACCCAGTTGTAAATTAATTTTCCTTACCTGTCTTAAGTTTTTTTTGTGTAACCCAATGCTTTCCTCAAGCCTGTTAATCAAAATTCTAGTTTAAGTGAAACGGAAAGAACCAGTTGACGTAGTGTGAGTGAGACAGAAATCCTCTTTTCAGATAGTCCAAAATCACCACGAGCCATAGTAATATTGACTCAGTGTATTTGCTTTAAAATTAGGATTATCATTATCTTTAGAAAAGATTTAAATTAATAAATTTAAAAACGATTATTTGAATGCTAAAATTTATTATTATCACAAAAAGTCTTAAATTAAATAAACAAAATGCCTTAATTAAAAATCAAGGATGGAACATTTACACCAAATGCTTAAACTGCCTTCCTTTATTCGCAACGCACGCTTGGCATCTTCTTCATAATGATCGGGTTATCAGACGAGCGAATCTACCATTATTTACAAATTCAACCGCTTCAGTTAGTCCTTTTTGATTTTTTGTTACTGGGAAGCCGTCAAAGAAAATGATTTTTTAAAACCGATTGAAAATGTAGCTGAGCTACGGCAAAGATTAACCGAAGTGGCTGAATTTTTCCGTAATTTTACAAATACATAGCAAAGATTTTTTTTAAATATCATTCTGTTAACTGTTATGACTTGACCTATCACCCGATTCCGGCTTGACGTCGACTTCTGGGACATCCTGTACAATCCTTTAGTTGCCTTTTAACGATACCGAACCCACGAAACCAGTTACTTTTAGTGAGTGTAACACAAAAATATATAGCGTATTACTTCATGTGCGTTCATTCTCTGGATTTATATCAGATTTTTCCTTCTAACGACTTCCGTATCTAAATTACTGGAGCTCTCTGATGTATTGGTGCTAGTTAAAGAAATCATTAATTGTTGTTAGTTACAGGAACAAGTTCTTCGAAGGGGCGGTATTAACAGATCAATCACACTTATATTTTATTATCATCCTTATCGTAAAGTTAATTGAGTAGTATAATTTGTTGTCATGAAAAAAGGCTTGTAAAAAGAAATAATGTTGCCGTAGGTATTATGATTTGACGATTAACTCAAACAGATTTGATTATTGCGGTTATGGGATTATACTCCTTAAACATCAATCAAGTTAAGTTCATTTGTTTGAGGGGAAACCCATGTCATGTTGGTGACGTCACCAGTTCGCGGTCAACATTCAAGGTCTTGTCACCACTACGTCATACGTCCGCGGTCTCTGCTGAAGGTCTCGTCTCCTTGTGTAGATATAGGTAGGTCCTAAGAAAAGGAAAAAGATCCTTCTGATACGTTGGTTTATTTATTTTTCTAGCTATATCTGTTGTTAAAGGTGTCACACAACATAATTCTCAAATATTCTTCCGAAGTATTTTTATGAACTTAGTCTGTGTTTGTTGTTTAAAATACCACGTCGTTGCATATGTTTATAGCATGAAGCCAAACCTATCGAGAAAATCAGCGGTGCTTATTGTATGATGTAACATGAAATAATTCTGACACTAGATACTATTGTGTCCGGTTTTTATCTAATATTTATCTGTCCATGTAAGTTATCTCTTGAGAGAATGGATCTCTTGTCACGCTAATCGTTGAAAATAAGGTTCATTTGTCATGTAGTAAGGACAGCCGTGCTTTTTCACGTAACGGTATTCTGCGATGAGTAGTGATGATTTAGATAACATTGACCCTGGTTAGTACCTGGGTGACATGCTTCATGGACTGCGCACTATTAGTACTGTGTCAGCGGCCACACTAAGGTCACTCCTGTTGTGATCTGTTTGGATATACATTTAGTATGTACTAGTGCCCGTAAGTCGCGCGGGGGAAATGTGCAAAACATCAACATTTCTGTGCTATATTTAAGTTAAATATGAATGCTATGTAAACACATAAACCTTCCAGAATAAATTCTCTAAATGAAGGTGAACAGAATCGCAAAAAATCCATTGTGTATTTTAACAGAACTGAGCGAGTTTTTAATACTATGTAGTATAGATTTAGATTGTGACAGGCGTGTCCTTTTCTCTCTTCTATCGGAATAAAATACCTACAAGTGTCTCGTTCATGAGTAGGTACAATTTCTGTCCCTCCTTATTTATCCTGCTTAAACCACTGATAGTGATGAGATCGTCAATTGTGTTATCTACCCTTTTTGTAAAATGCATTATTTTGCCTGTATTTGGTGTGAAATAAAGAGTAAATCTAAATCTTTTTGTATAACAGAAGCCGACCGTCTCCAAGTCACAGATAATCCGTCTTCCAATTACGATGGACGTGGGAGTCGTGAAAGTAGAACAAATAAACATCTAAACACACTCCGGACTGCTCCATTTAAATAAATTAGTTTGGATAGAGATTTAGGCTTCCTTAACATTTGGGTCGGTGGTGACTTTATCACTTCTGAGACCGACTGTGTGGCGTCAAGTGTCACTGGGCATAGTTACCTACGCCTTGACCTATCTTGAGATCGGGTTCTAAACCAGAGCCTTAGTGAATGTGCCATCAACAGACGTTCGCATGCTATAACCGGTTAAGCTTTGTCATCTCAAACTATAGCTAGAGTCAACTGGTAAGCGTCATTACATGTTTTGCTCGCGACTTCGTCCGCTTGTAGTGCTTGTGTTCCCTATCCCCGTTTAGTGTGGACTTTCTAACCAGTCTTCTTTATGCACATTCACCCCTCTTTACTGACGTTATCATCTGCCTACCCTTTAACCAACTATGTTGAACTCAGCTTCTTTATGCAGCACTACAGTCACGAAACCATTTTATGTAAATAGATAGATTATATTTGTAATGGCACCGCATTGTCTGTTCGTCACGAAACCATGCACTGATATAAATAGACTTGCAGCAGCAACGCAGTTTACACTATTGTACCACCGCACAAGGCCAGTGTCAATGGATCGCGTGTTGGTGCAGATACGAGACCCACATCAGCCCATGTCGGTAGTTTGAGAAGATTTATAGTGTTGTACGGGGGTCACACTGAACGTTTTAGAATAGGCCAGTAAGAAAGCAGCCAATGAAAAATTTATTGAAATTTCGAATTAGGAACTCTTTGGGAATCTATAGATGTGTAATGAATTCATATGTCATTTGTTTTTACAAATTGGCGGCAATTTAAAAAGTGTCTGTCGTGCGTCGAAATGGATTATTACGACTTTCGTTGCGGTCTTACTCAACAACAATGTTACGATAGACTTCGATTAGCATTTCATGACGAAGCCCCATCCCGTGCCACTGTTTACAACTGACTTAATGAGTTTAAACGTGGTCGAAGCAAACTCACTAATGATTCGCGAGAAGGACGTCCTTCTACGGCGACTACTCAAGATAATGTGAGTGCTGTGCGGCTAATGATAGATACTGATAGAGGGGTGACATATCAACAGATTTGGGCACCTTTAAGCATCGATATGAGTCAAGTTCAAAAAGTCTTACATGAACATTTAGGCGTCAGAAAGCTTTGTAGATAGGTACTGTACTAGATGGATACCTCATAATTTGACGGAAGATCAAAAACGCCGTCGTTTGGATTGGTGCCGCTCAATGCTTGAAAAGTATGACAGTGGTGACTTAAATGCTGTATTATGACATAATCACAGGTGATGAAAGCTGGATATATTGTAACGAACCCGAAACGACAAGAAAATCTGCGCAATGGATGTTTCCATTCCAAGATTTGCCGACAAAAGTAAAGAAGGGTAAAAGATGATTGCCTCGTTCTTTGGACGGACGGGTCGTTTCGAAACAATTGTCCTATTAGATAAAAAGACTGTTACTCCAGATTGGTATGTCAGCCATTGTTTACCAGTTGTCTTGGAAAATGTTAGACAACAGCGCCCAAGAAGCAGGAACCTCCTCCACCACGACAACGCTCCAGCTCACTCTGCCTGACAGAATATCGAATATTTGTCTATCGTAAGTGCTGAGTTAGTAGGTCATCCTTCTTACAGTACTGACTTGTAGTGACCTTTATTTATTTCCAAAAATAAAAGATAAACTTAGAGGAATTAGTTTTATGAACCCTGAAGAGGCCGAGGCTGCGTTTGAAAAAGCCGTGGAAGGAATCCCTAAAGAAGAGTGGGCCCACTGCTTCAGTCAATGGTTCCATCGCATGCGACGGTGCTTAGAAAGGAACGGAGACTACTTCGAAAAGCAATAAAAATATTGACAGGCTTCTACATCATTCCGTTTTTTATTTCTAAAAACTTTCAATGTGACGTATTCGTAGTTATCATAATGTAGGATAATGTGTCCACTACTGACTGCCTCGTTAGTCTAGTGGCTGCAAGTGCTATTGCTGAGCATGGGGTCCTGGGTTCGTTTTCCAGGGCTTAATAATAATTATATACATATGTACACCTCTATCTAAGTCTACTAGGGCAACTGTCGTGATCACAATCCTCATACATGACTAATTAAAGTCGCACCTGCGAGAGCTGTGGAGCGTAGTAATAGATCAGGGTGAACTGGGATACATCGATGAACATTCATCATCATTCACAGCATTTTATTTCGTAAAAAAACCTTTTCGCCCTCCGGTTACGTCATTCTTTCCTGTTTTCTGCCAATCAGGCCTTCCCGATAATCTTAATTAAGTCTTCGATTCAACTTGCCATGTCTTTCCTAAATGTTGTTATTGTGGCTTGTTAAGCCATTTAATAAATAAATAAATTTAATTATAATTAAAAACATTCGTTTTACCACAAAACGAATGTTTTTAAATATATTTAAATTTATTTTAGTCTGAGTGGACGCAAAATTACAGACATTATCCTTTTTATCACCAAAAAGCGTTAATATAAAAAGTTAGTATACAAAACATGTTATATTCAATAGAACCTTCGTTTGTCCCCACATTGTACGAGTCCGTAGGTACATAGTATCGAGCTCACTAACGAGCTGCAATTGTGTTCGCTGCATAAACATGTTTGTTCATTAGATGACGAACGTAAGTGATCAAAACATCAGTCAAACATAATTCAGTAATAGTAGTTCAATTTGCCTTTGTGATGGCTGTGGTAGCGGTCATTGAGAGGCTCGTGTTCAGCAGGGGAAGTTTACAGGCACTGTGGGTATCATTTGAGAACGTCATGAGTAGGTATTACGATTACATGTTTGTTATATCTTATTGTTTGATGTTTAGGATTGGAACTGAGTCGTTAGGTTACTAGGTATCAAATAAATATCATGGTTGCTAGAATAAATAATTTAACTAGAGCAGTAATGTAATAAAACTGCTCCCGATAACAAATTATAAGCTTTACCCGTTCTAACGTTTTCATTTTGTTAAAATTCGTCTGAAAACAGAATACGTACCTACACAAACAAACATTTATTAAAAAGGTATGAAATCGAGTCATATGTATATCGAACGCAAATAACCAAAAGCCTGTGGAAGGTTTCTATGAACTATCGGGTCGCGTCGGAAAATTGTAACATAGGGAGGTTTTGGCTTGGCACGCGATGCATGGCTGGACGCTGTGCACGGAGGTGTAAAGTTTGTGGAAGTGACCATTTATGAGCGTAGATGAATATAAATCTTACCTTAAGCCTCATCAATTGCCAACAGGTAACATAGTTTAAATTATTATACTTAATCGCAACGTTTGGCAGATGAAGAGATGTTCATCGTATGCGGTTGAACTTGCAAGACAATATTGCTGCTCATACCGTTAACGTAATTCCTTAGCTGTCTCTACTCTGCTCACTTCTAGATTCGGTTAGCGCACGCCACGTTCAGAACACAATTATGTCTCTTCCATGTTTCTCTCTCCTTGGAACTCTCTGTGACTACAATTTAATTGGAAGCGGCTGCACAGTGCCCGCCCGCTCCCGAGTCCCGGCACTCCGGGTGTACAGCAGCGGTGCTGTTAACTGTTATGAGAGTGCACCGCCCGCCGGCGCCGCCGCCGGTTGCGACGGTTACTTTGTGCCAAACTTTGGCTTTAGTTCTGTTTTGTAACTGGATTTTAACTGATATGAAAGCTGGGTAAATTGGAAAGTTTTGAACATTCTGGGGCTAAGTGGAATCGTTAGGATGTTGAGACTACAATGTTTTGCCGTGGTTGTTCACGTCTAGTTCAGCGCGACAACGGTTACTTGATGACCTAGTAGTTTATGGTATAAGGCTTGCATCAGGTCTGCAGGCAATGAAAAATAGCTATGTTCAGCTGATCCGTTGCTGTCCTTAGGTCTCGTGGTCACAAGCGCGACTGCTGAGCATGGGGTCCTGGGTTCAATTCCCGGGTCGGGCAAAGTGATATTGGGTTTTTCCATTAGGATTTTCATCAGCCCGGAGTTTGGAAGTCGGTGGTTTGATACCCCCGTGCCTCGTGCACGTTAAGCCGTTGGTCCTGCGCCTCATCTCTCTCCGGTCGTGTCAGATTGCCGTCCCAACTCCCGGACCCGGACTAAGAGAGTGAAGGAATAGAGAGTGCACCTGTGTCTGCGCACACACTTGTGCACTATAATATCTCCCGCGCCGAAGGCTAGTCTCCGTTGAGATTGGCCGCCATGGCCGAAATTCGGTCTGGAGGACTATTATTATTTAATAAACTGTTTAGGTAATGACTGAAACAGTGAAATCTTAAAAAATAAACATAAAAGAGATTTAAAGCCTCTTCGGTAAATTTAGTTGAATTCAAATTACAATCAACCTAAAAATGCAACGAGAAAAGTTGTAACCAAAACCATAAATTTGTTGTTTCAGTCTGAGCGAATCGCAGCAGTTTGCGGGTGGTCGGTGAGGCAGTAATGAATGTGGCAAACTTTGCCAATATCTTCACTCTGTCCGACACTTCGCGCTGACGTAAGTCTTGTCTCAAGGCTTAATTACTCGTCTCGAGCCTCACGTACACTCACCGAACTAAAAAGAAAGCAGTTTTTCCAGTTCCTATTATAATGTTTATCGCTCCATCGCGTTACAAAGTCAACGATGAATACAATAAAAATCACGATAATGACTCGAATCGGAATGATGCTATCATGCATAGGTTGATCGGTGAGATGATCGTACCTACTTAGTTTTAAATACATTAGTTTTCTGCATCGCTTGCATGGTCACCTTTTCGATTTCTTATTCTCATTCAAAAATGTCAGCAATTTTTCAATTCACCTGAGTTATGAGAGGATGTAAAGAGAGATAATGTTTCTCAGAAAATTTAGTCTTTTTGTGCTGTGTGAACCGGGATGCTGTGTGATGGCGGGAAGCGAGTCAACTGAATATTTCAGTGAAAACTTCGAGGAAGCTCACAGAGCGGCGGGTGATGAATTATTTAACTGTTGTAATATATTTGTTACAGTACTTAGTTCCATTGTTCATGTTCTATTGTCCCCAGTGTTCTACTGTACCTATAAGAGGCACGAGGAACAGGGTGTAAAGTTCACTCATACCTCCATAGAAAAGGGAGGATCCTCCGACCAGACGGGTGTCGTGTCTGGTGGGCAACTGCCCGATGATTGATGTCGGGAAGTACTTAGTACCTATACTATATGCTAGTCGCGCGGTAAACTGTGCTTGCGCGACGATGCAGGATTTGTGTGACGTCAGTATGACGTGCAGCTCGCATGTGGCGATGTAGATATTCGATAGTGGGCCGAGTTGTTGTTGGTTGTTGTTGTTTGCAGTTAATTTTTGTTGATTGTTGTTCATCACGACGGGGTCACCAATATAGAAGTATGAGTAAACTTTACATGCTGTTCCTCGTACCTCTATATACCTAATATATTTGAGAAAGTTTTAAGCTTTGTGAGAGATTTAAAAGCCATTTGTAGAAATTACGCATGCCTTTACAGGTTACCGACTGTGACTACAAAATACTACGATAATTCATAAAGGGTGGTCGCTCACACAAAATCAACTATTTTATCCGTTAGTCATTTAAATGCTTTTATTCAACGATTTTTGTACGTCCTAGGAGACGTCGCTTGGTAAATTTTGGCACAAAAAAGTAGTTAATTGAAGCTAGTTCATATTCAGTAAACAGTCTGAAACATCGAAGTTGTGTGCTTTCCTGTGTCGCAAACCAGTGTCCGCGACGTGCGCCTATACATTTCTTGATGAATAGACAAAGAACGACTTTACGTCTGTTGGATGTAGCTATGGGCACTAGATTATGGACTGGGGCCCTTTTTGTTCTGGTCGGGTGTATAAAGTACTCTGGCGAAGCTTTCTCATTATGAGAAAATTCCTTCGCGCGGATTTTTCCCAAAGCGGTCTATGAGTAATCCGAGATTAACGCCTACGGACTTTATATATTTAGATGAATACATAATACAGCACAAGTTAGAATGTCTACTGTACGTACAGATAGAGACATTATAATATTTAGCACCACACGTCGATGCCTCTCTACTTTATATATTTAGATGAATACATAATACAGCACAAGTTAGAATATCTACTGTACGTACAGATAGAGACATTATAATATTTAGCACCACACGTCGATGCCTCTCTACTTTATATATTTAGATGAATACATAATACAGCACAAGTTAGAATGTCTACTGTACGTACAGATAGAGACATTATAATATTTAGCACCACACGTCGATGCCTCTCTACTTTATATATTTAGATGAATACATAATATAGCACAAGTTAGAATGTCTACTGTACGTACAGATAGAGACATTATAATATTTAGCACCACACGTCGATGCCTCTCTACTTTATATATTTAGATGAATACATAATACAGCACAATTTAGAATGTCTACTGTACGTACAGATAGAGACATTATAATATTTAGCACCACACGTCGATGCCTCTCTACTTTATATATTTAGATGAATACATAATACAGCACAAGTTAGAATGTCTACTGTACGTACAGATAGAGACATTATAATATTTAGCACCACACGTCGATGCCTCTCTACTTTATATATTTAGATGAATACATAATACAGCACAAGTTAGAATATCTACTGTACGTACAGATAGAGACATTATAATATTTAGCACCACACGTCGATGCCTCTCTACTTTATATATTTAGATGAATACATAATACAGCACAAGTTAGAATGTCTACTGTGCGTACAGATAGAGACATTATAATATTTAGCACCACACGTCGAAGCCTCTCTACTTTATATATTTAGATGAATACATAATACAGCACAAGTTAGAATGTCTACTGTACGTACAGATAGAGACATTATAATATTTAGCACCACACGTCGATGCCTCTCTACTTTTTAACCGACTGCGGTTATGCATTCGACGGATATTTTATGTTACACGTACACCGATTTTAATTGTCTTCCGAACTCATATCTACTGGGCGTGAGACCTCCTGTCAGTCACTGAACATTTTATTAACAGCGAATTTTGTTTTTATTCAATCTTTTAGTTTCCAAGGAGCGCCAATTAATTATTTTCCAACAGACGGGTCTATTCATTAAATCTATTCGCTATCTGCTCGTAATTAAGAGTTTGACTCTTCAAACAATTTTAACGAGGACGTAATGTTTGTTAAACATTGTTTTGAAGCTATGTAGTTGTTCGAAAACAATCAGAGTGATAGACTTGACCCTGCTCGTTGAATAAGTTTGTTATGATTGATATTGATTAGCCTGTCGCTAACTTCCGGATTGATTGAAGAGGAGGCTGTTTTTTTTGGGTCGTGGTTATATTTTAAAGTTTTCGGCAGCAAAAATCTAAAAAAATAGGTACCAGAGAAAACAAAGTAATTTATGTTAATTAGTTTTTGTTGTTATCAGCAGAGAGGATCAGGATGCTCTCGAAGTTATCACGTGTCCACCCTTATCACACACCTGCCTGCGGGCAACCGGCTTTTATTTTCAGAAAGCCACACCAATAGGTACCTAATTATTGTCAATAGGTATCATAAAGAATTGTGAAGAAATTGTTTACTTGGTTGATGTAAGTGGAGGGAAGTTGAAGTTCGGGGATAATAAGGGAGAATAGGTATTACAACAAAAACATAGAGTGCCTATTGTTGACTTTTGCTTCTCCTCCACTTCTGTTCAGTATAAAAGTCACAAACCTCGTAGTTGTGGTATGTAAGTTGATACTCGTCTGATCCGCCGTCGCACTGCTTCAAGTTGGTGCTCGAGAGCTGGCCTTCGCTGCGGACCACCACGTATATACAGAACTAGTTAGATATGTACGAGTAGGTGGTGTGACGTAGGGATTTTGGGTTATTTATCTATAGAAGTGAAAAGGGATTAGAGAAAGATTGTATAGGACCACAGCGGTGTGTAGTTGCTTATATGTATTAAGGAAAATACCAAGTAAACTGTACCGAATGGACAACCCATTTTTTTTTTGCCTGTTCACCCTCACTTTGTTCAAGGTTTACTTTGTATTTTTAGTTAGTACCACATTTTCAATGCCTAATTAAGATTATAGAGTACTAAAAAAAGTAATTTCATGTTTAAAGTTTGTTTCTTTTTTTATAAGAAATGACTACGAATTTTTAACCTACGTTACTGTGTAAGTTTTCATCTACCGAAGTTAGTTGGCTAATTAAATACTTTTAATGCGGGCGCGGCAAGTTATAGTCTGTCAAATCGTAATCAGCCCGTGAACCTTCGCTGAAGGAATGTCATATTCACATGGTGAAGGAAAAGGAGTTTACCTATGAGTCCTCTACGGCAGGTTCTTGATAAGTACTCGTTTAGTGAAGCCTAGGTAATTTTAGAAGAAAAGTCTAGGAGAATTTCAACACAAGTTAAATGAAAAGTAGAACTTTCTTTAAACTTAATCTACCTAACCGAAACTTTCCAGAACTATTCAGTTAAAGAGGGTATTCCGTTTCCTTGTAGAATGCTGAGTAGTTCCTCTTAGCAGTTGCGTTGCTAGACTCACATTTGTATGCATTAGAGGAACGCCCGCCGTTTGCACGGAGTGCGGGGTACGTTGTCAGGAGGTAGGAGAGGGGGAGGCACTGAAGGTACTCTTTTAATAATGTAGTGTTTTTGTATAATGTCAGTATGGTAATTTAATTTGCGTTTGTTGTTTATTTTTCTTGTTTTGAGATGAGGTTTTCATGTATGAGTGAATTTCATGTATGTTAATCGCTAAAATTAATTATGAATCACTATAAATATCATGCATAATAGAAATTAGACTATTAGAATATACATATAATTTCTATAAATGTAAACATTGGCTTGTGACATTTTCATATTAATGGAGTTAGCCGAACAGCGCTCTTGGAGACTGTCCCCATTCTTGTTTCGATAGCAATGCTCAAACGCAAAAACATCATACCACTGAATTCAATACCAACAACAAAAGTATACTTAAGTTACAGAACATCACAAACTAGACAGATTCAACGAATAATTTGACAAACTTCGTCATTCCTGGGAAAAATTTAGTTTCCCTCATCAGTGTCGGGAGGCCAATCCCGCCCAAAACACGTCCTTGACCCAGAAACAAAGGTATCAGGAACGTTATCGCTTGATTCCTTTCGTCAGTATCACTATTTACAAAGTACATTATTAGTTTACTTTGTTTTTATATTTTTTTAAATACTGTGTTTGTTGTGCTTATCGATCGGTTAACAAGTCCCATTAAAGAGAGCGAGCTTGTTAACCGATAATTTTTTTTGTTAGTTTGTAAGCAAACATTCCGCAGTAGTTATTGTACTAAATTAATATGTATATAACTATTTGCAAACACTTTGAACACTAAAATTATTAACATAAACGATGGAAACATGATGAATGTATTAAGTTGTAATATGATACAATATAGAGAGAATGGCGTCGCGTAATTGCATATCAGATTCAGTCCACGTCTCGCGAACTGAGAACAACACATAATAATCTGTATGTACACAAATTGAATTTAATGATGTACCAAATAAAGTAACTAAATACTATTGGGTCATGCTCGTATAGTTTGCCTTTTCAAGTTAAATGTATCGTGCGCAGCTCGGTGATCTCTCTTTATGAAGTAGCCTTTGACCAAGTTGGTAGAAAAGGTCCCTAATACTGATAACTACCTGCGAATCCGTCTAACTTTGGAATGCAATGTTATAAATAGATAATCTATCATGTCTAAGGGAAATCCCTCAAGGAAATTCACAGATAAATGAATACGCGATTCTGAGCACATCTTTTAACAGAATAGGTTGGCACAATCTCGGCGCCATCGCATTAGAATGAATAACTACATAATTATTAGCTGTGGTCACAGGGTAAGAAACAAATGGAGTGATCAAGTGAAAACAAAGGAGCGCGTTAGTCAAATACTGTGAGGAGCGGCCTCAACAGTGACCGTCCACAGATTTATGACCGGTCACAGACTTGTAACCGTCCACAGATTTGTGACCGGTCACAGACTTGTGACCGTCCACAGATTTGTGACCGATCACAGACTTGTGACCGTCGTTTGATTTGTCACCGTCCACAGATTTGTGACCGACCACAGATTCATACGGCTCCATTTACACGATGCAAGTTTCTTGCCTGTAGCATACAGTGACATTGTAGCAACAAATGACATGCATCGTTTAAACACTGCTTAGATGGTCCAACTTTTATAATAACTTCAGTTTATGGTAAGGCACCGGCTATTAAATCGCACCGTGTAAATCAAGCTTTCGAAGGAGTTCACATTTGTAAACCGTTTTGTCTGTCACTCATACCTATGATAGTTTATTTTTAAAAATCTACATAATTATGTTACTACTATCATAGTCTAGTCTCTACTTTCGTGCGCCAACGCTCGCGAAATTATTGAAATACGTTTTATATCTTCATGTCCCCATGATCCGTTGTTCCTATGAATGGCTCTTTGCTTGCCCCCACATGATGTGAGCATTAGTACTTTTTTTTTTTTTTTTTTTTGTTTTCGGGGGAAACCTTCAAAAGGCACCCGACCTCCGCGGAGGGAGGTCGGGGAGTGTGGGATTTTTTACCTCACTAAAACCACCCCGGTGATCACCATCAGCACATAGGGGCGGTCCCGGTTCCTCTTAAAAGACCAATTCCGGAACCACCCCTGTGCAATGCCTGTAAGGCACATCTCTGGGGAGACTGTAAAGGGGCCTCCCCTGAGCCTCGCTATGTTCGGCAGCACGTGACCACTGTGCCACCGTCCTCCCTGGGGTCACTTGGTGGGCGGACAGAGTCCCCTCTCTGTGCACCCGCGACCCCAAAGGTCCACTTACCTTGATTGGTAAGCAGACCTCGGCGTATCAGGCGCCAAGGCGGTTGCCTCCCCGACGCCTCCTTATCCGAGCAGGATCAGCCCTCTCCCGATCCCGCTCGGCGGCCTCCTTCTGGACCATCACGGTCTCACAGAAGAAAGCCACTGCTGCCCAATTCTCTGTCTCTGCCAGCATAGCCCTCACTACTGCCGGCAAAGACAGGTTCCGCCCGATTTTGGCAACCAGGACCCGCCGCTCGGAGGCCCACGCAGGGCACTCCTCGAGCGTGTGTTGTGCGGAATCCAGGCTGCCTCCGCAATGGTGGCAAGTTGCCGTGGCCTCTCGCCCAATTCTGTTCAGGTACTCACCGAAGCAACCATGTCCGGTGAGCACCTGGGTGATCCTGAAGGAGCATTAGTACCTAGTGGTGCCTTCTCTGCTCTTCATTGAATTCATGACGTCACCTTCATTACCACATCGTTTAATATCGTCTGGAAACGATTGCGGTTCTTCTTCATTGATTTCTTGATTTCTTAGTGTAGAGGTCAGGAGTTTAAATTAGACCTGTACAATTGAAGATGTTACTGCCAACTAAGTATCTAGGTTCTTATGTTCTTCTTTTCAGTATAAACATTAAGAATTTAATAAAGAATAAAAATCAGCAGAAAAGTCTGGCTGTAAGAACTACTGTTGTACTCACAGAACAGATAAAAGATCTGTTCTGTGGTTGTACTGTACTAAGCTTTGAATACTTTTCTTTCGCAAATTGGGTACCCATTAGTAATGGCTGGTATCGGCTTCAAACCGTATGCGGAGGAGTATTATAAATCATATTATACCCACAGCGATTGCAATCCGAGCTCCGAAAGCCAATTACTGGAAGATGTGACATATTCTATATCTATGAAACCAGCAATTATATTATTAAACCATGGGAAATGAATTAGTATAATTTGTATTGAATATGAAATTTCTAATATCCATTATTATACAAAGCCCATAAGAATTAACTAGCTATCAGTATGTAACGCAAGGCAACCCATCATATCCACGTTTGTCGTAATTTTACCATTAACTAAATTAGATCATGGAGTACCTACTATATATTCTCTTATATTAATAACCTGTATTAGTCAGCATTAGTCTGCGATAGACCGTTAGTAGTAATGATAGTCTATGTCAACAGTGCATTGGCCTCTTACCTATTGTTTGAGGCGGCTAGTGTGGGAGGACTTGTGATAATTTCGATGACATTTCTGATGTAATTGAACGAAGCACGAAGTTGTATAAAAGGTAACGAAAGATGGGACATGGACATAACTGGCGTAATGTGGATATACTATAGGTAGACCTGTTACTGTAGTTAGACCATGTTAACTTTAATATACAATACATACTTTGTAGCCTGCCATGCCAATGACTATTTTTGTAATGTTAGACCACAACATAAAAGGTTTCTGGTATCACAGTGACAGCAGAACACTGACTCCTAAGTCACAGGATTACCTAGTTTAGGAGTCCGGGTTCACCTTATCTGTATGACCTTTGGTTAAACAAGTAATTTATGTCCTAGTTTTAGCAATGTCAAAGGTTTTTGTATGAATAAAGATTTTTATTATTATTATTATTACCTCTGCCGAGCCTTTCGGGTAATACAGGCGTGATGTTATGTTATGTAACAGTCTACCGGCTTCCATACCCTCGGGCCGCGGCACGGAGGAATTAATCAGGGAAGTCCTAGCCTCCACACTGATTAGTTTTGATGTGCCGAGCTTCACCGAGGCTAAGGATGCCTGGAGACTCGCTTGCCCGAATTCAGAACCACCCGTTAATCCATCTTCCCACAGACGATGGGATGAGCCGCTCTACAGAGTTAAAGAAAGAAAGAAAGAAAGAAAAAGTGTTTATTGTGACTCGTACAGGAAGTGCACAAACTAAATTATAAAAGAAAAAACCAAACTATATAAAAACAAAAAGTAACAAAAGAAAAAGGAAACAGAAATTCCTATACGAGGCCAAAAGGCTCCTATCTCAGCATGATGCTGCGACATTTAAAAAATAAATAAATGCCGCAATGCTGGCTCAGAAGAGCGGAACAATTTACTCGACACGTCTGCTACTCCGGCGGAGCGTGCGCCCCTTGCCTTCCGGCTGTGGGTAAGCGGGAGTAGGGCCTTTGGCTTCATGCACTACCGTTGTCGAACATAGGCACTTTATTCTCCTCATCGCTGCATGTCACTGTGGCGAAGTTGCCAACAGTTTCAGACACCACGGTCTGTCTTGCAGACGAAGTGCTGGTCGCTTAGCGCGGCACGAGGCGGCACGCGAACATTAATGACATCATCCGACGAGCTCTTGTCACCATCGGCGTTCTTGCTGCATTAGAACCAGTGTCTCGGCACGCAACGATGTAAACATCCCGGCCGGCATGTCTTTATTTTCATGGAAGGTGGGTAGGCCTTTAGTGTGGGTCGCAACGTGTGTCAATACTCTTGCGCCATCTCCACTTCCTGGCTCGGCGTGCTGTGCTGGCGCTGCTAATGCGGCTGCAGAAAACCTCAAGCGGCGAAAGTATAATAACCTTATGGGTAATTATATTTTAGAGCCGATTGGGGTTGAAACCCATGGGCCGTGGGGTCCAAGTGCTCATTGTTTGTTCCACGAAATCTCGAAACGACTGGTTGACACTTCCTGTGACCCAAGGGTTGGCTTTAACCTTGGCCAGAGGCTAAGCACATTAGTATCTTGCACATTGTTAAGCACATTACCAGTCGACACACACTCGACTACATGCATTGATAATGTATTTTGTTGCTGCGACTATTTAGATAAAGCCATCGTTAATTATCTCCCTTCCGATCACAGCGGTCAAACCGTAACTTTTGAGTCCAACATCATAATACAAAAACTGCAGACCCCCATAACAGTAATAAAAGCTTTTAAGCAAATCAAGATCAAATTGACTGAAGATCTTTGGGGAATGTCCATTAAAGTCTGTACATCCATAATTGACACTATAGCGCCTTACTTAGCCTTCATATTTAATTTGTGTGTGGATCAAGGAGTCTTCCAGGATTTAATGAAATACAGTAAGGTAATACCACTTTTCAATTCCGGGGACAGCAAAGACACCAATAATTATAGACCCGTATCCGTGTTGCCAGTTTTCAGCAAGGTATTTGAAAAGGTAATGCTTAATCAAATGCTCATTCATTTTAACACAAATAAAATCTTACACAATCAACAGTATGGTTTCACCAAGGGACGCTGTACGACTGACGCTGGGGTCACCTTATTAAAACACATATTTACGGCGTGGGAAGAGGCCCAAGACGCCATAGGAATCTTTTGTGACCTCTCCAAGGCATTTGATTGCGTCGATCACGAAACCTTGCTCTTGAAACTTGAGCATTATGGACTTGGAATACTTGCGCTCAGTCTAGTAAAATCTTATTTAAAGGATAGGCAGCAGCAAGTTCAAATAAATGGTGTCAATTCACTTAGTTTAAAAGTAGAAATGGAAGTTCCACAAGGCTCGATATTGGGTCCTTTCCTCTTTTTAGTGTATATTAATGATCTACTCCATTTATTAAAAAATCAACCACAAATGGTGTTATTTGCTGACGATACTTCTTTAATTTTTAAGGTAGAAAGAAGTGCTACAAATTTTGATGACGTTAATAACGCCCTAATGCAGGTCCATAATTGGTTTACTGCTAATAATTTAGTATTAAATGGGAAAAAAACTAAGTGTATACGATTTTCTTTACCTAATGTCAAAAGTAGTGATTGTGAGATAGTATTGAATCAAGAGAAACTAGAATTCGTCGATAAAACTGTTTTCCTGGGGATCACGCTCGACTCGAGGCTTCAATGGGGTTCTCATTTAACATCTCTGGCGGGACGGCTAAGTTCAGCAGCATATGCTGTCAGAAAAATCCGTCTATTTACCGATGTAGATACCGCGAGGTTAGTCTATTTTAGTTACTTTCATAGTATCATGTCTTACGGTATTTTACTTTGGGGACGGGCTGCAGACGTCGATTCTATTTTTATTCTGCAGAAAAGAGCCATCAGAGCCATATATAATCTCCGCAGGCGCGATTCTCTAAGGGAACTGTTTAAGGTTATTAAGATCTTGACGGTACCTTGTCAATATATCTATGAAAACATCATGTACGTAAGAAAAAATGTACATCTTTTTACTAAAAGAGGTGATAGACATAATTATAGTACCAGAAATAGGGACCTATTAGTTCAACCAGGTTTCAGACTGGCTAAAGTGGACTCATCTTTCATGGGGTACTGTTTAAAATGTTACAATAAAATACCTCCCCACATACTTCAACTGAATGAGACGAAATTCAAAGTTTGTATAAAACGCACACTATGCAGCCAGGCATATTATAAGTTGGGGGATTATATCGCTGATAAAAATGCCTGGCTCAATGCTGGTCCTGCTCCACAACCACAACTAATTGATTAACATTTGAAAATACTGTTGGAGCTGCTGAAGATTGTAAGACTACCTTTGCTTTGTATAAACTCAATCTCCTTTGTATTATATAATTGCATAGGACAAGTGTGAGTACTATGTACTATCGAGCTACCATTTACCGGGTAATGTCTTTCATTGACTTGAATGTGTCCTGGCGGCTGATAGATGTCATGCTCACTCAAATGTCTCGCTGACGGTGGCGCGTGTGTTGGATCATTTAGCTCCCTTCAAAATGGTTGAGCTGAATGGTGCTGATCCATGCGTCATGTTCGTGAACGGGCGCTGTCAGTTGGGACTGGTCATCTCTTAGCCACCACGGCTTATTTTTAATTATTTTATTATGGATTGTTTTGTTTGAATTTATATTTGCTGTACACTGGACACTCAATGTGTACGTCTTATTTACATCGTTCTCACATATAATTATACCTATATACAAGATTAATGATGTAACTAATATTTATGTAACAATATAATTTAAAAGAGTGTCCATGGAGTTTCTTGCCCGTTCTTCTCCATAGGTACCTACTACGCTTTGGAATAGGCAACTAGCTTCATATTTCTGACTGACCGACCACTTGACAATTCAAAAGTGCCTGTAAATGGTTTAATTGAAATAAATGCTTTGAGTTTGAGTTTGACAGCGATGCGCATGAATTTTTCGACGCCATTTTTTAGTTTCTTATGTTAGATCACTGGTTAAAATAAGTCCACGTATTACGGATAATTAGTTTATATTACTGCAATTAGAGTACAATCACACTTTTACATAACTCAAATTACATAACTAGGGATAGTTCAACCTTTTTTTAAACTAGAATGCGCGAACAAACATGCTCGTTAAACATGACTCCATATTTATATCTTTTTTTTATCTCTCTTACAAATGAAGCAAAATGCCGGTAACATAAAAAAAATTGCGTAAGTACACGAAAAAATGTTTTGGTATCGTAATTTAAAATTATTCTTTTTGAACGAAAATGTTACCAGCTGTATTAATTATGGAATAATCTTTTATATAACTATTTTCAACAATTTTACTAGTCTTATACATAAATGTTACCAGCTAAATAAACTTTATTGTAACAGTGTATTAAATATCTAATGTTACCTATTATAAATCAACATCATTTTTGAAAAGTTTTATAATCGGTTGCTATTTTTGACACAAGCGGTTTTACACTTAATAGTTAGCAAACTAAAATTGTAATTTGGTTAGGTAATTATATTTTTATTTTAATACTTTGTCACTGTCCCGTGGAAGATAGGTAAGTGATACCCGGGTCTCGTCATTACAGGTATGGATGGATTAGCATGGTTTGTTTTAATTCGGTACGACTCCGAAATAAATTAAGAATAAAAAAAAACTCCTCTGTAATCCTTCAGATTCAGATTCATTTATTCCTTGTTAAACATAGGTACATTATAAGCTCTTATTAGGTAATACATTGAGGGCGCTATGTTTTGCCTCAAGGGCGTACAAGTAATATACATGCAAAAAAAAATAAAAAATGTCCACAGCTATTGAACTCAATTAAGTGAAAATTGTCATCACTTATATAAAGAACGTCAAAGAAATTGAATGATGTCATAAATTAAAATTAAATGTCACTAAGGAAGATCAATACTAGTTACTTATGAAATGTCATTCAAATATTCGGTGATAGAATAATAGCGTTTTTCCATTAATAAAATCTTTAATTATCTTTTAAAGTTGTGCAAATTTTCATTCTTTATGCTATCAGGAATTATATTGTATACAGCCGGACCCATGCCCAAAATACTTTTCCTTGCTAGTGCTGTTTTGTATTTAGTTGTACACAACATGGTTTTATATTGGGATCTAAGTTGAGTGGTTCGTTTTCTAGTATCTACTACCGCGGGAAACAAGTTCAAGTTACATTTGACAAACACTGCTACTTCAAATATATATAGGCATGGGGAGGTCAAGATTTTTAATGATTTGAAGACAGGCTTACAGCTATCAGTAGTTTTTAGGCCCATCATACATCGTATACACCGTTTATGAGTTCTAAATATAGTTTCTCTTTCAGTACAGTTGCCCCAAAATATTATGCCAAATCTCAGTACTGAGGAAACAATGCCATGGTATGCTATAAGTACCGTCTGTAAATTAACTTTCTTTGCCAAGATGAAAAGAGCATAAGCAGATTTACTTAGCCGCGCACATACATCGTCTGCCTACATTTTCCACGTTAGTTGGCTGTCAACTAGAATGCCAAGTAATCTTGCTACTTTTACCTCTTCTACACTTTGTCCGTTATATGAAACATTTAAATGGTTGGGTCTTAGCCTTTGATAGAAATGCATTAGCTTGGTTTATTGTAAATTAATAACCAAGTTATTTCTGTCAATCCAATCAATTATTTTCTTAAGGGTGTTATTAACATCTTCTTCATAAGTCATATTATTGGAACATTTAATTATTGCTGTACTGTCATCAGCGAAGAGGATCATTGGATGCTTTACTTGTCGTGGCAGGTCATTAATATAAATAAGAAATAACGGTGGCCCAAGTACACTGCCCTGTGGTACCCCATAGTAAAGTTTCCTACAGTTTGATTGGTATTTTATTTCCCGTTTCGTATTTAAATTGCCTCTAGCTATTTCTGTATATTGATCGCGGTCACTTAAATAAGATTTTAATAGTTCCAAAGCATTTCCTCTTACACCGTAAGCGTTTAGTTTTTCAATTAGCTATTTTCTATTATATAAGGCTTATTAGAGAGAGGATTATGATGTATAAGCAAGACATAAAGAAACTAGGAACTACCTAGCACTCGTAACAATTATGAATATTGTTCAATAAGATAACTTGCTTCTAGCTTCAATTTCATAATGTTCTTTTTCAATATCAAATTTACGCAAAACTGGAGTTTAAGTTATAAACAAGAACACAAGCACTAAAGGAATTCTAATATCAACAGAAGTTCTAAAACTATCCAGTTATTAAGTAATTGTGCCAATTACTTTAGATTTTATAAACGATAAAAGAATGATAAATGATTTTATTTCTGTAAGTCATTAATTAGTACAAACACTTACAAGTCAATCATATTTTTTAAACTAGATGACGGCGTTTCCTGTCTGACTACTCTAAGAAGAAAGGCCGAAACAAACTCGGAGCTCTGACTCTCTTTTAAAGTCCAGACAAAATCTTGGTCAGATCATGTGAAGACTATGTAAATCGGTGTCGGAAATGGAAACACAGATTGAGTGGACCTGTCTAGTCAGTGCATGCATTTGTCAATAATCGTGCAGCTCAACTCAGAACTTAAGGAGCTCAACAATTCGACGGACAATACCAAAGACAAGAAATTTGAGTAGTCCGCATAAATTACTCAAACTGCCAGCTTAAGCTAACTGAGAAGAAAAACAAACACTGTGGAACTTTTGAAAGATATAGGTACCTACTGTAGTAAGTTGTTTGTTATAAACAGTGCGAAGTTTTAAGGTTTTTGTAGGTAGGTATACTATAAATATAAACATTATTTACCACAACTCAATTCACAAGTTAAAAGTACAAAACCAGAGATTTGTGGTAAGTATGAAGTTACATTGTCAGGACCTTTAATATCTCATTCGTCTCATCTCACGGCACCCAGGCGGGATATTTATTTTTAAAGAAAATTTCATTAAGTTAGTCCTGCTCTAGGTTCCTAGCGGCCTGTAAAATAAAATCAGTTCAGTAGTTTACGCGTGAAGACATACAAAAGAGACAGGCAAGTTATTAGCTGCTAGGATTTAACAAAATCTGTTTAACAAAAATTTATTTTTACCTTAAAAATATTAAGTTGGAAGACAGTAATTAGGTGGTATTTTGTGCGTGGGAAGAAACCTACTAAAGTAATTTTTTTTTTTGTAGAAATGCCAAGATTTGCTCGCATAAGCAGTCTTTTATTTAAAAGTGTTAAGTAGATAAATCAAAAAGGAAACGTCAAAATGTTGTCATGATTTTATTTGTATTAAATTTTTTGTAATTTTCGCGGGCCTACTACTTGCTCAGGGCCATTCTGAATAGAAATGTAGAGAGGTAGCCGAAGCCTAAGTGGATAAAAAAAAGATAACAGTTTAAATAATGAGGATTTGTAGCAGTACTCAGGAGCCAAACATAAGCAGGTCATTGTTACCCAAACGGAGGTTCCGTGTGGGGCTAGGTTACTGAATAACATCAATCTTACCTAAGGTTTCGTAATCAATTAATCTTACCTAGCTGGGTATCGTAATAGATATCGGTATCGTATTCGGTATTCGATTATTGGATAACAGAAGCTTAGCTAACTTTGCGTTACAATATAGAAGAATCCCACATAATTGTGCAATTGTTGGCTTGTTATATTTTGTGCAAAGTTCTACGTGTTACCTCTGCACTCGTCTATCTCCCATCGGGTCATCTAGAAACTTTATAATCTTTGACCTTACATTATTGTTGAGGTGTAAACTTCATACAGAAAGCAATTTCGCTGCGGGCGAGCGGGCGTGGCAGGCACGGGGAGCGCGAGGGGCGCGGGGGGCGCGGGGCGTAATATCACGGCACACGCGTTCCTCTATGAAACAATACGGAAAACAGAACGGTTCACTTCTAAATACTTAGCTGATAAATATGTATATCTTGTAGAAAAGTTTGTTTGTTTGTAAACGCTCCCACAATACAGGAGAAATTCCTAGTGAGTTACAAAAAAAATAAACCTTTTTATAGTCAAAGGTGCCTTTGTTTTACTCATCTTGGTGCATAAGCATAATCAGCCTATGCAGTTCCCACTGCTGGGGCACAGGCCTTCTCTCAGTGAGAGGGAGTGGGCCGTAATCCACCGCGCGGACACAGTGCGGGTTGGTGGTTACGGCAATATGTTCAATGCTGGTTATAAGAAAGCCCATATAAAGGTAAAGGTAGGTAAAGTACCTACCTTTTCTTTTTTTTTTTTTTTTTTGTTTTCGGGGGGAAACTTTCAAAAGGCACCCGACCTCCGGGAAGGGAGGTCGGGGAGTGTGGGATTTTTACCTCACTAAAACCACCCCGGTGATCACCATCAGCACATAGGGGCGGTCCCGGTTCCTCTTAAAAGACCAATTCCGGAACCACCCCTGTGCAACGCCTGTAAGGCACATCCCTGGGTACCTAAAGTACCTACCTAGTTGATACTTACGCTTTCTGTTTGATATCATGCCTAGCAGCCACGAATTCACATTACTGGCAGGATCACCTTGTGCCGTGAAAATCATTGGTGTCAAGTAAAGCAGTCTTCGTGTACTCCAGTTAAATAATGGAGATGCGTCTCACTACGATTAACATTGACAAAACGTCGTATCTATATAAAAGTTTAATTTTTAGGTGAGCATTGAAAATCTATTATTTTATTATTTGTATACACACAGTAAAATAGTTATAGATACGACATATTAGTATTGAGTACAAAGGTTTTTTTTTACTTTTGATTGATTTTTGAGTCAATGAAAGTAAAAATTCCAATCAATAAAGGGTTTCATATCTAAAAGCTTCGATTAGTATGCAAAACGCTTCGCTTCGGACATAGCAACCGGTCATTACACTCGCAGATATTTGTTTAAGTTTCTAGCTTTCTACTCATAGAGTAAATATTCTCCAGTCCATTGAATCGACCTCCCTAATCGCCGCTATATTAAAACTCAGGATCAGTTTGTAACTTGTTACAGTCGGGCACGTGCCTCCCCGGTGCCTCCCCGGTGCCTCCCCGGGGAGATTACAACCTCTCGGAGTTCACACATACATTTTTACTAAGGGTTGGCTCGTAGTAAACTTTTATGTTGGTTGTATCGTCAATTGACCTTTAAGTAGCGATAAATAACCTATCGTATTTTATATGGAAGCGCAAAAGTATACTTAGGGAAATTGACAAAGAACTATCTGCCAGCTTTCTCCATTAAATTGGACAAGATTTTTGGCTTCCTAACTAAGAAATAACACAACCTCCCTTTATATTTTTTGTGGGGATCGATTTAATCGCAAAAATCACTTAGCGAACCACACTACCAATGGAGAAGTCTATGGTCCCCAACTTTTTCAGAAACATCCCCACGCCGTTATATTTAATTAAAAAAAAACAAATACTGGTGCAATCTCACCTACTTTACGTGAGTACCACCCACATCACAAACCCAAGGCAGGGGCCGAGTAGCCTAGCTCTAGCCCAGGCCGCAAGCTCGAGCATTGTGCTTTGACATCTCTGCGAGACACGTGTCGCATGTCGGTCTGAAAACAAGCCGTGCGCCCGGCGCCCGCCCGTGCCGTCCAATAACTACTGGAGAAATCGTCAGAAGTGCAGGTTGAGCTTTGCATCGCTGCACAGTGCCACAATGTGGGATAAAATTGTAGATAAGCTGGAAATTCGAACGAAATAACAGTACATAAAAACTATTCGACTCTCTCTATTCACTATTATATACTCAATACTTTATTGCATTCCATAATGTGTACATTATAATAGTTGAACTTCGAATCAATTTATTTGAATGATTTAAATTAAATTATTGTGAATGTGAGGACTATGTGTGTTTTTGTTGCAGTTTTAATCATGTTCTGGCAGTTTGAGTAGCTGATGCGGCCTACCCAAATGTCCTTTCTTTGGTACTGTTCGTCGAATCGTTGAGCTCCTTAAGTTCTGAGTTGAGCTACACGGGTACTGACAAATGCGTGCACTGACTGGACAGGTCCACTCAATCTGTGTGGTTCTTTCCTCAAAAGACCATTTCAGACACAAATCTACATGGTCCTCAAAGATTATTATAATATTATTCTAATTATTGTGAATGTGAGAACTATGTCGGTCATTAATTTATTTATATTTATTTTTGTATTTTTCTCAACGTAATCATGATCTGGCAGTTTGAGTAATTTATGCGGCCTACTCAAATGTCCTTTCTTTGGTATTGTTCGTCGAATCGTTGAGCTCCTTGAGTCTAAGTTGAGCTGCACGATTACTGACAATTGGGTGCACTGACTGGACAGGTCCACGCAATCTGTGTGGTTCTTTCCTCAAAAGACCATTGCAGACACCGATCTACATAGCTTTCACATGACCTGACCAAGATTTTGTCTGGACTTTAAAAGAGACTGTGACCTCTGAGTTTGTTTCGGCCTTTCTTCTCAGAGTAGTCAGATAGGAAACGCCGACCCCATCTAGTTTAAAAAAAATATGATTGACGTGTAAAAGTGTTTGTTCAAACCTACTTACAGAAATAAAATCATTTATCATTTATCAATTATGGACCCTGTCGGGCACAGCAACTTAATAATAATAAATCATTTTATTTCGGACAACTAAAAGATCCATAAATTGTTAGTAACAGTTTTCACTTAAAATACTATTGTTAGTAACTTAAACTAAAGACGAATGAATTCGAAGACCACCCCCCACATTTACACACCCAGAAACTATGGAATAAGTCTTCGCACAAATTGCCTTAAAACTGCGGAGGAAGTATCTGTCGCCACAGCATTCAGGATGCTATTGTGACCGCCTCTTATTCTGCTCAAGAGTGAGGCCGTTTTTTTGCGGATGATGGCATGAAAGCCATCGGTATGAGTTAACGCGAACATTTCTGAGGCACTGCAAAAACGAGGCAGTCGCAACAGCATCCTAAAAACATTATTATACTGGACGCGCAGAACATCCAGCGACTTAATGTTTATTCTATTATAAAAGGAGTTCTTACTTTGGACCAAGCTTAAACCTTTCAGCCAGTTTTTGTATTTCAAACCTCATTTCGACTGAAGGTATAAAAATATAAATACGAAATAGATAACATAGATTCAGGATTAAAAAACAATATATATATTTTTAAAAAGCGTGTGGTGCTTGATGTCAATTTTTGTAAATATTTTTGTGAATATTTGTAAAATTAGCGTCATCATGAATATATCTGATAAAGCACCCCACGCTTTTTTACAATGTTTTTTTTTATCACTATTCTTATTTTAAACTTATCGATAATTATTTTCTACTTTTTAGTTCGGTTGTCTACAAAAGCGTGTTTTTATAGTTTATATAAACTATTATTTATTTTCTATTTTTTTTGTGCGGCTAACTACAAAAGCGTGTTTTTTTGGAACTATTAGCTGTATTCTGACAGAAATCGGTTACGTTTTGCTGATCGTATAACCGTAGTGCCCACGGCAGATCTTTAAAATGTCTGCCTTATCACCTGTCGTTGGTCGGTTCTGTGGCTAGCCGGGTTACAACGAGTGAAAACATTAAGTTAGCCATAATAATAATATGCTTGTCTCAAAGACCGAACCATGCATGTCTCAATGCACGGCTAAGAACAGTAGTTATATGGCGTACATAACTCCCTGACTAAGAGAAGATTTTGTAGATTTTAGCGACAATTGAAATACGCTTGGGAGCAAATACGTCGAGCCACTTCCTTTTTTCACGATTAATGGTTATTGTTTCTGGTATTATGTAACGTATCAATTTAAAACATATACCGGGTTAAAGTTTATTTATCAACCTTAATAATTAGGGTAGTTTGATGGTCCCTGGTGCGCAGGGTGCGGGGCAGCCCCAACAGTATCCTGAGCGCCTTCGCACAGCGATTCGACTGCCAATACGTGTATCACTGTGACATGGTACATGTACGGGCTAATGTGGAAATATTGTTTTAACTAGGTAATTATTGAAATTGTATTTAATTGTATTTGTATTGAAATTGTATTTAATTGTATTTGTATTTGTTTTATAATTGGTCCGTGTTGGCTTTAATTCAATAAATAATAATAATGATGTCAACTTTTAATTTTAAATTAAAGTTTAAAGGGTAGACTAAAATGATCACATTTAATTTTGATTGTACTCTATTAAGAAAAGGATAATTAGGGGTTTTGTTTTTGTTTTATTATTATACATTTATTTAATTTTGTTTTCAATTGTTTTTTTCTGGACTGTTTTAACCCTACAATTTTCTATCAAAATTATCGTTTTTCTTTCAGAATCAATACTTTATCATTCAATAATATACCCTCATTGTAAAGGTAATAAAACTACATATATATATGTAGCGGTACATATATCGCCACATGCGAGCTGCGCGTCATACTGATGTCACGTAAATCCTGCATCTCGCAAGCAGTTTACCGCGCGACTAGCATATATATACAACATCCCGACTTCAATCCTCGGGCAGTTGCCCACCAGACACGACACCCGTCAGGTCGGAGGGTCCTCCGTTTTCTATGGAGGTATGAGTGAACTTTACACACTGTTCCGTTACATAGATCCTTAAATACAAGCCAATAAAAGCGTTTTAATAAATGGATTGCTGTACACTGACATCCAACTACCTCTCCTCTAGCCTGTCATTGCGACTCTACACACATGGCATCCACCTACCTGCACTGAGCCGCGTGGTGTGTTATGTACGTCCCACTTCTTCTCTGCAGAGGAGGCTCGCCTCAAGCCTCCTCTGCAGAGAAGAAGTAGTCACTCAGTGAGTGGCTCTGCAGTTTTATTATAATTTCAATTATTACAATTTACTATAATTGCAAAACCCGCACTAACCTTTTCCAAGTTTGTTTATGTATGGCCATCAATACTATAATAACATTAGTTATAAAATACTTACGTAGCATTGTTTTTTCTTTGGATTATAAACCTTTTGTAAATATTCATTAAAACAAACCGTTACACAAAATAAAAAACTAGTAGCTAGTAGTTATTCTGAAGGCCATGAATTTTCGTACCTACTTAAAAACGCTCAAATTCAAGTCTCATCTCATCTCAGCGAATTCGTCATAAATGTCAGTAAATTGATTTTATTTCTGACAGATTAAGACTGGGATTAGAATACGAACGTTCTTAAAAACACGAGAATCGCCCCTATGAAATATACTTCCATAAACTGAGGTAGGTGCTATTCAGTAAGCCTACCTTCCATAATACAACGAAACCACACCAACCATACTAATTAACCGATCACTCACAAAGCTTTAAACACTAAGTGGGTTGTCCACGCTCGGCTACCGCCGCGCCGCGCGCCGCCCCCTTGTGGAAAGCCGGGAAATTGTCGATGGAAAACAGGAAGCGATGCGTGTAGGTTAGCCAGTGGTTATGAATGGTCGCGGTCGAACGGACCCCGGGAGAAATTATGATTGTACGTCGTCGAGCAGCGAGTCGTGAGGGGTTGAAATATAGAAGCACTGTGGCAGGACAGAGGTGTTGCATTGATGATTGTGTGATGGGTGGGGAGCGTTACATAGGTAGCTGTTTCATGAATGTACGACACCTTATGTAAATTCTGTAAGTCACCGGCCGAAGTGCGCCTTCAAGGAAAAGTTTTCATTTTCCAGAATACAATCTTCCAACGAGTACAGCATTCTACATTTCCCTGAAACACTACATAAGAAATTTATTACACATTCGCATTAGGAGTTTTTCCATGAAAAACCACACTTGTGTAAATATTAAAACAGTAATGGTTTAATATTGTCAGACTTTTCCACTAAGGATTGTTCACACAAAATCTTAGTGTAATCCCGCATACCGGTCCTAGGAACCGGGTGCAACCATTCCTTAATCCATTAACAAGCATCTCTGATTCTTGGAAAACTGAACAAACAAAACAAGACATGATTTATTTCACAAACGTCCTGCATACGCTCTAATGCCACTCCTAGCTACTTGACTGCGCAGAACAGAAAGTATACGTTATATGTATTACTCAGTATGAAACAATAAGCTTTGCCTTTCGTACGGTTTGTTTATGAAAATAGTGTATAGGAAGTTGGGGAAAAGTGAATACATATTAAAATTGTTTAAATAAAATAACAAATACACTACTGTTTTACAATGTAAGCAGAGAAAGTTCGGTATTTTTATAAACGTAATCACAACAAAGTCCAATCTACAATAGGCTCGCCCCTATTACATGGGATTTAAACATAATTAGCGACATTTGGGTGTACTATACGCACAGTTCTGCTTAATCCTTCGGAGACAACAGGCGCGACGGGCTCAAAAACCAATCATTCAGTCCTAACTGGTAACCTTATATAATACTTTGTCCGACCCGCGAATTGGTTCAAAGAGACCAGCGGGGCTCAGCAGCATTTGCGAACTGTAGGCCATTAGAACTTTTCCTATTTCTAAATTCAGTGGGGCCTGGAGTAATAGTTCCACTTCACCCGAGTTTCCCCTACGAACCATGCCTGAAAGAGTATTTGAATTCACGATTGTGACATTTAACTTAATAATATTTTCCCACGCTTCCCTTTTTATACAAAGTTTATTACTTTATGTAGCGCAGTACAGTACAGCGGGGCGAGCACGGCCTACTGTGATAGGCTTGAGTCACACATTTTTATCACAGTTTGGGAGCAAAAACCGTGATAAAATGCGTGACTCAAGCCTATCACGGAGGCCGTGCTCGCCCCGCAGTAAGCATGAAATGAAAAGGAGTCGATCAAAAATGTAACGTGTAGATAGGTGAAACATAATATTATTATTATTATTTAAGCCTTTTATTTCCCTAAAACTGAAATATAATTACATTTTTCAACTGAATAATAAATAAGCCGTGCATTATAACAAATAAATTAATTGAGTATAAAAATAATACTTAAATTGATTTTATAAATTGAATATTAGAAAAATAAATAAATTGATTTTATAAATAGAATATTAAAAAAAAATTGAATATTAAAAATAAATAGTTTCTTCTTAATTATTATTGGGTGCCCAATTAAGGGCGAAAGCCTCCTCCATCTTTCGCCATTCTTCTCTATCTTGAGCCATTCTAGTCCAGGTAGGGCCGGTCACGGCCATAATATCCTCGCACCACCGGCGCCTGGGTCTGCCTCGGGTCCGTGGTGCATCACGGGGGTACCAATGTAGGATCTTCTCACTCCAACGTCCATCTGAGGCTCTGGCTACGTGTCCTGCCCAACGTCATTTCAACTTGCAAGCTAATTCCACAGCATCTATTATTTTAGTGCACTCGTATGTCTTTGCTTCTTTTACGGTCTCGGAGTTTAATTCCTAACATACTCCTCTCCAATGCTCGTTGGAATGCTTGAAGTTTGTTTGTAACTGCCTTTGTTAGTGTCCAACTTTGACAACCGTAGAGTAGAGTAGGTAATATAATGGTGTCCATAGCTTTCTTTTTCAATCGAATCGGTATGCGTGATTTAAATACTTCTTTCAAAGACCAATATCTTCTCCATGCACTCTTTATTCTACGGTCTACTTCATTTTCTGTCGGTTTATTAAATGTAATGCTATGCCCAAGGTAAACACAGTCATCTACGTACGCGATTGGCGTGCTTTGTATCACTGTTGGTACTCTTATGCTGTTGGTTAAAAGGCATGTCTTTCCCGGGTTCATATGGAGACCACATTTTCGACTTTCCGTATCTAGAGACTTCAGCATGCTCTCGAGATCTGCATGTGTTTCGCTTGTCAAAACAATGTCATCTGCGAAACGGAGATGATTGAGAAACTCGCCGTTTAATCTGATACCTACATCACGCCAATCTAGCTGTCTGAAGATATCACAGAGGCCGTGCTCGCCCCGCAGTAAGCATGAAATGAAAAGGAGTCGATCAAGAATGTAACGTGTAGATAGGTGAAACATAATTAAACATACTAAGTTAAATACTTTATTATTTTCAACTGTATCTTATGCAAAGTGGAGGGTAGTGTTTGTGTGTGTCTCGTTTCAACCTACGTTTTCTCTGAGTCGTGACTAGTATTGACGTGTTTTAGAGCTAAACGTGGTACACACAACGTGGTAACATTTTGGACAGAACTATATAGGTACCTGCTACCCGTTCTTTAATAAATAGGATAGTAGTGTTAGTACAAACACTAGACACATAAAAAAACTTAGCAGTTTGCAAAGTATATAGGTAAAATTCACAGAAGATCGTAGGCAGGGCCTGGATGAGACTCAGACCAGGGGAGCGAGGCACAAAAGAGAGGAGGCCTACACTCAGCAGTGGGGGAGACAAGGTTGCCGATGACGATCAAGATGATATAGGTACATAGATGAATTCAACTTCTGTTTTTACTATTTTCATCTTATCCTTTCACCAGGGTAAGGAAGCGATGCCTCTCTTACGTCCCTCTCGATGTGCAGTAACTGCACTTTACTGTCCGAGCAGAACAAAAAATTATGAGAATGAGAATGCGTTCCTGACCCCTGTTAGATAGAGTCCTTTCACAGATATATTATTTTACATCCGACAGCAACCTTATACCAACGACAATAAAGATCACTGTGATGCAAAATCAGAGGTAACATAACAATACATACTGGCGGCAAAACATAAGGCTAAAGATTTTAGCAGTTTTTGGAAGAAAACGGGGCACTTGAATCCTAAGCCGAGTGTTCCTGTGAGTGTGGACAGTGCAGTAGGGAATCAAAATATTGCGAATGTTTTTAAAGAGCTGTTTATAGTAGAACCAATGCCCTGTTACTTTAGTAACGTAAGTAACCCAGTCGTCAGAACTGGTGAGCAGTGCTCACCAGTTCATCCAGTCCATCCAGTTCATGCTTCATCTTTTTTATGACGTTCCTCACGTCTAATGAGACGTGAGGAACGTCATAAAAAAGATCATCGAAATATATGCGAATTTTCTTGATATTTCGAGGGCCTTCAATCTGGTGTCTTATGATATTCTTTCGCATAAACTGCTTGAAGAGACCACTAAAGTGAGGGAGCTTTGTATCTCTTCTCAAATAGTGGTACAGTAATCAAAAGAATGCTGTCAGATGGGCCAACACGCATAGTCAGGAATATCATTTGTAATGAGGTGTTAGGCAGGGCGGGTTGACTTTCCCCAGTTTGTTTAACTTGTTTATAAACCAGCTGATCGGCATGTTCAGCGAAACCATAGTCAGATGCTCAATAGATAGAAGAATGGCCAACAATATTAGTTCTGCGGACGACATGGCTCTGTTGAGCGCGTCAGTTAGTGCGCTCAGGAGACTGCTGGGTATTTGTGAATCATATTATGCCCTATCACATGGACTCAAATATGATGCCAGTAAGGGTGTTCTCATGCTATAAAAAGCAAGGAACTAGGTCCCATATAACGAGCCGCCAATAAAGATCGGTAGGTTGACACTCGTGAGGGTGTTTAAGGTAAAGTATTTGGGTCACATGCTGACAGATCAGCTACAAGTCGATGAAGACCTAGATATTGAAAGGAGGGCGTTGGCAGTCCTCTGTAATATGTTGGCCCGCATATTCGCACGATGTACCACAGATGCAAAATTGTTACTTTTCAGAGCCTTCTGTCAGTCGTTTTACACGTGCAGTCTGTGGATCAGCTTTACGCGGCGAGCTTACAACGCCCTGCGTGTTCAGTACATCGACGCTCTGCTGGTCGATTCTGTAACAATCTCACCGTGATAACTTAGGTGAAGTGAGCTATCGCTCCACTTGATGCTAGGGATTGACACTATCGACAACTCACTTTACCTAAGTTATCACGGTGAGATTGTTACAGAATAGCTCGGCCGATTGAAGAAAACCCGGTACTGCAGTGCTTCCGCAATGTTTGCGAATGCTTCCATCGACGATTTTTTGCGAGCAATGGGTAGCTCGCCGTCCGATAAGGACCAGGCCCGGGTCGACGGCGCGTTGTGTTCCACGCGCGCCTCAAAGAAATGTCAGCAACAATGACGGGGTCCGCTAGGGCCGATGCCTGCCGGGGTTGTGGGAAAGTCCGAAAGGGTTACCGTGGCCCCTGGCACAGGCAACTGAAGGAACACGGGTGGGTTTTAGTCAGTAAGAGTCTGACACGCCCTTTTTTTTTTTTTTTGAAGGTGGGAATCATTAAATAACTTCTCCCGCTCCGCCCAGAAAGGGAGATAAAAAAAAAGGGTTGTATGTGTTCGGAAACACAGACGCAGGTAGAATATAATGAAAATGGTAATTTTTACTTAACTTACCTTTTTTCAAAATAAACTTCATAATATTGAACTTTTATGACATTGATTTAAGCACTGTAAAATTGTCTATAATACAGTCTTTATTTCATAAAGCTAGCTACAATATTTTGGAAGTTATATATTGAGGTTTTTGTTAACAACCTGACAGGTGTCAGGAAAAATCCCATAAACCATGCTGTGAACGTTCAGTCAGCTGTAGTTTGTTTTGCGCAAAGTTCAGTCGGGACTGACTCATTTTGTATGGTTTGAGTTATTCACAATGCTGTGTGATTTACTAAAAGTAATAACTAAAACAAAATCACTGTTGAGTTACAATAACGTGTCTGCAAACATAACTACTTGGCCTTGTGCGCTGCGATTAAGGAAAATGGTGGTTTATTGTGATTATGTTAGTTAGTAATTAATTTAATGTTTATGTACCAATATGGTTACTGGTGAACTCATCGGGATATAAGAGGTACCTACACGAAAATATAGTGTAAGTTATTATGATATCAGCGTGTACTGTCCCTCTACACGGGAAAGGCATCTTTTATTATGTAAATATTAGATAGTTGTAGGCGGGTGGGAATTTGCAATATATCAATATTATTACAAGGACCACCATCGTTTTATAGCCCTTTTTGTATTTTTCGCATATAAGTGTGACCGTCACATTTCTTGCAGTTTTATAGAAGGAAAAATATATCGACGATGAGAAAAAACTGACATTACGGGTTTATTTCATCCCAATAACTGCGCTTAAAAACCCTTTAAAAACCGTAAGCGACAGGATATGATAAGTTTGTCTTTCTCGTATCAAAATAGGGGATGAATTTAAAATTCACATGTTTATTTAAATTTTTGTGTACCTCTTTTTAAGAGATTTAAGGAATTGGAAATATTGTAAGATCCCGTATCGTGAGGTCCCTATTACTTATTTTAGTATTTATTTCATTTAAATCGGCCAATTTGAAGTTATAAAATAACTTAGTTAATACGTAGGTAATACGCCGTGATCAATAGTGGCGCTAGTGTTTTAAATGACTGAAAATAATATTAAAACGAATTATTGTCAAGTTAGAATCATAAAAACCTGTTTAATAAAAACAAAGATGATTATTTGCATTAATTACCTGTCTGTCTGAATGGATTTGGATGATGATAGGATAATATTTATCCCGGTAGCACGTTCCCGTGGGATAATTTCCGACATCCACGCGGGCGAAGCCGCGGGCAGAAGCTAGTAATTAATATGTAGGTCAGCTCGGAATACTGATGAATGTTGAGACACAGGTGCGCGATCTATAAGTACTGACGTAATATAACTCGCGACTCGAAACTGTACATTTCTATTTATTTATTTTTAACGATGTTGGGATTATATTTCCTTCAATTGGAATTGCGATTCATTAAAAGGTGTAGAAAGAAGTAAGTCTGGTACAGTTGTCCAGAGGATTGTCTCTAGGCACTGTCTACGTTTATTCTTCTTGCACACAAATAAGGTACAAAAGCTGACTTTGGTGTTTCGTGTGTTTTAGTATTGGAAAGAAAGTTACTACTATATAAAGTTGCATCTGAATGTTTTTAATAGGTTGGTAGGTAAGTAATCGTCTAACGGAAATTATTTATCCTTAACAATGTCAAGGTCTAAGTTATATCAACTTAGCTGTCAAGAACTCACACAAGGAAAGATATCTCCATACTGCACGAGTAGGAACGTTTGATACTTTTGAACTTGTTCGTTATTTAAAAGTTATTTGACTTCCAGTCGGATCCAAACGAGTCTTCGTAAGTTTAGAATCGAACGGGATATTAATGTTGTTCGTCGACTGTACGTCCCAGACATTCCCAATTTTTTTCAGGATACTGATAATGCTTTATTTACAATGACGTAGGCATGACTTACGATTAAATCCTAAAAGGTTAGTAAAGAGAGGTGTTATTTTTTATAAATCTTTAATATTATATTGTACTTCTTTATTATTGAGGCATTGCTATACAACGTGGCAATGCCACCAGTCTCTTGGGTACATTACCAGTCGACAGCGATGCGGATACATTTTTCGACGACATAGTTTGATTTGTTAATAGTTTTAGTTAGTTTAGGTTAATAAATTTTAATTTTTATAGTTTGATAGTTTATTTAATATAAGAAGTTTTTATAAATGCAATTAAATCTAACTTCTTTATTTAAATATTGATTTATTTCATATTATACAATAAGCTAACAGACTTAAAATAATATTAATAATATGTACATCTATCAAGAAAAGAATAAAAAGAAAAGAATCACAGGGCATCTAAAAATTCGTCCGCATCGCTGTCAACAGGAAAAGTACCCACAAAAGCTGGCAGCATTGCCACGTTGTATGGCGATGCTGATACTACGGCCAAAAAAAAAAACATAAATTTATGTTTTTTTATAAAATCGTACCCAACACTTGGGTTTGTCTAGTATCGTGAATAAGTAGTACACAAATATCACATGACCACTTATTTTTTCCGTAATTATTTTAATCGAACCAATTAATTTTGCTGATTGATTAGCCACAGATTTGACTTACTATGATTGGACTTTAGATGTTCATAATGACATTTACTTATCGACTTTAGTGTAGCAGTTTGTCATAATAACCATTATCTTACGTCATGTATTTTAAGAGTGAGAACATCTCTTTTCGTTCTTACGTCATGTATTTTAAGAGTGAGAACATCTCTTTTCGTTCTTACGTCATGTATTTTAAGAGTGAGAACATCTCTTTTCGTTCTTACGTCATGTATTTTAAGAGCGAGAACATCTCTTTTCGTTCTTATGTCATCATGTATTATAAGAGTGAGAACATCTCTTTTCGTTCTTACGTCATGTATTTTAAGAGTGAGAACATCTCTTTTCGTTCTTATGTCATGTATTATAAGAGTGAGAACATCTCTTTTCGTTCTTACGTCATGTATTTTAAGAGTGAGAACATCTCTTTTTGTTCTTATGTCATGTATTATAAGAGTGAGAACATCTCTTTTCGTTCTTACGTCATGTATTTTAAGAGTGAGAACATCTCTTTTCGTTCTTATGTCATGTATTATAAGAGTGAGAACATCTCTTTTCGTTCTTAGGTCATGTATTATAAGAGTGAGAACATCTCTTTTCGTTCTTACGTCATGTATTTTAAGAGTGAGAACATCTCTTTTCCTTCTTAGGTCATGTATTATAAGAGTGAGAACATCTCTTTTCGTTCTTACGTCATGTATTTTAAGAGTGAGAACATCTCTTTTCGTTCTTATGTCATGTATTATAAGAGTGCGAACATCTCTTTTCGTTCTTACGTCATGTATTTTAAGAGTGAGAACATCTCTTTTTGTTCTTATGTCATGTATTATAAGAGTGAGAACATCTCTTTTCGTTCTTACGTCATGTATTTTAAGAGTGAGAACATCTCTTTTCGTTCTTATGTCATGTATTATAAGAGTGAGAACATCTCTTTTCGTTCTTAGGTCATGTATTTTAAGAGTGAGAACATCTCTTTTTGTTCTTATGTCATGTATTATAAGAGTGAAAACATCTCTTTTCGTTCTTACGTCATGTATTTTAAGAGTGAGAACATCTCTTTTCGGTCTTACGTCATGTATTTTAAGAGTGAGAACATCTCTTTTCGTTCTTACGTCATGTATTTTAAGAGCGAGAACATCTCTTTTCGTTCTTATGTCATCATGTATTATAAGAGTGAGAACATCTCTTTTCGTTCTTACGTCATGTATTTTAAGAGTGAGAACATCTCTTTTCGTTCTTATGTCATGTATTATAAGAGTGCGAACATCTCTTTTCGGTCTTATGTCATGTATTATAAGAGTGAGAACATCTCTTTTCGTTCTTAGGTCATGTATTATAAGAGTTAGAACATCTCTTTTCGTTCTTACGTCATGTATTTTAAGAGTGAGAACATCTCTTTTCGTTCTTATGTCATGTCTTATAAGAGTGAGAACATCATTTCATTCATTCATGTCTGTCAAATCTCGATAAATGGCCACTGAAATTTCGTGTAGTTTCTGCACATTAGAACAATCAAAAAATATCATGTGATAGGTTATGTACTTAAATTTCTTTAACCTTAGGGAAAACTAGATGTGTCTAATGCAGATAGTATGGACTCAAAATAATGTATAAAGGAAATGATGGCTACTTACACAAGTACCTAGACTGTTCCTTTTGTCATTCATAAAGTGTTGCATCTATTATTTTAGTTTTTAGGCCAGGAATTTCAATTAGACGGAGTTATATACCCTTCAATGGGATAGTATTGCACACTCTAGAGTCGAGGTCAACTTGTTTGCTGCAGGTTTCCATCGTAACAATAGATCACGTTTCGCAACATGTCACCGATCGATACAAATGGCTAACAACTAGGAGTTGTGGGAATTCTAATGAAAATGGGAAATCATGGGACTATTGCTTTGTCTTGTTTTTTGCTGAACCTTTTCTTCTAATTGGCGATCGAAATAAATACCGGTTAGTTACTTATGTTACAATCGTATATTTTTCTAATGGTTGATAATAATAATAAAAAGCAACATTAAAATCAAAATTACTGGTTTTTTTTGCAAGATTTTTTGGTGGGTTATTGTGTAACGTGAATCAGAAGTCTCTGGATTTTGAAGGTCATGAGATCAATAGATCTTGAAACTGCCAAAGCTTATTTAGGATAAGTAGAATCATCGAGAAGAAGAAGGAACAAAGTTTTTATTTGACGATTTTTCTTGACAAATATCACAATGACCAACTGTTGACATGAGATTAAACTTCTGGGAACCAGAAATATATTTGGACTAACGGACCTGACTAAACACCCGGATGAGCATTGTATGTAACATACGTGTGTACAAACTTATATTATATTATACAACGTACAGAAAGTTGCACTATATTATTATACAGCAGTTTTTCCTCAACGGCCGATTGTTAAATTATATAAAAGGACATTAGTTATGCAATAACTCGTTGCTCGGAACATGTGCATCATGATGTGCTCTAGTGTCATAAGTTAACACAAGAGAGGATGATCCTTCCTACCTATGTATTTTATAATGATGTATTACTTGTATCCGGTTAGATACATAGCATTAAGTTTTTATTCAGTTTATTGTTTAAGCAGAATAAGTTAAGTATAATTGGTTTGTTGTGATGCGACTGCGAATTTATGAACGTTTAGGAAAAACCTGAAAAATATACCACTTAGCTACAAAATAATGTGTGTATAGGAGGTGCACTCTTTGACTTCGATTGTTTCATATAACAATCGAAGTCAAAGTTCGACGACGGATTTTAAATCACTAGTGCTCGCACCAGCTTTTATCAATAGCATGTGCGAATAGCTTCGGACCTGGCGTTGGTTAAAGTAGCATTTGACGCCGCAAAGACGCTGCGTTAACATTACTTCTGCCCGTTTTCATCAATACTAACCGACACCCAAATTAATGCCTAAATAAAACCCAGCAGCGCGCATTTATCCGCGTGTGTCGTCTAGTGTTAGTGAAACCGGGCAATAAATGTAATTGTATCGAATCCTATGTTACGTTGCGTTGTGAAAAAAATGCAGTCATAGAGTACAAAGTGCACAAAACTGCTTATCATAATTGAAAATCAATACCTACTGTTACTGTTATATATAGTAAACCGCAAATATACCAAACAGTTCAAATAATAGGTTAATGTAAGTGATCAATAGGCTGTAAGACGGTTGGAACGCGATCAGGAGCCTTTTCTGCAACAAATAAATAAACATACTATAGTCGTATTGTAATAGGTACTGCTTGACGTACGGGACCTGCTGGATCGGTGAAAAGTTAGTAGCTCCGTGAATGGAAACGGTGAAGGAAACAGTGGTTTTATTTACTGCGGGAATCCTATTCACAGGAAAGTGAAAAGGAAGTTGTTACGAGGAAAGAGTTATTTATGTTTTTATCAGCTGAGAAGAGTATATACTCCTCTGTTGACTGATGTCACCATTTGGTGCAGCAAGTAGGTTATCAAATAACCTCTACGGTGCTTTAAAACTTGATGATAAGTTATGTCAAGATGTTGAAGCCATTCGTTACTGAAACTCCGTTAAAATTGATAAAGAAATGCGATATGTCTTTTTGTGCAGAAAAAACATTTTATCTCTTTTCTCTCTTGATCACAGCGAATAGTACCTACTTAGGCAGGCAGCCTTGACTCTTGAAGGGCGGGCTTTGTATAAAAATCCCTTCGAACTTGAACGTGTTTATTAAAGGATCGGTCGGGCGGAAAGCATTCGGGGTCGACTCGGTGACGCCGCCCCATAGTCCCCATATCGATATTGCAACGGAATTAGATACATTTTATGATTTTTGTACTATTGAATGGAATGATGTTCATTTCGAAAACATAGTGTTCTATGAATCAACTCTAACTATAGACATTACCCACTCTAGTTTTGTAATATCATTGACCTTCGCATTTCCGTGTTCAATTTTCAAAGAGTGCTGATTTATTTCAGACCGAAGGTACAGTACTTGCGGAGCCACGAGCTTTGTTGATCTATGAGGTTCAACAAAGCTCAACGGAAATGGAGGATGATATGATCATGATGGAGATGATGGTACTCAAAGCTGAGCGCCATACTACATCCATTAGAATACTTTTTCTCATGCATACGCTAAACGAGAGCCCCACAAATCACGGTGAAAAAATTAGCCAGTCTGCAAAACAGCGGGAATAGAGCCGCCCAATTCCAGTGATAAAAAATTTCAATATCAAGCCAAAATCTTATCTCAGCGACCGTCAATGTCAAAAACTTTCAAATATTTGGGGAAAGTACATGTCTTTATGACATATTGAGACTTAGATTAGAATGCGAATGTTCTTTCAATACGGAAATTGCCCTCTGTTTATGCACCGGGTGCTTCGTGGAAGCTCTTATTCTGGTATGATGATTTACTTCGATGAATTACAGATTGAAGGAACCTTATCAAGAAGTAACAGTACAGGCCACAAATACTTTGTGTTGCCAATATTCGTAAAGCTATATCCCCAGCGCGGAATACTAATCGAGTAACTGATGTAACTGCGTTGTTTGGTACTTCAGTTATGCTACTCTTAAGGAGTGTACCCACATTCACTGATAGTTATGACGTTGCTTTAGTTAATTCAATCACTGCTATAAATTGTAGACTTTAATAGCGATCAGTGTAAGGATATCCGATTAGTACAAAGCCTCGACTTCTTCACACCCTGAAAAAATCCTAATGATAAAACCTTATGACCATGCCCGGTCTAGGGATCGAGCCCTATGGGGCCACATGGTCCAATGATGGAATTAACACGTCATAGTACGACGTCATACTATGACATGTTAATTCCATTATTGTTCCAGCGTGGAAGAGAGACGGAGCTATACATGACCGATAGCATTATCTCTTTTTCTCAACGGAATCATGATGGCGTTAACAGGTCATAGTACGGCCCCTGGACTCCATGACCTGCAGTCGCACTTCTGGCCCCTATACTACAAAAAATCAGGATTGGATTTGCCTTCGCAAACCTGGCTATTGTATTGGCCAGTAGTCCAGTGTGTGTACTCTCTAAGGCTTTAGGGCATCCCGTATACGTCCAGTCTCCGTAGCACTCGCAAGTGGTCTCCGTAGCACTCGCAAGTGGTTGCTTAACTTGTTGTATCCGATGTAAATGCATTGATATTAGGCGACTGCACCACACGTCCGCTGTTCTAAACATCGCGGTTGTATCTGTGGTTGTATGTCGTTCAGTGAATGTCACTTGCTTTGATTATTTGTTGTAGGTACGTACACTAATATTATCGCGGTACCTAATTTAACGTTGAATTATTAAATTAATTCCTTCGTTCACTTTTCACTTTTGTGGAGTTTCTAAGATTTAAAATTTGATGGATGAGACATCATCATCATTATCTAAGCTTTTGTTTTCCACTGATTAGATTGTTATGCGGCAATGGGCAACAGCAATGACCTAATGGGAGCGTTTATCACGAATCGTAGACATTGATTGCTGTATATGGGTCGGTCCACATAAACGGACACAAGGAAACATCAAGGTAGATAATAAGAGCAGAACGTTATTTTATCGGTTACTTAATTAAAGACGCGCCATCAGGTGATACAATATTTTAGTTAGTCATTTAATTTAGTACCTAGTGTTAATAGGTAATCATGTAATAATTGTATATAGGTAAGCCATTTAATGTTAATAATAAAGTGCTCCTCTTACCTAGCTGTAGATAGGTCTCTAGTTGAAAATTAGAAAAAAAATTATCTGTTAGTTAGATTTTCTGACTCCTACAATCTTGAGACACGTAACACGATAAAGTATTTTTTGTTGTCTTTGCTATCCTGTTTTGTCTCACTCCTGGGCAAAGGCTTTCATGATTTTTTTCCATTGTCTAATCTATCTCCCTGTATATGTATATAATACTCTTGAACACATTCATTACAAGCTTTGCCTACCAAAGAAGTAACCTTTAAGTTCTGTAAGAGACTACGAAAATCACTTCAAGAACTAAAAGTACCAGAAAATAAGCAGCTCAAACTTATTCTTACGTCGCGCGTCGCGTCGTCTAGGCCTTGATCCGTGACGTCACAGATTCAAGCTGTCAGCAATAAAGTGTAAATAGTATTCATTGCGACGTCCATCGCCACGTAAGCGCACGTCACCTTAATGACCATTCACATCACGTAGACGAGCCCGAACAACTTGTGTACCTCGGTTGTCAAGCTATGCTACCAGATGACATTGAAATAAAATAAATGAACGTTTAGAGGATTTGTAACAACTTGGAAAATGTTGATTTTCTAAATTTCAGGGAACTCTTGTTGGAGTGAAAGCCAAACCCAACTTGTCATTAACTAATACTAGCAAGATAAAGAGGCTAATGAATAAAGTCAAGAGTAGATTATTAAACAAAAAAGTGCCTAGTATACCGCCCTTTGATCGTTCCAAAGCTACAATTATTATAATAGCGTACAACAAAAAAAAAAATATTCGATCTTGTGATTTAAAACATATGCCACAATACATTTATAAAATAAATGATCAAAGAGATTTACAGTAAAATCCAATTTACAAATACTCAATACTCAATATCTTTATTGCTTTGCCATAATGTGTACTTAAGTGGTAACTATATAATTTAGATCATTATTGACCCTGCAGGGCACAGTAAAAGGCAATCGTACCAATTGAGGTTTACTCTAGAAAAGGTATATTAACATATTTAAGCAAATGCTGTTACATAATTAAGCACCGGTTATTTAACCTCTATGATGCTTAAAACTTGAGAAATTAGTTTCTCGTCGGAGCTAATTATTTTAGTAGTCATAACATTATGACTACGTGATCATATTTTTTTGTCAAAGCGAAACGTCATGTGTGGAATTAGGTAAAAAAAAACATTTTAGTGTTTTAGTTTTTTTATTTAAAAAGGGTAAAATACGTTACATTACTTCTAGCTAGGCAGTATTTTATATATGTCGGATGAACAATTTTAAAATGTTAATCTTTATAATCAAAATGGTTTTCAATACTGGGACGCTCAACTGTGTTTTTTCTTTCGTCCATATTATATTTTGTTCATTTGAGAGAAGACTCTTTCGACAAGTGCTTTACATCCAGGCAGACACAAGACGTACTGCGCCTCTTCCACCTCACCAGTCGCGCTCGCCGCGATACGCCACGCGTTGTGACGTCCAAAATAATTGTAAATTCAATTATCATTTGGTCAGCTTGTGAAAGTGGGACTTTTATGCCTTCGTTGGAGACACGGGACGGTCAGCCTGAAAGCGGGACTATCCCGCCCAAACCGGGACGTATGGTCACGTTAATTATTTATTTTTTATTACATTTGGGAAAACAAACAGTAGCTACACACCTAAACAGTCTTGTCTAAAATTAAACTTAACAAATATACTATTCACAACATTTTCCACAGATTATAATATTATACATATAACAAAAAACAAGCTGATAGCAAACTTTAACTGTAGCAGGGCTAACTTAATGGAAAAGAAGTTAAAAGAAAAAAAAAAGATAAGCAATATTCTAAAGATGTAACAAACAACGAATTCAAAGAAATCATGCGTGATGTTACAGGTCCCTAGCCTATTAACAATGATACCGACATTGTGTAAAACCTATGGAGCCTACTGCCGATCCTTTAGAATTTAAACTCTATCATTATTAAATTTATATCTGCTTAGGAATAATAAGTCTATTGCACCATAACGCGTATTATATGTGACAATACGTATACTATCTGCATAGTTGAGAAGATTAAAGTTTCATGTTTTTTTTACACAAGCACTGTCTATTATTACACTTTGCTCGCACTTTTCTTCTGTTAAACACGAGCCACCTATACGAGTACATTCAATAACTACCCTCTATCGCCAGTGTGTACCGTGTGGGTGTTGCCGGGTGTGTCGTACGTGGCAATACCCTCACGATACATATTATTATACGGTAGGCACACTTGCCCCCGTCTCTCACTTATTGGCACACTCCGGGAGTATTGTGATCCTCTCCGGTGTTACCCGTCATGACGACACTGCCTCGCGAAGTGCACGTGTGCGTACAAGCACTGTCAATTAATTATTTTGTTAAACTTCGATTCAATGTGGTTTTTCCCGTAAGCAGACAGATCGATATGTTTGGGAGGTGAACTTAAAAGGAGCAAGGTCAACGCTTTTATATTAGCTTCACTCGTAACTAACTAACAAACAATGTAATAAAATCTTAGACTAATTGTCGTATCGAAATTAAACTTTGTATGTGTATGTAGTTCGGACGACAAAACTATAATTTTGTGTCTTGGAGCTGATCTGATGATGGAGCCAGGAGGTGAATAGTGGAACTCTTCAGCGGCTGTTAGAAAACACCTTGAGTTTGGGCTTATATGATTCGCTTTGACGAGTCCAATTTGCTGGGTTTGGGCAACGAGGGTCTGGTGATGGAGCCAGGAGGTGGATAATGGAACTCTTCAATTGATACTAATAAACCGCTCAAGTCATAACTTCATTGACTTATTAACTAAATGAAGAATATACTAGAATAAAAAGTAAAAAAATTAAAAAAATATTAAGTAAACACACTTCTAAGACTAGTATTACTTCTTCTTTTATATCCAATGATTAAATCAAAAATCGTGAAGCGCTTTTTAGTTGTGTCTACTTTTAATTAATTTAAATAAAGCGCTCGACCTTTTTGATTTAATCGTTGGTTATAATAGAAAAACTAATCAATACAAGTCAATTTAATTATTTTATAATTTTAGTACGTGATAAAAACGTGTTTTTTTGTTTTATTATAACTACATGTTTTTATACCACAGAAAGTGGTATGTATGGTAATGTTTTTGCTATTTAGACCTAAGTATTGTGTTTGTTTGTAAGCATCGCCAAAGTTTCAATAATTGAAGAATGAGGTAGTTTTTGTATTTTTCATGTAAGTCTAAGACCCAAGGCTTTGTTTTATCTTGACATAAGTAGTAGGTATTCAGGCTTTTTTTTTGTAAAGTTTATACTAAAATAATTCGAGAGCTCCGTAACGTTTTTGTACATCTCTTATTTACTAATATCAGATTTTTTTTTAACTTGATTACTTTTAAAACTGCTCATTTGTAAAGTTTTTGTTTACAATTATTTTAAGGCTAATTTGAAAATAACCTCTGGGACCTGCACAAAAACCATTACCTTATTACTCTGAAGAAAAATCTCGTTAAAAATGTATGTACCGTCAACCGCAAGAACGCAATTTGAATTTAGCAGCGCCTTCGTAGAACTAAGAGCGGTTTTCGTAGTTCAACGGTTACTACTGACGTACGGTTGACTGTACCAAAATATCTAAGTTTACATAATATTTCCTGTCAATTGTCTTGTGAATTTGTTAACATAGTTACATCATTCATATTAGTTAGAAAAAAAAATATATGTTCACTTTTGGTCGAGTTCTTAGTTTTGCACGAGGCTGAAATGGATTTTTCAAATAATTTAAGTATTATTGGAAAATCACTAATATTCGCAAGAAGCTTTCCGAAAAATGACGCGAGACTGCCGCGGCCGTTTGATCATATTTTTACAAGAAACTATTTACAAGAAACTATCGATGTTCTTGGTTGTGAAAAAATATCATCAACTTGCACATGGCTGAACCACTTTTTTCAACTTCGATACAAAATATAGCAGAAAAATCATTTTGAAAAAACAATATTTTATTTTTAAGAAATTCGGTCAATAGTCAATAATGTATTTTTCCCGATTATTTAGCAAAACTTTAAGGAAATTTAAAAATCACTTTAGTCTTCAGCTACCCTAAAAATAAAGTCCACATTTTATTTTATGAAAATATAGTATCTTCATTAAGTAGGTAAATCAAAAGCGAAGTGAACTATATTTTACTATTAACAGGTAGATTCACAGGTACTGTGACTGAAATGAATGGTTTTGCGCCACGAAAACTTTTTATAGTCACACAGACCTTATGTTTCAATTATTTCAAGCTTTCTCACAATTAGATAAGAAATTGACAAAACACGTTTTTTTTCGTGAACGGCCTCTATCCATCTGTGATTCATAATTTTTATTGCTTATAATTTCGGGTAATTAAAATAATGATTATATCAAAATTCGCCGTTGCAAATGGTTATTTAGTTTTTTACTATTTACTTCTATCTAAATTGAAATCTATTTCTTAAAACTTTTTGATGACTGTCAATCATTACATCAAACAATTCTGGGGACTAGTGGGATTCGTAATAAAATTTATAAAATGAGAGCCGCTATGTCCATAATAATATTGACTTATTTGTAGGATTGAATAAAATTAAACTGAACGATATTGGTATTTTACTTATCATGCAGCCAAATCAGGAACATAACTTTTGGTTATTCTTTGACAAATACTTTGTTGGGAATATTTATAGCTGATTTAATAGTCGTTAGAGACGACAGTTACGACAATAACCACTTTTTTAGACAAAAGTAACAAGAGCCATCTTTATATTTATAATAATCTTTGTATCTGAGCTCTTGTTTCTCAAACAATGAGTCGTAAAATGTTTTATTCAAAATTAGATATAAGTACCTTCAGTTCCAAAAGGTTGACAAAATTTCAACAACATCTATTCTAGTGTGAATTTCTCATCATTGTCAAGTTTCATTGTCTTTGTCGATTCAATATTTTCCTTCATTCACATATCGCGAGACAATGATTTATATGAAAACATCAATTATAAGAACTTTCAGCCATTCATTCGTTGTCTTTGAAAGAGTCTTGATTTGAACTCTGTAAGAACCTTAGCATTTATGACATGTACAGTAGCGTTGACTATGTCTTTGCCTTCAGCACCATATCTATCTCAATTTCCCCAAAATAAGTTCTGCTGCTGTTATTTTATTTGGTCTTTCGCTAGCTGCCTCTTGCAAGTCATGCAGTCAATATAAAACATAATCTCAGAAGATGTTATACAAACAAACATCAATACCATTGATACTGCTTTTTGTGCTTATAATATAACTCCTCAACAAAAAGAAAACTCTTTATATATATCGAACTTACTAAACCACGGTAGGTACGTCCTCAGCCGTATGCTAGAGTGCAAGACAAACAGACCTATAAACATCTCGAATACTCCAGCACGATCTCTCAATTGTCTAGTCTTATAATAAACAAAGATCTATTATTAGCAGGACATAGTTATGACATGCAGTGCAAGTGCTTGCTTAGCAACAGTCGCTCGGAGGTCAGGGTCGGACTGACGATACTATTTGCTGACTACTCGAGACTTGTGACGCCTGCACTTGAAATGTAGTAGTCTAGAACATTAGGAAAGAGAATTTCATTAGATAAGTAGTGAACTAAAATGACGGGAAAAAAGGCGACACAGATATCGTTATATGGAAGACCTGCCATGAGACGTAGGGGAAATAAATGTTCCTAACGCTATAGTACTAAAACCGTTTTAGAAAAAAAACAAACTCCTTTGAATTACTTGTGTATTATAAATAACTCTGAGTGACGAGGTTTAACGGCTAGAATGGCCAAAGCCATTGATTGATAGCATCGTCATCACCCGGCACAGTGCCAACATCATTATCATCATGTTTAGCTTTAAACGTTACTGATTCCACTTTGCTACTATTTTCCTCGGTAAGTCACTACTAATCTCATTTACAAAAGCACCGATGCCAAGTATCTTTATTGTCCCATGTCTAAAAATGGACTGCACTAGACCCAGTAGTAGGAAGTGACACCTACCTAGTAGTATATAAGGAATGTAGTGTGCTAGTTGTTTTCGATAGGTCAAGGTCAGTGTCACGTTACAGTTAGATCGAGCCGAGACAGGCGACACGTGCAGTTAGGCGTGCAGTATTGTAGAAATATCATGGAAGTCAATACTGATATTTAGCCGGTTTTAGGATGATGATGTTATGTCATTAAATCATTTGGTAATTAGAAGATACAAGCATTTACCAGCGTTTAAGTGTTTCGGGGTATTTGCTCGATGTCAAGGTTGAACAAATGTGATGCCTAAACTTTATCCGAATATTTCAGGATAGGCTTTTTATACATAGGTAAGTCACAGTGCTGGTTATTTTTACTTTCCGGACTTTGGGTTTTTTGGCCTTCGCCTACAAACATTGTAGTTGTGGTAATATTCAACTTCTAAACAAAGATGATTCCGTGAAATCTAGTCGTCCTAGATGTCTTTAAACAGCGTAATTGGCCTGTGACTGCTCTAGTTAAGGCCAAAGAATAAATGTTGTGTATTAATTACCTTGAATTTCAGAATCAACTTCTTTTATGGCCATCGCTTGAGAAGTTCTTTTCGGTTTTACTAATTTGTTAACAAAATCAAAAAGAACTATCGAAGAAAACTTTTATTTGTAAAAGGTTTTTTCCTAGGAATCACGGTAGACAAGAAATTACAACGGGGACCTCATATAATATCTCTTGCGGGGCAGCTAAGCTCGGCCGCTTATGCTGTTAGAAAGATAAGACTGTTAACAGATGTAGAAACCGCACGTTTGGTCTATTTTAGCTACTTCCACAGCATTATGTCGTATGACATTTTACTGTGGGGTCGGGCTGCTGACATTGAATCCATCTTTATTTTGCAAAAGAGAGCTGTTGGAGCCATTTATAATCTACGTCACCGCGAGTCTCTGAGGGAACTATTTAAAAGTATTAATATTATGACGGTACCTTGCCAATTTCTTGTATGAAAATATTATGAACCAACCGACCAACCGATTATCCTTTAAAACTAAAGTTCGCGAGCACATTCGTAGGAAGCTGGCAGTATCATCACAGCGGTAATGTTTTCTCATTGTTTGTCCTATTTGTTTTTAACATACTCGTGTATTTATGTACATTTATTTGTGCTTATATTTATATATAATTAGTTATATGTATTATATGTATTTATAGACTAAATAAGTTTATACGTGTCTATATATTATTTAAAATTATTGACCCTAAAATATCATTATAATTTGCACCTGCCACTGTTTGTCTCTGCATCACCCAAAGGTTGACTGGTAGAAAATGCCTATGGCATTAAGTCCGCCTCTGTACATTTGTGTGCTTAAAGTGTTAAATAAATAAATAAATTATGTATCTATGTAAGAAAAAATCTATATAATTATTTTTAATAAAATAAGTGATAAGTAGACATAATTTTAATACTAGAAATAAAGATATGTAAAATAGATCAACCATTTTTGAGATTAGCTAAAGTACATACATCTTTTATGGAGTACCTACTGTGTTAAATGTTACAACTAAATACTTTGTGATTTATTGCAATTAAATGAAAGAAAATTTAAAACTCATATAAAAAGTTCACTTTTTAAACAAGCATATTACAAATTAGAAGATTATATCCATGATAAGAATGTTTGGAAAGGTGCTGGTCCTGCTCCATAGGACAATCTAGAGTCTAGACAAAATCAAACTTGTTTTATTAATTGTGTGTTATTTAATTGTGCGACTAGAATTAATTCTATTTTAATGTAAATGTTGACGTTCGAAAGTGCCTTTTATATGCCTACTTGAAATAAATGCTTTGACTTTGACTTAAAGTAGGGGCAAAATTGGGTGACTATATTGTTTAGGAGAGTGAATTAAAACGAAGGGTTACTTACGACACGTAGCATCTATGTAGATACCTACTTGTTTACTAACATCGAATACAAATGATCAATTGCCAAACACCGCTAAGAGAAACCTGTTCCATACATTAAACATACAATTATTTCTAAAGCGTTGTGAGGAGATGAAGACGTGTTACGACAGGCTTGCTCCGCGACTTGAATGAAAGAAATCGTATCGCATGAGATGTACCCGCCTGTAAGGATTGCGATACAGACAGGTTTGAAGATAGTGATGATGAAGGCATGTTGCGAAAGTACCTAGTTAGGAGTCGAGAAGTTATTTGTTGTTAAGAAGGTACCTATTACGAAATTCGTAAAGTTTAGTTAAAAGGAGAAGAAAACCAGAGTATCCCGTAACTTTTCCCTTATTATCGATAATTTTTAATCAAACTTAACTTCTAAATTATTGTTAGCGGACATAAGAGATTTCAAACATACAATCTATCTTAAGTAAGGTTCAAACCACATACAAATGAATAACGGTAGTAGTGTAGTACCAAATGACACAGGTCTGTGTCATGTCTAAAACCTGCGTTGTGTAAGATCTAATTATGTAGGTATATATGTAATATGTGTATCTCCTAAATTGGATCATAACCGAGCTATAGAACATTCGAAACAGTTACAGAAGAGTTGCCAAGCAAAAATATCTCCTAAATACTACGTCATTACTCGCTCATTCTCCTCGATTAACTTTTATTACTTCGCTTAACAAATTACGCAATATTTGCGTCTTATCTTTCTCTTAAACGTGCTGACTTTATGAAATTATTTATGTTCACTGAATAATTTTATTAATGATTGACTTAGCTAAATATTATGAAAGGTTTACAAATGTTTATTACCTACATCTTATCTGACTTATGTATGTTTTGTTATCACAAGCTTTGGGTTTGTTACAAGGGATTTGTGCTTAATTGAGTTGTCTATGATTGTGTCATGAAGTGTAGGTAAATATCATCAGTTCAGTTAACTGATGGGTACTTAATAGTGCTTCACAATATGCTTTTCATCAGGAATTCCGCAGTGGCAGCCCGGAGTGTGGACTCGTGCCGGTGGATGGCAATATTCTACGCCATTAATTACAAGGGACTTTAGCATAACTGGCGAAATGTGTGTGTACTATAGGTACCTACACCTGTGTGTGTACTATAGGTACCTACACCTGTGTGTGTACTATAGGTACCTACACCTGTGTGTGTACTATAGGTACCTACACCTGTGTGTGTACTATAGGTACCTACACCTGTGTGTGTACTATAGGTACCTACACCTGTGTGTGTACTATAGGTACCTACACCTGTGTGTGTACTATAGGTACCTACACCTGTGTGTGTACTATAGGTACCTACACCTGTGCCGAAATGTGTGTGTACTATAGGTACCTACACCTGTGCCGAACGTTTCGGGAAAAATAGGCGTGATTTTATGTTACTAGATGTGACTATGTGTTACTGATGTGTTACTTTCACTGTATTTTACATTTATCATCATCATCTTCCTGCCCTTATCCCATTTTACTTGGGGTCGGCGCAACACGTTTTCTTCTGTATTTTACATTTATAATAACTAAATTTACCATGCATAATAATTCTAAATTTGAATGCCAATACCTACACAATTATTGTAGGTATGCCTATTAGGCAGGACATATTGATACTTCAATATATTGTTAAGACCTGTACCTTACATATGCCCACAATAAAGATACTTTGACTTTGACTTTAGATCAGATCACAAGTTTCAGCCTCAGATTAGTCGTTAGTGACGTCAGAGAGGTTTTTATTTTATTTGTTTATTATGGGACAATAAACAGCTACAATATATTTTTAAAAAAGCTGAGAGAGAAAAAAGAGGTTTGGCATTAATAGTATTCCAGGTACCGGAGATTCAGTGAATGGAAGGTGAGAAACCACCCAGAGTTGCTTTATTAGGTATTATGTAAATACTGAAATTAATTCCAATAAAACAGGTTTTCAGTTCAAGAAGAAATAAGGGCTTTTTTAGGGTAATTGGGTGTGTGGCAATTATGCCATTATGATATGATATGATGCCAGGCCCATTATGATAAAATTATTACCGGTTTCTGTTACTTGACATATTAATTTGGTTTCACGAGTCGAAAGGAGCACCTCATGATGTTGTATCACATACATTGTGTACATTTTTTTATTGTATGTATATTATTAATATTTTGTAAAAAGGAAATATGATTTTAAGTGAGCAGGTTTAGGTGGATCTTATTATGCTAGAGACGCTGTACTCATAACGATCGCTTAAAATAATCGAATGAAAAAAGGCTTAACTTTTGTTCGTTTGGTATTGAGAAATAGAAGACTGGTGCTGATTTTTATCGAATTTCGACTTATTTGAAGTGAAAATCTTACTCATAAATAATTATACAAATTGAAAAAAGCCAAGCCTTGGTCATACCTAATTAGAATAGAATAGAATTTATTTCCAAAGTAAGTGTTACATTGTATACCACAACTTAAGACTAAGTATTAATCTTATTAAGTACTTACAATTAGTTATCAAAAACACACATTTTTACAAATCAATCATGCTTAGCTAGTAATCATTACCTACACACGCTAAAATGATACGTTTTTCTTTGAATCTCAACTACTTAAACAAAAACAAATAAAAAAAAAATAGTGTTAGAATTATGTTTGAACTAATAAACTAATTGGCGGTATACAGATAAAAAATTCTTTACCTTCCGCGCTAGTCATAGACTGTGTTACGCCAAGGTAAGGAGGGAGGGTAATTAGGGAAGTATTTCACAGGTTTTCCAGGCACCGCCCGCGCTGTATGTTCTGGCCCGTGTAACGAAGCCATAGCGACTTGTATCTCGATGTCTATGCCAACTATTGTGCTAGAAGGTAAACTTTTTCACGGGGACATCATGCCTAAGTTATTTTTATTGGTCACGAGTCGCACAATAGATATAATAGGATACTTGACATAACGATGTCTTTTGAAAAGATGACTGACCACTACAAAAGTTATATAGATTTGTTATTTTTTTTCAGAAACCGTAAAAAATCTTTATGTTCTCGTGAAAGTTAAGATATCATGTCTAGTGCCAGAGGGAACTATGGCCCTTTAAGTTAACACTGTTTTGCTACAAGATAAGAACAAAATTATAGGTATATGCATAATACCACTGCACTTCGAAATGTTTCTAACTAAATAACTTGGGATTTACAAACACAATTTGTATTATTTTGTATCTATTTGGATGATGGCTCATTCCACTTGTCTCTTTTTGAAAACCGGAGTATGTATCGAAAATTATTGCAATGGATGACACTCTCATTGAGCACCTTTATGTTGTCCATTTTGGCGGACACCACGAATTGTTTGCGATCTGGTGAGGTGTTACTGTTTTGCAAAGACCCACCTACGTTTAGGACACGTGCAAACATCGTTTACAAACTCACTTAGTACTATGCAATAAAAGAGTGATTATCCAACATGTAGTGTTTGTCAAATGATCTCACTGAAGTAGTGGTGAGTGGGGGTCAAGGCTCCGAACTTACTTGCACAAACACGCTTCACATACATTCTACTTGTACTAACATTGTATGTCCAGGCAAATTACTGTCCATTCCAAGGTTGCCTGAAAGAGATCGCAGAAAGCGATAAGGCCGCCCATTGTATATTTTTTAAATTTATTTTTTTGTTATGTGTTTTTTTATGTACAATAAATAATATATAAATAAACTCAAACTCAAACTCAAAGCATTTATTTCAATTAAACCATTTACAGGCACTTTTGAATTGTCAAGTGGTCGGTCAGTCAGAAATATGAAGCTAGTTGCCCATTCCAAAGCGTAGTAGGTACCTATGGAGAAGAACGGGCAAGAAACTCCATGGACACTCTTTTAAATTATATTATTACATAAATATTAGTTACATCATTAATCTTGTATATAGGTATAATTATATGTGAGAACGATGTAAATAAGACGTACACATTGAGTGTCCAGTATACAGCAAATATAAATTCAAACAAAACAATCTATAATAAAATAATTAAAAATAAGCCGTGGTGGCTAAGAGATGACCAGTCCCAACTGACAGCGCCCGTTCACGAACATGACGCATGGATCAGCACCATTCAGCTCAACCATTTTGAAGGGAGCTAAATGATCCAACACACGCGCCACCGTCAGCGAGACATTTGAGTGAGCATGACATCTATCAGCCGCCAGGACACATTCAAGTCAATGAAAGACATTACCCGGTAAATGGTAGCTCGATAGTACATAGTACTCATACTTGTCCTATGCAATTATATAATACAAAGGAGATTGATTTTATACAAAGCAAAGGTAGTCTTACAATCTTCAGCAGCTCCAACAGTATTTTCAAATGTTAATCAATTAGTTGTGGTTGTGGAGCAGGACCAGCATTGAGCCAGGCATTTTTATCAGCGATATAATCCCCCAACTTATAATATGCCTGGCTGCATAGTGTGCGTTATAAACAAACTTTGAATTTCGTCTCATTCAGTTGAAGTATGTGGGGAGGTATTTTATTGTAACATTTTAAACAGTACCTACCCCATGAAAGATGAGGCTACTTTAGCCGGTCTGAAACCTGGTTGAACTAATAGGTCCCTATTTCTGGTACTATAATTATGTCTATCACCTCTTTTAGTAAAAAGATGTACATTTTTTCTTACGTACATGATGTTTTCATAGATATATTGACAAGGTACCGTCAAGATCTTAATAACCTTAAAAAGTTCCCTCAGAGTATCGCGCCTGCGGAGATTATATATGGCTCTGATGGCTCTTTTCTGCAGAATAAAAATAGAATCGACGTCTGCAGCCCGTCCCCAAAGTAAAATACCGTAAGACATGATACTATGAAAGTAACTAAAATAGACTAACCTCGCGGTATCTACATCGGTAAATTGACGGATTTTTCTTACAGCATATGCTGCTGAACTTAGCCGTCCCGCCAGAGATGTTAAATGAGAACCCCATTGAAGCCTCGAGTCGAGCGTGATCCCCAGGAAAACAGTTTTATCGACGAATTCTAGTTTCTCTTGATTCAATACTATCTCACAATCACTACTTTTGACATTAGGTAAAGAAAATCGTATACACTTAGTTTTTTTCCCATTTAATACTAAATTATTAGCAGTGAACCAACTATAGACCTGCATTAGGGCGTTATTAACGTCGTCAAAATTTGTAGCACTTCTTTCTACCTTAAAGATTAAAGAAGTATCGTCAGCAAATAACACCATTTGTGGTTGATTTTTTAATAAATGGAGTAGATCATTAATATACACTAAAAAGAGGAAAGGACCCAATATCGAGCCTTGTGGAACTCCCATTTCTACTTTTAAACTAAGTGAATTGACACCATTTATTTGAACTTGCTGCTGCCTATCCTTTAAATAAGATTTTACTAGACTGAGCGCAAGTATTCCAAGTCCATAATGGTCAAGTTTCAAGAGCAAGGTTTCGTGATCGACGCAATCAAATGCCTTGGAGAGGTCACAAAAGATTCCTATGGCGTCTTGGGCCTCTTCCCACGCCGTAAATATGTGTTTTAATAAGGTGACCCCGGCGTCAGTCGTACAACGTCCCTTGGTGAAACCATACTGTTGATTGTGTAAGATTTTAAAATATAAATAAACGTTATAAATAAACAGCATAGATACATCTTGATGTAGTGTGCAGTATAAAATTCTAAGTTTGTGGATTTCGCGACAAACTTCCTTCATATAAAAGAATTATTTATTGGTCCAGTGTTACAAAATAAATTTCATAAATAATAATATTGTATTTTTTTTTTATTTTTTTATTTTCTTTATTTAGGCAACCAACAGCGATACAAATAGTATGTTGCAGAGTTTGTATATTACAGTATTGTATGGCCAATAATAGGTTTCCCTGTTTAGCTAGGATTGTATAAAACATGCGAACGGACTACAGACTAATATTTAAATACAAAAAGGTTTAGTTTTAGTTTTAGGTAAATATATAACCTAAACTTAAGTTTAAATTTTAGAGAAAAAACAAAAAATTACTAATATGAGGAGAGAAAAAGTGTATGATCAATAAGAGAATAGTTTGTTTAGCAATTGCCTTCGTGTATGATTTTTATTAATTGTTTTTTGAATGTAGGTTTATTACAGTTAAATATATCTAGTTGTGAGAAATCTGTGTTATAAATTTGAGCAATACGGGTCAATACACAATTACTGGCGTAATTAGTCGAGTGCCGCGGCACGTGCAGCATCGTCGTGTGACGAGTGCGCCGAAGGGGAGTGTTAAAAGTTACCTGTGCGACCAACTCGGGGCAATCGAGGCGTCCATTGAGTATGTCATAAAGCAAACACATATCCATAACTTTGCGCCTTTCATCGAGTGTTAGTAGACCATGTGTGCGACAACTGTTTTCATAGGACATCGGAGGTTTACGGAGGCGATACTTAAGGTGGTTAACAAATTTTCTTTGAACCCGTTCTAGTTTGTTCTTATAAATAATATATTGGGGGGACCAAATTGGGCACGCATATTCTAAGACGCTGCGCACATATGCAAAATACACCGATCTAAGAGCCTCAATGTTTTTAAATACCTGACACGATCTAATAACAAAGCCTAAATTCGTATAAGCTTTGGTGCTAACAAGGTCTATGTGATCTGAGAATGTTAATTTATTGTCAAACATGACTCCCAAATCCCTAACTATTTTGACTCTATTTATGACAATTCCATTAAAGTTATATGAGTAAACAACAGGTTTTTTTTTACGTGTATAACTAATACATTGACACTTTGTGACGTTTACTGTGATCTTGTTTTTTATGTAGTAATTATTTAAGTTATTAAGTATGCTTGCTGTAACTAGAATATTTAAAATAGATATTTGAAAAATGGTTACCAAACTAGGCAGCGCCTGTATCTCGGGGGCCTGAGTTGCGTTATCTTAAATTGTTTGCGTTAACTTAAATTAAATTTCAGGAAGTTTTAAAATGGACAGACTACTTAATTAGATAAGGGTAGTAAACTATCAAGATAAATTAAATATTTATTAAACAAAATAAAATAATTCTAAATAATGTTCTAGCGTGTGTGTGTGTGAGTGTGAGCGTGATAGTGAGTTGTAGGTGAGGGTGTTGGTGTGAAGGAACAGAATGACTGTATGAATGACTTGCTTGTAGAATTTGGTGTTAACTCACTATTTCCTCAGTGTCGTTGTATGACCGGGAGCGAAGCCAAATTTTTGTTATTCTTTTCAATAAGTGGGTGTTAAGCTCGTAACCGAAGGTCTTTCATCGCATGTTAAACACCGTATATCCAGCCACCAACACGGCTTTATCAAATCCAGATCTACAACCACTAATCTCATCTTCTACATGTCGTCTCTGTCAGAATCTTTAGATAAACGTATTTCTGTCGACACCATATACACTGACTTTAGTAAGGCGTTCGATAAGGTGGATCATTCTCTTCTTATAGCTAAACTACTGCACTTGGATGTAGGAGGATCAATGCTTAAGTGGTTTCCGTCTTACCTCAGTAACCGGTTTTCAAAACTTGTTATGAGTGGGCTTAATTCAAATTTATTTAAAGCTACATCCGGTGTTCCGCAAGGTTCACATTTAGGTTAAATTCTGTTCAACATTTTCATTAACGACATTACGCACTGCTTTAGGCATTCAAAATTTTATCTTTTTGCTGATGACATGAAAATAATGAAACCAATGGAAACTGAATTTGACTCTGCCTTATTGCAGGAAGACCTGGGCAGACTGACGAGCTGGTGTAAAATGAACAAAATGTTTCTTAACGTCTCAAAGTGCATGTAGTAATACATGCAATTTAGCCGTAACAAAATTGTCAAATACAACAATTACACGATTAGCCAACCAAAAACTACAACAAGTGGTGGAAATACGCGACTTGGGAGTCATACTAGATAATAAACTTAAATTTTACAGACTTATCCTAAACATGTCATCGAAGGGGTTCAAAATCCTTGGATTTATCTTACGTAATAGCAAAGATTTTAAAAATGCCAGAATAATATTATTTTATTTAACACACTGGTTCGGCCAATACTTGAATATAGCAGCCAGGTTTGGAATCCTCACTACGAAATATACGTCAAACACCTGGACAGTGTCCAAAGACGTTTCCTATATCATCTATGTTACAAAGATCGTTTAGCAAAAGAAGTTATCAGTTTTTTTTTTTGTCGTGTTTACACCTAGTTATATGTGCACGCTGTGGTCTCCTATAATTGAAGGAGCACACGCAAAACAACCTATTTTATTATTGTGATTTATATTGTATCCTTTGTGGGTGATCCCAAATAAATAATAGGGGTTAAAGTATGAAATTGCCGTTTTATTGTATTAGGTACTTCGAATTGACATACAGAACCTTCATGGTTTGAGATTTTTGAGTGAAAATTTTTGAGTGAAAACATGGTAACTATGAAGTTCTTTTTGTTTAATGTGCAACATTCGATTATCGACTTTCAGTTGTTTTTTTTATTCAGCTTAGACAAGGTGGATACTTCGAAAATTCGAGTTATTTTTGAATACGAGTTCCGACGCGGAACTAACGCGGCAGAAACAGCTCGCAATATCAATGTTGCGTTTGGAGAGGGGACTGCTAATGAACGCACCGTGCGATTTTGGTTTAAAAGCTATTGTGATGGAAACTTTGATTTGAAGAACGAACCACGTGGAAGACCGCCCACACAGGTGAATAACAAGGAATTGAAAGAGATGGTGGAAGCCGATCCGAGCCAAACTACCTAGGAATTAGCGGCATGGTTTAACGTTACCTTACCAACAATATTGACTCATTTGCGTCAAATCAATAAAATAAAAAAATATGAGAAATGGGTGCCTCATGATTTGACTGATCTGCAGAAAGAAACGCGTGTTGAAACTTGTGTTGCCTTGTTGAATCGATACACAAATGAAGGAATATTGGATCGAATTGTGACATGTGATGAAAAGTGGATTCTTTACGATAACCGTAAGCGAAAAATGCAATGGCTGACCCCAGGTCAAACGCCGCAATAGTGTCCTAAAGCAAAGCTTACCAATAAAAAGGTAATGGTAACTGTTTGGTCGTCTCAGTATGGTGGTATTCACTATATAGCTTTCTCCGATCTGGTCAAGCAATAACGGCAGATGTCTACTGTGCCGAACTCCGAACAATGATAGCAAAACTAGCAGTGAAACAGCCCCGACTCATGAATCCATCTTTACGATTATTGCTCCATGATAACGCGAGACCTCATACAGCACCAGAAACCGTTTTAACTCTACAGGAACTGCAATTAGAAACCATTCGTCACCCTCCGTTTTCGCCAGACCTTGCTCCAACGGACTACCATTTTTTTCGTGATTTTGACAATTTTCTACGTAATAAAAAGTTTTCTTCTCAGGAGGCAGTACAAAATGCTTTCACACAGTTTGTCGAATCTAGATCACGAGAGTTCTATCGCAAAGGCATAAATGACCTTCCTATTAGATGGCAGAAATGTATAGATTATGATGGTAATTATTTTGATTAAATAAATACGTTAAATAAAAAAATAAAAACTAATATAAATTTTTCAGTACAAGTCGCCAATTTCGTACTTTAACCCCAAATAAATAAGACCTTTAATATCACAGCGAATGCTTATTTCATTCTAGTTATGAGTGTGTGAGTAAGACGGCCACCGTCTGGCCAGAAGACTGTTTGCATTAGGAAGAGGGACATGTAAGATACGTTTTGAGAGCAGGCTTTGGTAGTCAGGTCTGTTTTTAATAGATTTGTGTGGATGCAGCGCAGCGACTTCAATAAAAAAAAATAGATTCCAAAATACTTCAAAGACATTTAAAAATTTATAATTTTCCGACAAGCTCTTTTAATATTTTTTTTTTTTTTGCGATGGGACTTGGTATCATGAAATACCAAGGGGTATGTGTAAAAAAATTCTTCCTAATATTATTGCAACATACGATGTTTTTTTATCGTATTTGAGAAATTTACATTCTTAAGATTAAAAATTGATTTTCTTTTAGAATTTTAAAAATTACTGGTAGAACCTGAAACATTAGATAACATTTTTTTTTATAATTTTTTGAAAAAGTTATACATTTTTAAAGATGTACAAAGTATTTACCCTGAAATTAAAAAAAAAAAACATATCTCCTAAACTATCAAAAATCGGAGACCATACATGGGGTATTTTCAGATTCCCTTAGGTATGAGGTATCGATTTTTTTTTACTGACGTCACTATTTGGACCAACCTGCACAGTTGACGTACTCGAAGAACCGGAACCATATCTGTCGGGAACCAAAAGGGCTTTCTAAGCATCACTTTATTTACGGCTCTTTGAGCTCTTTCTTATTTCAATAAATGTGCTTTTCTCGGCTCCGCATATAGAGGGTTGAAACGATTAATAACTGCATTTGCACAGGTTGGTGATGTTTACGGTTTTTCCTTTATTCAGAGGACAATTTTCATACCAGGAAACGCAAATCCTTTTCGGGAATCACTTGACACTCCCATCGCAACGGTACAAAGCAACCGGTGCCATACGTACCTACACCATCACTCCCACACAAAGCAACTGGTGCCATACGTACCTACGCCATCACACCCACTCAAAGCAACCGGTGCCATACGTTTCTACGCCATCACACCCACACAAAGCAACTGGTGCCATACGTACCTACGCCATCACACCCACACAAAGCAACCGGTGTCATACGTACCTACACCATCACTCCCACACGAAGCAACCGGTGCCATACGTACCTACGTCATCATACCCACACAAAGCAACTGGTGCCATACGTACCTACACCATCACTCCCACACAAAGCAACCGGTGCCATAACTACCTACGCCATCACACACACACAAAGCAACCGGTGCCATACGTACCTACACCATCACTCCCACACAAAGCAACCGGTGCCATACGTACCTACGCCATCACACCCACACAAACATAGCAACCGGTGCCATACATACCTACACCATCACTCCCACACAAAGCAACCGGTGCCATACGTACCTACGCCATCACACCCACTCAAAGCAACCGGTGCCATACGTATCTACGCCATCACACCCACACAAAGCAACTGGTGCCATACGTACCTACACCATCACTCCCACACGAAGCAACCGGTGCCATACGTACCTACGTCATCATACCCATACGAAGCAACCGGTGCCATACGTACCTACGTCATCATACCCACACAAAGCAACTGGTGTCATACGTACCTACACCATCACTCCCACACGAAGCAACCGGTGCCATACGTACCTACGTCATCATACCCACACAAAGCAACTGGTGCCATACGTACCTACACCATCACACCCACTCAAAGCAACCGGTGCCATACGTACCTACACCATCACTCCCACACAAAGCAACTGGTGCCATACGTACCTACACACCATCACTCCCACACAAAGCAACCGGTGCCATAACTACCTACGCCATCACACACACACAAAGCAACCGGTGCCATACGTACCTACACCATCACTCCCACACAAAGCAACCGGTGCCATACGTACCTACGCCATCACACCCACACAAACATAGCAACCGGTGCCATACATACCTACACCATCACTCCCACACAAATCAACCGGTGCCATACGTACCTACGCCATCACACCCACTCAAAGCAACCGGTGCCATACGTACCTACGCCATCACACCCACTCAAAGCAACCGGTGCCATACGTACCTACGCCATCACACCCACTCAAAGCAACCGGTGCCATACGTACCTACGTCATCACACCCACTCAAAGCAACCGGTGCCATACGTACCTACGCCATCACACCCACACAAAGCAACCAGTGCCATATGTACCTACGTCATCACACCCACTCAAAGCAACCGGTGCCATACGTATCTACGCCATCATACCCACTCAAAGCAACCGGTGCCATACGTACCTACGTCATCACACACACTCAAAGCAACCGGTGCCATACGTACCTACGCCATCACACCCACATAAAGCAACCGGTGCCATACGTACCTACGCCATCACACCCACTCAAAGCAACCGGTGCCATACGTACCTACGCCATCACACCCACTCAAAGCAACCGGTGCCATACGTACCTACACCATCACTCCCACTCAAAGCAACCGGTGCCATACGTACCTACGCCATCACACCCATACAAACATACCTAATCTTGTACTACTTTATGAATCAGAAGTCTTATTTAAAATCAGGCGAGGGATTAACTACGATTCAAATGTATAGTTTTCAGTATTTTCCTTCAAAGTTCCAGAAATCATTATTGTAACTATCTATCGAAGCCTATTCGGCCTATCTTATTGGGAACTTAAAACGGGTGCCTAATTACACTGTACCTACATATTAATTTATTGCTTCACTAGGAATGGCTGTTGTCTAATCTGCGCCACCTCAGGGGAAATCAGATTTTCGCTGTTCATAAAACCTAGGGACCGATCTTTTTTATACACATACCTATTAGAGCTGCGTCATAAAGTATGACAATAGTTCTAAATCAATATTTATTTAGTGTTGCACTTGTTGACTCATTAAGTCACGATGATTTTAAGTTTGCCATTACGTTCGGTATGTATTCAATCAACCTTTGGGTTCAATTGAAACGCTTTTATATCAAGAGGCATCTTCCCTTTACATGGTGAATCGTTCTTGTGATTATTTTTTGTGAGATAAATATTATTAAACCGCATTTATACAATGTGGAGATGACAATATGACTTTAAATGAAAACACTGGCAATACTGGTTTATAGAAACATTTGTAAACTATCAAATAAATCCGAACATCAAAATTAAAAAAACAATTTTTTCTAACAAACTAAATAGCTTAAAACTGCAAACAAAATAAAACACCATTTATAAAATTGGTACACTGACCTGCGATAAGAATGGCAACGCAGCTTGGTTTCATTCATATTAAAGCTGTGGCCGACGCACCGACGTAATGTTTGGCGCCATTATTCTTATTATTATTAATGCTCAGTTACACAAATCAAATCACAGAATATTGACCAAATAGTCGGGCATCATTCACCCGCGAATTATTCACTAATCAATTTATTATTCACAATCACTTTTCGATCACATAACTATGTCGCCAGTCATTAATTTTTTTTATTTTCAATATGTCCGCCGTGTTCTTGAATACACAAACTACACCGACGTATAATGTTATTTCTCACTCTTGATAATAGGTCACCATTAGCAGCCATTTCTTTCAATTTATTAAAAGATATTATTATTCTATTTTTTAATTCCTCAACGGTAGTAACTTCTGTTGAGTATACCTCATTCTTTATGTGACCCCACAGAAAGAAATCCAGGGGCGTGAGATCTGGTGACCTCGCTGGCCACCGCACTGGTCCAAAACGGCCAATCCACTGCTGTCCGAACATTTGAGTCAAACGCTCTCTTGCAGACACCACTGAATGAGCTGGTGCTCCATCTAACTGGTACCACATCTGCCTGTACACGTCCAGCGTTAAAACAAAGCGTCAAATTTCGCACTACACAACAACAAAGATACGATAACAATCGCGCGGCGACTTCAAACGGGCGCGGGCGCATCCGAAATTCCAGAGAAAAACAAAACGCGTCACTGGCAGGAAGGAGGTCCGGTGACACACTGACCGCGTAACCTAGACACGTCGACAAGTAAGCAAAGTAGAAACAAGCAAACTTACCTATCTCTTTCGCACATACATATTTTGCGTTTGACATGAGTGCGTAACAGGAAAGTAATAACTTTCGCATGCATTTTTTCTTATCTACTTGTGATGACACGCTTTATGACTCTTATGGCTCGGGCATAAAGTATAATTTGCATTGAGAAAATAAATTTGAAAGAAAAGGCGTAGGTTTTTAAAGTAGCGAGCTGGCAACGAGTGTCATTACCCTGTCGCGTGCTCTCCTGTTTACAATACATCATGTAGAAAATACTTAAAATGAAAAATAATGTCTTGTGGCTAAACTACTGGATATATTCATTTGATTTTTTGTGTGACGGTTGGGAATATCATGACTTATACGAAGTTTCATTTATGATCATATTGTCCTCCCCACATTGTATAATCAGATTTGAAGACTTGAAAACCTTAGCTGATGATCATTTGTAATAAGCTGTATAGACATCTAAAAAAGAGCAATTAGTTCGTTCTTCAAAGTGATCACGCGGGGGAACCCAAATCCCAGACTAAAAATCGTTCAAAATAACTTTTAAACAATTCAAAGGAAACACATTTCTAACGAAGTAAATTGTTTTAAAATTGCTACATACGCAGTATTTGCAGCAATTCTAATAGTCTGTAAGTACATATCTACTGGCATCCGTTTTAAAATTGTTTGCTCAGCGGGAACGTGCACACGACAAATAAATTTGATCTCATCTGAATAGTTTGTGATTAGTTTTTTATTGTCTGTGTGAACTCGTTAACTTTTCGCGGTTTCTATGCAAATGAAAAACTTTAATATACGTACTTAAAAGATTTAATTAATGTAAATTAAACTTCACTTGGTTTAAAAAAAACCTGCCGTTCGCATCATTTAATGTCGAGATAAAATCTCAACAAATTAATTCAGCCAGACTGAGAATTCATTACCCGTCGTAAAAAAACCAATTAAAGTACCTAAGTAGATATAGGTATTATAACAATGACAATATTGTATTTCCTAAAGTCTTCACAAATAATATCACAGCCAAAACACATTACAACATTAGTAACGCAGTGGAAAAGATACTTCAATCTAAACAAATAAATCAATTTTCGTGAAGGGAAGACTATTGTGCTTGTGACTTGTAACACAATAGTAAGAACAACTCAATAGGATTTCCAGTGTTTGTCTTACGTACGCGTACTCGCAAGAGTACCACATTCAATGAATAGGTCTTTTGTGGAGTCCGAGATTAAATCATCATAAATCACAATATTTATTCTGAAAATAGGTTGTCTTTGTAATTTATTGTTGGCTCAAGAAGATACAATAAAACACACCGTTTTTTTTTTTTTTGATTGTGGGACATCATCAAATAACTTCTCAAAGACGGGACCTATCGCCGCAATTGCGGCGTGTCCAGCGCTGAGTTGCGACAATCGCACTCTCCATGCCGCCCTGAGATCTCGCCGCAGCTTTGTCCGCTGTGCCGTGATTTCTCGCGGCAGCGGAGTTACGCCCCGGCGCGCGGCGTTTCGCTTCTTCGCGCCACTCCCATATGTGCGCGAGGACTTTTTGCCTCCAGATCCCAAGGCGGTAATCCGGCAAGGAGGTTCGCCGCCTCACCGGAGACCGTATGGTACCCCCGGACCAGCCGGAATCTCGTACAAAACCTGTTTCTGACATTTTGTGCAACATCAATCGCTTTAGAAGTGTAGCCTTCTTAAAAATCCTTGCGAAGCATATTTAATAGGATTAAATTTCAGGCAAACTTCTTTCGAAGTGTGTTCACTATCACACATCGACAAAATTAGATTCGCTTTTGGTACCTATCCACTTGTATACTTTCATCCATCATTTTTATTAGGATCGCCTGCACCTGTATTCGCCAGCTATCATAATTCTCTTTGTTCAGGGGCGCGATCAAATAATTATTTTGCTGCTTGAAAAATAAATGTGACTCCTTAGTAAACCCTTCAGACTTCTTACTAGAGCTACGCTACTCCTATTCACCCTGGATGTCGTACTTTGGGTTTCTGGGCCAAAACCAACCAATGTAAGATAAAATAAAAGAAGACTGGCAGAAATAGATCATAGCAAAATATATTCGTAAAATTGATCACACTTGACAAAAGTACATCAGAACATATTCATTTTAAATTCAACATTTACTTCATAAACACAGAGTTTGTATATCCAATACTTATCACTTCTGTATGCTAGTGTACTTTATTGCATAACATTAAAAATGTGCCAATTGCCTAATACGTATTTCTGGGTTATCGATTCACTCACGGTATCCTGTCAGTTCACCAAAAATTAATTTGCCATTTTTTATTTGACAAGCAACGATTGTCAAAGACATGATTTGTCACAAATTTACAAAAATAACTGTTGGTTACAAAAACAAGTTGGCTAAATAATTCACTTATGAAAATAATCTGATAAACTTTTTTTTAATAACGTATTATTTTACAAACAATTCATTTTCTTTCATTTTATCTCGATTAGTTTGGAATAAAAACGTTTTACAGATTGACTTATTATTACGCAAATTCCTAAAAATCAAAGATTAGGTAATTTAAAAATAAATAAAATGGTTGGGTTAGGTTAAAACTGTGACCCCCTACGACCAGAAACGAATAAATTATATAGAAAAAAAGACTTTAGTAGGTGTAAAGAACTTCAGTACTTGTCTGTAAATTATTTGACACAAATAGAAGTTGCAACCATGTAGGATTATTTGTAGTTCAATAAAATTATGCAAAACTATACCGTTGTAATCACTTTGTGACTGGTTTAGAAAATGTATTATAAAATTATATTTAGTATAAACGTGATTTTTCCGATATATAATATTAAAAGAAAAATGTTTACATGAATAAATATCATCCGAAACATTAAAATTTGTAAAAGAGAAGCATTTGCCAAATAAATGTTTGTAAAGCGAGTGATTATAAAATAAAATATTTGCGGAATATGTTGTTTGTTTAAAAATAGTATACGAAACGTTGCGCGTTGGTTGTAAACTAAAAATTTGTCAATGGCAAAAAATATATATATTTGGGGGTACCAAAGTACCCACAAATAAATTAATTTCGTGCGAATAAATTCGTGTGAATTAATCAATTAAGCCACAGTCTCATATCGGCACTAAACTATGATAGATATAAAAGAGAAAAGTTCATGGTGTGGTGCAGTAGACAATCTCACAAGCCAAGTGTTGTTTTGTTTTTATCAGGAAAATGTCCGTAGCAGCCGCGAGTCTATTTGTGTGTTCGGTTGTGATTGTGACATCAGGTTAGCTCCCTATTACATGGCACTTGTAAGGTAACTGGCAAATGGTACAAATACACGATTGCTTACCCCGTCAGGCAGTACAGGCGTGATCACATGTTGATATTTTTCGTTCCATTGAACATTTGATGCATTCGATGTAGAGTTCTAGAACTTGTGCAGACGGAAAACACTTTTTTACAATCGTTTGGAAAAGTTTAACTTCATTTGCTTAGCCAGGAACTAGCCAGAACTCCAGAACATTTTGTTACTAACAGAAAGGAAACTTTTTTAAAAAGCCGGTAACTAAAGTATTTCTTTAGAGAGATTCAATTAGTTATTGTTGTGTTTTTATTGCAATCTAAGAACATGTACAAAAAGTTGTCACAAGCAGAGCCAAAGTAGCAAACTAGTTGATTGAAGGTGAACAATTATTATGTAAGACCTTAACACTTCAAGTGAGTGATGTAATAAAGAAAACGGTATTTTTATGCTCGTTCTAGAACTTTCCAGATTGGATGAATTTAGAATACCTATATAAAGTATCATTGATCATTTAAATGTCATTATTATCCTCCTACTATTATCCCATTCTATTACGGGCCTTTTGCTTCCATACGTCTCTAATAGCCGTTTTTTCAAACTTTCTTAGCTATCCTCCTTCGTTCACACATTTCATCCATCTTTTCTTTGGTCTCCTTCTTTTCATTGAGCCACCCACATTTATTCTAAATATTTTCTCTCTATATGCTCCTCTTTTCTCCGCATCACATGTCCATACAATGACACTCGGTTATTCTTCAGCTTTTTTGTCCCAACTACTTTCAAACTCTGTTTCCATATTCCATTAGATTAGTAGTTTCATTCTACAAAGCGGTATAGTCTTTAGACTACTGTCAATAAGCACCTTGTTCAAAAATTTATATTAAGCACACGTGTCTTTAATGCCCATTATGTATGCTGGGACTTCGATGTCAGTGCCATTGTTTTCATCAATAGTATGTCATCCAATTTTCAGTAATGATTTGATTAGAAGCTTTATCTTGATTTTTTATCAAGTGTAGGTGGCCTTCCTGATCTGACCCGGCAGTATATCTTGTTTTGTAATACCTCCTTTGTAATAACTAAGTATCCCAAGAATTCGATCAAATGTTACACTCGCCTTTTTACTCACCTACTTAGCCAGAAAGCCGTATTTATCACACAAGTGTTTGAACGCGGAAGGAATCCTGCTTTTCTGTTTATACGATAAAATCGATTTAAAATGTCAAAGGCGTTTTATTGAGCAGCCTCTTTGAGTCCATTAAAGTTACATTTATTATTTAATTTTGTTCCAGGTTGACGGTGCAGACAGCGATGCGTTAACGCGACGATACAAGTAGTCGGATCATTAAAATCAAAGCCGGGATCAAGTGACCGCTGCGACCGCGCGCCGCCCTCGCCGCCCGGCGCCCGCCGCCGCGCCACTCCATCGCCTCGAGCCACTGCACGCGCACGCGTCGCGCTGCCGCGATATTTGTTCCGATACAGTATCCCAAAGTGACTGATTAGTGTAATAAACGTAATCACTTACTGATTGCAGAAGTCTCCTCATTACGTCAATTGACTGGTATTTTAATTGATACGCCTTTTGGTTAACATTTTCTCCTAAAGACGGACAAGTGCATTGAGTAAGTGGAGAAGGCTACATTCCAAACCGGTGTCGTTCTTTAATGGACGAGGTGTGTACTACTCTGTGTGTGTTTCTGTAGTTATCGGGTGGTGACTGGTTCGGTTTTCGGAGTGTATAGCATTTCCTTTGCAGTAAATAGTGATATACAGTAAGAAACGTTAACTGAAAACTGGTGAACTCACCTCAGCGTAGAGCTCGCTAGCCATAATGTAATAGTGCTGACAAAAAGTGAGAAGCATTCAAGAGAAAAATGGCTCGCGGAACGCTGAGTGAAAACGAGCGCCAATGTTTAGACGCAGGCGCAAAAAATCAATCTGAACGGCTCCAAGAGTCGGAAAAAACACTCAGTGATTGTAAATCGAATGGACTTAGAGTGCGCTTCCTGGACGAGGAAGGAAAAACTGAAAGAATGGTCAGCGCCGACGAGGTCGACTGCACTGTCTCGCGAGTCAAGAAGATACACATTCTCAAGAACAGAAGCTCGAGCGAAACGAGCATACTGCTGAGGAACCCGTCTCTCATGAAGAGGCGCTCCAGTTCCGAACGCCGGTTCAGTGACGTACTCACCGACAGTCTAAATAACAACAACCTGAACGAAAACATGAATGGTAGAATAAAAACGACAGAGTTTGACAAATCCGATAAGACTGATGAAGCTGATCAAACCAAAGAAGTAAACGGCCAGAGCTTTAAGAAGAACTGCAACGTTTACAGTGTGAACCAGGCGAAAACCTTGACTCCGGAGAGGAGGAAGTCGTTACCGTTGACGATGCCGAGGCTGATCGGCCACAAGATTCAGGAGAACGGACAAAACAAGTCGATCTTGCCGGCTGAAGTATGTTTGGCGGATGGTGCGTCCGGTAAGGACTTCACCGCTCGAGCGATCGGGCGGCTCTCCAGAGGAATCGGGAAGCTGCTCCGTCGCACAAACAGCGTGCGCATTAGTGATCCCGATCCAGTGTACAAAGTGGCGTATCTCGGGAATGTGCTCACCGGCTGGGCTAGAGGTGAGTTTCGCCTAGTCATTCATTACTTATTACAGCACAGAAAGATGAAAAGAAAGGCGTCTTTAATTTTTTTGAAGAATTCGTTAAAAAGATGGACGTAATAATATAAACAACGTGAACATACTCGTACATATGAAATTTAGTAAAGTCTAGATAAAAAGTGAATTTTACCAATTACTAGTCGTTTTACAACCAAGACGGTTACCCTAGGTTCGGTTAACAGACGAATCTCGTCACGCTCTGTCTCTCGCCAGCCGGCACAACGGCCTGTTAGATAATATTATCACTTACGGTATCTTCTAAAGTGTTTGTTGCTCAACCTTACAGTTATCAGATGAGGTATTTGGGTCAGCGTATTGATAGGTCATTTCTCGAAACACAGAAAAAGCGGCGGTCCCAAGCTAGTCCCCTGCGAAACACTGAGCCGTTGCTACATTCCGATGAGCAAATTGATTATGTATTGGGTTGGTTTCAACACAAATGCACGTAAAAATTGAAACAACGTACCTACCTGTGTTTAGTAACATAATTACGATTGTTGTAAAAAGATTAGTTTAAATAGGACTGTGATCAAGCAAACACTGAGGTTAATCTCAGAAGGAATTTTATTGTTATTAATATTACATTAACGCCTAAGTAAACGTAGGAAGTAAATAATAAGATAAAGGTAGCGTTACAGAACGTATCTATGTAGGTCTCAACACGTAATGGTGTATAAATTGTGATTAGTTTTTTATAGTCATGTCAATAGAATCGTCGGTAACTAAGGTTGCGTAAGTGGTTCAAGGCGAATCGGCCGAGCAAAACGGTCGGATCTCCAAATTAGTAAATTAACTCCAAATAGCGAATCTTAAACATTCATAATGCACCATTTAAAGCGATGTCCGAAATGTTATAGTCCATTACATGCACGAAGCAACACGATGATCGATGTATGGATTATATTTATGTAATTGCTGCTTTTAATGTTTTTAAAGACTCAAACATACAAAAAATTTCTATCGCTGAAATGGTGTACAGTGTTTCGTTTATGTTTGATTATTGTTGCATTACTACTAAACTACTGAATGGTTGGTCATCAGAATGAGATTACCAATCATTCAGTAGTTTAGTAGTAACACGCGTATCTATTCTATTATGAATTTGCGTCAATCTTAGAAGCTTTAGAACTCGTGCCAACGAACGACTAACTGCTTTGTTGACAAAACTATACTGCCAATCGAATATCTGCAATATACGAAGCACAAACAAAGTTACATACCACTCAATTTCTATGATAACCAACCTGCAATTTGAATACATAATAGCAATATCTCTAGACATAACAACGGAATCTTACAAGAGATATGAAAAAAAATAAGCACCATTAATTTATCTTTTTCGCTGACTGACAATGTAAATTTAAAATGCAGGAGCAAAGGCAAATGCGAGACGTAAATGTTTAAATTGAAATAAATACATCGAACAAAGCGAATGGAATGTCGATGTTAATCAGTAAGAGACTTTCGTTTTAGACGCATCTGTCATGCGTCGCTGTGTCCGATAATTGGCGAGATATCCGAAACGTTTTGAGAGAAACTGAACATTTGAACAAGCCTTATCACATGATGATGCAGCAGGTTGCTGTTATTTAAAAACTGTTGATAGAACGATAAATTGTATACTTGAAAAAAGTAGGTGAAGATCGCGCACTATTTGGACGAGTGTTGATATTTGCATTTGAAGATGTAAATGCGAGCAAATATTGGGATTTGTTTCAAGTTTGTGATAAATTATTATGTCCAAATCATAGCCCGTCCATGTTTTTGCACGCGGTATTTTGATATCGTCTGCACACTCTGTACACACAGGTCGGCTTTAGGTAGGTAGGTATACGGGCAACTAATTGTTTTCTTTTTGTTTCTCCTTGATTATCTTTGTGATTGTATGTGTTACTAACAATAGTTTAATAAGTAGTTTTGTCAATACTAACACTATGGACTTTATGGTCTGCAAATAAAAGTTTATTTATTTATTTAATATCATGCACATATATATTTTATTGCCCATCTTTCACTAATTATCGAAAGATACTTTGTTTTGATGAAGCTTTACATATTTTTGAACTCGTATTTGACGAGATTTGGTAAGTTTCTCTATTCACAATTTGCTATCCTTTTTTTTGTGAAATGGCTTCACTGGCTCAGAATTGGTCAGCTAGAGAACTTTTTAGTCATTCATTATTCTGTTCAATCAACGTCAGCTTCGAATATAAATGTACCTACTTATTTATTTTTTTGAGTAAATGGAATTTTCTGTATTTTTAATTCAGTGGTCCAAGTTAAGACTACACCAATGTTGAAAAATAGGTTGACAGTACAAGTGAAGAAAGTAAACATTTAAATCGGCATGATCCAAAGAAAGTTGTAGTAGTCAATGAAGTAGACATAAAAGATTGTGATCAGAATTCGTGTCTACCTGGACGCAAACTTTATTCACGAGTGAAAGTCCGCAGCATCTGCACGGTGCATCCTAATGTACTTTTACTTGATCCGAGCACTGGATCATTAGCATTCTTATCATACGTGACGGTATGAGATAAGCTTAACTGCGCAGAATGTTAAGATCATGGCTAAACCTATTATGGTCATTAGTCACACACTTGACGAGTTTCTTGTGATTTATGGTGTTAATTGCTCTTTTGTCACGTGAACTTGACGTGAGTATGTTTTTGTTAATTTTACCTTTGACACAAGCGTGAATTCAAGCCCATCCAATTATTGATAGTATGTGAATTGGTTGATTAATGTTAAAGTAAATAATTATAATGTTTGACGTACCTATGAGGCTAACTGAACCGGTTTTGGGTTTAAATTACATATAGCGACTATTAGTTATATTATTTCCTGTAGTAGTCTTTCTCTAGCTAGAATAGGTAGCAAAATGCAATCTGCTTTGGAATTGATAGTAATTTGGATGCTGATTCGACAATAAAAGGCATTACAAAATGTATTAACTATAATTTCTGTTTTCTAATTCTAGCGTAGGTTATGAGCGTGGACCGAGGGAAATGCTCGAAAGCCACCATAAGCATGGGCCTGCCTTTCACTGCCATTACAATCTTTGCACTGGGCAGGTTATTGTCGGCCACAGCCGCAACCAACTCTATACACAAGAACATAAGATTTTCATTGTGTTGACACCTCTATCACCAATATTTTTCGGATACTAATACTTTGCCCGTGACTTCGTCCGCGTGGATTCGTATTATCTCCTACAAAGTAGCACCCATTCTACCTTCAGTCAGTCCTTCTAATTAACCGGTAGTTTTGGAAAATTTATTGTTACGGTATTTTACATATTTTGGCTATTTTTCAGTATTCGGCCTAAGTTTCAAGTGCTCAAGAAGTATGATTTTTTATACAAACGAAATCCCCTCTTCTCACCATATTAAAGGTCGACTTTCCAAAAACCATTTCTTAGTGCTCCCTTGCATTATTAAAGGCAGCCGTGTGCAAACTTTCACGTTCCTAATCCCAGTAGTTTCGGCTGTGCGTTGATATGTCAGTCAGTCAGTTTCTCCTGTTATATATATATATATATATATATATATATATATATACTTTTTGTTGAAAAGACGTTGCCCCACACTATGAGTTTCTCCTGAATTGTGGGTGCGTTTACAAACATTTAAACTCACATACACAAACAGCCAAACCCGGATCAACTACTTGTAGGTCATAGAAATATTCGTTTCGTGCGGGAATTGAACCCACGACATGCAGTGCAGCAGTCAATCGCTGAACCACTGCGCCGTCAAAACGTGCCGTTTAAATAAAGATTCCGTAATAATCGACTTTTTTTATAAAATATTGGACATCTTCAATGTTAAATTCAAGGTCATTTTAGAGATGCAGTAAAAACAACGTGGGTAAACAAATTATCATCCATTGTGTACTACAATCTTAGTGTTTCTTGTCGCTTAAAAAAATAATATAGGTATGTTGTTCATGAGTAAGAATCACTTGACCAGAGATTTATTTTTATTTGCTATCAAATTAATTTTATCTGAAGTTGTAATTTTTTATTCCGCTCGTCCATGAGAACTGTTTCTATCTGGTTACATTTTTCGTTTTTATCTTATCAATGAATTTAACCTACTTTTTGCACACTAGGTCCGTTAATTGCTTGTAGCATAAATAAATGCGAACACGAAGCGCGTCTAAAAAAAATCGAAACATTATTGGAATGAAATATAACCGTTTGAACTATGTATATTTCTAGTTACCTCTTTAGATATATAAATGGTGAATGTGAAATATTGCTATTATATCAACAAGAATCTTGTATAATTTATGGTTCAGTGTTTGCTTCCAAAAGTTTAGCAATGATCGTCAAGGCTAAATCTGAATGATGATATTGTATCTACAAATGTATGACCACCGGTCGCAATCCACCTAATTTTATCATTATTATTGCAGTATATAAATAAATAAATAAATATAAATAAATATCGTCTGACATTGCACACAGCACCATCTAGTTCCAAGTTAAGCACTTAATTAAGGCTTGTGTTATGGATACCAGATGGTTGATACACTACTTAAATACATTTTTTTTTTCGTAAATACATACATATTATAAATATACATCCATGACTCGGGTACAAATGTCCATATTCATCATACAAACATTTGCCCCTACCGGGATTCGAACCCAGGACCATTTGGTTTCGCTGACTACACTTAGCCACTGTAGCCACTACACCAAACGTGTCGTAAATGTATGATAAACGTAAATGTAAAGTATATGATATTTATTTATAATCATTATGGTCGCATCAATAATAATGGTCCTATTGTTCTAAGATAATGTTTCTTGTCTTCATTATTGTAGCATAATTAGTTAAGTCAGATGTGCGATGACAATAAAAAAGATAACAATATTTTTTTGAGCGACGCGACGTAGAGGTGTTGATACGGGGAAATGATACCATTGCCTCAATCTCAATGCTCTTCGGCGACAGATTCTTAGTGGGTTTTATTTTATTTTACATTGTACAACAATCCTATGTGTATAAGTTTCATCCACATCCGCTACGTTTCAACTTTTTGGATATATTTTAGCTTTATAACCATGATCATTATCTGTAATTACTTGAACCGTAGCTTGGTTTAAAATTTATGAGCATGGGAACGTTTTTATGTGGGTATTACGTATTCAATAAATGTTTGCATTCTCCACAAGAACATCTAATTACTTTATTAATGTATTTGGTGTCCCCAAAGTTCAAATAGATTGTTGATATCTCCCCTCGGCACACCTGACACACTAAGTATGGGTTCCACTTCCACCTGAGACTGTCACTGGACCCTATGCTACAGCGGAAGTGCGCGATTGTTTTCTGTCTCGCTCGCACTCTTTTTTCGTATCGCATTCCAAACATCATTGTTTGGTCTGGCGCTCCCACAGACACGCTCGGCGGCGTCTACTGAGCCTACCGACGTTATATCTACCAACCATGTAAGCTCTATCAATTAGGGATTACAGTCTAATTTCCTTTGTATCATTGCTCTCGTGTTTGTCCCTAGTCTACTGGTTTTGTAGCATTTGTTAACGCTATTTTTCATTATGAATGTACTAGTGAGTAATTGTAATCAAACGTTCACCGTTCCTTTGCTGATGTTCTAAAAGAAATTCTAACGTTGCAAAGGTGCTATCAATCTTCTGAGTTTTATGAGTAATTTTGATAATATAATAATGTATGAACTTAAGTTCTTGTTAGATTTATTATAATATTATCAAATGTCTCAATTTGATGATTATAAGTGATTAGTATTTCTACATAGAACTTATCTTAAGTTGTTGAACAAACTTTCGTCTTTGGAAGTGAGTTAAGTGTTCTTAGTAGGTAATGGAAAGGGGTATCTAAGCACCGTATAATACTTTGCGTTATGTTTTTCATAATATGCTTCACATCGTACCCATTTTTTCTAAAACATAATTGTTTACCGTGAAAAAAAAAAAGTTTGACATAAAATATGCTATAATAATTATAAAACTGTTTTGACGCTTTTGTCTGAAATTATTTGAGGCAGTGATTATAATGATGGGTTCGATTTACATTTTATTATTTTGGTGATTACTTTGCAATATTGGAGTTAGAGTGTGGCAAAAAAAAACGTTAACACCAAATTACAATAGCTTTTATACTATTGATGGCAACAGGTATTTTATAAAGCCTTAAATTAATTAGAATTACTTTTGAGTACTGTCCATTTTACTACTATACATCATTCATGATACCTTATTAAATCTCAACCCTTTGTACCGAAACCGTTCCGTCCATCAAATCTAATTTAAAATGTCGTTACTCAGCGGAACACGAGTAATTCTAAGCTCGGGCACATTCGAGCAGGTTTTATGTGAAAAAAAAAACAAAACGACACGAATTAACTATCATTTTAGTAATCAAACCGTGACTGGCATCACGTAACTAGTCTTTATGATCACTATTAACATTTTTTGTCGTACTTTCGGAGGGCTATGACGTTGCGCGCATAGTCGCGTACCCTTACTTTCGGAGTGCTATGGCGTTGCGCGCATAGTCGCGTACCCTTACTTTCGGAGTGCTATGGCGTTGCGCGCATAGTCGCGTACCCTTACTTTCGGAGTGCTATGGCGTTGCGCGCATAGTCGCGTACCCTTACTTTCGGAGTGCTATGGCGTTGCGCGCATAGTCGCGTACCCTTACTTTCGGAGGGCTATGGCGTTGCGCGCATAGTCGCGTACCCTTACTTTCGGAGTGCTATGACGTTGCGCGCATAGTCGCGTACCCTTACTTTCGGAGGGCTATGGCGTTGCGCGCATAGTCGCGTACCCTTACTTTCGGAGTGCTATGGCGTTGCGCGCATAGTCGCGTACCCTTACTTTCGGAGTGCTATGGCGTTGCGCGCATAGTCGCGTACCCTTACTTTCGGAGGGCTATGACGTTGCGCGCATAGTCGCGTACCCTTACTTTCGGAGTGCTATGGCGTTGCGCGCATAGTCGCGTACCCTTACTTTCGGAGGGCTATGGCGTTGCGCGCATAGTCGCGTACCCTTACTTTCGGAGTGCTATGGCGTTGCGCGCATAGTCGCGTACCCTTACTTTCGGAGTGCTATGGCGTTGCGCGCATAGTCGCGTACCCTTACTTTCGGAGTGCTATGGCGTTGCGCGCATAGTCGCGTACCCTTACTTTCGGAGGGCTATGGCGTTGCGCGCATAGTCGCGTACCCTTACTTTCGGAGGGCTATGGCGTTGCGCGCATAGTCGCGTACCCTTACTTTCGGAGTGCTATGGCGTTGCGCGCATAGTCGCGTACCCTTACTTTCGGAGTGCTATGGCGTTGCGCGCATAGTCGCGTACCCTTACTTTCGGAGGGCTATGGCGTTGCGCGCATAGTCGCGTACCCTTACTTTCGGAGTGCTATGGCGTTGCGCGCATAGTCGCGTACCCTTACTTTCGGAGTGCTATGGCGTTGCGCGCATAGTCGCGTACCCTTACTTTCGGAGGGCTATGGCGTTGCGCGCATAGTCGCGTACCCTTACTTTCGGAGGGCTATGGCGTTGCGCGCATAGCACGTGCTATGGCGTTGAGCGCGTTGAGCTCCTTAAGTTTTGAGTTGAGCTGCACGGTTACTGGCAAATACGTGCACTGACTGGACAGATCCGCTTAATCTGTGTTTGTTTTTCCTCAAAAGGCCATTTCAGCCACTAATCTACATGGTCTTCACATGATCTGATCAAGATTATGTCTGGACTTTAAAAGAGACTGTGACCTCTGAGTTTGTTTCAGCCTTTCTTCTCAGAGTAGTCAGATAGGAAACGCCCACCACATCTAACTTTTGAAAATAAGATTGACGTGTAAGAGTGTTTGTACAAACCTACTTACAGAAATCATTTAGCTGCGTACCCTTACTTTCGGGGTGCTATGGCGTGCATCTTGAATTATGCGTTGAAATATGCAAAGTATTAATGGTCACGCATACGAACAATTGATACTGGAACTGGAGTCTAAAACTAATAGCATTCAAAGGACTTATAAAGTTCGACTTGAATACATAGCTTTTCTCATCAACCTAAGCTATGTTAATTATTATAATATTGCTGTTAATATTCTTCTGACGATGATGGTATATTTAAAAAGTTAATAATTGACCCTTGACTAATTAATATAAAGCACAAGTCCAACCATAGAAATCTAAATAAACCTTGTTGTTTACGTCAACCACTTCATAATTGACGCAAAATAATTTAACGTCTTGCTGTTTATTAGTTTTTGACAAAACAAATCGCGAGAATACTTAAAAAAATATTTTTACAATAACAAAACCCGTTGGTTAACTTAGTCCGCCAGTTTTTTGGCCAGTTTACCTTCACAATGCTCGTAAGGTTGGCATTTTTTACTGTCTTCTAATTAAGGATCAAGTTTCGAAAGAGATATCAGTCTTCAATTCTTCACATTTAATTGAAATATCTCATTGTATTTATTTTATTATTTTATTTAACACTTTAAGCACACAAATGTACAGAGGCGGACTTAATGCCATAGGCATTTTCTACCAGTCAACCTTTGGGTGATGCAGAGACAAACAGTGGCAGGTATTATGCTCGTAAGTACATAAGTCTCTACACTACTCAATCCTTACTAATATAAATGCGAAAGTTAGTTAGTTTGTTACAATCTCACACTAAAATGGCTGAACAGATTTGGATGAAATTTGGCACACATGGTTTAGACCATGACCTGGGTAAGGACATAGGCAATTTTTCATCCTGGATGGCAGACGAAGTAGTGGGCAACAGCTAGTTTAGAATCAACAAATGGCAGATTAGCTAGAGCTACATGCCACTAGGTAAGGGCGATCTGATTAGCATTCGTACCATAATTAATATGCTAAACGCGGTTCAATTACTTCATAATTGTTACTTCTATGTGTGTTAGTAGTACTTATACCTACCACAGGTACGTAACTGATTATTCATACGGAACAAATGAATTGAATGATTGATGAGGTGATTGAGTTAGATGAGGCAGACAGAGTTGAGCTTGGTTCGGTGTGGGTATTTATACAGAGAGGATGCCTGTAGTGGGAACATTATAGGCTGATTATGATGAGGTATAATTTTAATACACACATTTATTTATAAGATACTGTGCAAGGTAGATTTCGAGCTGCCAGAATTGAAATTAAAAACCATTGTGAGCAGAACTATTAATTGAGAACGATATAACTCCTAACTTCTCAACATTACAAAGCCGATAATACAACAACTAACTATGAGATAGCTGGCCCCGCTGTTTGCATGCAAGCGAGTCGATTGCCGTTGATGTTGTCGTAACCCGTCGGTAACCCACTTCGCAACAGGTGCAACCGACACTCGCTTAGATCTTTTATTTCATTGCTTTCCATAATAACTGGCCGGAAGAACTTCACTTTTTTTTCAATTGCTGTAACTTTCATCTGCAATTTTATGTATTCTAAAAAAAATCATTTGTTTTTGAGCATGTACTTTCCTAATAATATGTTAAATGTGTGTACGTGTGCATCAGTTTGTACATTGGCTACATGTTTTGGCTCTAGTGCGTGAAATTACAAAATGTTTATGTGTTAGCGATAAACTGCAAAGATTATAACCAAGTACAGTGTTAAGTATTGGCTAGCAATGTAGCAGCCCATTACTTGGCAGCCCATTAAAATGCCTTCCCTGGACAAGTACATACACTCATAGTACCTACCTCATAGAATGATGTGATGCACACTTCCTTTAATAAGCGATTACGGATTTAAGGCAGTGTCGTAAAAGCGTTAAACGCTTATGCGTTTTCAAAATTATTGATCTCTTATAAACCTGTAAGTTCGTGATTGGTTTACAGTTAAGCCGTAAAACGGAGTTAATTTAAATAACTGCCTATTTTATGACACATGGGTGTATATAATAGTGCATGGCTCGTTCCGCTTTTGGAACCACTTCCCTTTACAGTTCAGTGAATTTGAATAAGAAACCCTTTTTACTGCGTCTGTTCCCGTGAATCCCCTGTAGAGTGATTAAGAGACTACTACTAACTATTTTAGTATGAGCAATAGCTTGCACTTGTACCTGTACCTACCTGTTGTGTAAATATTTGCAATAACTTGACATCTTATTAAGCAAGTGTCAAATGTCCCGAATCTCGAAACAAGTATGGATCTATATGCCGATGTAAATGTTTTTATATTCCGTACAAAACACTTACATCTGGTCAAACTGCAAGCAGCTGTATAGAGTAGCCGGCCAGCAGTTTTCCCACTAAGCTGGGGTCGGTAACTTGTCTAGCTAGGCAGATAGGCTGAAATTTTGTTGGTGCTCATTCAATAAATAGCAACTACATTACTTACCTGCAACAGCTGCAACCGAAAGGGTGTTGAAAGACACTTATATTCAAGATGTCTGCTCCACATATATTATATAGATGATTTTCATCGTATTTTCTTACACATGCTAAGCGGCCTCTCGTACGCACTGTCACGGCTGGCTGCCCCTAGAAAGTACACCGTGAAGGTCGCTACATACTGGAGTGACTGAGGTAACCGTAATGTAATGCAGCTTTGAAATCTCACGTGCCTAGAATACTGAGCATGGAGCATTTGTGGAGGTGCTCTTTGAGATTTGGGATGGAACTGCTCGGTTGATAGTAGTGGCGTCAGTACTATTATCTATTCTGTGGTACATGTGTGTTTTCAATGTTAGGAAGGTATACTTTTTAGAAAATTTAAGGCGCTCCCCAAACGTAGGACACTCTAAAACGTTCAGTTTTTGTCGCACAGTTAGGCGTAGTGGTACATATTACAAGCCAGGACTTTCTTTCAAAGAAAAGACTTACCTACCGACTTATTCTAAAATATTTCATAAAAATAAAATAGTATCATGATAAAACAACCATTAATAATAATGTGAATGAATAATTCTCAAAATGTTGAGCGTAAACTTCGTCATTTTTTGTGCGATGATAATAAAGGGAATTCAATCAACTGAAGAAGTACCAAAAAAAAAATCCACTGAGCCGTACTTATCTCTTAATTTAATTAAAACTGCAACATTACTTTTATGTTGGTGGTCATTCGATTCAACTAACACCAACACTTCAATTTAGCTTCTTTTGAATTGATAGAAGAGAAGTCGTAAGGAAAATCTGCGCAAACGGCTACACGTACTTGCGTGATGATTACTGCTTATTCCTTATTTGCTTATGAAGATAGAAGCGTTTTGTCTTGTGAGGCACTTGCAGACAGTACTTAGGTTTCAATAGATGGTTTGAAATTCAAAGAATGTCATAAAGTTCTCGGAATTATCAACGATTTAAATTGTTTCCACTAAAATGGTTAGTAATACCTATGACAATCTGTATACCGATAAATACTTTTGCATTTGTAGGCGACGAAAAGCCTCGGAAGTTTCTCGGCCTTTGACAGGGTCGTCAGAAGCTCGAAAGTCTGACAACCAGTCTTACCAAGGGGTATCGTATTACCCAGTAACTGAGTTGTGGTGGTCAGATAGGCAGTCGCTCCATGTAAAATACTGGTATACAGCTGCATCCGATTAGACTAAAAGCCGACCCCCACATAGATCGGGAAGGGTTAGGCAGATGATGATTTGTAGAATAGTTTATGTTTGGGTCATTTAAGGACCCTTCGGTTATATAATAGTTATTAAACATTTTCCATTGTTTTCCAAAGTGCTCTCTTCAAGCTGCCCTTGTTGCTGTAGGTATAACTTGCAACAATGGCTCATAAAAACTTGAGCCCTAATGTACGCATGCGCATGTGTCACAGTTGTCGTGGAGTTTTTGTATAAGGGATCCGACAAACTCCTCGACACGACGACACCACATATCACGGTGTTGTGTGCTTAGCTGTGTTTATCTTTAACTTACATTAATTTTCGTTATAGAAAGAATTCGATAAACAAACAGGTACAAAATGTCACACTTATACTATTAAAATCAAGAGTTTTTATTTGTTTTGTAACTTGGGTTATACTCTTTTCTATATGGGTTGGGTTAGGATAAGGATCATTTTTAAATTAATATTTTTATACATCATTAAATTTATTCACTAAGTTATTATATAAAGGTAAAAAAAAAATACTTAATTGCTTAGGTATCATTGCATATAAAGTGCAGTACAGTTATTATGCTGTTTTTATATTTTAATAATAAGTCATTGCCTATATTATTCACCATGACAAAACATGTGTTGCTGATAATCATAAAACACATTCCTAAGCTACTAGAAAAAACAACGTTCTTAGTCAAAATAATACGCGCACACGCATAGTTGCATTCCATGCAAAAAATACTGACACAGATTCCTAATACTTTGTAATGCAAATTCTGTCATAATCCGCACGATTTGTGTTTTTATTAGCATCATAATATAATTGTTATTGATTTTATAGGATTTGGCCTATATTTTCATCTGTTTAGAAAACGCCAACAAGCCACCACCAGAGTATTTCCTAGTTGAATTGAACGTAAAAATTAGTGAGATTCTTCTTCTCAGTTTGTAACACCAAACTGCAATCTCCAATCACCATTCACCAGTAGTAGATACCTGCATACTTGTGCCATGCGTGATGATTGTGGCTCTAATATAATATTGATCATCTTCTTGGCGATCTTGTAGCATCACTTGGAAGGCTCGGGTGAAGTTACGCGGGGATGCAAACTACTATCTTCATCCAACTTCCCATTTGTCTTTCATTTTCACATGCAGTATTTCGTCGTATTAGAATCGGCCGCAAGCGTGAAATATTTCGGCATTCCGACTATGAGCAATTAATTCAATCGTTGACAAATGCGAATGCTTGCGATAACATTGCATTGAAACGATCGGAATATTCGAGATTTTTACGTTCGATTTCTAGCATAGAGAGATTTATTTGATTCGACATTTCTCTCTGTTCGTACGAGTAGCTTGCATTTTGGTTCACAACTACAAAGTCGTACAAAGATTTAATAAACATAACAGCCTCTATTCCTCGAAGAGTTAGAGAGGACATAAAACATGCCATTTCATTTATACTAGTGACAGCGATAGAGTCTTATACGGATTAGTTCTTGGAATTTCAAAAATGTTAGGTATAGACATTTAGGTACAAATGCGTAATTGTGTTATCAGGATTGGGTTAAGGTGGTATTTATAGTCGAGTTAATGAAATGCATAATCACGGAAATGCCGCATGGAGTCGAGCCAAACAGTTGACTAAACGGTTGTTATGTTTGGCTGGCGCGGCGCCTCCGCCAGTATACAGGGTGGCCGGAACATTGACGTCCAAAAATAAAATTTCGGTCCCTCGTATCGTGGGGTATTCGAATCACCCCCATGTATGTTCCGCGACTTTTCATAGTTTTCGAGTTATGAATTTTTTTCTGAATGTTTGAAAATTTTCGACCTGACCAACCTAAAAAAATTAAAAAAAAAAGTAGAGGGTTTTATCGAGTTTCTTTTTTTGCAACTGAATTTTCATAAGTAGTACTTTTATGCATAAAATAATCAGCTTCGTAACTGTGGTGAAAGTTATGAAAATGTTGATCTAAAGTGAAAAATTTACGTTCGGTAAATTATGACTTAAATTTTCAACTTCAAATTAAAAATCTAAACAGGTGACTTCATGGTTCTCAAGGAGGCTTCAAGAATGCGCCAGACTCTCAGCTTTCATAATCATTAAAAAACGTAGGACTTAATGGGGCTAACTTTGGCCTTAATCGGCCTTCAAAGACTGCGAAGTGGAAAATTCTTAAAATTAGCTATCTGATTAATAAATTTTTTTTTCCATTTTCTCGCTCCTAAGGTTATTTAGTTTGCTAACCAAAAATTACTGCAGGAAAGCTAAGATTTAAACACGGAGATTTTTTTAAATGTTAGTTTAATGAATTTTGCGCGATCCGTTCTCGTGGACTATGGGTTGTAAACGAGGGTGCAACTCTTTTACCTGCAATAACAATGGACCGAGAGGAAAAGAGACCGAATTATTGCTATCTCTCTCACGCAAGGCGCGCAACCGAAGCCAACGCAAAACAAGTACCTCAGTCGTACTCACATTGTGTTTACTGCTATACGCGTGTCGCCATTTTGTCTTTACCACACTCGCTTTGCCCACGGACTCCGCTGCCTACTTGTTTGACTACTTTGCTCGTTTATTGGACTGTGTTTTGCATTCTGATTTGGACTTTTTTTACGTGGAAGTGTAAAAAATGAGTTACACGTTAAGTGAATATGCAGAAATGCATTATTTTTATGGAGTTGCACAAGGAAACGGCCATGAAGCAGCGCGACTGTATCGCGAACAACTTCAACGTCGTGGTGGGCCGCAACCTGAGCGATATCCCGACCATCGTGTTTTTATTAACACGCACAACACTTTGATGGCAGGCCGCATTCCTGGTCGACGCGGCAGTCATGAAGGAATCCCTAGAGCTAACCCGGATCGCAGAGAAATGGTGCTGGAAGAAGTTCAGCGAAATCCGTCTACGAGTACGAGAAGTATGGCTCGTGCTCTGAACATCCCAAGGACTTCTATCCAAGACATTCTTCACGATGAAGAATACCACGCGTTCCACATCCGACGAGTCCAAGCTTTACTGCCTACAGATCACCAATTGCGCGTTGATTTTTGCCAAACCATGTTACGAAAAGAGCAAGAGGATCCTGGATTTTTCAATAAAGTTTTATGGTCAGATGAGTCACGATTTGAGCGATCCGGAATATTCAATATTCATAATTACCACACGTGGGCGAATGAAAATCCACTCGAAGTGAGAGCTTCGACATTTCAACATCGCTTCAGCGTTAACTTGTGGTCTGGTATTCTCAATGGCGAACTAATTGGTCCGTTTGAACTGCCGTCCAGACTTGATGGAGAAACATACAAAAACTTTTTGGAAAATGAACTTCCATTGTTGCTGGCAGATGTGAATCTCGAACTCAGACGAACCATGGTGTTGCAAAATGACGGCGCCCCGTGTCACTATGCAACCCAGGTCCGAAATTACTTAGATGAAACATACCCCAACAGATGGATCGGACGCAGCGGACCAATTAGGTGGCCTCCACGCTCACCTGATCTCAACCCCATCGATTTCTTTATTTGGGGCTATTACAAGGAAATAGCATACGCCCGAGACTGTTCAAGTGAACAAGAGCTGAGGCAGTTGATTGCAGAAGCTGAACGTGTTGTGAGAGAGAACAGAGACGCTTTTAGACGATTGCCAGACAATTTCTTACGTAGGTGTAGAATGTGTATTGCTGCTGGTGGTGGCCACTTTGAAAACCTTTTCTAAATGTTAAAAATAAATTAAGTACTTTTTTCACATTATCATCTGTGTTTTATTCAAAACCACTTTTTACGTAAAACTTTTCTTACCCAACTCTGAAACTATTTGTTGGTTAGTTTTCAGTATTCTTATCATTAATTAACCTTAGGAACGAGAAAATAGCCAAAAAAAAATAATTACTCAGATGGGTAATTTTAAGAATTTTTCCACCTCGCTGTCTTTGAAGGCCGATTTTAAACAAAGTAGCCCTATTAAGTACTTCATTTTTTTTATGATTATGAAAACTGAGAGTCTGGCGCATTCTTGAAGCCTACTTAGGAATTATGAAGTCACCTGTTAAGATTTTTAATTTAAAGTTGAAAATTTGAGTCATAATTTACCGAACGTAAATTTTTCACTTTAGATCAACATTTTCATAACTTTCATCACAGTTACGAAGCTGATTATTTTATGCATAAAAGTACTACTTATGAAAATTCAGTTGCAAAAAAAGAAACTCGATAAAACCCTCTACTTTTTTTTTTAGAATTTTTTTAGGTTGGTCAGGTCGAAAATTTTCAAACATTCAGAAAAAAATTCATAACTCGAAAACTATGAAAAGTCGCGGAACATACATGGGGGTGATTCGAATACCCCACGATACGAGGGACCGAAATTTTATTTTTGGACGTCAATGTTCCGGCCACCCTGTATAGAATATAGATAAGCGACAACGGCGCGCGGCGGCGGCGCGGCGGCGGCGGCGCGGGCGGCGGCGGCGGCGATCCGATAATTTTATTGTCCTAAAGTTTTTATTTTACTTCAAGCCCTGCGCCCGATGGGATTTCCCATCGGCAACATGACGACCTTCCATACAAGCATTTATTCCCTATTTTACCCCTTTAGGGGATACATTTTCAAAAATCTGTTCTTAGGGCTCACTTCAGTGTATTAAGCCTTTAGAGCCAGCGGCTTAGTCTGTGCGTTGTCTGTTAGTGAATGTACTTAAGATTTTTATAATGGAAAAGATGTGTGAAGTTCCTAATAAATAATTCTATTTTCTTTTAAATATTTAAAGACAAAAAAAAATCGACCAATAGTTGTAAAAAATCTAATTTGAGTCACTCTAATACGAAAAATACAGATAAACGTCAGTAACATTCTAACAACGTGACTTCCTGAACTAGATTCAGTTAATATTGCATGGTTCTAATGTGTCAATAGTCTACTTTAGCAACTATAGACAATCTAAGGTGCCACAATAAGTGCAAGCAGACATATCGCAACTGCTGTCACAACTTATTCGCACGTTTGTACAATGTGTATAAAGATTAGTGATGCAGGAAAAACAGGGCGGCTGATTAAAATAGTTTGTACTTAATTGTTCAAATTAGGTACGCGGATATTGTTTTTCGTGGTCGATATATTGTTCTTAGTATTACGTCATTGTTTTATTGAGTACATAGAATCCTTGGTCTCGTTGGTTTAGATATTTTAGAGTTTTTCGTGGAAATTAACTTAATAATGTGTCGTTCTGGTGATTTCATTATTATTATTCTTCTATGTTAGTTCAAAGGTCCAATGTTTGATCAAATGTGTATGTATTTTTAATTCCATTTAAACATTTTCTACTATTCCTTAAATGCTATCCTATAAGTATGTATGCAAGACAAGAGCAGTATCGTAACATTCTGGCACATTCAACTGTAGCACGTGACTGCGACCGTCGCCGTCAACAGCCGCACAGACTAATGGGAAATATTAGTATTTTACAAGCGTTGCCACCTGTTCAAATGTTTTATTCTGAAAATAAATAACTAAACATTATTTTTATAAAAGAAAATTCCACTACTTCACTAGCCGTAGTAAGAAAATTAGTCCATTGGGTTTTTTTATAAAAAAGTTTTCATTATAATTCATAATATTATAGTATAGTTCCAAACAATTAAATAATGTTAGTGCAGTAATTAAAGAAATAATTATCGATTATATTATTTATTTTCGTGCAAGCAGCAATTCTGAGTTTCGTAATATTAGTATACAAGTACAATCAGTTTCTAACCTGGATAATTTATAATTAAATTAACGTTTTCATTGTCTGTACGCAGTGTGTGTTCATGTAATAATCGCTCAAATGTAAGATTATGAACTGGTTTACGATGTTCTATAACTTTTGCACGCGATTCACTCAAATGTAGAGATTATAAAAGTTGTAACCGTTTCGGACTAAACTTTCGGGTTGGGACACACACAGCACATCAATAATTGAATAGTCTTTGCACGTGTACTAGCTTTATTTTACACGAAAACAGCTCATTTTATCGTGAAAAGATTAAATAGAAAATTTTTGTTTGTTAATGGTACTGAATTTCTAATGTCTTATTTCCTGAATTATAGTCGTAGTAGGGGGTGTTTACATAAAGTCATACATGTCATGATTATGATGAATAGCAGCTCCATAAAAACAAGAGAGTTGGTCTAAATCTCACAGGTAACTGTCAAAAATATCGGTGTTCGCATCTGAAAAAAACGTGTTTTAAAAGTGTTGCCAACCAAAAAACAGTTGAAACATAAACAAACACACGACCCGATCGTGAAACATGCCCAAGAAGGCATTACTTCACAACGATTTATAAGCGCACAGATACAATCTGTGCAAACTGGCCCGGCCAGCAGTGTGCACAGCCATCGCGCCATCTGGTGTTAAATACGAGTAACATTGCCGCGATAATTGTACGACTCGGTACGAGTTTAAACAGGCTTACTATCTTACAAATAATAATGTATGAGGATTACTAAATCGGTGATAGGACTAAATGTGCTCGAGTCACTTACACAGGCCCGTATTAACCTGAACCGTATTCCTTCATTAACGTGCGTATTTATCGTAAATTAGAATCGTAACTGAATCAGAAATATTCGATTGATTCATCATGACGAGATTTTTAATGTAGGGAAGCAAAAAAATATCTTTCTCCTGCTTCTTTAAAGACATAGGTGTAGGTAGGTACCTACATATTATTATTATTTTATTGTATTTTATTTCACGAATATATATAATTCAAATTTTGTTGCAAAACTCACTTTCCATAGAATTAAAGCAAGATGTAATTGGAATGAATATGTAAGTTCACTACCTTGCGGCCTTGTCGATTTCAAAATTGTCCTCTTTACGATTCGTAGTTAACAAAACATTATTGGTGAAGGCTTATATTTTACTTTATTGACAAATTCCACACATGGTTTCAGGTCCGAACTAGGTAGAGCCTGTAACGGTAACCTGATGACTGATATACATACTTTTATATACATATACACACCCAGACACAGGTCAAACACAAGTTTATTGATTTTTTGTAACAATATTTTGATTTAAAAGAGTGTCCATGGAGTTTCTTGCCCGTTCTTCTTTCTGACTGACCGACCCCTTGACAATTCAAAAGTGCCTGTAATTGGTTTATTTGAAATAAATGCTTTGAGTTATGCGCACCGGGCCTGAGTAGCAGTGTTAACACAATCGTTCCTACTTAGCACCGTAATTACTTTAGTTATAATTACTTGAGTGCACAGCAACAATTAAGTGCCTCGGGTGAGAGGTTGAATTAGATAAGATAATGAAACGCGACTCTATAGCGCCTGCGTTTACCTTAAGGCGCTACCCCGGGCAAAACCTTGCCATAGTGCGTTATTCAGAGGCTAGTAATTAATTAATTAAGAGAAATAAACCATGTGTTATAAATACATTTAAAATCACCTCTTAAAAAATTTACTAAATATTTTGATCCTAGTATGCATCTTTTGCTTAAAGGTGAGGTTCTATTAATTTGGGGATTAAACTGTTGGATAGAAAATGAAATAATCTAAATAATTCACGTTTTATTTTATTTCAAAAGATCGATTTTTTTAAATTTTAATAATTCCAAAAATTGTGTGAATTCTATGATAAAGGGGCGTGTGGTGGGTGAGGTACAGAGCGGGTCAAAGCGGCTGCGCGCGGCGCGCGGCGCGGCACAGTGAAGGACTGAACGATCAAGGTCGTTCGCTCGGGGAAGCGCCTTAAAATATTAATTTATACTTACATTTTCCGATTACGCATGTTGATTAAATTGCAATAAAATAGCGTGAAGGTGAGTAAGGCTAGTTAGGGGAAATCATAGAAGAAAAAGCAGAGGTAGGGTCCTAAGGTAGGGTCCTAAGCCCATATACTCGTATGTTGTGAACTTGCGACTTAGTTATGTACGAAAACAAGAACTAAGTACTAATAAATTATAAATCGATCGTCTACTCTCAGCACGTCAAATAATATGTTTTACGTCGATACTGTTTTTCAAAAAGTGCTCTCAGAATATGACTCTTAGGAAGTATCACGTAGGTACCTAGTATGATATTATTAATAATCCATTTCACCCAGTCTATGAAAACCAGCATAATATAACTATTTCACTGTAATGAACATCCGGCAATCTAGCCTTATGACCATATTCCGTTACATAATAATTAACACTTAGTTATAGTAATCTGTGTACCGGTACTTACGCCATTGTGCGCCTGCGCAGTACGTTCACACTTAATCGATGTCACGCCGGACTGCTGAGCCTGATGTACCTACTCAGTTTTTATTAACTGATAAGCTACGGAATGCCTGAGTAAAGTTCGTAGAAATTGTGTTTCAAGGTGAAACTGTTTTGTTTTGGATCTAAATAATACCTACTATAGCAGAGCAGAGTACCTCTACTTCTGCCTGTCCCTTGTTCTATTACTTGGGGTTGCGTCGGCGCAGTGTTTTTCCCTTTTTTTTTTTTTGAGGATGGGAAATCAACAAATGACCCCTCCCGCTCTGGGTGGAGCGGAAGGGAGTGTCAGACTCTTACTGACTAAAACCCACCCGTGTTCCTTCCTTGGCCCTTTATGTTCCGGGTCAGCGGTACCCCTTTCGGACAATCCCGCTTTCCCGGCAGGCTTGGGCCCTAGTGGGCCCCCTCTTCGATGCTGACATCTCTTTGAGGCGCGCGTGGAACACGTACGCGCCGTCCGGCACGGGCCTGGTCCTGATCGGACAGTGAGCTACCCATTACTCACCGCCCGCAGGCCCGCGCCTACGGTGGCCGGGAGTCGTCACGCGGCTCCCGACGCCCGGAGCGTCCACCGCGGCGGCTTGGACGGGAGACTCTCTCCCTCTCCCGTTCCGCCACCTCCTTCACTAGCATGACTGCTTCGCAGAAGGAGGCGACTGCCTCCCACTCCCCCTCGCCCCGGACCATGGCTTGAACCAGGGCCGGGCGTGAGAGGTCGCCGCCGATCGCCTCTACGAAGACACGGCGGTGCTCCACCCATGCAGGGGAGGCCCCCGCCGTATGCTCCACCGTGTCCTCGGGGCGATCATCGCAGTGGTGACACCTGGGCGTTTCCTCCCGCCTGATGATGTGCAGGAACCTCTCGAAACATCCGTATCCGGTGAGCACCTGCGTCATGCGGTAGGTGAGGACGCCGTGACGCCTCTCTAGCCACTTACATTCACTTTGTCAGCCGTCACGATATTATTTACTACTTTTTCATTCGTAATATTATCTACCACACTATCCATTCATCTTTTCGTTATCTTCATCTCTTCTTAGGGCACGTAAAAGTGTCTCGCCGCGTTTTAACGCTAAGCAACAAATATATGCATCATAATATTCATGATGTAACTACTTTGGAGGAAAAGAGTGCTAAAAACAGACATATAACACTTCTGATCATCTTTGCCCTTGAGTGCCCAAGGACACGTAGGGCAAACACATAAACAACTTCCTTGATCATAAAATCTTTAGTGATGATCATTAGTAGGTAATTATTTCATTTACCTGTACAGGTAAATTAAATAACAAAAACGATAAAAATAAAATATGATATTTTCCCCTTCATTCTGTACAAACTTGGTGTTTTGTTACATTTGGGATCAACTAATTGAATACAAAGAAACGAGATGAATTAGAAGAACCGTGAACAACATAACATCACATTGCGCCCGAATTACCTGAACACTTGGGCAGAAGTTATTTTCGATGTGATTGAGCTAAAAGATCCGAGTGTTTTTCCACGTTTTTCTACGATTGTAAATTAATATTAATGATAGCTAAAAATATACCATAAAAGGATCTCGCGATTGAAAAGCTATTTGGTCAATTAAGACCATTATACATGACACGTGTTTTTAATAAATTCCTTAAAATTGATTGTAACAATGGCTGATATTATTAAAAATAGTATTATAATATAAAATATAATATAATAATAAAAGTAAGAAGCTGTTATTTTCTCAAAGTATGCAAATAAAACTGGTTTGTATTGTTCCGAATATCATGATCATGAAAAACTGTAAAATTAAAATGTTTTTTCATGTTTTTGTTATAAACTTATAACTCTATGAACTCTATAATACTATTATTTTAAGGTACCAGTCTGGGAAAATCGTTAATATTCTTTTTTCTCGTTGTTCCGACGAAAAAAAGTTGATGTGAAACACAATGAAGTATTTATGTAAATAAGATTCAGATATACGTAGGTATACGTAGGGTTCAGTAATTCGTCGAGATCATTCCCAATGATTAGAAGTCACATTGGCTCACAACGTGATACATATTAGAGAAAAAACGTTAGTGTGAGAAAACACGTTTTGTCCAACTTTAAGACTACATAATTTATAGCCATAAATAATACACGGGACTCAGATAACAATGAATTAAAAATATACGGAAGAACGATGTATTGGTAAGATCATAGAAAATTGCTAAGCAATTGTATGTAAGTAACATAACAAACAGTTCAACAAATAAATATTCTATTCTGGTTTGTGGTTTCCTTCACCTTGCCTTCGATAAATTTTAAATCAGAAATGCAGATTGATTTATTCGAAAGCGTACTCTATTATTTTAGAATAAGGTTTTTTTTAGGTAGTATGCCTAGGCAGAACAGGCTAAACTAGTTATACAATAATGTATCCAAGTCTAACATTTAGATTTGGACGTGTTTTTAGACAGGACATGAACTTTGTATTTGTTTGCAACACTCAAATTACTAGATAAGATCACATAAAAATTCTTTGTAAGTTTATTTTCTTCCTCAAGAGGAAAAAGCATAATAAAGTGCAGTTTATAAGTACTGAGGTTGTGATAATAATTACAGTACGTAGGTAGTCTCGAGTGGTTTAATGGTTTAATAATCTTATCAGAATTTCCCACGGTAGTCAAAGAGCTTCTTAAAATCTTGAATGGTTACAGAATTGTGGCAAGAACAGATAATGTTAAGGAGAGAATTGGTAACCTGGCGGTAAAACTAAATATCAATAACTGATTATATCAGTTCTAAAAACCTTGAATAAAAAGTCAATTTAAATTCCTCGTATCTTCGAAAAGACACGTTTCCACTTCAAAAGAATTTTCAATATTGAAATGCGCCATCTGGACTTGTTTATTTACTAAGAATATTGAAATAGAACGCACGTTTTTCAAATCAAAACGTTTAAAAACGATTGAGAAACAATTTTTCCAGCGTAAACACAAGTACAACCGCGGTTACAAGTTATATTACGCGCGAAGGACGACGCCCATAACGTTTATTTGCGAAACGTTATGCCGGGTGTGTACTTGTGACGTGTCGCTTGATGAAATTTGCGATGATGTTATAACTCTTCAAGTAAAGAAGATATTATTTGTGACGATATTACTGTAAAAAAAATTGCAATGTCAAAATCGATTTCATCGTATCGTTAAACAGATCTTTAGCAAATAAAAGCAAACGAGTCTAAAGAATATTTGTTGAAACAGTGCCATCAAATACTTCACTTTCAGTAAATGACAAATTATCATGATTGTCACATACGTTGGTACTTTATACAAGTGCTTCTCGTTACTTGCTATTGGTACCTTTTTGGTAATCAGTCACTGATCATGATAATGCAGTACTCGGGTACCAGTCCTCAATTACTCAAATTTATACATGGTTCGACCAATCATAAACGCTTTTGGGATAAAGTCACAATAAACTGAGCTGCTCAAATGTATGTATATGATATGCATACATTTGACCAGATGTATAATATGTAAATCTGCATGAAATCAACATCACTCGTGACATCATAACACGTGAACGTTAGGTCATCAAAATAAATCTCCTCTGTTTGTATTTCAACTGGTATGTGACCAGCAGCTATACGCAGTTTAATCCTCGGATTACGTAACATCAACACGCACTTACACTCGTTACACATTCATGATGTAACGCCTCACCGATGTACCAGGAGTCCATACGTTACATGTAAAAGCATTTAGTCGCACGTGATTTTCGCAGCGAAGTTCACGCGATCGCATCCAATCAATCGCAGGTTTGGATCATAAGACCGCGTTACGTGCGAAATGGATTCCCATGTAACGCTTTTCTGGAGGAAGTAAATGAGTCGTCGAGAAACGCAATAAGTTATAATTGGATTGGCAGTCGATAGCGAGTGGACTATTGTAGGCAAGTTTTTAACTTCCCGAGTTAAGGTACCTACCCACTTAGCTAGTCAAACAAAAACATGAATCGAGATCATAATCAAAATTGAATTCCCCGGCCAATCTCATTTTATGACAGTTGTCTAACTAATGTTGTTCAAAAACTCCGTTTTTTTCCAAGAGACGGAATTACTATTTTATCTCTGACAGGCATTTTTGCAAAGAAAATAAAATAAAGCACCCCGTCTCGTCAACCTTCTTTCAAGTTGAACAATAATTTGGAGTCTCACAAAACATTGGGAAAAACACGTTTTCAGAATAATACTGTCACGTACATATTCTAGAAGTGTAATTAAGTGGGGTATGTTGAACTGGCTCACCTTTCAGAGGGCACGTTGATAATACTCCCTCTTAACAGAGTAACGCGCCCTGTCAAAGAGACCACATGTGTTATAACAGTGATAGTGATGATATAAACAATAATACAAAACGTTTTGAAGACTACAATAGTATAATCTGTTGCAAAATGTAAGATTTTGTAAAGATTGAAAGACTGATTGTAAAGCAAAACCAAAACGGAAGCGTTTTCTCAAAATTAAAAGAAACTTAACATAGGAATTCAAGCGCCAAACTAATTATACTGAGAATCTGGTACTTTTTCGAAGCCTGTAGAATAAATGAAAAAAGAACATTATTTCTGATTTGTGATGGGCTAGATATTCCAAATGATGTTTCGTTGCATTTGTTTGCATGCGATTTTGTATGAAAAATGTTGATGCATTTTCTTTAGGACGGATGTTAATAAATAAAGGTTACAACATCTTATCTAGTTCGTTTTTCTATTTGTATCTTTCATCGTTTAATAAAAGTAAGGGAAAGGCCACCACTAAATTAACAAACAACCTATTTCACTGAAGCAGACGTAGCTGAAGTAAACACAAGCAAAAGAAAAACTTCAACAGGTTGTGCTGAAACACAAACTAAGTTAACATTTTGGAGACAAATACAACGGCTGAAAACAGCAACCTTTGTTCCGAAGTATTTTACAATTTTATAATTTGTTTACAGTAAGAATTGTGCTGAGAGCAGTGGTGGCCCAGTGGTGACGGCCGTGACTTACGAGTTGCAGGTCGTAGGCTCGAACCCAGACAGGCGGCTTTACTTTGTGTAAATTATTTTCATTACCACTTCTCTCAAAACAGTGAAGAAAACATCGTCAGGAAACCGGCATGTTCTAGACCAAAAAATCGAAGATATGTGACGTCTATCGAAACGCATTGGGCCCGCGTGGTGGATTACGGCCCACTCCCTCGCACCGAGAGGAGGTCTGTGTCCCAGCAGTGGGGACATTATAGGCTGATTATGCTAAGGATTGTGCTTGATGATCAATATAAATCCAAACAAGAATAAAGTTTATGGGATATAAAGTTCATTGCCAGAATAGCCATTGACCTCTCAGATAAAGTTGAATTGGTTAGGAATGAGTTTATTGAACATAATAATGCAAATGATCATGTATTCCTATTTCTTCTTTACTTATGACAAGTGAAGATAATCATAGTGAGTGCTTAAATACGCGGATTAGCACTATCTACCTAAAGACCCAATTATTTGAGATAACTATATTATTATGTTGGCGACACGGTTGGCGCAGTGGTTAAGCGATTGACTGCTGGGCTGCGCGTGTCGCGGGTTCGATTCCCACACACAACAAATATTTGTATGACCCACAAGTAGTTGTCAACGCACCCAAAATACGGGACACATTCCTAGTATGGGCAAAGTCTCAGAAAAAAAAATCAAATGTAGTTTTATTTATTGGTGATCGCACTGTAATCTGAATCACCTTTCTATTTGGTACACGATATGTATGCTAATATACAAATATATATTTGCACCGGCTTCATGCGATTGGTCATTTGATTGATCGTTTCTTTTTCTTCTCCACCTATTTTCATATGCTCTCACTTACTCATATTTTCTTGCGTCTTTCTTTCATCGTTATCTCGTCTATTTTAAATGGAGTCTTGGTTTCATACCGTGTTTGTTATGATTTCGTTTATTCATCATCATCAGCCCAACTCCACCCACTGTTGGCCATAGGCCTCTGTTCACTTGTGCCAATTTATAAATTGCCTTCAGTTTATTTATTCATTTCAATGAACTGAAATTAGTATACATTGGTATATTTAAATGGTACCTAATATTCCGAGAGGCCTCTCGACACCGTGAGGCAACGTCTTCGTCTCAGTTGGTAGTATTAAGCGAATAAAAGTATTAGAGATACTGATGAATTTAGTTTCAAAAATGCCGTGTCATTGTGTTCGTAAAGTATTTTGAGTTATTTTAGTATGAGAGACCAACTATTAAGCTGTTTTTTATTCTGAAAATGAAATACATAGGATAAAAATATGGTAGCTCAAAATAATGATGACAAGAGCAAAGTTCTGAAAGTTCATCGTCATTTGGGTAATGATGAAATAATTTGTTTGCTGCAAAAAATGTGACATGAGAATGATGCGTGGGATCATAATGACGGTCACAATGACAAACTTACAAATGATATGACAAATGCTCACCCATTGTCTTAAGTATTTACTCATACAATATAATAAGGCTTAATGCTTCGCAGGAAACACGTCTCTTTTTCATAAAATAATTTTCAAACGTTATAGATGCATTATTTTATTGCGTCTTGTTTAAACATTTTAAAAATACAACAATAAATTTGCTTCTTCAGCTAAAAATATTGCAAAAAGTATTATTTACATGATTTAAATTTATATTTATAGTTTTAGTGTTTTTATATGTGAATATGTAGCTATTGTCCTATGGCAAATGTGGGATGTTTAAATAATTACAGCTCTTACACAACTTGCCATAGTGTAGCCTGTCTTTACTTTAATCATAGCCTTCTGTTTGCAAGTCATCTAAAAAGCTTGATTTATTACCTATTTGTTGGATTTCCTGCTGTCGATTTTTCATGAGAATAATATAATTGTGATCATATTTAAGGTCTATAATAACACGAGGTATCATGGTATTTCTGAGCTATAGGTAAAATACGGGGTTCCAACCAAGCAATAGATTTTTTTGCACAAGAATGTTTGGAATACCGCGCTGAAGTTGTGCCGCAAAAATTCCTGGAAAATCCGTAGCTAAAGTTCAATATTGTGAGTCAATATTTTGGGAAACAAACAGTGACTTAACTTAGTAATTAGCCTGCTATCGTTGTTTCTATATAAAGAGCTTAAGACGAGAGTATTACGTCAACGGCTATGATTACTCATTATCCAAGTGCAGTGTAATCTTGTGTTAGGATTTGTTCCAAAGCTCTTATGGCACCTTTAACTCTTTATTGGAGTGAACATTATTGGTGTCTCTGACGTCATCGTCTGGTCATCAAGGGACTATCTGTCCCCTGTCTGTCATTATGACCACCCGGTGACATTAGGACCGTCGTGTTACATCGTGCTGGTATAACAATACAGTTCATATCTGTTTTATATTTTAACTATTCAGCAGTTTTGTCATGAAAGCGTAAAAAAACACAACAAACTTATTTTGGCATTTATAATATTAGTCAGTAAGTTAGGACTATGATTAGTACTACTAGTGACTAGTTTATTTACTAGTATTAGGTACTAATATTTTTATTTTTCTGGGTTAACAATTATTTTAGAGGATTCTGGTTAACCTATAATTGGCGACTGTTTAAGTCCAAGGCAAATTTTACATATAACTACATACGATTTATTGTATACAGAAGCTGTTGGCTGAATGTCTTACGTCAAAAGTGGTGATTGTAAAATGATTCCTAGGTCGTAGAATGCTCTGGTCAGAATGTAGTTGTCAGTAGCAATAGCAGTTACCTAACTTATCTCAACCGAGCCAAAGCTCTACACTATTGTTTCACGAATATTTTCTACGTTCAAATGGGCTGACTTTTGTACGCAAATCCATACAAACATACGCAAAAACTGTTTTGAGTTTTAGAATAACTGCTATTAAGTCTTTATTTCTGTTTCTAAAAATATAATTAGAATATAATTTGAAACTTTTTTGGATATAAAACTTGACACGAATGTTTTGGCATTTATTTTGAATGAATTTTGTATGCTTCGGCTATTTATAATGAATAATGATACTGTTTCGTCATGGCATAACAATTTATTTGTTTAAAGTAATGCTTCTTTAAAAAAATAAATTTGTCATTGTTTTCTTAAAACATTATTATAGTTATCTAGCTATAAATATAGTATGTCACTATCCTAAATTATTTGTATCAGTAAAAAAAATTGTCTTAGATTGTTTCATCAATTGATACAAGATGCTGCTAAGCTATAAGCTATATGTTTTATACGACAGCTGAACAATTGACACGTCTAACAATTGTCTACTCGATTAGACACGTCAATTTAACGACACATGCAGTCAATAAGTATGATGCTCGCAGAAAATTATGGAACTAACCCAAGCAATATTCGATTGACTTTTTCTTCTCAATTTATTTGCAATCTCTATATAGTCCTCTTTGAATTCTCGCACAAGGAAAAGGCACATCAAAACCATATCAGTGAAATAAGGAAGTGGTTGAAGGTTAATAATAATAATAAATCTTAAAACGTAAGTGATGCCCTTTTCGTCGGCAGATCTGTTCACGGCAAACGACGCCGAACGGGTGAAAGTGGACGAACTTGACAGAAGTCGTCGCATTCCGAGGTACCACGGAGATGTGATACCTGTTGAGGAAAGGCTTCTTGGTCAAAAGAGTGTGTGGCCTTGGGGTTTGGGACTCAAGTGTCAGGACTTGTCGGAAGACACGGCGATATTAAAGAGCAAGGGTATCTTTCTTTAGTAGTTCGTCTTTTAAACTTGATTGGAATATCATCAATCATTAATATACCAAACGTTTTGGTCTGACATTGAGTAATTGGTTACTGACCTCATTTTTACTAGTACCTAGTTAGTTAGTTGCTTGCGAGGTGAAATTCAACACATGTAATATTTCATTGGCAGTGAAAATTGCAAAATGAATGTAAAGAAAATGGGTTTTGAGCATAATTATACATATTTTATAGGATTATTTATTATCTAAGATTTGATTTGAAAGTAAACACATAAATAAGTAATTTAAACTGCTAACCTTATTTTCAGATCTGTTGATTAAACATCAAAGCTTCAATTATTGAAGCTGGAACTAAATGTTGCCATGCAAAAAATAAAACTTGTCGTGTGATGAATCTATAATAACAGCTGCAAAATTAAAATCAAATTTATTGATTTTTTCGTCGCTTCAATCAGTATTAATTTAATTGTTTTCTAAGCTTCCAATTATTTCAAGTCATCTGATGAATGATTTATCATTAATTTATTGTCATTCAATTATAGTTATATAATAGTGCTGTAATAATTGGCTTAGATAGTTAACAATTTATTATTTTTTTACAATTTGTTGCTATCTAGTAAATAGCAATAATTTTGTGTGACTACAAATTTTTAAACGCCTCGTAAAAATTTACTCCTACGATAAAAACGAAATTAGTTTTGAGTATTTTATTATATAAACTAATTTTGTAATTTTTTAGTTAAGCCCTTTAACAAATTGATGTTTATTAATTGGATATTCCCATTATGCAATACTTCCAGACATATCCATCACACTATGGAGATACCTTTTACCTGTATGAAATACATGTTTTAAAACTCAAAACTTTTCCGAGGTTGAAAGCTTTTACATCAATATGTCACTCACGGGAGAAGCCACATGCATCATATCAGATTTAATTTATGTAATGGACTCAATATCGTTAATGGTAGAGACAACAGATTCGTTGAATAGACGCATATGATACGCCATTATTATAATATTGTTCCTATAAGTTATTGAAGTTATGCCTATCTACTAACTATATTTGTGTTCACTCTTGTGGTGACCTTAAATTGTCCTTGTCATAGGTGCATAAAGATGAAAACAGATTTTTGAATCAATTGACGAGTTCGATCTCTGTGATTGAATATGTTTCGTGTATTAGTAGCTTCAGCTTTCACTGCTGCCCTCGAGAGCAGTGGCGGCCCAGTGGTAACGGCACCGACTTACGTGTCGTAGTTCGTGGGTCCGAAACCAGGCAGGCACATTCACCGGCTCGCCGTCCGATAAGGACCAGGTCCGGGTCGATGGCGCGGTGAGTTACACGCGCGCCTCAAAGAGATGTCAGCAACAATGACGGGTTCCGGTACACTCGGTGCCTGCCAGGGTTGCGGGAAAGTCCGAAAGGGTTACCGTGGCCCCTGGCACAGGCAACAGGAGGAACACGGGTGGGTTTTAGTTAGTAAGAATCTAACACGCCCGTCCGTTCCGCCCAGAGCAGGAGAAGTTAATTGATGATTACCCACGCTCAAAAAAAAAAGGCACATTACTTTGTATAATTTATTTCATCACCACTGCTCTCAAAACGCTGAAGGAAAGTATCGTAAGGAAACCGGCATGTCCTAGAACCAAAAACTGGAAGACATGTGACGACTTACAACCCGCACTGGGTCCACGTGGTAGATTATAGGCCACTCCCTCTCGAAGAGAGGACGCCTGTGTTGATTATGCTACCAGCTTTAGACAGCATCCTTTTGTCTGTCGATAGAATGTCTTAATCGGTCTTCATACTGAAAATAACTCATATTTTAGTCAATATTGTAATACATTTACTTGGTTAGTTGGCAAATTTTCAGCTTAAGAATTGTTTATTATCTTTTTTTTCTATCGTTTCGATGGCACGTTCCAAAGCTTATCAAAAGTGAACATAATAAGTACGATGCTTATCATTTGCACACTATTTGACATATTAAAAAGGCAATAAATGCACGAATTTCGATCATAAATCTGTTTTGTCATAGAATTTAATAGTTGAAACGTTTATCAGGGAATTTAAATAATTTCTAAATACATCGGTAATAGGCTTCGATATTTAAGCTTAACGTCACACTCATTTAGTGCTATTTGTAGTAATAATAGTTAGCTGTGATAGCGTAATGGGTAGGTGTGCATGAGCCGGCACTGGAACCCGTTATGTTTAACGGCCGGGAGCGCCGCCCACTGCGCACCACTCAATCTTTTGAATAGCGATCTATAATAATGGTCGAGTGAAATGATTTTAAGTTTTAAATTATTTAATGATTATTTTTTAATATATTTGGTGCTTGGTAATTTTGTACGACAGCTCGTGCTATCACGAAATCGCTGACAGAATATTTCTTTACATATTTTCAAATTTATAATCTTAATATTTTAGGGAAATAATTTTATTCTAGCGAAATGTGTTTTATACAATATCTTTAAATTAATATGCTTTTGAGCACTCCTTCTGTATTTACTTCGTTGCCCATTGTAGACCAACTTTCCTTTAGCATCCTTTCCACAAAGTTGGTTGCCAACAGCTTTCCATCACTCCGCAAATAACACAACAGATGCCAATGCGTTCACATTTCTTCCCCCTATTCTGTTCACGTATATGTCCACCTGATTGTTTTTCACTTTGACAAGAATGTACACAGAGAGCTCATGAGGCTCTTTTATATGTAAACAGAGAGCTCTTGAGCTCTTTTATATGACCTTTACTATCAGCAACCTTTGCAGTAATGTCTCTGATTATTGCCTGCCTACTCACTAAATCAATAAATAGTTATTTTATTGATTACAGAGACATAGTCCTGTTTCCAATCTTCAACATTCAGTCTGTTTTCGGCATCCAATATTAGCCTGGCACCTTCATTGCACGTTCACAATTTTCAATATTCTTGACTTGATGACAGGAATGTCATCTATCTACGTAATGATCTGTGGTAACAGTTGCCAATATCAAGAGTTCCTGCGAGAGCTGTCGACCGCGGGTGGCTCGGTGACGGTCAGTATTCAGGTCATTGGGGGTGTAACAACTAGCTCATGGACGCTTCAAAGCATGAATATCGACCGTTAGTATTATTGATATCAAAACCTTGAGTGGTTGGTATACATACATAGAATATAAGTAGATATTTTACTGTACACGAAAATAAAGTCTCAATTTAATGATTTTTAGGTCCAATTAATTATGGGTTTAGGGCACTTTCGGGTCCTTTTTTATGCAAAAAAACCTAAAGCCATAAGTTTCGGACTTTGGATCCAAAACAACCTTTGTATTTGGGACCATAAAAACGATACCGAACCCAAAACTACCTTTTCTCAACTCTGGGTTCCCAGTCCCAGCACAGTCCGTGACGGTGACATGAAGGTCATATTACGAACACATCTACAGTTCGATGACTTGTGTTGGTTGCATATTAGTAAACATTACATCTTGATTAGTTCACACATATTTGCAAATATTTGAGAAAGCGTATCGTTGCCAATTTGCGTAACTGTAACCATCATCTATTGTTGTCTACTCTGATTCAACTTCGTCTTTAATTGACTAATTCTATGTGGCTGGTTTTGTCTTGATTTATTACCAGTTTTGGCATTTATATATTTTAAGATTCTGTTTCCTGCTGCTAACTTGTCCGGGGATTTCCTAATACTAAACCTGTTGCAATAATATTTTTTTGTAAATAATAATATATTGACAGACATGGACTTTACTTTGATAAAATTGGTGATTTATCTCGTGAGAATGCATCGTTGTGATTTGAGAAAGTTATTTTGTTTAAAATAATAATTATTTGCTCACTTTGCGACTGATAATCTTGAATACTTTTACACATATTTATAGCTGTACCCGTACTTACAGGTCTATTAACAAACCATTGCAACGAACAAGGAGTTTTCCTATAATCTTTACTTGAAGGATCTTGAAGGACCGATCTTTAGTTTTATCAATAGGATAGGTATACGTCCAACATCTTACCAAATAATAATAAAATTCAGTTACAAGTTACAACCCATGGTGAGCCTGAAACTATTCACAACCATTACTCATATACATATTATTTATATGTATATTATAGTAATAGAATAGTAGGTACACGACTACACATGAATACATAACTACTGGGATTCCGAATAGTTGAAACAGATAGAGCACATAACTAATGTGCGATATCTGTGCTCTACATACAAAACGGCTCTATATTGTGATATAGAGTCGAGACCTATTGAGTATTCGAAGGTTTAGGCACCAATTCTATACGTTAATTCATTTAGTTTGGTTACGTTACTTTTGGGCAGCGTGGCAGACGGTGACGCAGCTGACTTTAGGAAACGGTGGTCAGTTTCCATTATATCAGTCCTCGATGTGTTTATCAGAAATGCAAAACGCAACCTTGAGTTTTATAGATTTACCCAAATGTCCTTTTTCTAGGATTGTTCGTCGAATCATTGAGCTTCTCAAGTTCTGAGTTGAGCTGCACGATTTTTGACAAAAGCGTGCACTGTCGGGACAGGTCCACTCAATCTGTGTGGTTCTTTCCTCAAAATACCTTTTCAGACACCAATCTACATGGTCATCATATGATCTGACCAAGATTATGTCTGGACTTTAAAAGAGACTGTGACCCCTGAGTTTGTATCAGCCTTTCTTCTTAGAGTAGTCAGGTATAGAAAACACCGACCTCATCTAGATTTAAAAATATGATTGACGTGTAAAAGTGTTTGTACGAAATAAAATCATTTATCATTTACGTATTACTCAATTAAATGTTAACAAGCGTTATACAACGTTGTTGTTTTATTTCAATTTGCTGTACCGTTCCAATTAAATCCGAATGCTGCCAGATAGGTAGGGGCGTCAAAAATAGACCTTACCTGACGGACTTCAAGAACTGGTCCGCAGACGTAATTGTCAAACCTGTTCCACGCTTAAATAAATTAATGGCCGCTAAAATTGTTGTTTGGTTTGCTTTGGCGGAGGCTTGGGAACACGAAACCTGAGGCTTGAGGCTCTGATTGTTTGAGGGTAAAAGTAACTCATTCTATCACGTATATGGTGGTAGAAGAAAATCTGATTTCTCCGTCGATCAGTACCCGTTGCAAATAACGGTTTAATTAGATTATTAATTAACTTAATGAGTACACTATTATTATAACCTTAATTGATTGATTATTTTTCAAACTTCTTGGCTCTAATGAGAAGTTCATTTGAATGGCTATTAGTCTAAATCTAAACATAATATTATAAACAGAAAAGATTTGATTTTTTGTATATTTGTTTGTTACGCTTTCACGCTAAAACGGCTGAACGGATTTAGACGAAATTTGGCACCTGGGTAGACCATGACCTGGATTAGGATATAGAATACTTTTTTATCTCGATATTACCACGGGGTTGAGACCTATGAGGGTGAAACCGCGGAGCGCAGCTAGTGTTAAATAATGATCATCATCATTCGGTAGCTACTTATGATAAATCAAGCCATCGTCTATTTGGGTATAGATTTACAAGAATGGGAATATAAGCTTAACTTAATTGTACCGCAGCCGCAGATCGTACCTGCTGTTAATAACTGCTTTCTATGGTAGAATGCGATCACTGCTCAGTCTGACATAACACCGATGGCATCAACTGCCAATATCCTGCTTGCAGGGAGCTAACTGGCCATCGCCCTACTTTTCCGAGCTTCTACACTCAGAAAGCTAAGGTCTTGTCTAGACAAAGCGGTCCGCACGAGTTTAGCGTAGTCTCGGTCGTGTAAAGTTGTCGAAGTAGGCGCTAAGCGCCAATGCATTCCGCCATGCAACTGCGAAATCAAAACATAGACGTGAATGCGTGTGTAGCATGTTGATGGCGTATGGCGACATAATGATTTGACAACCAGCCACAAACGACGACAGGAATGTATTCAGTGCGAGAATTATTACTAAGCGGATCAAAAGCTCATTGGGTAGCACCGGTTACCGATATTAAATACATTGTTAATAGTGAGGTTCGTGTAAGCTTCGACATGTAGTAAAGTAGCTTAGTTTGAAATCGGGTAAAGTACTGCAAACGTATCAATCGATGCCAATCGCAAGAATCGCACGTATAGCGAGTCATCTGAATCAGCTTTACAGACTAATGTAGCGTAGGTACCCCGTTACAAGTACCTCGTAACTTGTACGAGTACAAGGGCTAGCAGGCGGCCACCACAGATTTATTACAGTGTTCCCTTCGATAAGGTAAGCGATAGAATGCAGTTATTTGCTGTTCAGGTGATCATTAAAGAGAAAAGCTCGCTTCGTGCATTCAATATCATATTTCTTGTTAAAAGTCTGTTCAATATGTACTAAAAGTAGAATTTGCGTTTTTAGTACATAATGAACAGATAAAACTAAGAAGCACTTCCAACTAAAAACTTTGTATCGTAGACACCCAATTTTTAGTTTGAAGTTACAAATAGTATTGATGAATTTTATGAAATGGTTTCATATTAACATAAAATCCTAATTATTTATAAGGCGCGTGCGGAAGTGATGTCAACCCAGGTGTGACGTGAATTTAATTAGTGCGCCAGTGGCACGGTTTCGACACCACATAATGTATTGTAGGCATATCTTTCTAAGTGTATCTAGGTCCCAACGTAACAATAGCAGCGCGAAGATGCTGCAAGAAAATACGCGAGAGAATAAAAATAATGAGATAGCATATTTTGTAATTTAATTAAGACAGCCTTTTTATTCGGTGTTGGCATTTCTTGTAAAATTACTTGGATTTGTCATGAAAATTCTTGTTCACACTTTTTTGTTGCAAAAACGAAAAACAAGTAATGGCAAGGCACGCAATTATGCAATGCAATGTATGTATAGTCTCACATTTTCACAATCAAGAATGTTCAATAGAATAAAACTATGATCACGGCCGTATCACCTTATTACACGCAGCCTGATTTCTCCTGGCAAGCGATAAAATAAATCGCGCTCCGATTTCTAAGCCACGTGCACCTCAGGAAACTCAATAAAAAGCAACTCTTTACAATGCCACTATATTTCACGATAGGCACTACAATGCCGCCGTATATACCGTGATGGGCACTACAGTTGTAAAGTGTGCCACACTGCTGTTATGATGTGGGGCAACCTTTAAATTAAATCAATTGCTAACCTCAACACTATCCGCATTACCCTCGCAACCAGATAGGAAACGCCGGCCTCATCTAGTTTAAAAAAAAAATAACTAGAAAAACTATTACTTACAGAAATAAAAATCATTTCATTTCATCAACCTTTATTCAAGCGTAGGTGGTGCAGGCCTGAGGACGAAAGAATTGAAGTATTTTATTGAAAAAAGAAATTGGTACACACAATAATGTACATTTTAAGTGTTCCTTTTGAAGGGACGTTTTGGTGAAACTAGTTTTGATTGTCTATGGGTCTACAACTCTACAGGGTGGCAGGGAAGACGCACGACCTTTTACCACCCTGTATATAATTATTGTAGTGTCAGTTAAAATTACTATAAAGTCTAAAATTGGTCGGAGTGCCCTGGAAATAATCAGTTCAACAATCATCCCACATAGTCTACGGATTTCGTTTATTATGTTTAATTAAACTCATAAATTACATTGGACTAGCAAATAAAGAAACGTGAAATACGCATGCGCAAACAAGCAACCAACTCTGATTTAATGTTAGGTATATTTCTTTTAATGACATTTTCAAAACACGTATTTCGAGAAACTACATACCTATTAATATTTCTTCAGTATCTATGTCTACTCCTGTTACTACCAAGGAATAAGCTTGTATCTTAGCAATATAGCCAGTGAAGCAACCGAGCGGGATGGCACCGCAAAGCTTCGCCGGAGTGGCTCGCCCGTGAACTAGACTACGCAAATATAGCCAGTGAAGCAACCGAGCGGGATGGCACCGCAAAGCTTCGCCGGAGTGGCTCGCCCGTGAACTAGACTACGCAAATATAGCCAGTGAAGCAACCGAGCGGGATGGCACCGCAAAGCTTCGCCGGAGTGGCTCGCCCGTGAACTAGACTACGCAAATAAACGTTACTACTATACCTACTATTATATCATCGCAATTTCAAACGGGCTACTACCATGATTCATCGAACATCCACATTTATATCCCATAAACACTGCTCGAGATGTATGGAGACCTTGGATGGGTCATACACAGACATACACAGATCATGCATGTGTAGTATGTAGGTACTTAGGTACCTAGTCATAGACAGTTGACTCGCGGCCAAATTATAAGCATCTGTTACTTATCGCAACCGCTGGGTGGTCGGCTATGTTACAATGTGGCGGGACTTTATCTTTATTGGTGAACTTACAGACGTAAACATCACATGACGCCTGCAATCCCTGATAGGTTGGGCAGACGTGTACCTATAGCACACACATGTTGCCAGTTATTTTTAAGAGCCATGTAATAGGAGGCGAACCTGTTGCCATCAATCAATCCAGACCTCGCTGATACTGAGATAGTCCCGATGGAAAACCCAATAGGTATAACTTCACCTGAGCTGGCAATCGACCACCGAACCTCATGCTCAGCAGTACCTACCGCTTGCGACCAATATACCAAAGAGACGGTGATTGGTGAATTTATTGGAAATACTTTTAGATTGGTGAATTTACTGGATATACTGTTAAAGTTGGAAAATCAAAATGATCTAGCTAATTTATTATGGGTAGTATTTTTTGGCTTGTCGGAATACCGATCGAAATACCTACTAGCTATATGAACCAGCTGTTTACAGGCAAAGTCGAATTAAAATGTGTTGATTGCCAATATTTTATGAGACACACTTAAATAACACATTATTCATAACATGTTATTAGCATTGAAAACCACCACCTACCTTATAATAAATGTATTTGTTTTTTTTCAGGTAAGCGTACTTTGGAGTGTCCTGATTTTTCCTGAAGTTATGGTAGGGTAGCTATTTTTAGCCCTTTTTATAAAGTAAACATAACTGTTATATTTAATATTCTTTATTTTTAAGGAGCAATATTGAATTTAGATGATCTCATCTTTGTAGAAGGAAACGTAGAGCTAACTTAACGTAGGCCACTAAACGAACGAACGAGTTTTCTAAAGCACTAAAACCAAAACTCATCACATCAGTCACTAAGACCGTAATGTTACCAGGTACAGTTTATTGACATTAACCAATAAAAACTAATTGAAGTCCTTATTACAGAGTTCAAGTTAATGGATATAAATCAAAAATCTCATAGGCTGTCATGTCGAATTTTGAGGCATTCAGTAAGTAATTTGCATGTCAAAAGATGACTAATCATCGTAATTTCGAACATAACATAAAAACATTTAATTTGAAGTTGTTGAATATTATAACATCATCAATATAAATCTGTTTACGGTTCGTTTCGTTATGAAATATTATATTTGTCTCAAAAGAGTTATTCCATCTCAGTTCTTTAATTCCGTTGCAAGAAACAATGATTACCTATCCTAAACATGCATTTGCGTAAAGGATAGTACTCACTGCGAGCATTCGCTTTGCGAATATTCATTGCATGAGCTTTTGTTACGCAACGAACATTCATTCGCGAAAGAAACTGTTTGGTGTATGAATACAAATACGAACAACAAATTCTAATACAGGCCCTTCACAATTATTTTACCTCTGACAGCAGCAACCCAACTGTAACCTTATTGTAATGAGAATAAAGATCACTGTGATTTTGATAGACTTGTCAGTGGCAGCAACTCAATAGCAACCTCATTGCAACTAGAATAAAGATCACTGGATTTGACAGTGATGAAAATCTATAGCCGTGCTCGCGAGAGAATATTCCTTCCACGAATTAATATTTTTTGTGTAACAAAAGTTCGCACAACGAATGTTTGCAAAACCAATTCAAGAAGGGAATGCTCGCGGTGAGTACCGTCTATAATATCAATGAAAGTAACTGATCTACCAGTAATGTAGCCGCTGACCGATATACGAGTCTCCACCATGTTGACTAATAGACTGACACGCCCAATAATACTTGATAACTATAATAGTTTCATGGGACGCGTTCATTATTTACTAATACTCATGTTTTGTTACCAGAGTACTCAGTAATTGTAATTACTTGAACTTCAATTTTTTCCTTAATTATCTTGAAAAAGACTTTTACCAGTTTTAGTGAAATTATCATGAACATAGACACTTTTCGGTCAAACTTGTGGAAAATTTTGATACCTTGACCTAATCAATGTAATAAGATAGTAATAGTTAGAGTTTGTTAAAAATAAAGCAACTAAGCATTAAGTAACACTTTAGTGACAAGTTCACTAAGCTCCGGTGAAAGGCAATGTTTTTTAAAATATTTAAGTTTATTCCGTTAGAATCTTTATACTGTTATAACGTTATAAGACAAAACAATTTCAACAACAGACTTTGTTACAAACACAAACCTTTAATTAATATCTTATCCTAAACTACTCGACTAAAACGACCAAATATTCATTAATAACGACTCAATGAACTTTAGGACTTAATTAAAATTTAACTATTTTTAACTTTACGTAAGTGGTGATCAGCGTCTGACGTCAAAGAACTGGCCCCATCTGGTTTGTTATTATCTATGCAAATAAAATTCCAAACTATTCCGGAGTGTGGAATTTAACAGTGAGCAGTTCCAAGTACTTCTTGATTTATTAGTTTTGTCTTAACGTATAAGTTTGAGACAAGTAATGAACTGCCTAGGACGAAGTGCGCATGTCTCTCATAAATATGTACCTAAGTATATAATTACATACATATGACTCGAGTTAGACTGCTGGTAATTTTGTCAAATATTGAATAAGTTTGAATAGAGATTTAGTGCCAAATACTGAGAACATAATATTGATTTAAGTAAATGGATCTGCCATTTAAATATCAGTCACTCATGTGATTTGTTGATAAGGTCTTCACAAGTTTATAACGAATAGGTTCTTAATAAAACCACTAACGTAATGTAAAACATAATAATATTTTTCTTAAAATAGTTTAAAGCTTTAAAGTTTTATTAAATAAATACCAAAATAACGAAAAAGGTCTGTTTAAAAACGGGAATTTCACAATATTAAAGGTCGAACATCCAAAAATGGATGTAATAATGAATGGCCATTGATTTCCGTAAAAGTGACGTCCAAACCCAATCACTTCCTTGTTTATTTTTAATATTTTGGCACCAACATAAGCATAATTTTATTACCTTACAAGTTCCATCCACAAGCTTTTCGGTCAAAAAAATGCTGATTCAAAAAACAGTCAAACTTATAAAACGTTCAACCGGTTAGTATTGTTGTGACTTACTACGTAATAATAACTAGTACCTGCTTAGTCTAACATTACTTTGTCTCCCTTCAGCACCCGTTCTAAAAGAATCCCACAGTAATTTCGTATTTATGCACTTTCTACAAAAGAAATAGAACATGAAATAGGCATCTAAATAGTAGTCACATCACCGAAACACGGTGTTTGCAAACCTATCATTTGTTATGCTAGCAAATCACTCACCTTCACACAACACGTACACAATGGTTACACAATGACCACACTCAGCACATGGCGTGCTCGTACAAAAACACGTCCTCACCAGTGTTTGTTTATTCTGCTAAAACTTGAAAAGCATAATAATGTTGACCATAGTTTTTACCAAAATTACGAACGGATTTAAGGCTCCCATAGACACGAGCGACGCGACCGCGCGACATTTGTAGAAAATTTTCCATTAAGTTTTCATAGGAATTGTTCTACCAGACTCGCGTTGCGGTGTCGCGTCGCGACCGTTGGAGGAGCCTTAAACTGTTCTTTAAGGGATTTGTTAAATCAAAAAATGGCAAAGATGATCCGGGGTCGAGTGAAGTTCCTAAAAGTTTTGGGGTCGTTTTGTGGTTGATTGAAAATGTTGATGATTGGAGTGAGTTGTGTTTTGATATAATTATGTTTTACTAATTACAAACACTAGGTACTCAAATATAGCAAGGCCGTTGCTTTGGACAATGAGCAAAAGAAGTTGACAGTGTCAAGCAAATTTGTGATTTCAGCCCCAAATTGCAAGGAAAAAGATTAAACACGGCGCTGTGACATTTTATACATATCATTGGACAAGTTGAGCTAATATTATGCCTACCAGGCTACCACAATATGTTTGCTTTTATTGAAAACACATACATAGTTTCGATTTCTGTGGTTGAATCCACAAATCAAATGAGTAAGCACAACTAATAAGCAAGCGAACAAGTTTCATCCTTGGGCAAGTTGTTTACAAAATACTATTTGTTTTGAATACCAATTACGGTCAAAGAACTAATTAATACATTTACTAAAGTATAAAAGTAATAAACGTAGAACGTAGCATTCATTAAGTAGGTAGTTGTTAATTAGCAATGACAAACTGCAACCAAAGCCGCTTTTTGATATTCATTAAATTAATAAATTGAGCCGGGATTTAAGTAACCATTTACCCATATTTAATAATATTTCCTGTAACAAAGTAATCAATCAAACATTCTAATCAAACCTTTACTCGTGTGTAATAATTCTAATTATTCCCATCCTTTCATTAATCACGTGTGTAATTATGTACGGCATCGTGAATCCTCCTATTGTAGTGCGTCGTGTGCCTGGAGTGCCCCGGAACCCGGAAGACGAGGCGCCTAGTGTCGCCACGTGACTTCCTTTCCTATAAGTTCGTGATTGGACGACTTGGACGTGTGTGTGTTATATCCGATATTTGGTGATGTCGGCTGATTTTGAGAAATTAGGTGCATCCTAATAAATAAATAAAGATATGACGTATACATAGATGGCTCTAATTGCCTTTTGTTTTCCATTTTTGGTTATTAACAAAACAACAATAATATTGGGAAATGATTTCTCAGAATCACTATTTCATTTAGGGATTATTTTTATCTGGGGAGGAGGAGTTATTAATTATGTTAAACAGCTGGCGCCCGCCGTGCTTATTCTGGAGACTCAAGTTAAATGATGATTTACAAATCAGCCCTAAGTGAAGAAAATTAAAATACTCACCTATTACACTGATACTTTAATTGTTGCACGAACATTTCTGATTTGTTATACAATATGTCATACACGCAATAACAAGATTAATCATTCATAGATTACAAACAATATAGGTACTAGTCATTTCCACTCATTATATTATAATATTTCAAAGTAACCCAACTAACACTTCTATTGTTTCAATTAATTTTATTTTATGACCATATCTGTCATGAATGCTGACCGTAGTCTGACGTGATGATCCGTATCCGTGTGGTCGATAAGTGATGCACTCCACCTGTACGGTACGACACGATCAACAATTTTATGAATCATAGAGATCCGATCTCCAAACTTATTTTTAGTAAAAGCTGTTGTGTTTGCAAGTTACACTATCTTTTTGGATGCAAAAGACTTGAAGGAAAAAGCTTAAAACGAAAACAAAACTAATAATTTTATAACTTCTTTTGGTTGCTGTACAAGTTAAATACGAACACAGTAACCCCTTTACTTTATAAAGGTTGCTTAAAGTTAAGTAATGATTATCGTCTGCTTAACCATACATTTTGTGACGTTTAATCGTGTCTTAACTTAAGGCGACGTTTTTAAGTAAGATAGTTTTAATCAAATCACTGTGTATGTTAGTAGGTACTGAAATAATTACCTAATACTAATGAATAATAACATCTCTTTATTATGTATTTTGTTGATTAATTGTGGTGAATAATTTGTTGTGGTAATTCCCACACATTATAATATATTGCTATATTGAGCCAAGATATTGGTTGTAGGTATGTGTGGAGCTGGAACACATACCTACACTATGTTGTATGTTACAGTACGACATCTAGAAATAACAGGAAAATGCAGCAAGTAAGTAAATTTGTATAGTTAGTGGGTACATAGGTACCCATCGCTTACCATCCCGCACAAGCAGTAAAAGGCAATTGATGGAAATGAGGAAGTCGAACCACTCGGCACTCGTGCGCAGATGAGATCGTAACGACAATAATTTTTCCCACGTGGAGTCTCTATTAGTAGTAACATAACGGGTCTATACCAATCTACTCCATTGCAGTAGAATAGAATACGTAAAGGTTATAAAGAAATATCAACTCATTATTGGCACATTACCGAAGTTAACACTTGTATGTATACACTTTACAAAATTCAAGAGCGCTTTTGTGTGGAATAACGATTGCAATTTTGAGATAAGACCTATTTCATAATAGTAGTGGTTCCAAAGTACTATGTTCGTTACAACATATAATAACAATCAATACGGTAGTAGAAAATGACTTTTCAAAGTTAGTAAGTGTATACATACATATTAGTGCCCGTGATCTTACCTATGGTAATTGTTTAAAGTCAACCTCATTTATAATAACAGTGTGTTATATTCGAACTGTGCAGTTTCTCCCATACACGTTCATGTTTGCATACGGTGCATACGGTGCAGTTTGATCTGGCAAAACTGTGCAGGTTTATCCTAGCGGTAACGACCGCCTCAGACTTCAATTAAATCCACCTTTTAAAGTTCTATCGAGCTCGAAAACTTGTGTTTTTTCATTTCCTATTCTAAAGCCTAAACTAAAGTAAATCCGGAAATGAGTTAAAACTTCTGCACACGCCATTGTGAACTATAATTCTTAAGCAATTAAGGTCATAATAAGTCGTATATGTGTAATAAACTTAAAAGATATCTTCATTAAAATATATTGTATGTACCTGCTGTTACGTCATAGTAACATGAGTTCCTGAATACGTAACATCATTAAGCTCTTCATAAAAGGCTTAAATGTCATAATAATAACCTTTTAAAAAGTTCTTTATTAAAATTTGATTTGGGGAACTGCGGCCCAATCGAACTTTACCTTGCATAACATATAAAATTATGGTTAAAAACAAAATTTATAAACATCCATTATGTTTTTTGCTGTCGGTTGAATGTCATACATTCATCATTTTTATCATCATAGCTGTAAATATTGTCTATTAGCACGTGGGTTAGCGGTTTATCTATAAAGTAAATCGCATATAGCTAACTATCATGATTTACTGAGTTGTTGCACTACGAGGAGAACTACTCGTAGTACCACGCATCCTCTTTTCTTAAATACTTGGAGAAAATTATAAAATAGTCTAATCTTATTTAAGACTACAAGGTAACTAACTAATCAACTTCGCGGAATAACGCTTGAAGAGTAAGTAACACGGTACCCTCGTTTTGATTTGTTAAAGATTTGAGTGATTTTAGTCATTCTACTTAACCAGGCTAAATACCTCTGTAATAACTCCTAACATTGCAGCCAACAAACCTACTTTAGCCTCCATCCATTTTCTGAGAAGTTCAAACCAATCGAAGGCTTCATAGAAAACAATTTATATAATTTTATGTGTTACATAATTTGCGCGGACGCCGACTGGCTGAAGGTATGTGGGTTACACCGTATTTGAGCTAAAGAGACCTGCTTTTTGTGAAAAATTATGTAATGTGGTTGGCTCACCTTTTCTGTACAGCACCTAATATAGATATACTGCGGGGAGTTCATTGACATGTGTTACGATCGAAGATAGTTCCGGTAAAGAAAAGACTATTACCCATGCCCCATTTCTGTAGGTGTTGTAAAGCGCACGGCATCCTCCTGTAGACTATGACCATATTTTACGCTTATAGCCTTATTCTTTCATAGCCGTTTATTTATATTTTTAGTTCTTTATGTTTGTAAGATGCTTACGTGCTATAAGGACCGGTTTTGTGATCCGTAGTTAACACAAACATTAGGAAAAATATTTTTTTTGGCAAAATGTGTTGATAACATCCAACACGTCATTTTGCCAAAACTTAACCATTAACTCAACCATCATCATCATCATCATCTGCCTAGCCTTTTCCCAACTAGGTATGTTGGGGTCGGCTTCCAGTCTAACCGGATGCAGCTGAATACCAGTATTTTACATGGAGCGACTGCCTATCTGACCTCCACAACCCAGTTACTGGGTAATACAATACCCCTTGGTAAGACTGGTTGTCAGACTTTCGGGCTTCTGACGACCCGTAACGACTGTCAAAGATCCACGAATGACAGCCGGGACCAACGGCTTAACGTGCTTTCCGAGGCACGGAGCAGTGGTGATGAAATAATTTACACAAAGTAAAGCGCCTTAAACCATTAACTCAACCATTGCTTTAAAAATAGTAATTATGTTTACCTAATGGTTGAGTTAACTACGGATCAATAAACCGGCCCTAGTAATGTGTGTGTAGTAATAATATGTCGAACAAGGATCATGATAACCATCCGTTAACTAACTCATCATCTGTTTACTACTCGCTTGACGGTCTACGGGACTACGGGAGGGACCTGCTCCGCAGTAGATACGAGCTCGAAGAATGTGTTATGTGATCATAGTACTTGATATTCAAAAGGTTAATTCACACACGACCAGCCCATTTTATGGAGTCGTCAACCTTTAGGTCTGATTTATTCATTTCTATTAAGAACGAAAATGTTTTGATTTAGTTTGGAATGGTTGTCAAGAAAAGACTAAACGAGTTCATAACAGTCAAGAGGCAGGTAAACGACATACTTGACCAACTTTGGCTTCGAAGATTGGTTTAGCCACGGAATAAGAAAGCACAGAGATACCACAAATGAAACATTACGACCATGAACTCGTGCACTAACACATACATTTATTTGTGCCTTAAAAATCGAGTACAATAACGAGTATCTTTATATATCATTTGTATGGTATAGATTCTTCTTCAATTTCTGTATCACTCTATTTTGTGGTTGAACCACGTAGGTACTTGAGTAACTTCAGTGATTGACGTAGATAAATATTTTTGCCAAACCGGTCTTAGTCGGTTTTAGCTAAACGCAGAATTTACGATCAAATTATAAAAAAATAAAAAAAACGTGAGCTATTATCGAGTAAATCAGATAATTTGTTATTTCTGAATGATATAGAATGATGATGATTAATCGGGAAGATCATGTAGTGTGAAATTTATTAAAAACTACAGCTAGTTTTTACAATACTGCAATTTTTACAGAACAACGTCTGTCGGGTCTGCACCCGACAGACGTTGTTCTGTAAAAATTGCAGTAGGTATATAATTCGTACAAAAACCCATAGAAAAAAGGACGTTCAGTTTTTTTCCGAATTTGAACACTTTCCGGGATTTCTTTTCAATTTGAAATCTGAATTCGGACTACTTATTACGAACGTTCTCAAGTGACGCGCTTATGTACTAACGAACAGCATTTCATTTTTATGTATATTTATAATTATGTATATTTATATGTATATTTAGAGAGTATATGAATGGTCTACTGTGCATGAAATTGAATTTATAAGCACAGTGTCGTAATTGCAAACAAACCGAGGAAAAGCAGATTACCCTTTAAATAATTTTATTCCAACTAAGTACAGATTTGTGTTGCTGCAAACCTAGAAATAAAGTATGTAGTGTATTTACAGACTTGTACTTAATGTACGAGTGTGCTCAACTTGGATCTGGTCACCCTTGTCTGGATTGTATTAACAATTAAACCATTCTTATCCAGCTTTAGCGCGTCCAAGAAAAATGTTAAGTGACAAAAATTACTTATCAATATTATGTTCCGTTTGGTTAGGTACTAAATAGCTCATCATAATTTCCTGTTGCTATAAGTACCGCAACACCAAAAAAATACAGATTTAAGTATCTACAACAAATACTACAAGTTCGATTCATATCAGCCAATCCGCAGCTCTACCCAGCTGGTAAGCAACCAACGCGGCACCGGCGCGCGCGCACGCGGCCTCGATCCGAGCGCCACTTTCTACAACCGACGAGTTTTTAGCATGTGTTGCGACATCACCTGATTATCTTTGTATTGGTTATCTGTCTGACTCTTTTTGATAACAGGTTACCTATTGATGGGCCAACTAAACAAAGGTTTACTAGTAAAATGTCATGAGAAAAAGCTAGGAAAACATAGAGACTAAATGCCACATCGCGCATCGTCATACTAATAGACAACAATAATGTTGACGTGGTTTAGCCAAAAAAAGTAAGGTCTCGTGTGTGCGTCTTAAACATCAGCTAATCTGCTGTAACACGTTATAAAAAGCTTAAACGGTAAAAACAACGCAAACAATCTGCAATTTACATATGTATATTATCATGGTCACGTTTCCATACGCGTGCACGAGAAAATACTGCCGTTTTTATTTACACATTTTTTATTAATAACTAGCTGCTGCCCGCGACTTCTCTGCGTCTTCTCGCGTCTGCGATCCAGGATGAAAAGTAGCCTATGTCCTGCTCCAGGTCATGGTATATCTGTGTGCCAAATGTCATCCAAATCTAAAGCGTAACAAATAAACTTACTTTCGTATATATAATATTAGTTAGGATAATTATAATTTAAATAATATCTAAATCAAGCTGTAGTGACTGACAGTTAAGTTGACACACGTGCAGGTACAGCAAGTTGAACTGGTCTAGTGTTTCTGGCACCCGGAATAGACGCGTAAAAAGTACGCATAAGGCCTATTGATTAGACGTGGGCGGATTGAATTACGAACAGAATATTTGATAAATCTTTCTAAGTATTGTAGCGAATAGCATATCAAGAGATATCTATTCAATTCAAAACAAATTTTCAATTACAAAATTACTTAAAGACCAGTGTTTGTAATTCAAATAAGGGACCTCAAGTGGCGCAGCAGACGGGAGTCCCACTGGTCTCGGAACACGCTCAGGAGACTATTAGTGGCGGTGCGCAGCCGACCGGCTGGATGCGATCCTTTTTCTTCTAATGGCGTAAAAATCATCAGTGCGCGCTTCCGCAAACATACCGGACGCACTACAACGCCACGACAGCCCCAACAGTATCCTGAACGCGTTATTGTATTGGACACGCAGATCGCTGTAGGTATGTCTTTTGCGTAAAACTGGTCCAAAGACTGCACGTGTAAAAAGACTGGCAGAAAGCTTTAAAAGCGTTACCTTTACTTGATTGGTACAACGTGCAAATCTTCGAACCAGCATGTTACATCGAACAGCCAGTGACCTGCGTTCCCTCTCTATGTCTATACTTATTGTCACTAAGATCCTCAGTAACCCAGTGGACCCAAGTACTTAAACTTAGCCACCCATGTTAAAGGAGCGGCACAGAGCGAAACACAGGGGACATCCGATTAGTTTATGTCACGCGCTTTAAACATCATAATTTCGCTCTTCGTGACATTGTACTTGAGCCCATGGGCCACTGCATAGGACTAACAAATCGCCACATGCGTCCTCAAAGCGCCGATTGATGGGCTCAGCAGCACCATATCATCGGCATAACTAATATTATTCACACAAACGCCGTCAATATGACATCCAACTCTGGAGCTGCTGAGTTCACCAATCAGCCGGTTTATATATAAGTTGAAGAGGTGGGGTGAACTTAACCCCCCCTGTCTCGCCCCGCACTCCAGCTTATACCCGTCCGATTGAGCCTCAACCCATCTAACACTATTCCTCTGGTTGTAGTAGATACCAGTAGCGAAACATGGATGTAATTTCATTTGGTATAAGTAGATATATTTTTAGTTTTTACTTAAGCCTGGAAATATTTCAGATGTCATAGATCCTTCAAAGTATCGTGGCGACGCTTACATACTTACAAATATTTTTCTCGTGTCGATATCGTTAATTGATAATTAATTCGACACTACGTTTCCTCTTGATTGAATACAAACCGGTTATTTTATTTATTTACTCTTTAAATGTTAATACGATTTTGACCACTAGAACAATTGAATAATGTTGTTTTAAACTGCATCTAGTTATAATGGTTTCCGTGTTGAACGATTATGGTTTAGTTAAAAATAGGTTACAGTCATTTATGATATAAATAAAACAATCTCATTAAAAAACTTAGCTCTTGGAATTCGTTAGATCATTGCAATACACTATTCATTTCTAATCACCCCGTGAATATCCTTTTATTAGACCAGGTATAAAAAAATTGGATTGTATTAGGTAGGTATGTAAAATAGTAGTGACGATAGGTCGCAGCGTGCTCTTGTGTGCAAGGCTGCATCTGCACTTTCCTATTCGTCTAAACGTGGCAATTTCCCCGACATACCATTGTCTTTGTCCATTCAGTAGACCTAAATAAAACCATCACAATATAGGTACCGAGTTTTTTAGGGAAAGGTTTTAGTGAACCTTAAATTCTCGAGTATGTATGTATGGGCTTACCTACTCCATGTCGAATAGTACATGGTACATTGGTACTCTGAGCAAATTCAAAAAAAAACTGTTTTTGTGATTAAAATAATTGATACAAACTATCATCATTACATAATTAAATTATACTCCATTGTATTCGTTATTGCCATTTAACACGGTACTGGCAGTTGTTATGATTAAACAATGCATTAGACTAATCGTGCGTAGGTAATAAGCAGAACTTCTGGTAAGTGTAAAATTGGTTATTAAAAACCAAGTCTGATTGTATTAAAAACTCATCTAGAGTTTTTTCATTCAATCTTTTGAAATAACTGACGTTACATCGTGAATTGTAAATTTAATAAAATAGGAAAAGGCCTGCCTGAAGGCATAGTTATATTATTATTGCCATCTCGAGAAGAAAGTATTTTTCATCATCCGTCCAGAAAAACCAACGGGGATTTGAAGTTGTCATGTCTTCAGGCGGATGAAGACGGGAGTTAGTTATAACGTCATAAAATATCAAAGAATAAATTATTATTTTAGCATCAAACATTTTGAATAATTTTATCATAACAAGTGCTGTTATAGAAATATAATATAAACATTATAATTTACAACAACATACAGATGTCAATAACCCTATGTGTACGTTGTCAGAAGATCTCAAACTGCGCAACAGTTTGGGCAAACGTTATGTCACGCAAGGAATGCGCCTGTTTGCGCACTAACATTATCACCGCTTTATTTACTAAAGCTACGGTTTCCTAGAGAGCCGCCACATAACGGCAGCAGGGCCATCACTGCTGCCGTTATGTGGCGGCTGTCATGAAAATCATGTTACCGGGGTTTGACTTTACGCGGTCAAATAATGCTCTTTGGGAAAACTTACCAACTTACTTTCATAAATAACGTTTCAGTGACGTCAATCGCCGCACAATTGGACGCTATGTGGCGGCCACCGCAGTCTTAGAAAACACTTGCTTAAGTACGAATTAACTTCATACTAAATCCTCCAAGAATCTATAACTGCGCAACTTTGCGCACAAAAAGTTATGTCACCCAAAAATGCGTCTATTTGCGCAGTAAGCATGACTAGAACGTGGCCTGCTTCGCTTCGAATTAAAACCGTTTTTGTCTGAAGATTATTAACTGTCTGTTAAGTCAATAAGGGCGAATTTCACAAATCTTTTATGTCTAGATTATGTCATATAATTTTGACAGTTTTTCCATACTAATACTATCAGACGTAATTTTATTCCAAGGACAAAACATATCTGACTGTGGTCCAATGAACCCTAAATAATTAATCGTTTATTTCGGCCGTTACATTTACTTACATCACTGGGACTTGACCGACCGCATCGCCTCTTAATAAGCCCGAGTTTGCCCAATGTATGTCCTTTAATGGGTACGTATTTGAATATCGAAGATTAAAATACATACTGTTAAAATATCGATGTTCATAACATCGAAAATGGAAAAATCGAACGACCATAAAACCGAAAATTAAAATAACGAAAGTTTATAGTATCGAATGGTTAAATATCCTACGTCCAATATATCTAAAATCTAAATATCTACAAAAGTTACATCGAAAGATCCCAATATCGAAATACAGATTATCGAATGTCCTAAATATCGAAGTACAAACTATCGAACGTCCTAAATATCGATGGGTACATAGAACATCGAAAATGAATATACCTACGTGTAAAAATGGGTTAATTTTCAACATTTAATACATTCATTAATTCACCCTAAAAATACGTACCTACAAAATATCGAAAAAAATTTGATGTAAGTAGTATGAGTGGAAAAAGGTTGCTTCTGCAACGTCTCCGGCGCTACGGGAAGTGCAACCCCTTCGCCCTTGCGTAACAAAGAATAGGCACCCATGTTCACCTCCGCAGCTTCGGCTTGCTGGTCGCCTCCGGCGACCAGCCTCAGCCGCTACGGCTCCCACGGGTGCCTATGCTTTGTTACAGCGGGCGGGGGTTGTCCTCCCTTCGCGCCTCCGGATTTTTATATACACTCTAGGGGTAACAGCCAAAAGACTACGTAAATTCGGGGTGCCCCAATTCGGTTTTGGAACAATTTTGACCTATTTTATCCATGAAAATCAGTGTCTAGTGTACAAGCATAGGTCAATCGTGAAGGTATTATTTAGGTCTTTAAATTAAAATATTTTCTTGAAAGTCAATATGTTGTGCTACTAAAGTTAGTGACAGAAACGTATCGCTGCAAAACCGACTCCACGTAGTCTTGTCTGCCCTACCCCTAGAGTGTAATTTAGAATCGCGTAGGCGCGGAGGGGCGAGGCAGCCCGCGAGCTGAGGAGCAGGTGGTTTTAACACCCGCCGCCGCAGCTGAGGTTGGCCGGCGAAGCCGGCCAACAAGCCGAAGCTGCGGGGGTGAGCGTTTAGACCATCTGCGACGTTAAGCTCGCGTGGGACTGCCGGAGCCCTGCAGCGCCGGAGCCGTGACAGAAACCATGCTTGCTTGCATGTTGCATGATTGCTGCATGCTTGTTTGCTGCTAGATGGTAATCAGTTACTAGGTGGGTTACAAAAAAAACAAGGAAAACCTCCTTTCCTATTTTTACATAATAAAAACCCAAAATAAAACACATCTACCTACTCAACCTACCTAACCTACCTCTAATTTCACATCTACCTACATTTATGAATACACTCATACTGCCTATATAATTTTTTTTCGGTATTTCAACTATGAATTTAGATGTATGAAATGTTGATATTTTGAACTTAGGCATAATGTCATTCGATATTTTGAATCATTCGAAATTTTAATCACTCGGCATTTCAATCTTCGACGTTTTAAGCTTAGGTATAACAATTTTCGACATTTTGATATAATCGATATTTAAATTTTCGATGTTTTGAACATTGGTATTTTAAGCGTAGGTATTTTAATCTTCGATATTCAAATACGTACCCCCTTTAATCCTCAAAGGATGACCGCCGGGCGTTTGTGCTAACGATAAACTAATATTAAATGAGAAATATAGCACAGAATTTTAGGACATGTCGCAAAACCCAAAACTTTGTATTAAGCTCTTTACCCGTTTTACCCTTTGTCGTCAAAGGATCTGTATCTGCGCAAAAAGTTATGTCATTACATTTCTCATTATGATAATTTGCGCAAAACATTAGTTTACCTGAACACGACCATGCTTTGTCTTACATTCGCTCTCACCTAGAGGCCTCGGATGCCTCGGTTTCGTTTACTATGATGCTCGTTACAGATTTAGCTTCAGGTGCGTCTGTGGAAGAAAACAGATCTATAATTGATGTACGTTAAAGTGAAAGAGGTTATATACATTTGCCTCTATAGTCTGTGAATAATGGGTTTACATTTTATGAAATGTTTAATAAAATGTAAACATTTTCTCCTGTTTCGTGAATGTGTTTACAAGCCCAAATCTCACTTATACAAACATCATCAAACATTACAGTCAAAGGGAATTTATTTTAAAATGCAGAATACCAATTCTGCATCCACTGGTTCCTAAATATGAATGAGGTTGCACGGGCACGCGGCTTGAGCCTGTGCTTGCAGTTTTACTCAGTCTACAAAAAATACAAAAGTTAGCTGCCGTCGACAGCGCCACTCCAAAAGGTAATTTTGTAGTCCGAGTTTTTTTACTCGCGTAATTTTGCTGTAAGCTTCCTAGCACGTAGGAGGGAAACTGGCTGCTATATTATTTTCAGTAATCTCTTTATATAACTTCTTTAGGTAGTTTCGCTAACATTGCAAAAGTAGAAATGAAAGTGAAGATTAAGAATAAGTATGTGGACTAAGAAGTATGTGCGCATAAACTCAAAAATGTAAACCTGAAAGTTAATATTTCAAATAGATCAGATTGATAAATGTTTTTTTCACGGTTTTATTTCAGCAGGTCCTATTAAATTAAATTAAATATCTATTCATTTATTTCAGGAAATTATTCCCATATTAAGCACTACAAATTACATAGACATATACATAACGATTCATTAAAACCATTGCATAAAAAAATACATAAACAAAAAATAAAACAAGTTAAAGTACAATAAATTAGTTATTATGTTAAAATTAAATCCATTACATTTAATTATAAAACAATAATCACTTAATAAATGGTGACGGACTGGCATGCAGGTGCATAAAACAAAAACAACTCTCTAAAATTAAAATATTATTATAATAATTATTATTAATTAGATTAATTATTAATTAAATTAAAATATTGACTCTCCAACAACACGCAGTCCCACCGCTCGGACAATTCGCTCAGGTATGAAAGTACAATAATTATAATAATTCCTTGTTTGCTCAAATACTTGCAAAGGTGCTATAACACTGGTGATCAAACAATTGAGGACATAGACCATTCCTCTTAAATCGCTCTAAGCATATGACCTGCCCGTACGTACTCCTTCATTCAAAATAATCATGTGAGTACATCAAAGTACTCAATAATGCGGCGCAGGCGCACAGTACAAGTTAATTATTCCTAGACACATAGTTGGTCGTCACGACGCCGTTAACGAATGTTAATGAGCAGAGTCGTGGCGTCACGAGCGCGCAGGCGCGGTCGGCCACTGTGTCGTGGAAACAGGGAAAATACGGGAAAAGGTTCCGTTGGAAAGTATGTACTAGTGGTCAAAGCGACTAAGATCAACGTAACACACTATTAATCAGAATCTGAAACATTTTGAAAGATATTGCTGATCCATTGCTTCATATGTTGGAAAAATTTGTCGGCTCAACAACTAAAATGAAATGAATGTCATTCCTACCGTTAGTACCTATGTTACACAATGACCCCGCTGGTCTCCAATTTCGAAAAGGCAGTAGTGACCTTGAAAAGAAGCGATGAAATGTACTTTAGCCAAATTATGGCTCGACCTTAGACGACCGACCAATATTTGTTCAAATTCAAATAGACGAAAAAAAAATCCAGACGCTCATCTTTGTTTTGGCCAAAAACTGGCTGGAGTTAATATGAATTAAGGAATTTATAAGCGAAACTAACGACTCGCTGCTGCGAGTCGTTAGTTTCGCTTATACAGCGGTGAGCTGCTGCTCTGCACAAAATATAAGTGGCGGCAAATATTTGCCTTCTAATTAGGAACACAATATAAGAGCCAGGTCGCATATTCTGTGCGATGTGACACAGCTCACAGCGCGTGACACGGTGCAGTGCGTGCTCTAGCAAGATGTATGGAGAAATGCAAGCTCTAATTAATATTGCATGTAATTGGGGCGTGGAAGGCCAGCAGAATGCTGATGAAGATTGTGTGTCGTCGTGTCACGAGCACTATAGCACACACAACTATATATAAAGCTATACATTTCCAGTATAAGCTGACTTCTCATTGTACGAAACTAGGATCTATAAACATGAGATAGTAGGAAGGGTTGTGTTATGCTGTATAGTGAACTATTCATTGATCGACTAGGTGCTATATGTCTTCTGGCATATAGCAATACCTCGTTGGTAATACAAAGTGCTATCAACTGTTACCGATGGCTATTATATATTGTGGGCCTTCGGTCTATAGATGTTGTCACTTTGGTTATGAATATTTCTCTTGTTTTAATTTTAAATGTAATGTGAATCATTTCCGTATTGTTTTTGTTTGTATCCGTTTCTAGATTTACTTGAGATAAAGAAACAAAAATATTATTACATAGCAGCATCCCTGTTACCCCATCTTCTTTTCACCTCCTGCTTCTTATAACATAATTATGATCTTGAATTATATAATCCTTTAAAGTCGGTCAGCCTTTACAACCTGATTCCCTAACTAGAGCCGTAAGCTCATCTACCATATTAACCTTTTAACTCACTTAGACACATCAATTACAAGTAATTAAGCGTGTATGAATCATGCGCACCCGTTCTCGGTCATACGAGGCTGTCTAAATATGAAACAATAGTATTATCATGCAACGATATGTGACCTACTGAGTACTAGGTGATTCGGTACAAATTATGTGCGGAATTAGGAAATTATGATTTAAAAAAATTAGTTCTGGAACATTATAGAGGAATAAAATCCAAGGCACTCATTTTAATCATAAAAATTATGTCGTCTCTATGCATGTACCTATAGAAGAAAAGTAGGTTACGTTTTTGAAATAAAGTTAAAAAAAACCTACAAACATTGAGAAGTTGCAAATTCAGCAGAGTGCAGTAGAAAATTATTTGGTCAATTGTAAGGAACTGGGCGGTCACACGCAGGTCGTACATTATCTGTTTTATCTACATTACAAAGTAACAGAAGAGTATATTTCTAACCAAACAATACTTAACACACAGACTAACATAGATGAGTAATCTCATTGTTGCACTTAGCAATATCTCATGAGTAAACTGTAATTATTGACTCTGTGGTAGCGCATTGATCACACATGTACCTACACTTACAGTTTGTCTAAGAATTAATGCACTTCCCAGTTCAAATAGGAGTTTATCAGTTCAGTTGACTCACTGAGTCCCAGGTATGTGAGTCAACAGTTAATTGTTACTGCTTACTTTAACTTGTTGCAAGCACTTGAACCATTTTTGCCATTTGGCGAAATGACTTGATAATTTCTGTTATACATTCAAAATTCGTTTCTGGTAAATATTTAAAACCAGAACTCTCATAATACTAACTAGCAGCATCACATGATACGAATATATTAATTACAAAAAGTCGTACCTACCTATTCAATTCTGTAAAACTGATAATATGCTAGGCTTGGCTTATCTTAAACTACAATTTATCTGTGACTCACCTATTAAGACAGGCATATAAAGTAGCTTAAATGATCGATGTCTACTAATTTGACAATGAAATAAAACTATATAGGTAGGTAGTGAGCAAATTATCATATAATTTCATAGTAATAAAAATTGGAGTAGGTACCTATGCTCTTCTTTAGGAGCATGTTGCAAGTGGCCTCGTAACTATCCCTAGGAATTATGTATTAGAATATGATCTAACTATCTAAGAACATATTGACGTAAGCCTTTATTGAATCGAAATGATACAATTCTAACAGTATCACATTGTTTAGGATGGAGTTGATAATCACCGTCATCTAGCTTTCATCCATTAAGGTGATCAAGACTAGCAATTAAACAGATAAACAAAACACACCTGACTAACCTGACGCAACAAATGAAGACGCAACAGAACGTTGTCTCAAGTTTTGGTCATCTCACAACATGCTCACAGATCACTCGACTCTTATTGTATCAATTCATACTAACAACATGGTGACAATGAATTACAATCGGCGTTGAGAAGGCAGACCACAGACTTACATAATGTGGGCAAACAAAGAATAGTAAACATGTTGGCTATAATACTATTATTTGGTCGTGTAAGATATTTTTTTTATCATGCACTATGTTTTGAGTTCTGTTAGTTAGTTACTGTTCAGTAATAATAAGTGTAACATTTTAAAATATTGCTTTAAAAAAATATAGATCCTGTTTATAAAGCTACATAACATTAAAGCGTATATTATTAGGAAACCCTTTTAAATAATTAACTACTTGACCTTAATCTAAATGGCACTGTTGCCTTCTTTGTCATCGCATTCAATTATTCAAACCATAATAATTATGATTTTAGACTTGTGTGTGCGCCATTATATTATGGCGTTCAAGTCTAAAATGATTTGTGATTCGTTAGTGCAGTAGATTTATTGGATTGATTCGTGCCGTAATATTTCATTTGACCATTGAAATTATCCTTATTTGTTTTTGTAACTAATAAACGTAATTTCGTGAAGGTTCATATTATTATCTTTGATTCTATCCAATTTAATCGTATGGTCATCATTATTAATATATGGTTAGTTATTTAACCATTTGGATCATGACGACAGCATTTTTATGAAATTTATAAAACTACCTGGACATTTCCTTAACATACGAAATCAGTACATCACAACAACGTCAACAACATAAGCAATAGGCCGGGACGAACATTTATCGCGTGCAGCTCGCCTGTACTGCTTGCATTGCAAATAACATCGGTCGGTAAAGCAGGACAAGCGTTTTGAAACAGGATATGTATAACGAACCTTAATTGTTTTACAAAATGCCGCCGTGTCCGTGGTAGGTACTTGCTCAATTGAGTACTTAAGGCAGGTTTTTTTTATCGAATTTATCAACTTTAATTGAAGGAAATTAATCAAAACACTGTTTAATAAACGTTTATTGATTGCAGTTGAAGGATATCTTTTTCGTTTTTGGGGTCAATGCTACAATGAATATCAAACACTTTTCAATAAACCATTTCCACGCACTTTTGAATTAACTGGAAGATTAGTCAGTTAGAAAGTGGAAGCTAGTTTCCCATTCCAAAGCTTATCAGGTTCATATGGAGAAACGGACAAGAAACTCCATGGACACTCTTTTAAATCAATTTATTGTCCACGGCACTGCACCCGAGCCTTTACACATAAACTTCGTATAGGATGACGCAATCTTTACATTCAATGCTGCCGTCTGCCGCGCATACACATGACATAATCGCATTTCCACTTGCTATTGCAACTCGACCACCGATGTACGACACATCATGTCATTTGTCAATACTCCCATACTTTTGACAGCAGTGACATTTGTCTTGTGTGTACCTACTCTTATTTTCTTTTATGTATATTAAGAAAGTCGCTGTAGGTACTTGTACTGTGTGTGACCGCGTAGTTCTACATATACTTCGCAGCGGATTTTGTTTGATGCAGTTTTGACCAACATTTAGAAAATTTATTCCGGAAGGTTAATATGTATAAAACATTCGTGTTTTCATAATAATAAAATCTCGATGTTTGGTCAACTCGTTAAAACCTTGCGAAGCAGGGGTCACTAGTCCTTTTTAACAATGGAGATCTAGTTACTTCGGCAATAAAAGAAAAAAATCTTATTTAATTAGGGATTCGGCGTCGTTTTATAATCTAAGAACGAATTAGTATTCTGTTCGCATCTTGAACAGTATCATTGCCACTTCAATATAGGTTAACTCCTAATTATGTAGGTATTCCAATTGGTCTTGGAATGTCTAAAGTATCATTCTGGTATTTAAATAAGAATCTCGATTCCTTACTAGTTGACTAGCCGCATTGGAAATGTCAATGACAGTAAGTTTTATATTAATTTCTTTTGAACTTTTTAGACTCGAGTAGGTTTTATATCCATTTCTGATATACATATTTGGTGCTTAAATTAGGTATATTATCGTTTTTTGATTTACAACTGTCTGCCAAATATATTATTTAAGGATTATCTTAGAATAAATTCGAACGTAGGCAATAACTTATAAGTTATTAATGTTTAAATAATGTTGCTCATTCATCGAAAGGGAAAATAAAAATGATTAAGCACCTGCAATCTACAAACTGTGATGAATATTCGAATTCCGTCGATAGATTGTAGTGCAAATTGCAGAATATTTTAATTGGACACTTTCTCGACAAACACTTCGCAGAATTCCAAGAAATTGCTCTTACAAGATTTTAAAATTACATCTAACGCCCGCGCTGTAAAGGATCTACATTTTTGTGTGGTACAGCGAATACTGCGAAAAGTGAAGATGAGTTTTTATTGCACAATTAGCTTTTACCCCTGGCGTCGCTCTATCCCGTGGTTTCTTTTCCCTGTAATTTTTTTGTTCAAATAATTGTTATTTAATGCTATGATTTACAGATTTATTAGATATTTTAATTTAAAAAATATACGATTTTGCCGAAATATCCCATTGCTTTTTAATAGGAGACATCTGGCCCGTTCTACTAAACTGGTCCGGGCAAACCTACCCATGCATATTTCAAAAAGTTGACATCTGGCCCGCAGGCCAGTTTTTACATGGGCGAGATGTCCCTTAACCCGTTTTTACTTGTGCGAGATGTCCCTTAACCCACAAGAACCGTGCCTTTTCCGGGATAAAAGCCTATATCACTCTACAGCCAATAAACTTTATCTCTAAGTTGCTTCGAAGCTGAGTAGAGAAAGAGATACCAAAAAGGACTTTAACATTCATATTTGTGAAGTTACCAAGCCATAGGGAGAAAACAATATATCTTGTGGTGTTCTCACTGAAAACATTACGCAAGTACATACCTACCTGTAGTGTTAATTAACATAAAGCTAAACGTCGTAATTAATTATCTTGTATCCGAACGGATCTTGCAGAAGTGTGTGTAATCCCTTAATAGCTGACATTGACGTCACGACAACAAAAGACGTACGCTCGGTAGTAATTAGGACAATCTGTTAATTAAGCATCTCCACAATTAACGAGATTCGGCTCGTAATTGCGAACACAGTTCAAAGAATCAATCGTCACATCATATTTTATAATTGATTGTAGTAGGGAATACAAGCATTGTTAGGCCGAGTTTAGTTTCTTAATTCTTAAATATTTATAGTCAGATAGTTAAATTACCAAGCGTTGAGGTACTATCGAGGAATTTCATATCTATGCACCTTAAGGAATATTTTTCCTTGCAGCGCTCGTCTGCCATAAAAAGGGGCGTAAAACAAATGTGGTCATTGTGTTCACGGGATTTTGTTTTAAAACTGCTTAGATATGAACTTCCTCGATAGTACCTCCTAGAAGGAACTGCCTCGTTTGTCTAGTCACAAGTGCTACTGTTGAGCACGAAGTCCTGGGCTCGATTCCCAGGTCTGGCAAGGTGTTATTTGGGTTTTTCCATCTGGATTTTTACAGTTACAGCCCGGAGTCTGCATTTGTGCCTGGTGGAGGGCGATAGTGTCGCCCCCTATTACGTGGGACTTGAACATATCTGGCGACATGTAGTTGTACTATTAGGTAAACCTCTGCCGAGCCCTTCAGGGGTTACAGGCGTGATGTTATGTAATGTTATGCAGAAGAAATAAATAACTAACTGTTTTAAAAGTATTTTCAAACTATTTTGAGAATTTTCATAATGAAAGCTACTTTATTTTATTTATTTTCGGAAGCCTTACAGACTAATATCAATATAATAAATAACAATACAATACAACTAAATTGCTAATGACAAGCCTCCACAGATAAATACAACATTATTACTTTTCCATTCTACTTAATTATTCCCTCAAAGTTGCGTTACGATACGAACTATTGATATTAAATTACAGAAAACTTCAAAATATAATTTACTAATGTATTAAAAACGTGTGTTTTAAATGTTATTTTCTTTTGTTTTCAGGTAAGCGAGACGTTATTTTAATAATGTTATCGACCCTGAGCCAGGTAAGGTAACGTTGGTTAGGTTTAATTTTAGGTGATCCCACTCAGGACACTGTAGGTAGGTATATTCATTAAATAAGTTAAAATTAAAATGTCGATGAACTTGAGCTCTTCATAATGAGACACCTCTACTCCCATGAAAAGTAATCAGGGTTTGCAGATAAATAAAACTTGTCAAAAAAAAAACAACAAATTAATCCATAATTTATCCTATGAAAATCTTGTGTTCTCTGAATATAATTATTATTTAGAATAAATTAAGATAATAGAGAACGCTTTTAGCGATCAGACCGCCCGGCGCCCGCACCCATTGTGTCGCTCCTTGTATGTTACATCTTCATCAATATCTATAATTTTCATGGTGTACATTATATAGAGTGTTCTATCTATCTATTATAATCTAGTCGTTGAAAAGGCCAATGAGAATTCCAATTGATTTATTTCAGCTGATTCCCCTATTACAGAACGACAATAACTTCCCGATACATCGCAATAAGGAGCTGATTACCAAACAATAAGACAAAGCACTTGACAAGTGCGTACGAATAACAAAATAATATCAAGGCAAACTATCAGACCGGATTGGTATGCATGAATGGACCGAGCCTATACAACCATACTACTAAACTCACGACACGGCAAAACCAATTCTATTGTTCAACAATTAAAGTACAATTTCCACTAGTTACGCATGAAATCTAAGTTACAGTAAACAGTGTGTAAAATTAAACTTTATTTTTTTAAACATAAGGTTGTTAATCCTTCAACGACGATTCAGAATCAATGTTCTAAGCTATTTCGTGGTCATTGTACCTTTATAAGGCTCGGTTCTGCAGGCTTACGGCCTTATTCGGTGCACATGCACAAGATATGTTAGCAGTGCGTTATTCTTGGATTATTAAATCAGTCATTGGCACACATTGCTTGGAGCAAGGCTTTTGTTTCATTTTGCAAGATTTCTGAATGTGGGTCTAGTGTAGGTGGAGTATCTTGAAATTCTTTTGTGCTGTCTTCGTGGTGCTCTAAAATCGCTAAAACGTAGTGAGAAAGTGTAGTGATCAATGCTCCTTTGTCTGTTTTTGAAGAGGCCTCTAAAATAATTAATTACTGACATTATTATAAAACTAATTAGTATAATATACTAATATATAATATATAACACGAATATTAAAACACGGTATATAAGAGCGCCGATCAGTGTAATTACCGCTTGACTAGATTAGCTCATTTATTTATCGCTTCGTTGGTCTACTAGTGAACCGGGTACTGGAACCTTGGTCTGGGTTCAACGATCACTTAATTAAAAGTTTTATTGCAGCCTCTTTTTGGGGCACACAATAACAAACTGGTTAACGACCTAAATAGTCTATCTTAGAAATCCCTTGGTAAGGTGAAGGGTTCTTACGTTCTTATTCCTATGGAGTAGGCAGGGATGCGAAAATAGAGATATCCTTCGCCTATGCTACGAATTGCGATCCACATACCTACTTACTCCCTTTTGCTTCGTCCACGTACATACATCTGGCCCATATTTGGGCATACTGATAATGAAAATATAGGCTCTACAAACAAACATTCATCAAAAATCTAAATCAAAAGTAATTTATTCAAACTTGAGAATCAGCACTTTTTTAAGTCAAAATTACTTAAGACAGTCCCCAGACACGCCCGCCCGTCACCACTTCCTAGTGCTTTAGCTGGGAAGGAGAAATGGCGCAGCAAACTCCCCAGCAGCAGCTTTTATTTTAGCTTTAAACGCATTAAAAGACAAATCTAGTTAAGAAACGGTAAGCTTGTTATAAAAGGTTATACAAATGAGTGATGAACCTTATGAAGCCGGTGGCACGTAGTTTGTCCTTATTTCTATTGTCAATATTATGAATATCACTATTTTTAGTGTATCTTTTGACTAATATATAAGATGTTGGCGAAGGTGAATTGTGATGCCACCGTGAAAATATCAATATCTTTAAAAAAACTCAGAGAAACTCTAGCTCCTAGCTGGTAAATTGTTCAAACAGCTCTTTTTTGAAGAACAAATATATTTAGAATATCAGCGGCTTTACCCCACAGCAGAATTCCGCAGGACGTATAAACGATATGAAAAATAACTAAAATAGAATAAACGAGATTTATCAGCGTCAGTGTATTGTCTTACTTTCCTGACAGCGGTAGGCGGCCGAACTGAGTCTCCCCGCTAGGCCTGATATATGTGATCCCCACTAAAGCTCGGCACCTACTGTTATGCCGAGAAAACTGCCACTCGGCAGTTATAGGTAAAGAGATGCTTGAAACTAAGACGATAGTGGGTCCTAGATTTCTAACATTCGGTATCTTTGCATTGAGAACTCATTTGTGTTAAACCAATCCATAACCATTGAGAGCACACTGTTAATGGGCGTTCAGAAACTTAGATAAAGCGACATTCTATCAAAAAATTATGGACCTGTATGTATGTTACTGTAAGACTGTAATACTAACAAAATGGAACCTGATTTCCGAAATAAACGATATTATTATTATTTATTATAAGCTCCCGAAAGCTCTCAATCGAAAAGCGATTACCTACAACTTGTCGGGGCCTTCAAGACAGAATAATTTCAATATTAATAAACATCACTACTTAATATAAAACAAAGTCCCCCGCCGCGTCTGTCTATCCGTATGAACGCGATAAACTCAAAAACTATTGAACGGATTTTCATACAGTTTTCACCAATGGACGGAGTGATTCATGAGGAAGGTTTAACTACTCCCGCGCGCCTCCTCGACCCTGCCACTTGTGTGCGTTTGCGCCAGCCTGGTTGACGGTCACTGTAATATTTTTCCACATGAATGTCAATATTATACTCGTACGTAAAATAAGTATTGTACGCATAAAGTAAAAATTACATTTCCTGAGCCATGCTTACAACATTTTTTATACCATGTACAATTTCATAAATGGCAATTACGACTCTGGTAATTTAAAGACTACCGTAAAAGTCAGTAACTACCACTTAAGCTATATGTAATCCCTATGGCGAATAGCTTAAGTGGTACTTATGGACTTTTATGACCTATCTTTTAATTCTTTATTAAATATTTCATATATTAAACCTTTATGGGTCTTTGACTAACTGGACCCACTCGAAATAGACCCGCGGGATCACTCAACCCAATCATCATCATATTTTGAATAGGTCGACTGGACACACTGCCCAATTTCCTTATTAGTACAGTCACGGAGTAAAGCCGAATCTTTTAGTTTTATTTTTATGACATAAAATATGCTAATATTATTCAATTAGGTATTTACACTTACGCACCACAAGTTTATTGACTAACACTAAAACTAATATTTTTTTACTGTAATAAAAATTAAACCTAAATGAAGTGCACAAGCACCGCTAATTTCAAGGTCAAGCAAATATGCCTTTTACGGTTTACCTGCTCGGGTCAGCCAATCATAGGCCTGCTTCCTTCGAGTCTAAGGAAGCGCTTTTGTGCGTATGCTTCAGTCGATAACAAGTACTTAAGTAGCTCTTCTTTATATTATTAAAGTGTAGACATGAGTGCATAATTTACTCTAATGAATACTTCATTACGTGTGTACATAGGCTGATGACAGTTTTTAAAATGTGTGATATTTTATGTGAATTATTGGTGAGTAGACATTTCTATTCATTTTTAAATTAAAATTAGCTCGAGATCACTAATTCATTTAGTGATCGGAGTAGGAAGATAATTTTTTTGTACTTGCGATACGTTGTCTCAATAAGGAAACTCCCGGGATCTCGGGATTTGAAATATATATATTATTAAATAAGTTAGTAATTACCTACTATATAGAAAGCTATTCACGTCATAAGGAATTATGAACGAACACATATCCCTCCACTCCTCCGACGGGTAAGTATAAGACGGATACTTTTCAGGTTAATGAAATCAAAACCTTTATTATTTTATTTTTTTCTTGTATCAATTTTGTGTAGACAAGTATCAATAGCCGTTACATACTTATTTAAACGTTCTTTATGATCACGTTTCCTTACAAATTGTTTGTTTCTTTGATTTTTTAATAGTAGTAATTTTTTTCTGTGTTAATTTTGTTTAATTAATATTCTCGCTATGAAAAGGTTTCTCTTGATTTTACTTACTTGTACATAATTTAAAAAAAAAACATTTAGATCTTGTTTGAGAAATTAACGTTTAAAGTTTTAAACCTAATTAAATTGCATTTTATTATATTTTGACTAACCAATTAGGCGTTCGACTGTATCCACGGGGTAGCTTTAACTAATAGATGTTTTTTTTTTAAGTTTGAATGTGGGTCAAGTAAACCAATAAAAATACAGAAAATAAATTATGTGGTCAAGTGGACCCGCGGGTCCAATAGCGAGCGGGTCCAGCTAACCGAAGACTCTTATACTAAACATGACTTCACAATAAGTAGAAAATGGTATACACGTGTTTAAACTTTGAAGTGCTCTCTTTTAAATGTGACATTTGTACCTAAAGGATTATTCGTAAGGATCGTCGTTATAACTATGGTTTACACGGCGACCGCCAGTAAAGCTCCCAGTCGGCAAATTTTTTTCCGATGTCTTCAACAGTCATCGTCATATTTCAACCAATTTACACAAAAATTTGATGAATAAATAATTAATAATAAAATAAAATAATAAAATTTTATTGTATACGTATACGATTGATTTTATAACGTGATATTAGTAAATGACAACTACTGTTCTTCTCATAGAGCAACACGGAATGGCCCGTGTTGCTGTATGGTTCTTCCACATCGCAAGTTTTTGTAAATTTTTTAATTATGGAAAATGAGTGTGTGGATTTAAAGTTAAATTTGACATATTTTTTGCTAAACTCAACGATAGTAGATATATAGATAGGGTGACTTTAAGGTTACGAAAACAAAACACGCAAATCACGGATCTACTCTTAGGGGATTATAAGGACCGTCGATATGAAAACAATAATGGTAGTACGTTCCCGTGGCATATCTTCCGACATCCACGCTGGTGAAGCCGCGGAAAAAAGCTAGTTTGGAATAATAATATCAATCATTACAGTTGCTAATTTACGTTCCTCAGTTCCACCAATAATGTCATTGACAGTAGTCGGCGCCTGGCCCGCTGGCCGCGGCACACGAATCGTGCTCCCGCCGCGCGCCGCGCGCCGCGCGTGGGCGCCGGGCGCTGGGCGTGGGGAGAGCCGATTGTAACGCGGTACACTAATCTGAGATTATCGCCGCCGGTGACGAGAACACGTTTCATATAACTTGCCCATGCGATTTTATGATGTAATGTGGAGATGAGGATTAATCATTATAGCATAGATTACATTTGATCAACAGGTTAAGAGGAACAGATAGAAGTAGTTTATGAGTTAAGTAGCATAATCACGATATAATGTATTTCACGAAGAGTTCGGCAGAGCAGTACCTGCACAGTACACCCACATTTCGCCAGTTATATTTAAGTCCAATAGAATCCGTTCCTATTGCCATGGACGGGCCATACACCCGGTCTGCTACTGAGGTTCCCAATGCAAAAGCCAATAACTCTGCCCGACCAGGGCATCATGCTCAGCAGTCACGAGGCAGTAAATAGCCAGAGTGCTAAGTAGCCTAGGTTATAATGAGTAGCCTAGTTTATAATAAGTAGCCTAGGTTATAATGAGTAGCCTAGGTTATAATGAGTAAGTAGCCTAGGTTATAATGAGTAAGTAGCCTAGGTTATAATGAGTAAACTAGGTTATAATGAGTAATTTGTGAGTTTTACTATTGAACGTCGTTTCTATTTATACATTCTCGATCATCGGCATCATCAATATTTATTGAAAGTATCTCGGATTTGTCTTCCTGCGTGTTTGCTTTACGTATTATCTAGTACTTGAGTGACTTAAATTTTAAATTATATTAATTATGTCGGTGACTCTATACCGTAACTATGCTAATATTTTCACCAAAACACGTTGGGGTTTTGTTGATGCTATCCTTTTAATATATCTCACGTAACTCATGAATAATATGAGATTAAAGCAAAGCAAGCTAATTAATTAATTTACCTAATCTGATAATACATTGTCACTGTGGACAGTAGGTGTAGATAATCTTTAATCTGAGTGATTTAAGTAATAGTTATTATCTTTATTACAATGTACATCGTAATAGGATTAAAATATTAACTTCTTAGTTAATTTCGGTGCTTTAATCATGCGGGCAACGAGGAAAATGCAATGTGAGTAGGTCTGACTGGTTCGTCACTTGAGTGATGAACGTGCTGCTGCTTTTTGAATGCACTTATTTATGTATTTGTTATCAGTCGTTACGGGTAGTCAGAAACCCCATAGGCTGACCACCACACTCACCAAGGGGTACCGTGTTACCCTGGTACTGGGTTGTGAAGCTCACATAGGCAGTCGCTCCATGTAAAATAATGGTATTGTTACGGCCCCGCCGCGCGCCGCGCGCCGCCGCAAGATGGCACACGGCAGTACATGCTAATGCCGTGCCTGCGGAGCCATACCGCGCCCGCGCCTCCACTTCGCGCCGCCAGGGGGCGACTGGTCGTTCCGTTTCCGCCCTCGACCATCACATCTTGACATCGCGGACGACGCTCACTCTTCATTTTAATCTTGTAAAATCAGCATCAGCCTTTCAATAGTTCAAACTTGTGTAATAATTAGCAGAAAATACAGATTTTTACCAGTACCTATGGTCCATCATTTATCGAAGCCTTACACAGCGGTAGCAGCCGGAACAGGTATTCAGCTGCATTCGGTTAGACTGGAAGCCAACCTCAGGTAGATGAAGATTTAAGTATCTTTTAGGTGTTGCAGTTTTACTCGCAACTTAGGATAACTGCTTCGTTCACCTCGATATACAGTTAAAAGGTCTCACTATCTCCCAACACTTACGTTTAAAAGTTTCGGTATAGTTTACTGTTCTTAAAGTTTAATACATATATACTTATAACAATAATTTGTTTTGACTTAATTCCGACCGACACTCTTCAGGAAGAGCTTGCGTATAAAACCCACAAATTAATGAACTAACAACATACAAGTGGATTAAAAGCAATTAGTAAGAACACGTGGAGCCTCAGTTTCTTTGATAAACTGCGATATTACATAAATACCGGTAGAGGTGCCTATAAATATTTTCATGTTGGAATACCGTTCCTTGAGTTTTGATTTTTCTCTTAATGGTCTTAAAGCTTTAACATACTACATATTTTTTTATTACAAATTCAATAGAGAATCACTATTGAATTTGTAATTTTTTACCTGTGCACATGAAGAGTTCGAGTGACAAAGCAACTCTATTTTAAACCAAACTTTAAGTCCTTGTCCAAAATCTTTAACATTTTGGTGTGACCGTGTGATTAACCAAACAAGCTCACTTTGGCATTAGTATTATTGTTACTTAGTTACATTACGGAGCTTATTTCTATATAAACCAGCTTATCTTCCAAAGTCTTCCAAGCGTATTTATAAAATATCAAACAGAGCCATTCAGTAGTTCCCCCTGACGACGACGACGCGACGGCGACGCGCAACGCTCCAACGAACAGATCGAACAAAAAAACTCCACCTCAGGGGTCTTTTCCATAAGCGCGAAGTACGTATTTTCTACCGAAATCCCTGCTCCGTGTCACTTACGGACATAAGAAGTTGTCGCTATTCCGCGGTGTGTTTAGTCTGTCCGAAAAAAATAATTTGACACTTGTTTTGATGGATCAACTGCTGTCGGATGGGCCCGTATCTTCGTTGACGGACTTAGAGAGTAGACGCCCTGGTATTTTAAACTCATCCAAGAAGCTTTCAGATATTTTTAGAAACATCTTGAATGATGTTCTCACGAGCGTACCTATAGTTATACAAATACCTACCCATAAAAAAGGTGTACATACCTACGATCTTTTACCCAAAACCCATTAAATCCGCGAGCCGCGAATGGACCGAACATTTTACAGTAACGTAAACAAATAAAACAGTCGTAAAGAAACCTGAAGCGAACCGCGCTGATGGAATTATTACTTTTGCTTAAAAATACTTTAGCAATTTAGGAGTTTCGTGAGTAACATATAGCGAAAACTAAATGTGCGAAGGTACTTAGTGAAGAATTAATGGCAGGTATCGACCGAAGTGGAAATTTCCTGTACACGCAATTGTTTTAAATATTTGGAAACTTTTAGGAATTTTCAAATACGCAATACTAGTAACAAGCAGCCGTTTCCTTTTATTATAATTTGCTATAATATGTTAAACCAATATCTAAACGTGTTATTAGCATGTGTTATTTGAACTTGACTGATAATAAAAATAAACTCTTGAGGTAGGTAGGTACTTAGTAAGGTGTATTATAAATCGAGTTCTTCCACTGTTTCGTGATTATGATTACCCTTACTCCTCCATTCCTTCTTTATAATTGTTAATGAGCTCCCTGACTTTATTTTATATTAAAAGATTCTGCTGTTCAACTCAAAATCATCATTTGAACATAGAACTCTGCTGTATAGACTCTTATATATTTAACATCTGTGATGTCATGAAAGGTATTTTGCTATCCTTAGGTCATATTATTACTGATAAAAAATATCTATACCTAATTACTTCCATTGACTAAGTATATCATTACGTTATTCATGGCTTCAGTACTAATTTATGAATGAAAATCGATTTTCTCCGAACTGGTCGTAGGTGTCAATCTCAGATCAGTGTCAATATTTTAGAAATTATGAAGTTTCCAGGGAAAAGCTTTGTCCTCGAGAGTGTCGCGCTTATTCCTGAGTCATTTAGTACGTTCCATGAAATACGTGTTGTTTCAGATGAGTTGGAGAGCTTGGAGATATGTATTCTGAATCGCGAATGAATCATTTTGATCAGTTGCCAGACACCCGGACGATAATGTTTATTTATCTTATGTTATTGTTTTTCATATAAAAACAGCAACAGCGTAGTTGCTACTTGCTACTGTTGCTACCATGATTTTGTGTAGAAATGAAATATAAACAATATACAATTATACAACATACACACTGCAAAATGTTTCGCTAACCTAGCTTGTTACATGTCCCTTATTCCAGGGTCGCGTACAGGCAGAATTCGTTTCTGATCCGTGCGAGCAGAAGTTTTAATAAACTGTCTAGTGAACATGATTTGGATATATTATCAAGTATTTGTTGGTGAAAAGTTTTTACGGAAAAGTAGTTGTTTACGTCTAAATTATTTTTAGTTTGTATTTTTCGATCGTATACAATTTTTTTCCTAATTAATGTAAAAGGTATTTTGTACCGACGTTTGTATTTTTTTCTCGTTTTTAATTTTAATTTTGGTGTTTATCCGTGGAAAGTTGTAAATGACCTTCAGTTGCATATTGTTGTATGACGTTATAGCTGTAAGTTTCCCGAGTAAAATAAAATAAAATATTACAATTTACTTTAAAATAAACATACGAGTAGAACACTTTACATAGATTGTTGTTGAAGAAAATGGCGCACGCTTTTAATATGAAAATGCATAAGGTATACAAGAGTATTATAACATGATGTGAATTCGGGAAAGTGCAGAAACATCGTAAGAAAGACTTGAGGCTACAGCAACCTAGATCACGTGATTGTGGGTGAGGCCGCGCCAGTAGTGCCCAAACTCACGCACATTCCTAGCAAAAATACACGGTATGCAAACAAAGTGATGTTTGTGAAGACTGAGCGACTAGCGATTAGGTACAATCAACGTCACATCTAAACTACGAATATCGCCCTTCCTGCTACGACATAAAGGCGCTGTTACCATGGACGTGCGGTTGACGGCACACAGTGGAACGAATGTATGGGAGAGGTTGGACGTAGACATCTCCGAAAAAAAATTATTAAATTATGCCAAACGAATGATGCCATCTTATTTGATTACCTAATGCCTTCATAACTTGTGCCGATAAATTTCTTCATAACTCCCATATTTCGGAAGTAATTTGAGAAAATGTGATATTTTACTATGAAAATGAGTGTATCGAGCTCTCTCCCTCCTGATTCCGGCGTTGTTTCAAGTAGCGGTCTCTAATATCATAATGCTAATACTAAGAGCTATATTTAATACTAAGACACATGGTGCGCCAAATGTGCACTTTCTGGGATAAAGAGTGATGTTTATTTTATAACACAAAAATATATTTTTTTGTTTTGTGGTTGTTTCACCTTATTACAATAACATTTCTGAGCAGCCAATTAGAGAAGATATTAGAGAATTTGGATATGTGATTAGGGACTTAAGGTTTACATGTAAAACTGATGCACTAATGATTACTGATAAGCTTGATACTGATAAGATTGCTATTATTTAATTACTAAATGGCTCTTAATACACTAATTTAGCATGCATCATTTTCAAACTAATTACCTTGCAATATTTAACAAATAAGGGTACCTGGATTAAATATAAATAGGTCACTATTAGTAATTTTAAAATCAGTGTTGATTTACACCTCGTTGTAGCCACACTAATGTCGCAATGTATTTTCCAAATTTTAATACAAATCTTGATCTTCACGTTGCTTTATGCGCACGCGCACATAAAGATTTACGCGACTATAACTATTTGTTCAGTGTTTTAAAAGATAACTGTTGTGTTCAGTTATGTGAAAGTTCTGAAACAAGTTTAAAAGACTGGTGTCGTCGATTTTGCTACCGCATTTATGCAAAATGGACACAGTCTGGAAGAAGCACAGATAAGTTTCGGAAGAAACATGAGATTTGGCTACAGGCTGCAATACAGTGGCCGGAATTTCTGAATGAAAATATTGAATCTTCTACAGAAAATGTAAGTGACGTCATCGAGCCCATAATTTCTCCTGCTAAATCTGATGCTTCAACTTGTACACATCCTAGTCCTCGTAAATCTTTTGAGGACCTTAGTAACCGGCAAAAAAGAAGACGCACTGAAGATACTCTTCCATGCAGCAGAAGCAGCGCTGAAATTGTGTTTTCGGCCGAAAGGGCGCTTCGAAAGGCAGGAGAAAGCGATACAGCTGATGTAATGAAATACTTGATGGAGAATCCAGAAGAGGCCTCACAAATCAAAGCCTTCATTGAAGGTAAATCGATTCAGGTACGGGAAATATCAACTTTGAAGGCATTGGCTCTTTATGTATCGATGAATTTATCGAAATGGCGCTACAACACTCTTCGAAATTTCAACACCCAAGAAGGAGCTCTTAAATACCCGAGTTACTACATGTTGGTTAAAGAAAAAATTAAGTGCTATCCGGCCAAAGACGATCTCACAGTTACAGAGAGCTCTGCAAAAATCAAATTACAAGCCTTGATGGATTTAACCTCATGAAGACTTATTAGGTCGTTAGAAACCCCTGTTGATCCCAATCAACAGCTCATTTTGACCAGCAAATGGGGTTTTGACGGATCATCTAGCCAAAGCATTTATCATCAAAGGACGAGTAAAGATGAGCAAATCGATCTTGCTAGTAATTTTATGATTAGTCTTGTACCACTGCGGCTCGTCTCAAAAGGTGTAACAATTTGGGAAAACGAGCGACCATCTTCCACCTCATTTTGCCGGCCAATATTGTTTATAAATGATAAATGATAAATGATAAATGATTTTATTTCTGTAAGTAGGTTTTTACAAACACTTTTACACGTCAATCATATTTTTTTTTTAAACTAGATGAGGTCGGCGTTTCCTATCTGACTACTCTGAGAAGAAAGGCCGAAACAAACTCAGAGGTTTAAGGTTTAAGTTTATAAAGGAAACCAAAGAAAATGTGCAGAGAGAGATGGCTGAAATCGAAGCCGAGATTGAAGCCTTAACTCCATCCACCATCACTGATGGAATTAGTGTCAAACACCAACTGCTGTTGACAATGATTGATGGTAAAATTCATTCCATTATATCCGATACAGCAGCTTCAGTGTGTGACATATGCAAGGCTAGTCCTAAAGAGATGAATAATTTAGAGTTAATCAAAGATAAACACGCAAACGAGGACATGTATAAATACAGCTTAAGCTCCCTTCACGCTTGGATTCGCTCAATGGAATGCTTATTACACATTTCCTACAAATTAGACATAAAGTCATGGCAAGCAAAGGGTGATATAGCAAAAAGGCAAGTTGATGACAGGAAGAAAAGAGTTCAAGAGGCTGTAAGAAGAGAAACGGGCTTACTTCTCGATGTTGTGAAACAAGGCAGTGGATCCACCAACAATGGCAACTCGGCAAGGAGATTTTTTGAAAACTACACTAAATCTGCTGAACTGACCGGAATAGACGCTATGCTTTTAAGAAAAATCTGTGTGATCTTGCAGTGTATTTCATCAGGAGAGAAGATCAACGTAACTAAATTCCGAGAGTTCTGCTTTGATACTGCTAAGCTTTACGTGGAGTTATACCCATGGTATTATATGCCTTCTTCACTTCATAAAATTTGAATGCATGGGCCAGACATAGTTCAGAACTTGTCAATTGTGCCCATTGGTTTTCTATCCGAAGAGGCATTTGAGGCTAGAAATAAAGATTTTCGAAAATATAGAGAGGGGCATTCTCGAAAGCATAGCAGTATCTCATGCAATGAAGATATTATGCACAATCTTTTACTGTCTTCTGATCCACTTGTTACAAGCATTCGTCCAAAAGTAAATAAGTTTGTAAAAAAATCTTCTTTTAAGGAATTTTATGAGCTTACGGATTCTGAGAAAAGTGATATCGAATTTGTTAGCATAAATGATTTAGCGGATATCGATTCTGAATTTGAATTAATTAATGATGATGATGATGACGATGATAATTAAATGTTGATATTGTTTTAAAATGTGTAACTTAGTAAATTAGAGCTTACATCTTTATTCGAAACCAGGTCGAAACCTATAACGTGAATCTACTGACATACTGTGATTGTTACCTGTTGTAGTTGCCTTGTAATAAATAAATAAATAAATAATTTATTGTATAATATATTAATTAAACTAGGTAATTTATTATTTTATTATCTAAAATACCGTGTTTTTATCGTAATTGTAAAACATATATAAATAAAATATTATGTGAAAAAGTCATACTCTCATCTGTTCTTATGAATATTTTCGTAAATAATACACAAGATTTAAAAAAACAATATTTCATATATTTATATATGACCTCTACATACGTCTGTCTGTTTAAAATAAATACAAATGAGGAAAAACCATTTTAATTTTTTTTAAATTTTCATTTCCTTTTATCCCAGAAAGTGCACATTTGGCGCACCATGTGTCTTAGTATTAAATATAGCTCTTAGTATTAGCATTATGATATTAGAGACCGCTACTTGAAACAACGCCGGAATCAGGAGGGAGAGAGCTCGATACACTAATTTTCATAGTAAAATATCACATTTTCTCAAATTACTTCCGAAATATGGGAGTTATGAAGAAATTTATCAGCACAAGTTATGAAGGCATTAGGTAATCGAATAAGATGGCATCATTCGTTTGGCATAATTTAACTCTTTTTTTTCGGAGATGTCTACGTCCAACCTCTCCCATACATTCGTTCCACTGTGCGGCACCATCCACACTATACGAGTATGTTTGCTTATGTGAGTTCTCTCTGTTCCCTTTGTTCCTGAACGTTCTCCGTAAACTTTGATTGATTTTCTTGTGAAAATGTTATTATAGTTCGCCTTCGGAATTCTAGTACCTAACGATAAAAAAATGATCTTTAGATCATATAGCAGGCATCATGACGGCAGGAATAAAGACTTATTTAGTATCGGGAAAATGAACACGGACAACTTACTGCTAGAGATAAATAATATTGCGAAGATTTTATAAATCCAAGTCGCAAGAATTAGTAATTAAACGCCATGAATTCATAAGGCCTTGGTACTGAACTATATCAGTGAAGCCGTGAATTTATAAAGCCTTGGGACCGAACAATACCTGTGATTAAGAAGGAAAACTTAGTGGGTAGACATGTTTTCAGAAAACTTTCTAGACGGCAGAAATTATCTTGAATTCAGTAAAGGGCGCGCAGAATTTGAATTCGCGCAATAAGCACGAGCAATCATTTGAACATTTTTTCATAATTTACCTTTAACCAGTGCAGCCAAACGACAGAACATAAGAATTTTATGGCAAAAAGTATGATTGATGAAAACAGGCTGTGTACCCAACACAAAGAAGGTTGTGTGTTTGATCCGAGTACATACATTAGAGACGATTGGCCACTCCAGTGTCCAGTGGACGGTGCTCACGACCATTGAGAAACGGCTAAAGATTAGGGATGATAACATTGAGGAACCTTCGAAATACAGGGAGGGGTTGATCAACAATGAGATGCTTTTGAAAGACAAGGGTAAGGTGATCGACACTTTGGTGGTTTTGCCAAATAAAGTCCACTTTACGTACTTTTGGTCGGAAAACTGTGGTAGAACGTGTGACTAGAGCTTTTTGCTATTTGTAAGGGCATTTTTTTTAAACGTTATTTATTATGAAACCAGTTTTAAAATAGACATGGGTAATCAAAATGTGATGATTAATAATTTAATTGATTTCTGCTTTTCTTGTTTTCCTCTTGCTCGTAACTCAACAATAATCCTATAATATTATATAAGACATGCTAACGTATGCCATTCAAACTGATAGATAAAAAAGGTAAATTATGTAAATTTTTTGTACAAATTCTGAGAATGATTAGCTATTAGCAGTTTCAGCGTCATAGTCTAACCAACAATAAATATCTGAGTGCGAGACGAGTACAGTATGTAGTAAACATCATTATTAATATCAATCAACATCAAGTGCGTGGTGCGTGGTATATCTATCATATAGGCCCTAATATATACATTGTGGGTACCCAATCATATTACCTACTTAGATTATCTTCGTTTTTGTAAATATACTACCGACCCACCCCTGCTTCGCACGGTTTTCACAACTCAACAGAATATCGAAGTTTCTTTATTTTAGTGAAGCTAAATATGAATAATGTATTGTACAAATAAACATTCCGGAGTAAATGGCCTTAATTATGTTGAAAACTGCATCAAAATCCATTTTGGAGTTTAGAAGAACAAAGCGGTCACGTCACAGGCAGACACAGGAAGGTACTTTATTTTATATGTTTTATAGAAGCTGAAAAATATCCATTAGCCTAGATCGTGGAAAAGATAAGATTTCCACCAAAAAACTAACTAGCAAGATATACCCTTACCCTACACGAGAATGAAAATGGTCTGCCGGGACTAGTGACCGATCACAGACATCTCTAGTCCTTTGTAGATTATATTATTCTAGAAAAGCTTCTTACGTAGGAAATGAATGATCGTAAAAGAACAATTTTCTTAGCATTTTCCCGTCTATGTGAGTGTCGGCTTCCACTCTAACCGGAAACCTTATCCGTAAAGATTTGTAGGTTACAGGAATCGGGCACAATGACATGCTGAAATTCGACCAGCGACTAGCTATTATTGCTGTCTTGTCTTAGAGCACGATTTAATCAACAAATTCCTAAGATAACTGAGCTAAGACGATAACCAAGTGATTTGTTTTTGCTATAGGTAGGTAGGTGTTCCCGGATCTTCGAACAATCGGTCATGTGTCGTGATTCTAACAAGTTATCTGTTATTCAAGCTGTGACGTGGGTTCGATCAATACCTAAGAAGTTTTTCAGACGTACGCGCAAATAGAAAAACATGAATTTACGGATGAATTTTCTTAGAATTTACTTTTTTTACACAAATTTTATCTGCGGAATTACGAACTCTCCACGAGGAGACTTACGTTCTTAAGTACTCGTAATTTTATCTCCATATCAAATTGATCTTTTTCGAGGATAAAATTCTAGTTTTCCTGGTTCATTAGAATAGAACTCTTGAAATACAAGGAGAAGCGAAGGTCTCATTAAATATAGTTATTTCAATCATACTAGGTATTCCTGTCTCCTATTTATAGGAGTACATTAAATAATATATTGTAAATATATTATTGTTACAATGTTCGTAATATCCGAAGAGAGACAACTTTTTAGGTAATGCACGGTCTGCACCGGATTCATTTGATCTAGTTGTTGCAAAGCAAACAAAGTCTTTACTTATAATCTTTGAGTAAAGTGGAAAGGATTTCAGTTTTCTTTTTTCCTCAGGAATATCACTATCATCTAGAACCGTATTTGTACCCGCTTGTAAAATAGTTAAACTAACTAAAATATTTTTTTTTATGAAGACAACAGAATAAACCTAAGTATTTAATTTGAAAAGACTTCAGCTATAAAATGTTATCTGTCGAATGAAAACTCTTAACATGACACTGCAAACCTCCATTATATTACGATATCTCGTGTCTACAGTCTGCGTGCCAAAAACTGCCTTCAATAATCCGTGATCCGCCAATTCGTTGCGAGTACACTATACTTTCTACGCTCGCTATAAAAACACTATGCATAGTAATTGTCGTGCGCCTGCGCAACACTTGCATAACCCAGTATCCGCTGCTTCCTGCTATTGTGCGATGTTTATATAATAAGTATAATAACTTCTTAATTGAATCTGAAGACTGATGTTGTTTAATTGGTGAGTTTGAGAGGACGGAATTTGGAGCGGCGAATGTTTGTTTTTGTGACCAATTTGTGAGCTCACGCTGTGCGTTGTTAAAGGTAAATGACTTTATTTCTGTAAGTAAGTTTTTACAAGTTTTTTTAGGTAGGAGGCACATGTGCGTTCTACCGAAGGTTTCTGCCCCTCCCTCTGTATTACATGAGTTGAATGATTTGACTGAATTACATAGGGTGGCATACATCGACGCCCAACCGCTATCTTGGATTCAGTACATGATTCTGAACCCCCCAAGTGCTGAAATGTTTAGATAGTTATAAAAAAAAAAATTGTTCCATACATTTTTACCGCGTAGCACTAATGAAGTATTGCACTTTTCCAAGAATCAGCAGATTTTTTTATAACTGACGAAAATTTCTACTGTCGAGGGTTTAGAATCATGTGCTGAAGTCTGAAGTTATGGTTATAGTTTGCGCGTCAATGTTCCTGCCACCATGAACATTTATTATGTGACACACCGAGTTGTAAGTTGTAAGGACAGACTGTCACACAGATAGACTTATGGATTGGAAAGAAGCTCTACGAGACAAACTTTTCAGCAAAATTCGATAAACATACAGGTGGTCCGAAACAGTGACGTCAATAAAAAGAAATCTTCCTAACATTAGTGCAAAATACTTTTTTTATCTAAAGTAAGAAATTTACATTACTACGAAAAAAAGAAAAAGTTGATTTTCTTTTTCAATTTTTAAAATTACTAGTAGAACCCGAACCTTTTGTTAACATGTTTAAAATTGAAAAATAAAATTAACTTGTAGGAATGTTTTCTCTTCTTTTCTATGTTTGAATGAATGTTTTCTTTTCTTGAAAAAATTTATCTTACACTAATGTTAGGAAGATATTTTTTTTTATAAATTAAAGGGTATTCCATGATAGGTAGCCCCATCGCAAAAAAATACTATGGGGTACTTCGGATACTCCTAGGTATGAGGAATCAATTTTTTTATTTGGTAACTATTGGACCACCTGTATATTTACGTCAGGAAACTGTAGGTAGTGAAAATGTTGTTCATGTAGAATCCTCGTGGGTTTGTAACGCTTTCCTCACATACCCTACGACCTAAAAGGATGAATTTTGGAAAATTATTCATAGACATTTTTTAGGGTAGAAAGAGACGGAGATCTAGTGATGAGTCAAGTGAGCATGACTCGCTTTAAGCGGGGATTGCCAGCGTCACGCTCGCGTTTTTCAGCTGCCTATAATTGTTGAAATGTTTGGAATTTTGTCAAGTACACCAGTGGGCAGGTACGAGATATTTAGATAGTTTGAGTAATTTATGCGGCCTATTTAAATGTCCTTTCTTTGGTATTTTTCGTCGAATCGTTGAGCTCCTTAAGTCTAAGTTGAGCTGCACGATTGCTGACAATTGCGTGCACTGACTGGACAGGTCCACTCAATCTGTGTGGTTCTTTCCTCAAAAGACCATTTCAGACACCGATCTACATAGCCTTCACATGATCTGACCAAGATTTTGTCTAGACTTTAAAAGAGACTGTGACCTCTGAGTTTGTTTCGGCCTTTCTTCTCAGAGTAGTCAGATAGGAAATGCCGACGTCATCTAGTTTCTAAAATACGATTGACGTGTAAAAGTGTTTGTTCAAACCTACTTACAGAAATAAAATCATTTATCATTTAACATTAAGGTTCACATCATTTACTGGACTTCCGTGTCCATATAACTTAGACAACGGGACTTCACGCAAGACATTGTTCACTAATACCTGAAAAGGGTCACTTATTATGATAACCACTAAATATGATACATGATAACACTTCAGTATTATAAATGTTTACCTACCTACCTACTTTAAAAGTTGCGATAAAATTATAGCGCGAGTTATCTTCGGTATTGATTGACTGATAAATGCCGATTAAATAATAATTGTCAGGCAATTATTTTAATGACATTTAATAGTCTTTGATATCCCTACCGTTAGTTTGATAAAGTGTGATGTTAAATAATGTATAGATATGTATTATCGCCATTCATAAAATCAACGACAGAACTTTGTTTATCGGCCAATTTTGTAACAGAAAATTTTAAAAACATTTTGAGAAATATTAATTGAAAAGTTTATTTTGTAGTAGAAACAAAGGTCAGGTTATATTTTAGTCGACCTAAAACTAAACAACAAATACGCAGTACTTAGCTCAAAGTCAAAGCCTTTGCTCACAAAACTTGGAACCGAAAGAACTTCAAAAGCCCGCACATTTCTTTTCAAACAATAACAATCGCGCCAAAACGAGGTTTGTTCGGGTCAATAGCGGCACAAAGTCAATACTAATGTCCCATTGTATAGTGGAAACATCCCAAAACGGCGACATACTTAGAACGATCAATAATCAACACGTCTTTATACACCTCTTCTCTTGTATTACATGTTCTTACGGCAGCGGTAAGTAAGGTATTAATGTATAGTACGCAATGAAAACGATGTAGGTGAGCTGCGTTCACGGTAGCAGTGGCTCCCATTGTCGTGTCGAAATATGATATACGGTACTTATATGTCCCATCACTATTGTTCCGATGACTTTTGAGTCGCTAGGGCTGCCGCTGAGATCTTCAGATAGATCGACTTATTTACAAGAAAAAATTGTGTCATTGGGTGTGAGTTGCAAGCATGGCTGGCCACGAAAGGTTCTGATAAAAGGTAGAATTTAGCAGAATACGATTGAGTAGAATCAATTGGAGAAAATAAAATTAATAAAAAACCTTAATATTAATATATATAGTATAAATAGTAATAGTGCAGTATAGTATAAATAGTATTAAAATAGTGATTTGACATTGAGATTAGTTTTATACTTGAAAGACGAAAAAAAAGAAAGAAATATTAAAATTATTAAAAAGCAAATGTATTAATTATGCATAACAACTATCGTACAATAAAATGAGAACATCGTTTGCATTTCATACTTACTTACGTTGTCAAATGTAAGTTATTTATTTTGATGTAATAATAGGTGTAGGTACATAACGGTAAAACACAAAAATTAATACTTCAATTACAAATTCATGACATAACTGTTTTAGTAGCCGTCATAAAAAAAGAATAATGTGCAGTCATCATTCTTTGTAAGTAATCATTTTACTGTCTAATGTTGTGACTGTAAATATTACTTACAATATTTTAGGTAGGTAATTATTAGGCGTTCTTAGTGAAGATGTCATAAAGCGCTTTACTTAATAATAACGGTTTTGTGATGACGTACATATTCCGTTGGATATTACCTTAATAGAAGACCATCATAAATCTTTTGTCTAAATGTGACAATAAATTATCTATTGACTTTTCATAATTTTACTTGATATAGTAAGTTTTGATTGTAGTGTATATTTATTGCAGATAAATAAATTATTTCTGTCAGCGAGGTGTTTCTTTAGAATTACTAAGCACTTTAAATCATTGGTAACTGACTTATTAAGTAACTACAAGAGACAACCGTACAAGAGACAAGCGTACCGGCACGTCACGCCGACATAGTGACGTCACTTCCTCTGCGATTTGCATCCGACAGCCGGCCGCTCTCTTAGTATTGTCGCTATTGTCATTATGTGCTAATAACATCTAAGTGTGCACATAAACACAGAAACTTATTATTGTTGGGAAACTATTGTGGTAGGATAGTATTCGAGTTGTTCAGCATATTCCTGTGTAACTGCTCCGTTTGTTTTGTGTTTTTATCGAGAAATATATTATGTAGGTGTAGTGGTAGGTAACAGTCGAGAGTAACTAATATCGAATAATATCACACTGTCGATATCGGTACCACAACCTCGTGTCAATACTATCGACATGTTCTGTCTCCGTTCTAATATTGTAAAAGAAAAATGACAAGAAACATTATTGCGTATTGTATCGATATCGTGGAGCATCCCTTTGGTAAATTAGTTTATTTTGCAAAGTGACCTTAGCTTAGCTAAAGAAAGTATGTCGATGATAACTATCAGAAGGTTTACAACCGTTTAATGTCAAGTGTAGTTGGTAGAACTATATAACCGGTAGCAGAATTGATTGTTTGACTGATTGATTACTTTGACCCGCGGGCCGTGGGGCGCCCGGCGCTGATTGATCAACTTCCTGCTTCAGTTTCCTAAGTTTCTACCCGGAAAAAGCCTTTAAAAGACGCCTGTTCGTTATTATAAGGAAAGAGACAAAAAACCTTCTCTGCATAGAATAGAATAATACAATTGGTGCATACAGATTGTGTACAAGTTGAGAAAGTCCGAGATTCCTCGATCGAGTTCGTCGGTGAAAGCTTACGCCTACTTACACCTAGCCAGCCCTTGAGTCAGTCTAGGCACATAGCTTTATAATACATTTGAATAGCTAAGTAAAAGGTAGTCCTAGCAGAAGTCACATACAAATGCTATTTTGACTAAAATTTGAACCAAAAAGTTACGGAATAATCCGTAACTTTTAGGTGGAATAAAATAACTTTTCATTCAAATTTCAAAGTTATTTTAGTCACTGAAGGCTCAATTTTCAAAATCCATCGAACGTTTGACATGACCGTGGTTCCATTTGAAGGTTTTATGAATTAAAGGTACAATAACGTAGTGGGTACTTCAATAATAGACACCTCCAATTACGCGTAAAAGATTATTAAGAGAAATTAAAAGGGTTTCGGAAGTCACAACTTATAAATGTCCGTAAAGAACCTAAATACAGCAGAACACCAATGTTTGTTCCAACTACCATTGTATTACCTCGTTAGAGGAGACTTCCTTAACATTTCTAAGTTTCTCAGCCTTCATGTAAGTTTGCGCACGTGTTATGGGCAGATAATTTGAAGAAAAACTGCCTTGACTAACTCGAGACATACTTCCGCATGTAACTATTCCATTACCCGCTTGCTTCCGAGCGCGCGCCTGCGCGGGGAGCACGACCCGCAGTGCATACTGAACAGGAGGAAGTCTTGGTTTCCTTATTACTTGGTCATTCTGTTGCAGACGCTGTAGACTAAGTAGGTCTCTATACACGTTTAATTTAAATTAAATGTAACGCGCAATATTGTTGTCTGTTTAATAAGACCACTAAATTCTATAGATAATCGATTTGCTAAATGATCAAAAAATCACGAATGTTTTGACTCAAGAAAATGGCCATATGTAAGATAATAGGTACGGAGGTTGCTATTGTTGATCGAAGGTACGGAGTGTTTAAATATAATGTTTACCTACTGATCGACTACAATTTTATTGATTGGCTTGTAAATAAAAACGTGAATATGCGCAGATACCCACTAATTAATATCTTAGCAAAAAAGACATAAGGCACAGGTACCTAAACCATGACGTATTTTAATAATTCGGAACATGACATGTTCAAGGTTTTAAATACTTAGTTGTTTATGCAACTGTTGTATATTATGGGGTATAAAAACACGAAAAGCCGAGTGTGATAATAGTATCACATGAGTGTTTTAATACCTAATTATGTATAGTTGCTTAAAAGACTATATCTACATCCATGATATGAATCCTCTATAAAATATTCTGAAACCATAGGGGGTTGTACACTGTTGTAAGAACCCTATGTAAATTCATGGTAAGTTTAATTGCTGAGTATCTGTTACAAACAAACTAAGAAATATCTGGTGGTGTGTTATCAAAGCTTCTATCACTCATTTTTGTGAACAACAAAGTAATAATTTTTCGCAATACCTACTAATATCATAAATTATCCGGAACTAGCGACCCTGCCTTCTGAGCCGCTGGTCCCGGGTTCGATCCCCGGACAAGTCAAACATTTGTGTGCATGAACATGTCTGTTTGACCTGTGTCTGGGTGTGTATATGTATATAAGTAAGTATATCAGTCATCAGGTTACCGTAGTACAGGTTCTACCTAGTTCGGGACCTGAAGACCTTGTGTGGATGTTGTCTCATATTAATAAATGCGAAAGCGTATTTGTAAAAAAGCCACTATTTTTGTGAAATAGTATTTATTTACAGGGAGACAATTAAGGCGAAACAAGCGCGACGCGACTCTAGTAAAACTGTTCCTATGAAAACTTCATGGAAATTGTTCTACAAAGGTCGCGTCACGCCTGTTTGCGGGAGCCTTTATAAGTCAACGTGGAGGTTTACCTAGGTACCTTTACCTGTAAAAATATTAATACACGTACTGAAATACAAAACCGTTATTGTATTTTAAAATTAGGTTTTTGCAAAAACACATTCTTTAGGAGAACATCGCTAAGTCGAACTCGGAGCCAAACAGTAATAATATTAAGTATTTACAGGAGTCGTACCTAATTTACATTCGATTTGCTTCAAATAAAATTAATCTTAATTCTGAGAAACAAAAATAAATCGGATTATAAATCCTATCCGCAAAAGGTGTGAGCAACCAGTACCTAATCAATATACATCAAAATGTTATTGTTTGGGTACAACTGGAACAAAGCCAGAAGTTCATAAAAGGTTATTTTGCCGATCAATTGGAACCGATTTATTGACAAGGTTGGATGAAGATTATAAAGCATAAATAAATAGTTTAAGTACTTGTGTACGTCACACATACATAACGTAAGCACACACCTTATTCTCATAGGGATATGCAGAAACTACAGAACGTTAATTTTCCTTTGCGATAGAACTACGAATTGTATTTTGATGAAAATATCAATATTGACATTTTGGGTGACGCTTAGTGGTGGCACAATATTACCACTAATTTTATTGTTCTTATCGAATCTTAGTTAATTTTTTCTTTCTTTTGTTTACAGGTAAGCAAGGCAAGTCACGCTCCACACTTCTAAACTTAGTAGTAAGTACCTACGCTACCGACATACATGAAGTCAGGTAAAGTATTTTTCAAGGGACCAGTAAGGTATCGCTAAAAACACAAACGATACTTACGGGCAATATGGGCACGACCCTTAATGGACAGGAGACCTTGATGGTGCCCCCCTAGGTGTCCAAAGAAATTACAAAACGGAAATTTGTAGTGTTTTGGTTGACTAGATTGTCTGACTGACATTGAAATATTAAATCCTGTATGACCAGCATTGTGCTCTGTACTTAGTCCGAAATAAAAGCAGACCGTATTAAGCCTGTATTAGCAATAGGACCATGCATAACATAAATATTCGAAGAATTTAAAACAATTTATTATCTTCAGTAAAGAAACCATAATTATAATCTCTTACCAAATGTAGGTAAGGGTCCAATGATAACTTAAATGCAAAAAAAAAAAAAAGTGTGCAAAAACATTATTTAACACAAAGAAAATAAAGATAGAATAACTCTACGTAATAGTTTAATAACCCGTATTATTCTTAAAGTGGTAATAACCTAAGAATATAATTTACGACGAATTCATGCAAATTACTCCAAAATAAACCTATCGAAGGAGTATTAAGAACCAGTTGCTAACCAATTCACATCTCTTGGGTTCAGAGAAAACTGACATTAGAAGGAATTAACCGACAAACTTTATTGACAAACTTTATTATTAGTCTTCTAGAAACTTCCTATTTACTGGATGAGCGTTATTTTATCACAAATGGGGTAGTCAATCCTCTATTTAATTTAATGTATATAAGACTAGTGGTTTCGCTTGAAAACTATGGCGAAAAAAATAATCGCACAAACGAACGATTAATCTAATGATTTTAAGATATTGGATATTTTAATTATGTATGACGACTAAGGGATATATCATATATTATCCCTAAGGGACGACTATAATTATATAGTCGACGGATAATTAGACAATGTTGAAAACATTTCTGTGAGCAACTTGTCACAGTACTAACCTTTTTTTTTTTTTTGTTTCCGGGTTTGAAAATCCTCATAGATGTCCGCCGCCCTAGCACGGGCGGCGGGGTCTGTCAGACTCTTACTGATTAAAAACCACCTCGGTGTTCCATCTCACACATTTAGCTGTAAGTCCTCCATGTACTAAAATAAATAAATAAATATACAAATCACCAGTAAATCAAACACAAGACCACAGATAAATCAACAGTAGGTTAATCGTCCGTTAGTTTAAACCACCTCAGATGAATTAATTGTAGTTGAATAGACCGTAGATGAATTCTGCATTTTGGATTTCGTTCATTAGTTAATACAAACATAGGTAAACGATCTTTAGGTATTTTAAACGGTAGGTATTTTGACCGTAGTTATCTTGAAAATAGTTACCTACCATAAACTTAGGTATTATAATACGTAATACGTTATAGCACACCAACATTTCGCCAGTAGTGTTTGTTTGTTGTTTTAAACTATGTTTAGATATAGATAGAAGGTATAGGTCATAGCAGTAGTAGCTTATTTGTTAATCCTTAAATGTTGTCAATCCCTCATTGATTGACCACATTCACGTTGACAACTTTTGACGAAAAATGCTGAAATAAAATTAAGAATAGTCCAAAATAATTTGATCAAGGTAACCAAGCTAGCCAAGATATATAAATAATCTTGCAAAAACCAGCTTAAAAATAAAAAGAGCTAAAACTAACCTCAGTTCAATGAACGTTGTATTGTAGCGAGATGATAGTGAAAGTTGCGGCTGCGCTGCGTAGCGTTTGACAAGTTCACTTACCCGCTAGCCAGTAGCCATCGATCTTATGTTGGCTGTTACTATGTAGGGGAAGGTGGGGGGACACCGGATAGTTAAGAAAAAGACACAATAAATAAATCACTATGTTATTTATTGAGGTAATCAATGTCATAAATGTTTAAGTATACCTTAGGCATAACTTTGGCATAAAAATATTTGAGATCAATCATAGTAATTATAAAATATATTTTTTTTTGATAAAAATTATAAATCCGAATTCACCCCATACCTATGGGTCAAACCGGATAGGCATTTTTTATTCAAGGGGTGAATACAGATACTAACAATAAAACTAAATAATCATATTATTCGCAGTTTTTGCATACAAAAAATAATATTTCTTGTTCAGAACAACTGATGCCACTTTCGTAAGCCCATTTAAGACAAGCAGTGCATTGGTACCATTCATCTGTGGACTTAGTTTGACTGTACTTTTCGCCACAAACCAAACACTCCGAATCCTCCTGATAGTTTTCTTTATGCGTCTTTTTACTGATACCTTTACCTTTGCCTTTTTTGTTTTAATTACCGATGACATAGCCTTATCTGCCAGTTCATTTTTATACGGTGATTCAGTCAAAATTGCGGGTTTTTCTCGACGCGCTGATGGCCGCATGTTCTTTTTAAAATGAGGAATCGGCATGATATCTTTCGGTGATACAAGACTTAAAAAATCTGAAAACGTTTGTCCTTCTGTAGATGTTCCTGCTTGCGGGGACGGAGTTCTTTCACGAGGTAACGGATCCTGAGAGAATTCATTTGTGTTTGGTGGTACAAATGATATTTCTTAAAGATATCCCATTCTGCCTTGTAGCACTGAATTTATGGCTAAAAGCATTTCTGACTCCGACCACTGCAGCCTATTTGACTTTCTCACATATGTTCGTGGCATGTTGACGCTCGCACTCTGTGAAAAGTAAAAAATAGTAAAAAAACACAGGAATAAAACAAACGGCCACAATACTTACATAATATATAAAATCAATCGGGGTGAAACCGGATAGTCGAAATCACCCCGTCCGATTGTACCCCACAGGTGCCATATTTGAAATTGTAATACTAACAGAGATTATGTTTACACTCATAGCAACAACAAATACCGTTTTTAAAGGTTAAATATGTATTACTTCATAAAAAATACAACTATTTGTGATAGCACATAGCTAAACTTTATGATAACACTTTAAAAAAGTAAAAAGATTAGATAACTTACCTTGGTTTACAATTTTCGTTTATAGACGCACGCGCTGAGATGTTACCGTCGCCGTCATTTGCATCTGCACTGAGTAAGCGTTCGCGCGTATTTCACTGCTAGCTAGAGCGAGACAGCTGTACGCGGAGTAATTAAATAGCAACTATCTGGTTTCACCCCCTGTCCGGTTTCCCCCCACCTTCCCCTACCTATGGGTCAACATTCAATTCCCGTATTATTAAGAAAGTTCGCATTGTAAGCTCTAATTTACATTCATTTTTGCCAAGCTTTTGACGTTGATTGTCGCCGAGGTGAGATCTTGAATTTTATCGCTTTTTGAGTGCAAGCATTGGCCTTCTTCTCCTTGTATTTTCTGACAGATATAAAAGATGTTCTATTAATATAATAATGGAATTAGAACTTTTAAATTCTCCGATTTAATAAACAAAATATGCTCTTGATTGGTCAGATGTTTAGTACAGTTGAATATCAATTAAATCTCTTTGTTTGGCTTTTATTTTAAGAATGAGACGATGTTTGAAATACGTAGTGATATGTTTGATTCATTGTCACTTACTGAATACTGGTACAATCAGAATGATCAACCATTGATATTTTAAATTCGCCTAAAATTACTCTTTAAACCGGGAACTACGTTGACTCATCGTTTAACGGTGAAGTGAATACTGGCGCAATGTCTGATATAACCTACTGCAAATAAAGTGAAGATCACCGGGTGATATAACTAGTGCATGAGTAAACAAGTACCAACATTTATTTGATAATTCAATAATTACGGCTTGCTCTTGAAAGCTTACGATATAAGTGTAGGAGAAAGTTTGTCAGTCAATCCTGCACTGCCTCAAGAAAAACTTTGAGTGGTCCCCATTTGACGTTGATTATAGACTCGCAAGTGGGTGGTAGTAACTAAAAGAAATTATTTAATTCAATTGCGCTAATACCACGTTCGGTTTATATAGTGATACTACAATTTTATTTTTAACTAAAAGTAGTTTAACAAAAAACGAATTACTCTTCCTCAATCACATACATACATAATATATTATGACTGGCTGTGAGTACTGGAGCTCGTTTTTTTTTCACCACAACACACCGTGTTACTCTTGACACAAACACGTAATACACACTTGTTGCTTTTCATTTCATTTAATTTTATTATATTAGTTACTTATTTTTATTATATTTTTAGCTAACAGACTTAAAATAATATGAATATAAAATAAAGAAGGAAAAGAATCATAGGGCATCAAAAAATTCGTCCGCGTCGCTGTCAACAGGAAAAATGCCCAAAAGGCTGGCAGCATTGCCACGTTGTATAGCTAGTTGTTTATTACATAACAAAAAAAATATATATATATATACCATATAATTTTTTTGCAAAACTTACAGCTAGGCATGTACAATAGTGCATTTGTTCATAACATAAATATGGCCAAAGACCAGTTTTCACAGATAGGTCAAGTTGAAGTTTCATAACTCTCAAAAATCTGTCAGTCCACAAGGTAAACAAAAGAATGTCCGTCTGTAACACGAACCCAGCATCAACACTATATCCTTTGACCGCAACATCTCCGGTACTGGTCACTCGTGCATGCGTACTACGTTACGCAACACTGCCCGGGCGGCCGTTACCCGACTGACGTCATCGTTGCTCAACCCGTCAGTGTAGTGTGACACGTGCGAATTATTGCAGAATTACGCTTTTGGCCGTTGAACAATTTGCAGAATTTAGAAATTATGGAAATTGCTGCGTTTTACTAATTCAGAAGATGATACTGAAATTATTTCAGAATAAATAATAATATGTATGTAGTTTTAACAGAATCAACTTTGAAATACAATGTCAGTTAATTACAATTTTTCAGCACTATGAGTCCATTATTTTCATTTTTTATCACGTCGAAACGAATGTTTAGAAAGTAAACCTGTCAGATAAATATATTATTTAACGTTAATATATAAGTTAATTTTGTGACCGACCGGGGTATACGCAATGCAGGCAGTTCGATTCTGCAACAAAACGCAAATAATTGTCGCAATAAACTCCATTGAAGTCAGTATGTTCCAACGTTCCTTTTTTGAATTTTCGAACACGCAGTTCATTCTGCAAGCTTTTGTAACCAGCTTAAATTATGGTATATAAACCTTTTTTGTAAAAATTATTGCCCGTTAATAATTTTTAACTAGATTAAGCCATTAAAATCTGTCAAGTAAATGTTAAGTCATTTGTAAGTACGAAATACTTACCACTACCTTAAAATTAAATAAATGGTATCTTAATGACTTGAATTTAAATGCCTATTAAATTACGAGTTTTTAACTATTCAAAAGGCGACTAGCCACCCACGTTTGAACTCCATGTTACCTATTCCTAGACACTAAACGATGACGTAGGAGTACAATGTACTTGTATTAGCTTAGGCATAACAAAAATACATATATTTCTATAATACTTAATTTGCAATTTCCTACATAACTACCCACACCTATACAACATGAATGATTACTTTACAAATTCGACTGTATCTAAAAACATTTGCTTTCAAGAAAACGTGCTCGATGTTAACATAGACACCTGAGTAATGGTTTATGTAAAATCGTGAAAAATACATTAAGTACTTATCTAAATACAAGTTCGGGCGCCGGCGATTTGCATGTAATGTTTAATAATCAGTTCTCTTTGCGAATATATTGTAGTCTCACGGTAGGAATGGCTTCCGGACTTCTTTAAAGGGTAAATTATTATAGTATTTAAGGTTTTATTATTTCTATACCTTATGATAGCTAGACAACTCACGGTGGCGAGTGAGAGGGCCTAGTTCCTTATCCCTCAAGCAGCGTACTTCACAATGCCATGCATTTATCTATTAGTTAGTCAGTAATAGGTAATTTCTTTAAGTTTTTAAAACATTGCTTCATACTAGGAATTTCTTCTATCGTGAGTATGTTTCTGAACACATATATATCTCTCATGCACAAACTGCCAGACCAGAACCACCTCTGTGTGTACCTAATACGCCATACAAATTGTTTCGAAGCCACGAAACCCCTTAGCAAAGAATCCAAATACTCAGCCACTCAGCTTTATCAATCGAACGCTGAATAGGACCTGATCGCCTGCAAGTGACAGTGAAGCTGAAGTGAAGATCCAAGGGGATCTTCCACGTGTCATTTAATTAATCTTCGTAATTACAAGGATTAGGACTGTGGTTATTTTTCTCTACGCGTTTGTCAGGGTCGTAGTAGGTGGCGTTCTGTCTGTCAACCTCCATGGGCGTGAGTTAGTGTATGTTTTGTGTATGTAAATAAATACACAGCTACTAAGTAATCGCTTTCTAGTTGAAGCCCCTACCTACATTACTTAAACTAAAATAAAAAGGCAGTAATTAATTCACAGACTTGTTTTTTTTGAATTGTTAAAAAATTAGCAGCAGATACTCCATTGCTATTTAACTAGCAACATAATGTAGACACATTAGTATCATAAAGTCACCATAGTGTCATAAAGTGTATCACCATATTAAATTATTGTATTTTTGAACAAATAAATTATACTTATAAATACTGTCATCACAAGGAAGTTCTCCAAATGTGGTGAACAAGGCAGTGTTCCCGCGCTACTGTTCACCCTACCATAATCTGCCTGCGCACGAGTAGCTTCTTCAAAGCCTCTTCCTGCTCTTATACAACTAACCAGTACAATTAAAAGTAAATAAACTCGTTACATGGTCACTTTTGTTTTACGAGCCTGCTTTATGGGGTCGTCGCGTCTGTCCCATGCTTTATGGGTTGTTTGATAGCTGCATTTATGGGACCATGGCGCCCAGGCAAAGGCTTTACAATTCTGACGAAGTTCTTAGTCGTGATTCCTTGGGGGGAGGGCGGTGGGTCAGAACTCGAGAAATACTTGTAAATGAAATCCCAAACAAGACCAAAATATCAGTAGAAGGCAGTTTGTATGTAGTTAGGGGCCACATACGCAAGCTAAATATAAACGTAGGGCGCTAAAAGGTTCGTGCTCGCTTCGCTCGCTCTTGCAACCGACATTCTCTTATAACTCAGACTTCTCTGCGTAAGTCGACTAAGTAACTCCTACTCAGGTACGACTGGTCAAGATAAAACCTTACCTATCTTGGATGGGGTGCAAAAGTATTAATGATATTGTCCTGCATAAAACTATTATTTTTATATTTCATCATTCTTTTAAGTCACTCGTGTGATTTATGTGTAGTTATGTGACATAGTAACAGTTACCCACGATACAGAAGGAATTCCTAGTATTAATCAGTTTTCTGAAAAAAAAGTTATTGGCAATAAAATTAACATTTCCTGAACGTGATACAAATAATTGCACACAATTCGTAAATAACGACATGTTACATTTTACACACGAGTCATGTTCCACCTAGTAATTAACATGACGCTAATAACGTCAGCACTTAGATTAGATCATGATGGCTGCTGATCATGATAACGATCACCTTTTTGGCGGAACTTGATCAGAACTTATTACTTACGAACACGATCAATATGTGTTGGCAGTTACAATTTACATGGCTTTGGGCGTAATAATGGTGAAACTTCTTGAAGAAGAATACTCTTAAACCAATACCGTCACAAATGTTGTAAAACAAAAGACGATAAGAGCGTGGGGTTTATTTATCTTCAATTTTATATAATAATGTATAACTACGGCAACTCCTTCAATAACGATTTTTATTTAAATGATTCTACATCCATCTAACATAAATGCAGGCAATTGAACTATTTATATTTTCTCATTTTTCTCAAAGTCGAAAAGATGATAAAAATGTTCGCGTGGGTTTTGTGATCGGATTCTTTATAAACGCACGTCATACTTACATAATTCATATTTAAAGTTATGCACTATATTTATCAAATAAATACCTACATTAACTTTAAAATAAACGATTCCATCATCACGATACTCTCTGGCGAATCAAAATCCGCTAGATTTGGTAATGGATTCAGATAAAATATCACCTGTTCTCAACCTCATTTCCTTAATCCCGCGGTTCCGTGTGCGTGTCAGGTACTTTTCCCTGTTCCTCAACAGTCTCAACTTCCTCCGATCGAGTTTAGATAAAACTAGTCGCAGTTATTTCCCAAGCAAGTGTAACAATAGAGAAAATGCCATAAATCTAGCCTATGAGATTTTTTACTTGTTACCATTTTATTGTAGGAAGATTTCTAAAGCATATTAATTTAAAATAAGTTACGAATTAACTAAATCCTACCCAGACAGCTGTCACACGTTCTAAAAAATAACCAGAGTTTTCATATCTTTAGATAGGTGAATACGGCTAAAAATCAAAACTAACATCAACTTATTTGGTTAAACCGTAATGATTCCTGCATAAACCTCCAGATGAAGAATACTATGTGATTGCTTTTTTGCTATTAATTGACGGAGAAGTGTTACCATAATTCAACAACTTCGAAATTATACTAACAGGACTTTAAATATCTTGACTTCTACAGTCACCTGGATATTGCTCACGTCTTTACATGGAATAAAGCCGTGGATCGTGTCAACACTTCCAACAAGGTGGCAAGTGGCAACATAAACCTTCTAGTCCAAGGACTATGGCGTTCGCATAATGAAGGACCAAGTCTGGCTAACGTTTATGGGTCGTAGTTTTATTCCATGATCTAACATTACGGGTCCTTTCGTTATCGAGGTTTCCTGGTACTGTTACAGTTACCAACGGTTGCTAAAAACCTGAGCAGGAGGTAAATCTGATCATTGAAGATATTTTCTTTAGAATAACTATCTTAATAAGGCGAATACTTATTAGAATAGCTGAGTCTACTGCTTATTATTGATATACGAAAGCAAGTTTTTAAAACTGGTTTACTGAAGTCATTTGTACCCTTCTCATTTCAGTCTTTGAAAACACCGAAATCCTTCTCATGTCAGAATTACAATAAACTCTGACGTCATCAAAAACTGGACTCTATGTCATGGAGACCGTGTTAATAAATGTATCTCACTCACTACATTCTCACCAGTTCACCTCGAAACGTTTCGATCGACAGATCATTATAATAACAGATTATGTACACACAGATTATAATGTGCAAGTGGGCGCGTGTATCTTGTTCTACACTCTGATTAGATATTATCATGAAATGTACATACATTATGAGGAAGCAAGCATGTTCCTTGATATCACGCTAGGATTGAGAGATTAAAAACTATTAGTTCCGTCTTCAAAAGCTTTCGTTGGTATAATATTTTTATGCATCTATAATAGTTTCCTTATAGATGATCACGAAAACCTGATATTCTAGTTTAAAATAAATTGATAATCATTCAAGACCAGCTAGACTGGAATATCATGTCTTAGATTTACATATCCTTTGAATCACACATATATGATGCCTCTTTTTAATTAGAACGCTGCATAAGCTTCTATAAGACTGAAATAATAACCAGATGTTCTTTGTTGCAGGTGAGAACTGCGTCGAGAAGCCGCTGGCGACACTGTGGCGCAACTACCAGCAGTCAACGAAACCCGACGTCGTCATGAAGCTGTCCGTCACCAACTCCGGCCTCAAAGGATTCACCAAAGAGCATGGACTCACCGAGTACTGGTCCCACCGCATCACGTACTGTGCCAGCCCACCGCACTACCCCAAGCTGTTTTGTTGGGTATACCGCCACGAGGGCAAGAAGCTCAAGCACGAACTCCGTTGCCACGCCGTCCTTTGCACCAAAGAATCAATATCAAAGAAGATTACAGAGGAACTTCAAGTCAAACTGAAGCAAGCCCTAAGCGAATTCAAAAAGGACAGAATCTCAAAACAAAATGCTAGGCTCAGTCTTGCCAACAGTGTGTACGATAACCCGAGTATGCCTCGCAGAAAGATCCTACTAAGTGTTGGAGCTATGAACTACAGACCACCGCTAGAGAGGTCAAAATCAGCTCCAAAACTGGGTGCTATCGAAGAACTTTGTTCGGAAGAAGATGAAGAGGAGGCGGAGATGAACGCTAAACAGAACGGCGAGCCCTGGTCACGAACGTCTTTGAAGATGGACAACTTCTACTCCTCGCAAACGCTCGATAGACGACGGCCCGATATAAAGTCCCCGAGAAAGACATCGTGCCCCGAGGGAGTTATAAATAGAACGCTGTCCGACTCTGGAAGCGGTACCATCACCGTCTCCGATGAATTCCTGGAATTGTTGGTAAAGGAGAGCCAAATGAATGGACGTATCGATGATACTAGTCATAGTGATGGAGAGAAGGAAACGAGATTGCTAGAAGCGATTGCCGAATCGAACGAACTGAGTGAAAACGCGGTGGCTGAAGGCAACTGTAAGGCGCTGATACAAAGTAACTACCTCGTCACGGATAGCGACGACGGATCTGTTTCTTCGGGCTGCGAAACCGCCAGCACGGTGACTGACACCGAGCCTTCATCCTTGCCTCCGTTTCCTCAGGAAGACCAGAAGGAACATGCTGACACTACTGCCTCTTATATGGAACAAAGCTTCGAACATAACGATATGAGGAACAGCAATAGAAGCTACAACTCTGTGCACATTATGAATAACTCTGACACCAACGTCACCGAGGAGGTGAACCACGTCCCAATCGGTGAAAAGAACACCTTTAGGCGAAGGTCTACATATCCCCCACTGCGTGCGGATTCTAATATCATGTCAGACTTTGAAGGAAAGTTTGAATCTCTCATCGACAATTTGACTGATGTTGACAGCCTCAACTCGAGCACAGAAACTGAAGTATTCAAGAACACTGGTGACAATGACAGTGCCTGCAGCGACGAGTCAGGGTACTCTGAGCTATTGGATGGCAAAGAGAGTATCATCGGTAACACTATTATGGTCTAAGTTTCCCAAACTTTAGCTGCCCCTATCTGAGTGTTTGTTTTCAAAGAAAATTTACGTCCCAAGGACAAGTAACGCTCCCCTGATCTCTAGCGGGGCGGCTGCCATGTTGAGAACTGTCGATTTTTTTCAAAATAGACGTAGATTCAATGCCCTGGCAAAAACAATGCACGTAGGTAAATATTATTGTGAATCCTTTATTTAGGGTATAAATTATATGTAATGTTACAAAGGTTATTTTTGGGTTATTACGACGAATTTTAAATATTTAGTCGAGGCAACCAGTTTTCTGTCAGGATTGTTAATATCAGTGGCTGGTTGTCAGTCTCTGTCGTGTGTTAGAAACGCACGGTTTTCTTTGTAAATAACAGGGTACAATAGTACTTCAGCAAGTTGTCGTATTACTATGTTTAAATATTTGTATATAATGTAATTTAAGTTCATGTATTAGATGAAATTTATCGGAGATTTTATTTGTAAAAGATTTATTATAAGTAGTTACTTTATAGATGCGAACATCTGTTTTGTTTTGTCTATATTTATTGTTTAAAGTAAGTATATTTGTTGAGGTGGCTGTAGGTGGCAGATTGTGGGGGCGAGTACATTTATATGAAATGTATTGGCACTTATGCAGGCGCGTGGGGTTCTAGGACAAATAGCTACATAGTACTATTATGTTGACATTGTGTTCGAACGTTGCTCCTCGTAAATACTGTCGCTTATCAGTTTGCCTCTTCGATTAGTGTCTGTTGGATCGCAGCTTCAAGCAGTCCAATGACCTTATCAAGTGTATGGTAAGATGAAGCAGTAGACCAGTATCAAAGGTATCAAAATGGAGAAAGGTTAAAATTGGAACTGAAACCATACGTTCTAACACAGAACACACAAATTCTCCATTCAGAATGTGAAAGGTTCTTTAAAAAAAAAAAGAATATGTGTTATCTGCCTTTGACTATTCTACTGCATCATCTCGCCATTCAACAGTTAGTAAGATCCTTGTGTCTGCTTCAGGCTGTGTCAATAAAGCCCCCCTGTTCACAACCAGTCTGTATGTACTTACGCATTCCATTCGCACGTGTCTGCACGATACCGGGTCATCGTCATCCTAATCATATTTGTAGCGGAGGATATTTTTTCGATGAAAAATAAATGATTTAAACATTAATTATTTTGATTTTATTTTGCTTTCATGTGACAAAGGAACAAAGACTACCTTTTTGATAGCCTACGACATAACGTCGTAGCTCTATTAGTACCTACGTACAAGTTGCATCAACAAACGATAAAACAATATAATTTATTTAACCAACTGAACACCTATTACTGCACTACGTAATAGATTAATTACGAACGAAAGCAAAGAACTAATATTAACATATAATTTGTAGTAATGGACGAAGTTATTTAAATGCAATTAGTAAGGACGGCTTGTGTCTATGGCTGGCGCAGTACTACCTAGGTTCTCTCAATCAACGCAGCAGTTGAGAGTAATATTTGAAACAGTTCGAGGTTCGAATCCTCTTGCATTCGAGAAGTCGAATTATTTGAAGCCAGTCAGAAGTTTTCAAAGATCCGAAACTAGCTTTAGAAACCTTAAATTGGATCAATTCAGCACTAGATTTACAAACAGCAACGAAAATGCATCGCATATTACGTTACATACCTGAACTTCATGATATACATACTGCTGCAGCTCCAAAGAGTTTTCATCGCCTTGATCGACGTGAACGCCGTACGTGTGTCGTAAGTACATATTTTGTAAGTATATTTTATAATAATAAAGAAAATTGGCTTACAGAAGTGGGTGAAAAAGGGATGGGTCAGAGGGAGGACATAGCCCAAAAGTGGAATGGAGTAGAATAGAACGCTGGTTATTATGTACACCATAAAATTACAGATATAAAATGTAGAAATTTTACATAGGGTGACACAAGGAGCGGTGTTATCGCTAAAAGCGATCTTAAATATAGGCTAAAAGCTAAATAGATAGAAAGACAATGTAGATATTCTCCTTAATAGTGTTGAGCAATGTTTAATCAACAAAAGAAAACACCTACGTTTTGCAAACAGCATTATGAATTAATTATTCTTTCATCACTCACGGATGCTGTTACTTGTGATGACATGACTCCATCATCTACATAACAAAACCCACAGGAAAAAGTCGCAGTTATTTCTTTTGTCGAAAGCTTCTATGTGTTAAATGAAAGACAAAAATAACCGATCAGCAGTTGCTACGTATATTGAACAGTTTTGTGATTTAATAAACAAATAGAGTCTTGCGTTATTTATCACACACCTGCGAAATGTTCAAACGATTTCAACAAAAATCATCGACACATGTAAATCGAAAGAGTTTCAGTCCGATAAGTAATGTTTCTAGGAGCTGGATTTCCGTGATATAGTGCAGTGAGTTATTTCATAGGGTTCTTGAGCATATTCGGAATGCTGCAGCTGTATTTATGTTCGAAGGAGGAAAAGTAAGGTTTACCTGTTGGTAACGTTCTTTACATAAATAGTGATACCTACTACTCGTACACTGCAAACTAAGCAGAATATTTAGGAATTGTTAAACATGAGCTAGCGACCCGCACTTCGCGTGGTTTTACGACTTATACGAAATCGAGATTCTTTATTTTCTAATAGTTTACTATACACGTATAATGCAAATAAAATCATTTATTTCCTTGCAAAAATGGGTAGATATAGTATAGATAAGTGTTTTTTATGATAAAGTTAAAGCCATAAGCATATAAACCTTCCGGAATAAATTATCTAAATGATGGCGAAAACCGCATAAAAATCTATTGCGTAGCTTAGAAGAACATCGTGGTCACACAGACAGACACGAAAGGCGACTTTAATTCATAATATGGATATATATACAATAAATATACAGATAGATTAGAGCCGGGCCTATAAATTTGCGGTACCTACAGTTGTGGCTAGAGCAACTCCTCTATGAACCATGGTACCTCCTGTCCGTACTGACTGTAGTATCAACCAAGAAGGCAAAAGCTGAAAAAAATGCCACTAGTTGGACCGCCTTTGAGACTGTGCAAGTACGCACACGATTTACTTGCAGCAGAGTTCAAAACTAGCGTTACCATTAGTCAGAGAGTTGTTAGTAGTTATCGCTCTATGAGAATAATGTGTGGTAAGTACACTCGCAACAAAACTGACCCGTTTAAAACAGCCAAACTGTTTTGACTACAAACTCACAACAAGCTATCTTAAATTATTTAAAATAAAAGCAATACAAAACATATAATAAAATGCCGATAAACTTGTTTGGGGTTAAACAATGATTAACCATCATCGGTCAAATGAATGTTCGCAAAAAATAAATAATGAAGTCAAAACGCGCATTGATATCGCGCGCCCGACCGGCAAGAAAGCTATATTCGTGTCTAATTGCTGGAATAATAACCACTTATCTTTGAGAAGATAAAGCAAACTATATTTTTTTGGTAGGTATGTATGAAAATTAATTGTTCAGCAAGTTGACACCCTACGTCAATTTGCCGTGATAAAGCCATTTCACACAACTGTCAAAAAATTACAGTCGTGATATAAATATAGGTACGGACAATAGAGGGGCAATTCCCGTATTTTTAAGACCGTTCGCATTCTAATCTCAGTCTCAATCTGTCAAAATTACAATCAATTTCCATACATTTTTGACAGGTTTTTGACATTGATTGTCGCTGAGATGAGATTGCGACTTGAATTTGAACGTTTTTAAGTACGAGAATTGGCCTAAAGTTAGTACGTAGTCAATTTGCTGAAAAATTAATTTCCCTGACTACCTATTTGTCTTGAATGATTAGGTTTAACATAAACAAAAATAATTTGATACGAATTAATCTATGATGGAAAACGTTTGTGTGGTTTGCTTGACATGGAGATGTACCTACGTTTTTGGATACAAGAAAAATAACATAATTGTGACAAAATCTGTAGATAACTGGATGATCTGCCAGGCAGTGACAGGCCAGCAAGAACGACAATCTGTAGGTAAGTGGACGATCTGCCAGGCAGTGACAGGCCAGAAAGAACGACAATCTGTAGGTAAGTGGATGATCTGCCAGGCAGTGACAGGCCAGCAAGAACGACAATCTGTAGGTAAGTGGACGATCTGCCAGGCAGTGACAGGCCAGAAAGAACGACAATCTGTAGGTAAGTGGATGATCTGCCAGGCAGTGACAGGCCAGAAAGAACGACAATCTGTAGGTAAGTGGACGATCTGCCAGGCAGTGACAGGCCAGAAAGAACGACAATCTGTAGGTAAGTGGACGATCTGCCAGGCAGTGACAGGCCAGAAAGAACGACAATCTGTAGGTAAGTGGACGATCTGCCAGGCAGTGACAGGCCAGAAAGAACGACAATCTGTAGGTAAGTGGACGATCTGCCAGGCAGTGACAGGCCAGAAAGAACGACAATCTGTAGATAACTGGATGATCTGCCAGGCAGTGACAGGCCAGCAAGAACGACAATCTGTAGGTAAGTGGACGATCTGCCAGGCAGTGACAGGCCAGAAAGAACGACAATCTGTAGGTAAGTGGATGATCTGCCAGGCAGTGACAGGCCAGCAAGAGTGATACTCTGTAAGTAACTAGATGATCTGTCAGGCAGTCACAGGAACCAACCGTTGACGACACGGTTGGCGCAGAAATTAAGCGATTGACTGCTGCACTGCGTGCCGCGGGTTCGATTCCCGCACGGAACTAATATTTGTAGTACAAGTAGTTGTTCCGAGTTTGGCAGTTTGTGTATGTGAGATTAAATGTTTGTAAGCGCACCCACAATATAGGAGAAAGTCCTCGTGCGGGGCAAAGCTTTGAAAAAAAAATTGGGTGATCTGCCAGGCAGTGAAAAGCCAGCAAGAGTGACAATTCCTGCTCTTTTCTTCTCTGTAATTGAAGAGTCCTGTGCCTTGCAGTGAAACAGTTGCCTAGAGTATGAGGTGACCATTATTTTCATCCTGATCAATATCAACCACAGTCATGTTTCATGTTTACAATTCGACCCTGTACGGCCGTACCTTCCTTGCTCTACCCCAAAATGAAATAAAGGCTTAAACATAAAAAAAAAACATATCTTCCAAGAGCCAAGTTTGTCGACCTCGTCGATACAGGTACAATATGACCTCACTCTTCCGAAGGCAGGCAGAATTCTTACTCCAACAAAAAGTTATGACTTTTTTGGGTATATCTACTTAATTATTTCGATTATGGGCCTTCGTTTTTTGCGAGGCAATTATTTTACAGTTGTTTCGGAGGTAAAATATTAATCAGTGTGAAGATGCTATTGGAATGTCTGTCTGCCTGTTGAAAAGTTTATCTATACGAACTATGTATTTACTTGTAGTACTCATTAAATATCGGTGCTCTGCTCTTTCCTAAAAGAGAAAGCAGGCAGTAATGATATAACATAAATATTCAGATTATACGCTGAATATTTAGTTTCACAATATTCTTCCTCTATAAAACCATTACTTTAGTAACTACTTGTACCTATGAAGTAATATAAATGGAGTTCTAACACTAGTAGTATGGCGCCGGACTATCGGATTACGGTCGGCCGACTATTTTCATTCGACGACGTTTGATGGGGTGGATAGCACTTATAGTCAACGACCGTTCTGAAATCGACCAACGCTCGATATGGAATATCAAATATGTTTTGAGGTGATCTATAGCGGCTGGTCGACCGACGTCGATCTACCATAATTATTCTGGTTGTACCTTTATACACTGTTTATATACCAGCGTCTGCTGACAACGATCACCCGCACGTTAGTACTCCATGCCCTCTCTATGTCATGGCTGCACCGTAGTATTACCGGGTAATATCTCCTCTGCTATTATTAACTGTTCCGCGGAAGCGGATGCTGTGGGTTCGACACCCAGCTCGGAAAGTGAAACGATTCTGTTTTATGGGAAGGGTATTTGTATCATCCGCATTATAGTTAAAACTTTGAAGTTTTAGTATCGATTTACAAAGTTCGATTTTATGTTATTTTTAATTAAAGCTCAAAAATAAATGTTTTAGTGTTAATATCTTAACGCATGTTTTCGTCTAAAGTCTGTTGGATTCCTCATCGACTTGTAAACAAAAGATCGAGCTTTTTCATCCCCGAATCACTTACCATATTTTAGGGTATCGATTGGCCCAATTCTTTCAGTGACCCGATTCGTTGTCACGCTAATAATGAGCCCCTTTATAGGTATGCATTGGAGCCCCCTCAGATTTCACCACAGAAAATAAAAGAGGAGACGGCTCACTTTACATTTCAATTATCTGTGGAGGCTTGTTATTAGCAACTTGATGATATGTTGTTGTTACCAATTTATTTGTAATTAGTCTGTAAGCCTTCTTAAAAGTAATAAAAAAAAGTAATAAAAAAATATAAATGATTATTGTCTCCCTACCCTTCAATTCACCAGGTTTGCTTATTGTTAAGCGATTACAGGCCAACCATGATGTTTTTTTTGTTGAACTTCAACCTGACTTCAAAACTTTGCAACTGTTGTGCATCGAGCATCGAATCTGTCGAAGATTCAGCAGTCAATGCTATATGGACACGCTGCAAGGACTTTATAATGCACACACACCTGCAGTGTCGAATCAGGAGGTAATGCAGCAGCTACTGCTTGATGCCCCGTTAAGTCTAAGTGGCCCCTCTGTGCTCTACTATCGGGAGACAGTGTCACGCAGGTGAACCGTCACGCTTCCTTGGCAGCGAGGAGGTAACATGAGGTGTTTCGGTTGTAAAGTACTACCGTACATTTGTTGGATCGCCCACTAAATGTACTATGTAAGCAAAACGTTAATAAATTATGATTATAATAATAGGGTACCTTTCAAAATATTGCTTATCCGATTAGTTTTAGTCGGTGGTTGTACCTATTTTGTTTAATGGCTAACAGATTCAAAGTGAAAAGATTCTATAGAGTTAAAAAAAATCGGCACCTTCAAACCGAAATAGAACAATGCTGCTGTGCGGCAGAATTATAACGGCAGTTCTCCCTGAAAGTGAGCCACTACTACCCTGAAAGTGCGCTTTCACAACAAGCTCTTCTGAAATTATTATAATCTACTATTGAAGCTGCTAATGAACCCGCCAATTCTAAACCGGCAAATTAATACCTAAATTAAAAATAACAATTTTAATGAACACTCGATCCATCGACTGCTGAATGATTAAGGAGCCACATGTTGTGTCGTCCGTTGCCACGGAGACGCCCTGGTTCGGTTCCCGGCCAAGGAAATCCACCGTATTGACCGGTCACTTTAAATGAAAGGTGCGGGTAGTGATGGACATACTCGTAGGTTACGGTGCAGTAATGACATACAATATTATGTGATATTGTAAGGAAACTATGATCATGAACCGATCATTAATGTTCCGTGTTTTGATTCATTAAAATTAATGAATCATAGTCTTAAATAAGGAATGTAAAAGGTTTTTGTATCAATAAAGATTTAGTACATTTATTTGTTTACTAAAATCGGATTAATTTTTGTTTGGACAGTTTGAGGCTTGGACACACGATTTTTAATCTTTCTTGATTACTAATAACATCATTTTCCTCCTCGTAGTCGGATAAGTAAGTAAGTAAGTACAAGAATAGGCAATAAGGTCGGGTCCTTTAGTTCGAGGGCATCCTCCGGATTTTCAATTCCGTCCATTTCAAGCTCATCTTTGTGTGCTGCAGCTGATGGTATATGGAGTGGTCCTACAAACTGTAGCTGATCGTCCTCTGCATAATAAGGGGAATCTGGGATCGCTGGTGAACGCACTATACCTATAGCCACTCCTGTATTGCGACTTTGGAAATGTGTCTTAAGCGTAGGCTAGGTAGACCTAGGATAACCATTATTGGCAAGTGTATCTGAACAAAAATAAATACCTACGTACCTATGAATAAATAAATTGAATTTCTGATGAACCATTCAAAGATAATTAAATTACCTACGCTCTATAAATATTAACTTAAGTAAATTCTAAGCCTAGCCTAATCTATTACCTAGCATTTAGCCATTCTAACAAAATGTCATTAACCTCGTATTGGGGCCTCTCGCGTAACGGGCCGCGTCAATAAAACAATGAAAAGATTTCGCAAAAATAATGCTGAATTTAAACAAAGGCTTATTTTCGCGCCCAATGCGGAACTACGCCATTAAATGGGTATTCAAACATGCGAATATTTCTGACGGGTGACAAAATACGAGATTGAAGTAGCAGAGTTTTGTGTGTGCATGCAGAAATTAGGTTATTTATTTTGTTAACTTGTTGTGAATGCGTAATGATTTATGTCGTGAGTCACGTTTTTCCCTTTAAAACGAAGTGCGTCCGGTAGGTACAAGGTGCATTTGTTAAGGATGGTGTACATCGAAACTTTATGCACTTGTGATATGGTTCAGAATCATAGCATTATATCGATGATCAAAAGTGCACAAGTCCCGACCCTTAGTTTAAGTGAGTAGGTAGATCTTTTATTGGTGCTTATCAAAACAGGAAGCTTCTTCTCAAATCTTAATGATTGCCTGATAACTTATTAACTACGAGCTTGTTGTGTCCCTCTGCAGGGCCTGGTCTTTCTTTTTCTTTCCATTTTATCCTTTCTACTGAAATCAGAAGCCAATGCATCAGGCAGAAATCTATCTGATCCCATAGTCCCACTATCTCTTGCTGTGCCTACCAAATCGATTTGATCCCACAGTCCCACTATCTCTTGCTGTGCCTACCAAATCTATCAGATCCCACAGTCTCTTGCTGTGCCTACCAAATCTATCAGATCCCACAGTCCCACTATATCTTGCTGTGCCTACCAAATCTATTTGATCCCACAGTAACACTGTCTCTTGCTGTGCCTACCAAATCTATTTGATCCCACAGTCCCACTGTCTCTTGCTGTGCCTACCAAATCTATTTGATCCCACAGTCCCACTGTCTCTTGCTGTGCCTACCAAATCTATCAGATCCCACAGTCCCACTATCTCTTGCTGTGCCTACCAAATCTATGTGATCCCACAGTCCCACTGTCTCTTGCTGTGCCTACCAAATCTATTTGATCCCACAGTCCCACTGTCTCTTGCTGTGCCTAAAAATTTCTCAATTCCTGATGTTTAGTTACTTTCGATTTCGATATCTTTACTTCCCACTTAGCACATGTGGCCGCCTGATCAGTTACATTTCGATTTGGCAGATGTGTTACATACAAAATAGCCAGCCTAGAAACTTCTTCAAGGAACTTGCTTACTACCGAATCGAAGATATGGTACCTACATAATAATGGCAATGGCAAGTTGGCCACTTATTGCTGTTAGTATTATAGTTTACAGTTATTTCGATACTTGCAGTGACATCTCTTAACACATACGGAACTAATGTTATGTTTAGCTTGCACTAGATGGCGCGATTTGAGATAGTTCAATAGTACCTGAAAATGTTTTTTTTAACTCTTTTATTGTTTAATTGCAGCACCATACAGTCAGAACATTGTTATACTAAAAACTCAAGATGCACAGTCTCACTGAAGTAACACTCAAAACTGTCACCAAATTATACATTATAATTTTTTTTTTTTTGCATATTCGAACTTACGCACATGAGTTAAACTTTTTTTACAAAGCAATGTCCAAAAAGCAATAAAATGTTATGACCGAAAGACCGAAGTTTGCCGATAGGACAAGGCATAAAGTGGAGACGATTTTTTTAAATGCTTCTTATTTTTTATATTCATTTACATATTTTAAGAGTTTGTATTGTAGTAGATGTGTGCTCTAAACACATATTTATACTTTTATCTGATCATAAACATGTTTTTGGGTAGAACATTTTCAAATCAATGAAACAAATAATGTATAGTTAATAGCTGTTAAAAAAATCGTTTATTTATATTTTTGTATCAAATATTGTAGGTATTGGCATAACAACCATGCCTAAGTCGAACATTTGAGTCAAATTTAAATATTTTCTTTATATCTTTTAACGCATTTTATTTAGCGAAATGGTTTTTTTTTAACAAGTCTAGTTTTTTTTTCCTTAAATTGTCGATTACTTTTTCCTGCCTTTCCTTTTCCTTAACCTGATTAGCCTTTGGAGGCACTTGTGAAGTTCCCTTTCTATTAGAACGTTTCGAGGTGCATCCATAATTGAGCATGTGCTTAGAGAATTAGTAGGTGATTTTAATTTCTTTTTATTTCTAAATCAAACACTGAACTCGTATGACAGACTTCACTATCACCGCCATCATCCGGTATATCAATATCCGGTATCTGCGTGCACTGACTGGACAGGTCCACTCAATCTGTGTGGTTCTTTCCTCAAAAGACCATTTCAGACACCGATCTACATAGCCTTCACATGATCTGACCAAGATTTTGTCTGGACTTTAAAAGAGACTGTGACCTCTGAGTTTGTTTCGGCCTTTCTTCTCAGAGTAGTCAGATAGGAAATGCCGACCTCATCTAGTTTTTAAAATACGATTGACGTGTAAAAGTGTTTGTTCAAACCTACTTACAGAAATAAAATCATTTATCATTTATCTCAATCTGTAAGCAACATCAAAAGGGTAAGTAACTACTAGCATACAAACAAAGACATTAAATCATACAAAGTAATATTTGATATGGTCCAGCGGCACTAAGGTTCCTTCTGTTCTCCACTGTAGTTACTTATAATCTTAACTTCGATTTTATAAAAATCTCACCGTGAAGTAAACACTTGGGTGAAGTGAGCGTGGAGTGACCTGCCAGTGTCATCCCACTGATGCTAGGGATTGACCAAGCATTACATTTACAATCATAATCAAAATTTTAATTATATTTTTTTAATGTTAGTTCTGTTGATCATTTTATATTATTTCAAAGCTAGTATTTAAGTGGCTAAACATTACTGTTTACGGGTTTTTTTAATAAAACAGCAAAACAGAAATTCAGTAAGAAACTCAAATAAACAACAACAATAGACAAGAAAGATGGATACTTCGAAAATTCGAGTTATTTTTAAATACGAGTTCCGACGCGGAACTAACGCGGCAGAAACAGCTCGCAATATCAATGTTGCGTTTGGAGAGGGGACTGCTAATGAACGCACCGTGCGATTTTGTGATGGAAACTTTGATTTGAAGAAACAACCACGTGGAAGACCGCCCACACAGGTGAATAACAATGAATTGAAAGAGATGGTGGAAGCCGATCCGAGCCAAACTACCCAGGAATTAGCGGCATGGTTTAACGTTACCTTACCAACAATATTGACTCATTTGCGTCAAATCAATAAAATAAAAGAATATGAGAAATGAGTACCTCATGATTTGACTGATCTGCAGAAAGAAACGCGCGTTGAAACTTGTGTTACCTTGTTGAATTGATACAGAAATGAAGGAATATTGGATCAAATTGTGACATGTGATGAAAAGTGGATTCTCAACGATAACCGTAAGCGAAAAATGCAATGGCTGACCCCAGATCAAACGCCGCAACAGTGTCCTAAAGCAAAGCTTACCAATAAAAAGGTAATGGTAACTGCTTGGTGGTCTCAGCATGGTGTTATTCACTATAGCTTTCTCCGACCTGGTCAAGCAATAACGGCAGATGTCTACTGTGCCGAACTCCGAACAATGATAGCAAAACTAGCAGTGAAACAGCCCCGACTCATGAATCGATCTTCACCATTATTGCTCCATGATAACGCGAGACCTCATACAGCACGAGAAACTGTTTTAACTCTACAGGAACTGCAATTAGAAATCATTCGTCACCCTCCGTATTCGTCAGACCTTGCTCCAACGGACTACCATTTTTTTCGTGATTTGGAACACGAACGCGCCACCGTCGGGTTCCCAAATAACGGTAGGAGGGGTTCACATCGGCGTCGAGTCGACGATGAAGTACCTGGGACTCGTCCTCGACAGCCGGTGGAACTTCGTGGAGCATTTCTGACGTTTGGCTACCAGACTGGAAAGGGCCGGGTCTGCCTTAAAGCGGCTCCTGCCAAATCTAGGGGGGCCAAACGCCTCCTGCCGGAGGCTCTACGCGGGGGTCGTGCGGTCCATGGACCTTTACGGGGCACCGGTGTGGGCGCATTCCTTGAGGCGGCGGCCAGCCCGCTGGTTGAACGCGCCCCAAAGGGTCATGGCCACCCGGCTGGTCCGGGGATACCCTACGGTCTCCGGTGAGGTGGCGAGCCTCCTGGCCGGATTGCCGCCATGGGATCTGGAGGCAAAAGTCCTCGCGCACATTTGGGAGTGGCGCGAGGAGGCGAAACGCCGGGTCGTAGCTCCGCTGCCGCGAGAAATCACGGTACAACGGACAGAGCTCCGGCGGGATCTCAGGGCGGCATGGAGAGTGCGATTGTCGCAACCCAGCGCTGGGGACGCCACAATTGCGGCGATAAATCCCCTCTTTGAGGAGTGGCTAGAGAGGCGCCACGGCGTCCTCACCTTCCGCCTGACGCAATCCTTACCGGACACGGTTGGTTCGGGAGGTTCCTGTTCCGGATAAGGCGGGAGGAAACGCCCGGTTGTCACCATTGTGTGGATCGCCCGGAGGACACGGTGGAGCATACGGTGGAGGTCTGCCCGGCTTGGGCGGAGCACCGCCGTGTTCTCGTGGAGGCGATTGCCGGTGGCGATCTCTCGCGTCCGGCCTTGGTCCAGGTACGGAGCGAGAGGGCTTGGGAAGCCGTCACGTCCTTCTGCGAAAGAGTTCGCGAAGGAGGAGGCGGAACGCGTGAGGGAGAAGCAAAATTCGCGCCCTCACGCCCCTAGCCGCCACAGGAGACGCCCTGGGCGTCGGGAATCGCAGGCTGATTCCCGGCCACCGTAGGCGTGGGCTTGCGAACGGCGAGCAATGGGCAGCTCGCCGTTCGATAAGGACCAGGCCCGGGTCGACGGCGCGTTGTGTTCCACGCGCGCCTCAAAGAGATGTTAGCACCAATGACGGGGTTTGCTAGGGCCGATGCCTGCTAGGGTTGCGGAAAAGTCCGAGAGGGATACCGTGGCCCCTGGCACAGGTAACTGAAGGAACACGGGTGGGTTTTAGTCAGTAAGAGTCTCACACGCCCTCCTGCTCTGCCCAGAGCGGGAGAAGTTATTTGATGATTTCCCACCCTCAAAAAAAAAAAAAAAAGAGGCAGTACAAAATGCTTTCACATAGTTTGTCGAATCTAGATCACGTGAGTTCTATCACAAAGGCATAAATGACCTTCCTATTATCTAATAGCCATCTGCCATCTGGCAGCAATGTATAGATAATAATGGTAATTATTTTGATTAAATAATATGCTAAATTAAAAAAAAAAAACAATTTTTCAGTACATTTCGGCAATTTCATACTTTAACCCCTAATATGACTATTGTTGTCGTTTTCATGGTTTTCGAGATTGCTAAAGCCGAATGTAAGGTCAAAATAAAAATCGAAATTGACTAAGTAGGTACTTTATATTATAAAAATAAAACTCTAAATAATTGAAATGATATAAAATGACTAACAGAAATAACATTAAAAAAATATAATTAAAATCTCGATTATGATTGTAAATATAATGCTTGGTCAATTCCTAGCATCAGTGGGACTACACTGACAGCTCACTCCACGCTCGCTTCACCTAAGTTTTCACGGTGAGATGGTTACAGAATCGCAATGCTGGTGTCATAACCTGTAAGCAAATCAAAATAGATTTAAAAATTTAAATAATTCGAATGAAGGGAAGTACGATAGGTACTATTTGACAAATTCATTTTTCTGGCCAACTTAAGTAACTTACCGCTACACAAGGAATAGCCGTTTTAAGAAGATGTTATTATGCTTTTTGAAGTAACAGATATATCTTCGTCAAAAAAAAATCTGAACAAAGTACGTATTCACAATATAAAGAGGCCATTAAACTGAATGGCGCTACGATAGAAAAACCTGAGGAAATAGCGGAAACTTTTAATAATCACTTCATTGATACTACAATTATAGACATAACCAATAATAAAAACAATATCGCAAAGAACATTAGCAATGGCAGTAATAGTTTATATTTCGAACCTTGCACGCCCAATGAAATCAATAAAATAATTGCATCACTAAATACTTAATACCAACGCAGTGGGATATGATGACATTTCCACCCACATAATAATACCATGTGCCGATATATTAACTCTTATTAAAGCTCATCTTGTTAATTTAAGTTTCTGTGAAGAAAAGTACCCGAACAAAATAAAGTTCTCAGTTGTAAAACCATTAGGTATATAAAAAAAAAACATGATTTAAACCATTATTGTCCAGTGACCATAATACCTATAATTCCAAAAATATACGAAAAAGTGACGTATAATAAAGACAGAGAAGTGATAAAGTATAAATCTCAATACAGGACCAATACATATGGCATGCCTCCAGGTAGTATTTTGAGGCCATTGCTTTTTTTCTTCTTTATGTAAATGATTTAGTAATAGATAAAAATTGTAATTGGAAAAAACATATAGAATATTTATGTAATAGGCTAAATAGCTTTGCATTTGCACTAAGAAATCTCAGGAGAACTGTTGTACGTAATGCCACTCTATTGTATTATTGTTGTATGTAATGCCAACGGTTTCAACTTTTTTGCCAACGAACACTTCGGCCTTTTTTCGTGCGTGCAGCTCAGAACAATAACTAAAGCATAGAAGGCGCTTTAGGACATTTGAAGTGTATGCTGTCATAGACAAAAGAGTATTAGCTAGTGATGTGACTATGTATAAAATAAATACCGATATCGACTTCTTAGTTTTTGGTATCGCTCCTTGGCATTAAGAGCGTTTATACCTTAAGAGTGGCAACGTCGCAATTTAGTGTCACATTTCGTGGTTTTCAATTTTTATCATTTAATCGGAGCTATATTTTAAAAATCTGTTTAATTAACTTTTTAGAATTACGTGAAAGTGTTTAAAAAGTAAGTAATCGTAATGCTTACAGTTATTTTACAATGAAAATAACGCCCTGCCAGTTTCCAATGTATTATTTGCATATAAATAGAACTGTAAACGCAACGATTTCTTACCTTTTACACAGTTTTCACATAAATCTAAAAGTTAATTAAACAGATTTTTAAAATATAGCTCCGATTAAATGATAAAAATTGAAAACCACGAAATATGACACTAAATTGCGACGTTGCCACTCATAAGGTATAAACGCTCTTTAATCTAAAATATGCTAAGGTGAAAATATTAAGAACTCACTTCTGTCTGATCAACTTATTTATTTATAAACACAGGATAAATTATTAACAAATTGAAATTACCAAGAAAACGCTTAAATAATTTTTAAATAGCGATTGGCCACGGAACAAGTAACAAAAAATTTAAATCACTGTCCTTTAAAAATTATAGTTTTCGTTAGAAATGTCCTTACTTTTTCTACAGGAGAAGATAATTATTTGGCGATATAATGAATTCTAATTGTTAAATATTCTTTGCTTATCAATTTAATCAACAAACTTCTATGATCATCCAATACATCATTATTGAATGAATGTTCGAGTAAATCATCAAAAATTGACGTTGGTAGCAATATTTTAATAAAGCAGTCATCGCTGAAATGTTTGGAACAAATACGATGTTGTTTTTTCCATTTCCAGTAGTTACTTGCAATAGCGTTGATCCATTTTTGCCTCATATCAATATCGGAGGGAAATCTGAAAATGACAAAAAAATCATAGCCACACGTGAGTTTAAATTATTATATCATGAGCCACACGGATTTTTGACCACTGTCATTTCATTACTCATACGTACGATTTGCTGGCAAGACCGTAGGTATTTAGGTATTTATTTCACTCTTAAATATTTAATCCTTCCCAAAACTACGTGTAAAGAAAAATAATGTAATAATTTAGATGACGCTAGTTCTATCGATATCAAAATATTTATATGCCGATTTAAAATTTATATTTTCCCTAGAATCGAATTATTTAATTGCTTAAAATATTGATTTCAAAACACTTCCGTGTACACTAAGCTCAAATAATTTGAAAAAATGCCAAAATAACCTACAGTGAGAATACAAAACCGATAAAATGACCATATTTGATTACTCACCGATGGAAGCTTATGATTTCCGCATCATTTTCTTTGTGGGATGAATGTGATTTACATCCCACTATAATGCAGGACATTATTTAATCTTTAAGCTTTGCGATTTACACTAAATCACTATTAATTTTGTACTATTTTTACAAAAACACGTAAAATCAACGAAGCACTTCAACTCCCATGCGCCCATAAGCATTATACGAAAAAATGCGATGAACAAAGTCATAGACAAAAACCTGAGACGTTAAGTAGCTTTTAAACTTAGTATCATAAAGGTAGCCAAGGTAGCCAAATTGACGTTTGCTTTGTGACGATTTGCATTTTGAGCAACCTACATCTGTCTCTTTCTAATGCTGTTATGAGTGTGTAAGAAAACAGAGACGACTATATTAGTTAAATTTTGCTTCCTTCTATGCTTTAGTTATTATTCTGAGGCGTGCAGTAACGCGAGCTACGCGGACGGTCGTGTTGAATGTTGTAGGCATGGGCAAAACATATCGATATAACAAAATATCGATATTTTCCATACAATTATAAATGAATAGCGTCGATATTTTTAATCGCGATATATCGATATTTATTTTAGAGCATCGAATTCGTATCAATAACGATATATTTTTTACCGCAATTCTGGTTTCGTGTTTAATGTTACTACACTCGGCGTCACAAAAATCGCACCTCTTTAAGAAGTCCCTTCAAAGTTATTTTAACCCTATTAATCAATGGTAGACATATATGACTATAAGGTATCATTGGAAAGGCAATTTATTTAAATTTCAGAGTAAATCAATGGATTTGGTTTTTTGTTTACCAGGGAATAAAAAAAAGCAAGCTAATGCAAATGATTAAAAAGTTAAATTTTATTTTATCAGCAAAAAATTACAACAAAGTCCTTAAAAACAACTTAAAACCTAGTGTTACCCCCCCTAGCCCTGATGACTGCTTCCATGACTTCTCTCATGGACCTAATTAATGTGACAACAGTCTCTTGAGGAATGTTGTCCCATTCTGCAACGACGGCATCTTGGAGGTCTTGGAGAGTGGTAGGGGCAGGATCACGTGCCCGTACTCGCCGTTTCAGTTCAATACTCAATACTCAAACTTTATTTGCATTCCACAATGTGTACTTAGGTGGTAAATTAAAAATGAGATCATTATGGACCCTGTCGGGCACAGCAAAAGACAAAGAAATAGTAGAAGAGAGGAAGCTTTAAAATAGAAAAAAAAAAAATTAAAAATAATAATATATCTAAAATAAATCCAATAATACCATAATTCTTTATAAATACACATAGAAATTGTATACATTATTAAATTATATTTTATCGTTTAAATATTCATTTATGTTGTAATAGCATTTTTCTGTTAAAAAATGTTTTAGTTTTTTTATAAACATGTTTAATTTTTCTTCTTTTTTTATTATTTCAGGTAGTTTATTATATATTTTTATAGACATTACATAGGGGCTTGTTGAGTGTATTTTTAGTCGAGATTGCGGAATGTTTAATCTTGATTTGTGTCGGAGTGTGAAACGTGATTGTATATCTTCGCGCTTTGTGTAAAACTCTTGATATTTATGAACAAATTTGCAGGTTTCTAATATGTATATACTGGGGAGTGTTAAGATATTATAATTTTGAAAGTGAGGTTTGCAGCTGTCGGTTTGATTAATATTTGCCAGAATTCTAACTAATTTTTTTTGAAGGATAAATAGTGAGGGTGCATCTGTGCTATTTCCCCAAAGGGTAACACCATAGCTTAGCCATGCATAAGCATATGCATAGTAGGTTGTGAGCGCTGTTTGAAGATTGGTGGTTTTCTTTATTTCACGTAGAGCATATGAAAAACTAGAAATTTTTGATCTAAGTTTTTGTATGTGGGATTTCCAATTTATATGAGTATCCAAATTGAGACCAAGTAGCGTAAATTCTTTAACAGTTTCTATTTTTTGGTTATTAAAAGTAAAATCAGTATTTAATGGTGTTTTTTGGTGGGGATGAAAGGTTATAAGTTTAGTTTTGGAATAATTTATTTCGAGGTTGTGTGCGTTCATCCAAGTGATGGTTTTAGTGAGGATTGAATTTAGTTCTTCGTTTAGATTTAAATTGTTTTTACATGAGACTAATAGAGAAATGTCATCCGCAAATAAAACACATGGCCCTTCTATGATTTTGGGTAAGTCGTTGATATAGATTAGAAACAAGAGACATCCTATTACGCTTCCTTGGGGTATTGAAGCACTAATTGATTTGCTGATAGATCGAACTTTTTCTATATCTTTTGACGTGTGATTAAAATATTCAATTTCTACCGTTTGCTCTCTGTTTTCCAAGTAAGATACAAGCCAATCATGGGCTTTTCCACGGATGCCTATTCCGTATAGCTTGTTAAGCAATATATTAAATTGGACTTTGTCGTAGGCTTTGGCCATATCTAGTAATAAACCGACGGCATATTTATTTTTATTAATTATATTAAGTGCTTCTTGAATAAATTTGTAAACTGCCAAAGTTGTTGAGCGGTTTTTGCGAAAACCGTTTTGGCATTCGTCAAATATTTTATATTTCTCGCAATATTTGTATATTCGGTCACACATGGCTTTTTCAAAGATCTTTGAGGCTGCAGGTAGGAGAGCTATTGGGCGGTAATTGTTTGGATCTGATTTTGAATTTTTTTTGTGGATCGGTTTAATTAGTGACTTTTTTAATAGATCGGGGAAGGCACCTTGTTCAAAATATTGGTTCAGAAGGATGTGGAACGGTAGCGTCAGTTCGTCTGCGCATTGCCTTAATAAGATTGGTGGGATTTCATCTATCCCATGGCTGCTTTTGTTCTTTAACTGTTTTATTAAACGGTTTACTTCCCAAAGTTCATCCCAAAGGTGCTCAATAGGGTTCAGGTCTGGACTTCGCGCCGGCCAGCGCATAACAGGGATTCCAACTTTTTGCAGGTAGTCTCTTACAATTAAAGCGGTGTGACAGCGGGCGTTATCGTGCATTAACGTGAACCCACTGCCAACAAAACCCGCATAAGGGACAACCTGCTCCTCTAAGATCTCTGTTATGCACCGAACAGGAGTCAGCAACCCTTGCCCGCGAGCACTTCCAGTCCGAGAAACACACACAAGGTTCGTTTTACCGTCGATTGACATGCCGCCCCAGAACATGCACGAGCCACCCCCGTATTCCACTGTCTCTTGAATACAGGCTTGTGCGAATCGTTCCCCTTGCCTCCTATACACTCTTCGACGCCTGTCGTTGCAGAAAAGACACACCCTCGTCTCATCCGAGAAGAGCACAGCCCTCCATTGGTCTATTGTCCAATCCACATGGTCACGGGCAAATTGCAACCGGTCTCTCCTATGCTGTGCAGTCAATTTTGGCCCTGTAGCAGCCCTATGAGCTGCAATTTTCTTCTCCCGCATTCTTCTTCTAAGCGTGGAGACGCTTACAGAAGTTCTGCGAGCTGATCGCAGTTGTTGTTGCAGCTCAACAGCATTGGAGTACCGATTACGTAAAGACGTCGAAACAATGAAGCGATCGTCTCTTTCGGATGTGCACGGTTGTCTTCCAGATCCACGTCTTCGGATATAGCCACCAGTCTCTTGGAAGTGTTGGAACACTCGTCGAACGGCAAAACGACTCAAGTTCACTTGCCGAGCAACATCACATTGCCGCATCCCTGATTGCAGTAGTGCAATGACTTGAGCGGCTTCATCTGCAGTGGTATCCATCTTCTGGGGTATTTTTCTTGCTGTAGCTGTTCACGTGTGTTCACTTCAAAGGTTGAATAGCGAATGACCCACATTTTTTTTTTTTTTTTTTTTAAGTATGGCATCTCGCAGTTGGCCTTGAGAGGCCGTGACTGCTTTACCGGTCAATCCTGTGGTGCCTTCGAGCTAACTCAAAGCCTCCAGCCAGGGGCATAATATTAATTATAAACTAAGCGACCATCACCTAAGGGCACCCCCTGTGGGGTACGAACCTCGGCTTAGGGCGTCGCTGGGGAAGGACAGCAAGTTGGGGACAGGCTGGATCAAAATGGGTACATTATTATTAATGGGTAAAACTACTGGCTCAGCTACGCCACCGAGGAATTTATCGGGGAGGAACGCGGACGCGGACGCGAAGGACCTCGGCGGCGAGGTCGGAACTTCGTTTTGTGTCTGTGTTTGTATACTGTACTGGTGGCCCTACTGCTTTCCTGGAGGAGTCCCACATTTAACCCGGGTCGCCCGTTTTATACCCTTGTAGGGAGGTGCAATTAGTGGCCGTTGCAATGCGTATTTTGACAACATTTTTTTTAACGTTACGTGCTATTGAGATCTGTTGTGTTTAGGAATTCTAACTGTTGTTAATTTAAAGGTCGTTAAACATACTTTCAATTGATACCAATATTAATTGGGTTTAATGTATTCGTTACTGGCGGGACATGTTTTAAACTTATTTTCGATGAGGTGCGATTTTTGTGACGCCGAGTGTAGATACTTTCTTGCTCGCTCTTCGCGCATCGTTAACTTAAAAAAATCCCGCCACAATCTTTATGAAATGCAATATAACAATAAGACTATTGGCTGCGTGCACGAAAATGCTAATACTATTAAACGATTAGTGTGAGACGTATATAAACCTGAAGTTAACAAACAATTAACAATTTTCGGGTGAATAATCATACGAAAACTGACGATATATCGATATTTTGCCCTCGATAATTATGGATACTGTTTAAAAATATCGATACAATAAATATCGATATATTTTCTTCACTTGCCCATCCCTAGAATGTTGTAAACTAAACGTCAATGTCACTATGCTGTTTGTGTCAGTACTGTCTGCTGTCAAAGAACACACCTGTCATACTTACTTGTTCATTTGTATCTCTCTCAGAACAATAATGCTTTAGTTATTGTTCTGAGATTTGTATTGTAAACTCATGTCGGACCCTAACTGCTCTGAATCTGAAAGTAATTAAATCTGTCCTTATCTAATTACATATTCGTATTTTCTTACCAATAACCTATAAGTTCTGCGCGAGCGACGCGATACTATTTGAAATTAAATTGTATACCTATTCTATGCGGACAGTTTTGAGATGCTGGGTGTGTATCTTGGGTGTTTATTAGATCAATATGTCGGATAGACAAAACTAGATTAAGTACATAAAACAAGCTGTAATGTAATGTACGTACTAATGAAATAATACTCATTGATTACCCTGCCATCTATAGTTTCATTGAAACACCACAGCACTTTGTTTTAGTTTTAAGTATGTTCGCTAGATGTCGCTGTTTGCAAGATAGAAAGTAGCGAAAAGATAAAACTCTTGCAAGCTTGAATAGATGTCGCTGTCAACCTTCATAGAGGTGGTGGTAAGACCACGACAAGAAATTCTGGCAAGCGCGACTGCCGAGTGTTAAGTCCTGGGTTCTATTACCAGGTCTGGCATGAGTCGTCATAATTCGGCACTTGCACCGCGTCGGCCACCTATCAGACGTCAATGTATTACAATCACGTAATTTACAACACCTCTCAAACTACCGAATTTTAATACATTCAGAAAACAAAAGTAATTTTATTTCCCTGCCTCACAAAGAGATTCCTCGAAGCAAGGTGCTACTGCTCTTAAAATGTTTTAAAACAACGCTTTTGGTGACAAAACACCTATACATTTGATGAAAACAAGTGTCCCTTGCAAGCTTAAAGGTGTTGCAGGTAAAAAATCCGGTAGCTGACTGAATGGTAAATATTTTGGTCAGCCATTGTAACCTGACTTTGAAACCCGGCGGGGTGTTGACGTGCTCAATAAAGGTAAATTGACAGATTGGGCTGTTAAATGGCTTGTGATGTAAGTAATCGTTACAGTCATAGGAAGTTGTTATTTTAAAATTCATCATGCCTTTTTTTGAGGCGTATTTGAATTTATTCATGTTCATATGTCCGGGCAAGTAGGGCCTTACCAATTTTTTCCACCACTGAACATCGGTGCGACCCGTCCTAGCTTTGGATGGTACCCATCACGGTACCTATGCTGCAGGTGAAATGACCGATCCCTTCTTGACACAAATTAATGTCTTTCAGGTGTACAATGCATCAACAATCCTCCTTGCTTTCATAGGAAAGCCTCTATATGCCTCTTGCTTGAGAAGTAAACTTCTTATCTCTCCACTTAGAGAGCCTTTCATGAATTAGATAAAATTACTTAACCACTATCACAAGTGGCTCTTGCCTCTTCTAAGGAGTATTATTTCATAAGCGATAGAAGTGGCGCCAGCGAGACTGAAGCACGCCCGGCCATGCGTGCCGCTGATATATTAAGACACTGAGTTGACGCTAACATAGAATGTAGCTACAATAGTCGCAACTTCTCAGTTGTCACGCTCGCGCTACCGTTGCCCATTATTATTGCCAGACGACCAATCAGGTGAGCTTCATTAGCTGATACCTATGACAAAAAATCAAGCATGGCACAGTAAGGTGTGACCAATTGACCGCCCACGACTCTATTGGAGGTGTGCCGTGTGCACATTCAGGCGCATTGTGCAACTTGTTGTGCAAAACTGTGTTGGTGTACAAGACAATAGCATTGAAGGAATTGTTGGGGTTGTTCTACAGGTAGAAAAAATGTTTTGTGAAGTACGGCAAGGACAATAGATTGAAGGAGGACTGGGAACTCATGTAGTAAGAGATTCTGTTGAAAAATTGGCTTTGAAATTAGTATGGTAGTAAATTAGTCGTAGGTTACATACTAATGCAGTTTTTTAATAAATAATTATTATCGGTTTCTAAGTATGTAAGTACCTAACGGGCTCTATGGGATGGACAGGAACCGAGGATCTTGCAGCTGGGTAGGAGATATATCATCAGTACCTAGAGGTTTCATTCAGAAAAATTAAGAATCGTTAGAGGAGATCCGCGGTTCCTAGTCTGTAAATCTGCTGTCAAACCTCACATCGGCGTCTTAGTGCCTAATCTTTTGATAGCTGTAATAACAAGTACCAAAGTTAGAGATATTTACCTAAGTCTACATAGGCATAGGCTTGCGGGAGTTAGTTGCTCCCACCATGTGTATGAAATGAAACTAAAGGACTGTGACTTTAGAGGCCATGCAGTTTAATCAAACAGGAATGCTCACAAACTTGTCACGTACGATATGTACATTGATGCAATCATAAATTACTAGTGCTAGTCACACATTAGAAATAGTGAGGATCAAAAAGAGTGGCCGAAGAGTACATTAATATATTGGGAGATTCGTCATTTTTTTTGTTCCTGTCAAAGACACTAGTGGTGTCTCACCATCGTAGTGATGTTACCCTCATCATTCAGGAGGACGATGTGTTAATCGCCACAGGCTTTCAAAAACCGTGGTTAGTTCCCTTTTCCTGAATCTCTCAAATACATTGCTGAAATGGGACCGAAATCCCTACGTAAACAAAATTGGATAGCTTAACAATACAGTTCATATTGTTCCGGCTTTCGGCCACTAATACTGCGCGAGTTGGGTCGAAGTGTGACGGATATTTGCGCGTTCGCTGTTCGTCCTACTTGACCCAGCGCTGTGACCAATCACACACGTTTCGGCACTCTGCATATATTTGGAGCTTACATACTGCGCAGTCACTGATTACGCTTAGACAAGTAGGGATTTTGTTCCATTCGTATTCGTACCGTAGTTGACAATGTACGAGTAGATCACCTATAGGTTGGTTTTTTTTCTACTCACACACTTTTTCACTTAATACAGTTACTATAAAGTTCAAACAGTGTTATAAAGGCTAGGTGACAAATTTTGTAACAATGCTGAGATCTTTTACATTTCATTTCCGTTAAGGGCCGGGAATTCGGGATAGAAAATATTGGCATTATAGCGCCTTACCATAACAAGAAAGCATCGTGACACACTGATACAAACTATGAATCAAATGTTTACCTCAGAGTTTAAGAGTGGCACACTCATAGATTTCTTTATTTTATAGAGGGTTTGGAATATTAATTCCGCTTAAGTATTAAAATGTACGATCTGAAAAATGTCAACATGAAAAAAGACCGCGGTCCGTGGTCCGTGGTATGCATCCATTTAATTCCATTTTACTCGATTTCTCATAGCTTTCTTCAGCTATATTTATCAATGAATGCTTATTAATAGCGGGATATGATAAAGAAAGACCCCATATAAATTCCATGTGTCTCCTTAGAATCCATGTAGCGGTCCTTCTTCACAATTACTCCGTAGCTGAGGTCAGAGGCTCGCGAGTCGCGGCGAGGTAACCCAAAATGTAAGTAGAGCGAGCACTGCTTACCTAGTTACACCAACTTTGAGCACAACTGAGACAACACTATTGTTTATGTTTATTTATTTATTTCTAGTTTTTGAAGAATGCGGCCTAAAAAAAAAGGAAGGGAGGAAGTTTTGCTTCCAGTTTTTGTAGGGAAATTCACAGGGTGGAGTTGTTTGAGACTAAAAAATAAAATATGGCGGATCTACCGAATTGCTAGAACTGTGTTCACATTAAATTGTGTCTTATTGTAGCTATAAAACTATGTTCCGACAGTGATGAGGATATGGGTGGCAAGCTTCAGAAATACATAGGTAAGAATTGCAGGTTAATGAGACGTAAAAAAAACCATCTGTTCCTCCCTCGACCTCAAATACTTAAACCGGCTTTCTTGTAATACCAAACATTAAGAAAAGAACCTCTACGTTACCAAAATATTAGAATATTTAACGGCAATCCGCAATAAACACACGCCCAATAAAATTGCCGCCTTTATGACCGGTAACGGCAATTATCTCGTTCAAGCCTGTTTCCTTAACTGTACACACAGATATACAAACAAAAAGTCATAAAACTTTTAAAAAGTAATCCTTAAACCATGTGTTCAAGACTCTTTGTACAAATACTTTTTTAAATAATTAAAAAGTAAATAGAATTCTCATCATGCATTCTATTTTTAAAAGAAGTTTCGATAATGTTTGTCTTTTGTTTTTTGGGTGAAAGACTTTCATGTATTGTGCAATTTGTTTCGCCAAAGTTGGGCAACACGTGTTGGCCAATGTTGGTGAGCTACAATGATTATTGTGACAAATAGTTGTGTAGGGATCATTAGAACATCATTGTTTTACTTATATTATACTCAAAGCCAATATAATAGTGTTGATGTTCCTTAAAAGATGCGCTTAACATTTTGTGGGAGAACAATGTAGGTACACAAATGTTATACAACATTAACTTCTTTAGTAAATCGGAATTCTGTCCAGAAACGTGAAGGAAAATAAGTTGAATTTCCAACTGAAATTCCCTGACAATGTAAATGTCCATCTACGCTATAAGTCTGGACGCAACTTCACTTAGCGCTTCTAAAGGATAAAAAAGCCTGATAGCTGGTTTTGAGCATTAAAAAAAGCTTCCTTGTTAAGAGTACGGATATCTAATGTTAAACCAACCCGACCCTGGACAAGCCTGGGGAATATGATAATTTCCTACCTGTCCCTATTTTTAGTAGGCAATATAGTAGGTACTTATATGGTCAGTTTCCTTCTTGCAGTTCATCTGACCTCACAGCTAACAGTAACAGCTAGAACGATCACACCCCTGGTACTGACACACCCATAGGCATCTCTGCTGTGTCCAGTAATACAGCAGCTCCTATAAACAAGCTGGTGTAAAGCATGATCAGCGCGTGAGTATCGCTTGTTGCATGTAGCGCACGGGATGCCGCGCGCGCCTCCGACGGCGACGTGCGTCCGCGCACGTCTGCGAACACACGCGGTTTATTTGCTCTAAGTGTTTCAGGATATGTAAGGAATATTATCGGCACTCCGGGGCACGGGCGAGGAACGGGTTTCATATTTCAAAACAGTAAGAACATTTTATATGCAGCAGTTCATGGTAGAACGTGCTCCGTATGAGGCTCGACCTAACCCTGAAGTCAGCACAAAGACCGTTCCGGTTTGAAATATGAGTATCGGTGCAAAAGTATATAGATGACATATTTCACTTCGTCTCTGGAATGGCGACGCACCTCTGGCATCACTAGTACTACTACTATGAGTGATCACCTCCGCTATTGGTCATCAACTAATCACTTATCACCAAGTTGGCCGAGTCCTTGTTTGCCACACAAAACTGATCACATAAACTTTGTGTGTAGTGATAGAAAACCCAGTTTTCGCAGGTAGGTCAAAATTTTACCGAAATTCCCATAACCTCGTTAACGAGACCTATCCACTGTACACAGACCCAAACAAGCCGATCAAGATCGGTCCAGTAGTTCCGGAGATAGTGCTAAGTTGCTAACAATAGAACAAACCACTTTTACCGCTCCAATACATTCTGTCCTGTTATGGCCAAAAGCTATTGTTTCAAAAAAAGGTAACATCTTTACTTTGGCGGCTTATATACCAAGTTAACAAAAAACTTGACTTGAACCTTAGTGCTTTCGATATAAAGATGAAATTCCCTTGTTTTTATTAGTGTAGAGTATGCAAGGGCAATTACGGTTAGCCTTAGATTCTGTCATGGTGTTGAAGGTGCTATAAACAAACAAATAGAGCTACCTTTCTGCTGATGCCTCTAAGCTCTTTGTTCGCGATATTACTGTTTGAGGTCGTAAAAGTAATTGCATTTTGTAGGTTTTGTTTAATTGTTTATGTACTCTTACTTTAAAATATAATAAAAGTCGGTGGAAAGAATAAATAGTGAAATGGGGACTTTTGAAGTGACAACCCGTCGCATTTTATGTGCGTCGGAAGATGAGAAGTCCGAAGCAATAATGCACTCACCAAATGCAACCACTATTCAATTTCGTGGCAGCCATATCTGGCTATTCATTGAAACCAAAAGCTGATATTTTGGTCATAAAACAACCACAAAATCAAGCGTGGAACGTGGCACTCCTTCTCAGATCACAGACCGTGCCGCCAGACTTTAGTTGGTCGGCTGACGGTTTCCAGTCAACTACAAGACTGTTTCGACGCAACAGGCCGAAATTATGTCGCATAATTTTAGGCATGTGTGTTGCCATCGCTACGCTTTGAAATATTTAAAATAGAACAATAAATATTGACATTGCGTCACCTTGATAACCCTACATAGCAATTCTCCCAATTGTACACCATAGCTAGAAGACTTTTATTCTTTTCTATATACTCTATGGCTTGTACGAGCCCTGGTACCAGTACAAATCAGCGTTGCCGTTAAATATGAAGCAATACAGTATTTTTTTAATCTTTAATTCATGAGGATGGGTTCACTATTAGGCGCCTACTACAATAATAATAAAGTTTCATACAAAAACAAACGCTTCTCTCACTATTTTGAAACTGATTCTATGTTCACTTGAATGCAAGTAGAATCATTATTCTGCCAACCTGCATGATTTAAGGCTCCCTTTTGCAGACAACCGTCACATTACCTAACTCTTTTGTAGGCTATACATCAAGTCATGCAACTCTTCAGTAGCACCTTCCAAGCGACATGTTCCCGATAGACACAAAAGCCTTACCGGTACAAACGCCGCTTTATTAAGTACTCACCGAGTTAACATAGCTCCTGACTTCAAACGGTGGATTGTAAATCTTGCAGCTCATTTGAAGCCGACCTTTATATGCTGGGTACTTAGATTTGTTGACGCAGGATGGTAAAAAAGGTGCCGTATATTTACTGTCAGCTATTTTTTGACTTGGTGTGGAAAATTTGTATACTTATGTATGTTTTTACCATAACCGGAAAGTTTTACATAATAATACATTTCTCAGAAAAAAGAAAAAAAGAATATTTTATAAAAAAAAATACGTTATGTATTTTCTTAATGGTCCAGCATACTCTTCTACATTCTCGCATCTAGCCCACATTCTATTAATCTCGCAGTGGGCATAACGGTGAGCTCGTCACCCGCTGATTGATCCCGCCAGTGTCAATGTGATCGACGAGATGCTATGCGCGGGCGCACACAATTAACGGCGTCGACATGTGTCGTAATAGTTAGGTAGGTGTTTGGTCATTTTTCACGGCCCAGTGGTGTTTTATGTGCCATGAAATATAACTAGATGAGTTGGCAAAGGGTTTTCAACATTATGGACCTTAAAATTTTACGTTTGAACTTAATTACGAAGAAATGTTTATTCATTTTTGTACTTATTCTAAAAGGGTACATTTAAAGGAGGTTTAATGAGAACTCAGTAATTATAAACCCCAGAGTGAGTTTACCTCAACGTCAAAGTTCCAAATTCTGCTACTGACAAATTTATTGGAGAAAACCTCAAAACACTGTAGGTAATTTATATCGACATCGATTCTGCTCAACCAGGAAAATAACAAACTTTTAAAATATTGCTTAATTTATATGACTTGGGGCTGATTTTACCAATGAAACTGAACGCGACCAGCACATCTAAACTGCGACCAAGAGCTGTTGACGTCAGTATGCCCGAACAACAACAAACACAACAACATAACATAACACAACACACAACATGATAACATTGACAGCTCTGGAACGCGGTTTAGTTTCATTTCTGAAATTCGCCCTTTACAAAAAGAGGAATGAGAAAATTTTACCGTTCTAGATGAAAAAAAACGATACTAAGAAAAACTATTCAGCAGCATTTACAAGAAGATTCAGGAACAAAATATAATGATCAATTTGTACATAATACGAGTAATTCATTTTATTGCGCAATCCGCAACAGTTATCTGGGTCAAACATTTTCAATAGTCGTCTAGTAGTCAATTGACTTGTAACCTGTCGCTACCTGTCCGAAATACTATAAAAAACTAATCTACCGCAATACTGAAACAGTTACTGATTGGATGTGATGACTAACTAGTAACTAGTTACAAGAGGAAGAATCATAGCAGACAACTGTAATCAATCTTTTTATTAATATTAATGCTCTTAGCAAACATGATTTGTATGTATTTTTTTTTGTTGATTGGTTTTTTTTTTGTTTGATTCGATCAGAGCCTTAAAATTATATATTAAACGAAGAATATACGGCATTTCAAGAAGACCGTCTCATTTTCGTAATCATGATCAGACTTGCAAACATTCATTGCAGACAAATATTGTTTATTGTTGATTATTGCTTATTGCTGAACTTGGAGCCTCTCTATGCAGCCATCGGTCGCATATTGCCAGTAGCATTTAGTAGTACCCATTTGACCAGTATGTAATGGTTTTTTTTTTTGCAAATTGTGACTATTAGTGGGTGAGCAGTCCGTAGGTTGTTATTTGACACTAGGATGCTGCTATGGCGCTATTAGCAACACCCTTCAATGGGATCATCGGATGATCTACATTTTTTTAGTAATTATTTGGTAAAAAGGTAAATAAAAACAGCTTTGCAAAAACTTCTAATCCATTTACCTAAGTATAATTTTATTTTATATTCTGGACACACAAAACGGCAAAATCCTGTGCCTATTTGAAATAATAAAAAAACCCACTTTTCTTCAGATCAGACCGTCCAATATATTTAAGTACATAATCCACTGAGTAAATATATAAGTTTCCACAATTCCTTATGTTGTACTAATATTATCAAGAGTATATTTACCGTCACGGCAAGGCACACTATTTATATTTCATAGCCAGCACTTGTGAGGCGCGCGCGTTGATATCTTACTTGAGAGACTCGCAGTGAGTTATTGGCGATAAGATGATATCTCATTTTTGTGATATTTGAATAGATATTGTTTATTATTTGAGTAAGTAGAAGACATAAGTATTCTTATTTGTTTTAAATAAGGATATTTAATATTTCACAGAATTCTCTACTTGGTACTCCTAATAATCAGCCTAAGAATGTTTCCACTGGTGGGACTTAGGCTGTGTCTGGGGAAATATTCTTAGCCTGATTATGCTTACAAAAAATCACTCGTTCAGCTAGGTCAGGGGTCTTGTATCCCTGCGCAATATTAGAGCTTTTCAAGTCATCATACTTCCGTTTTTATTTCATAAGGTACTTATTTTGTATGCCAATTATCGTGTTGTCTTTCTTTCAAATAAAACATCTTAAGACAATATTCAATCACCTAACTTGCGCACAAAAGCTAACAAAACGGAACAACTCATCTCCATTCAAAAAAGGAACATCAAAAAGAAAAACAATCGCCGACCGATGAAGCGTACGCAAATAAACGTCGCAAAAAGTACGTCAACTTGGTCAATATACTTCTCAAAATTCGGTTCATTCGCAAAAACTAGTGTCCTACATCGCAAACCGTTATGGAAACTAGGACACCCCTCCTCCCCCCACTTGGTTCGTATCCCCTCTGAGATGACCCGATGATGGCAAGTTGTGCAATCGTGATGACATGTCAGGTTTTAGTAACGGGAACTTAGATGATGACTAAGATTTGGGGGTCCGGAGGCTGAGAATAGCTTGGTGGAATTCCTTAGAAGTGTGTGTGGAATTCTGGTTAGTAATGTACAATTTGCAGGTTGTTCCGACTAACCTACCTGACAGTAAGTGGTTACCACCGTTTATCGACATCTGCAACACCAAACATCATTAGTTGTCAATCTTATAGGCGAAGTTGAAATGTCGTATGAACCTCTAGTTCCACCGGTACCCATATACATTTGAACGGGGATTTATTTGATGATTTTATTACAAAAATACCAGTCGATTGGCACAATTTCTCTCGCTTTTATGCTCAGTACTGATTCGATTCCCACGCAAGTATTACCATGGCCTATAATTAAACATTTGTTCCGTGTACGTATATTTTTATACTTACATGTGTATTTTGGCTTTTACGGCCTTCCTACAGTTGTTTTATAACAACTACACTAAACTTACACAAAACTTAAACTTATAACAGTATAATTCGCATTTTCTGAAGGTCTGACAAGTCAGAATGGATACAACGTGCATAACAAAATATATGGGTAGGTATAAGATGAAGGGAAAATTCTATTTCTTTTTGTTAAATAAAATACCACTGTGGATAAAATCTCTAGAGTTTTCACTGGAAAACAAGAAAGTGGTTATTTTTGTTCAATAACTTGCATTTCACTTGCTATAAAGTTTTTATAGGCCGCATTAAAATTCAAATAAAACAAGAATACATCAGTAAACATTAGTATAGTGCTAAGCACTCCCATCGCTACCGAGTGCATACTAAAGCCACCAATATAATATAAATAAACTAAGCGACCGAGAGAATTGTGTCAGTAAGTCAGACACGCCATTAGCATGGAGCCGAATTGAATGAAACTCACTTATAATGGCGAGGCTTTAGTCACGAGATGAGCGGGCGCTTGAGAGATAGCGGCATCGAGACACCATACCTGAACTTTAAAATCACTTAAAAAGGTAAGGCAACAGCCATAAACCAAAGAGAAGAGCGTCTGGACTAAATCAAACTGGTTGCTAATTTAATTATATAATTTATTATTTTTATGACATTGATTTACACTCTGTGATTACTTTAACACACCTAATTTATCACTTGTTAAAAAAAATAGGCAAATCGTATACTTTTACAATGTTACATTTAACTTATTTGTCATTGCTACATTTTAAATTATTTTTACATATTGTGGTATAGTAATTTTATTCTAGGTGCATCGTCTTCACATAATTATAATTAATGTGTACAAAATATTGTAACAAATTTTAAAAGAGTCACGGTGGAGTTTCTTACCCATTCGTCTCTATACGAAACTACTTTTTGTAAGGGGTGACTGGAATCAATTATATTTTAATGTAAATGTTGACGTTCAAAACTGCCTTTTATGTGCCATAAATGCCTTAACTTTGACTACAGTACGGGTGTCATTAGTTGTTGTATGAAATGCACTTGATTATAAAGTTGAATATAACTTATTCACCTTAGTGTTGAGTTGTTTCATTTTGTACGTACCTTATAATTATTACATAGGTACTGAAAATCCATTGAGTAATTTGCGTAACACTTACAGATTCTATGATGAAGTTATTATTAAATAAATGTCTAAAAACGTCTTCCATGTGACAGCTGTGCGCACAGATATATATATTGTGTTGTCCCTCTGCACGTGCGTCGATGGCAGCCGCGGCGCAGCTGAATGTTGCTATTTAAATATTATATATTTTACAATAATTATTACTTATTTATTTGTCGGTATTTTATATGCTGCACAGGTTGACATTATCATCATCACCTGCATTGACTTGATGATGTCGCTGATAACCAGCGCTGTGACTCTGTTTCCATAAGTCGGTAGCATTATGCTGAAAGATGACCGTTTTGCGCAAGTGTGACGTATGTGTCATATTTCCCCCATTAGTTTTATTCTATAATAATTTAAATAATAATAATTTATTTAATATATTAATTTTAATATAATAATTTTAATTTAATTTTTTTTTGTTTTTTTTTTAAATTTTATGTCTTATTTATGAACTTATTTTCTTTTCTTTATTTAATTGTAAAAGCGAGGCTTAAGCTATAAGCGGAGCGGGAGCGATCGTGAAAGCGGAATAGTGTCACTATGCCAGACGTGTGATTAACGCGAAGTGAATTCTACTTATAAAGGTGAGGCTATAATCAAAAGCTGTAAACGAATCTAGCAAAATTGTTATAATTTGGAAGGCAAATAACAATTTGATGAAGTAGTGGTACTAAAACATTCGTGTATGACAAGTTTTCACACAGTATTGACATAGAAGCAATTATATCTAACAAAAAAACCAATGACACAAATAGTCATACTTGTTATTAAAGGAGTCATATTTGTAAATTTTTCCGATTATAGCCTAACTATAGGTAAGTACACACACTAATGTATAGTAAGAATCGTAGCTCTCACGTGGCGAACTATGCTTTCTGTCTACACCTATGAGAAATAGGCGTGATATTTATATCTAATTTACCTTATGTAGGTCATTTTAAGCAGCATCTAAGCCCGCTCATAGAAGCACCAAGTCCGCGACTTAACCTATTTATAAGAAAGCGATTCATCCATCTTAGTAATGACTGGCTGTACCGCGTTTGATGTATGGTCAGCTACAACGGTCCGGTAATTACTCGCGAATCACTATTACTACCAACTATAATATAATTATGTATGTGTGTCGGTCATACTTCAAATAGGAGAAAAATCTACATGAATTTGTTAAGTGGGGAAGCAATAGAGACCTCCGGATTCTGTTATTCTAATAATAAAACAAGTATATATGTGTTTTGTTGGCAGTTTGTAGCGCCGCCGCGCCGTTTCTTCTTGTCAGATTTAACATTAGAACTTATTAATTTAAATAAAAAAAAAGGTAATTAAATTAAATTAAATTAAATATTCATTTATTTCAGGAAATTATTCCCATATAAAGCACTACAAATTAAATTGACAAATATAAATTAAAACCATTGCATTAAAAAATAAAGATTTAAATAAAAATAATGGGTGGCGTTTTTGGGGGCTTCAAAAAGTATTATTAGTCCGTCAGATTAATTTAATGAAATGTTTTTTAATTCTCTCCTGATAAGGTCTGATCCAGACATATACCTATAAATGTAAACATATAATTATGATCCCGTATGTTGCACCTGCCATGGTATATCTCTGCATCACCCTAAGGTTGATTGGTAGAAAATGCCTCAGGCATTAAGTCCGCCTTTGTACAGTATTATTTTTTACTTGTGCATAAAGTTTTAATAAATAAATAAGTTTTTATAAATAAATAAATAAATATGATTGGATAGCGAAAATAGCGTAAGGCCATAATAAACTGAAAATAACTTATTCAATCATATCAACTGTGTTTACAATTCCATGCAGTCTAATGCTCAACACTCTGACTTGGTATGTTGGGCGCTATGCCACACTCGAACTAATTATAATCTTTGTATTCAGAACAACAAGGGTCAAACTATTAATTTTCCGTTCCACGCTTATAGCCAAAACTAAAACAGAATTCACAAAAAAAAAGCACAATAGAAACACAATCGGTATAGTGAATCATTTCAAATGAAAAGAGCTAATGACTTCGAATTGTGCGAGTGTGCGACTGATACATTTAAATAGCGTATGCGCAACAATGAGGCTGTATCGGTTGAACAATTCATTAGTACAATTTTATTTATAGCTATCGAGAATTCATTAAGGATTACAATGAACTGTACTTTATTATCTTCGCGTGTGGCATACCATAGCAGATCAGCTTGATATTTTGGAGTCCAAATCTTCTTCTTTCAAAGTTATGAAGAACCATTCGAGTGCAGTATTTGTGTATTGAAAACTGTCATTAGTTCGTCACCACGGATGTGCCTTTGACTGTAGGTTAAGATGTGCTCCGACATCTTGAGAAACCGGACGCCCTGAAGTGGCCCATAGTGTGTGACCAAGTTCATACAAAACGCAACTGTGATATATATTTTCCCGTCTCTGAAAAAACACCGGATTTTTAGCTGTCTGAGCCCTCATTTTTGTGGGTAAACCAAAATTTGTCATAATTTTCAACACACAGAGCATGTGTGAGTTTTGTTCACCACGCTTGTTGGCTGCGTGTTGGTGACTTCATACCATTCAAGTCCCGGTAGTTTTACCTTCACACCACCAGCCACCTACTGCGGACACTGGCAAATCTTGTACCATCAATCACTCAAGCGCTTTTTTTTCGGCCACTATTACCACGGACAATAATCAAGATCGAAATTATCATAACAAGACTGATGGTAGCCGTTAAGGCGAAGACAGATCGACTTCAGTGACAGACGAACGAAAAAACTACAAGTTGAGGAGCAAGGACACCGCGCGATGGTCCATAAGGTCAAAGAGTACCTAACTAATAATAATAACCTTACCAAAAAAAAAATGGAATAATTTATTTATTTTATTGTTATTTATTTCAAGATAAATACAATCCATATTTTGTTATTAAATAAATAAACAACTTACAAAACTAGTGTTAGTACATACAATTATATACATAATTATGTGTCACATAATAAATTCTATACTTCATGTCAGGACGATAACAATATGATTCACAACACACAACAATACATGACATATGAATAATAATGCTTGAAAAAAGTATTCAAACATTATTTTGCAATATTTTTTTACCGCATATTCTTTTTAAATATAATTTTCTATCGCTAGGTATTCACCATCGAGCTATCAGCTATTTTTGCTGCCACAAGGTAACATCAGCTTTATCTAAGTATTAGCGATGACGTGCCTCAAGTTTGATGGTCATGTGACTCATACAAGAGTACTGTGTGTATTCGTGAGACTTCAACAGTTTACAACGATCTCGCTGAACAAAAAATAACCCATCTGGGTTCCTCTAACTGCTAACAATGCCCAAGTAACAACCACAGGGCTATCGGCACCTACAGTTTTTTGCGCCCGAACACCTGCGAAGATGTAACATCAGAATTGCGAGGCGTCAAAAAAAAGATTGTCTTAACTTTACTGTTACTCATTGACCCCCTTTTGATTTGCCGCCGCGATGATATATTTTGATTGGAAAACTACTAAGAACGTATTTCGTTTTCATTATTATTTGATTGTTCGATAAAGATTGATATTTTTATACATATGGTGCTTTTTGAGTTGTTAATATAGAATGGCCTCTTGCAATGTAAAAGTAAGAAATCAGATATTAATGAATAACTGTGTAGTTATTACTTGAAATGGTTTAGCAAGAAATGATCTGGGGCTTATCACCAAGAACTTTTGGATGAAAAAAAAAAACTGTTTCCTAGTGCTTTTTCTAATGTTGTACCCTGTACTTTTGAGACACTGGCAAACTGTAAATCTTCTTCAAATACTATGTACTAGTTTATTATTTTTAATCTTTCAAACCCATTACCTATCTATAGCGAACCCGCAGCATTTCGAGACAATTCAACACTTCTGCCACGAACTCCTGAATTGCACGCACACACAGGATCACGAAGCCGCGTAACCTAGAGACTCATCATCAGATACAACGGTGCATCACCGCACACCCATCGTTATAAATAACGACCAGCCAAAGAAGTCGCAGCCGGGTCACCAGTCATCAGTCATCAGTCTTGCCGCACTAAGTGGCGATTCGAGTAAAAGTGACGCTAACTCATATATTTTGGCTAGCCCACCATTTATAATGTGCCAGAAACATTTAGATTTATGACTCTCAAAAATGTAGGCAGTGTGAAAATATTTAGAAATGCAAAATAAGTATTTTTACGTTGTCAGCCAGATGGGTGGTGGGTGACATTCAAAAGATCGCGGTTATGACCTAGATGAGACTCACACAGATCAGGGGAGCATGGCACCAAAGGGAGGAGGCCTATCTATGTTCAGCAGTGGGCGGAACAAGGCTGCCGATGATGATGATGATGACGTTGTCTCTGATTAGAATTGGGTCATCAGTTATCAAATTAGTGAAGCATAAGCTTAATGCGCTTATGCTTCTAACGACACTAATTGAAACATGGTGAGTTGTTGCTTCCACTGAATAGGTCGTGGAGGTCAAATTACTATAGTTTCTTGTTAAAATCATTACACCTTGGAGCCAAAAAATTCTCAGAGCCTTATTATGACGTCAGCAATAGAGTCAACATTACATCTACTGTCTAAAAGTTTAAATGTATATTTCTCTTTCCATATTCAGTAGCGAAGGCAATAGAATATTATAAGACAGATAGGAAAAATATTTATGTTGCTTGTTCCATAAACTAGACAGATAGAATTAGGTCACTCAGACATTAGTCGTAGCAAACAAGCTCTACGGGCTACGCCGATAGCGATTTCGTAGACGGTCACGATCCACCGTAGGCTGTTTTTAAGCTGTGCTACGCATCGACTAATATTTTATTATAGTAGCCGATTCTTAATGTTTTTAATTGGATGTAATATATAATTTATAAGGATCACTGGTGACCACTGACTATCTAACTTGAGACTGTTGACGGTGATGCACACTAACTTGCCCGTAAGTTACCCATTCAATCGATTATTGACGACTCTTATATTATAGTTATAACTATCGGGAAACCCAGACTCCGGTAAGTAGCTCCACTCAGTGTTTTAAGGGTAGATTGTAATTCTAACTGGAATTACCGTCATTATTCTATTTTTTATGTAATAAATAGTATTTTACGTTGAGGACGATAACCACCGTGACACATTAAATATAAAAAATTATTACTACATCAAAGTAATTGTATGACTAATTAGTAAATAATAGAAATTAGATAAATTATTCTATTTATTTATCATTTTAGTAATTTTGGGGACTCGTAAGTATACAGTCTATATTAATAATATAATATAATATGAGACAACATCCACACAAGGTCTTCAGGTCCCGAACTAGGTAGAGCCTGTATTACGGTAACCTGATGACTGATATACATACTTATATACATACACACACCCAGACACAGGTCAAACAGACATGTTCATGCACACAAATGTTTGACTTGTCCGGGGATCGAACCCGGGACCAGCGGCTCAGAAGGCAGGATCGCTACCAACTGCGCCAACCGGTTAGTCAATATTATATGAATATGATGTCATTCAGAGCATTTAGAAACATTGATGTGATGCACTCATGGTCTGTTAGTATAGTTCGATACTCTAGAGCAGTCTCCATTTAGAAACATTGATGTGATGCACTCATGGTCTGTTAGTATAGTTCGATACTCTAGAGCAGTCTCCATTTAGAAACATTGATGTGATGCACTCATGGTCTGTTAGTATAGTTTGATACTCTAGAGCAGTCTCCATTTTGAAAATCTTAACAGGTCCAAATGATTCAAGTTGATTCTGATTCCAAACATTACTAATACAAAATAGTCACCAACCAATCCCATGCCATTAAAAATGATGCTGCACCCGTCAATTAGATGATTCATCCCTTTGTTGAAGCCCTTCAAATGAGCATGACCTTAACATTATAGCCTAAACACGAGGAGGACCTTGTGAGGGCCATAGCAGGGACCATAAAGAAAACCACCGGTGTCCTACTTACCAGCTGACAAACAAATATAATTCTACTCAAACGACAAACTAAAACCGTCCTTATTTTAATAACTGTAAGAGTGGAGAAAGGTGAAAGTAAAGTTTGTAGGTCTGTAGGCCTGTCAGCGTGCGCATGTGTGCGTAAGTGGTGTATTTGTGTGTCAGTGTGCGTGTACGCAATGGAGATAGCAGCCGCCAGGGGCGGCCAACTTTAAGTGAAATGCGCCGCTTTTTGTTTAAGGCATTTTTTTTAGATTTCGAATTTTATTTTATTTCTCCATGAGTTAAGAAATTATTGATTGAAAAATAACTTCATGTTGTGTAGTATAATAAAATATTTAACAAATTTTCTGCCACGGATGTATAATTACTTCATTTTAAAATTGGGTCAAACTACCGTTTATCGCAGTTAAAATCAAACGTCCTGCGTTATTTGTGTTTGGCGGCTTCTAACCTTCTGATTGGTGTTCATAACATAATTACTGTACGAGAGTTTCCTCCAAAGTGCTGAAAAACCAAATAAATTACAATCGCGCGGTTGTTGCGTGCTTCCGATGCAATATCCTCCGAGTTAGTTACTGGCACGTGACCTAGTTCCATATGATAGCTGTAACTACTTTAGTGTGTGTATGTAAGAATACTATTTTGATTCTAATTTCTTTGAATAAGAATGTAGTACTTATGTGTTAATCATTGTTGTCCTTTGTTGAATAGCATATTTTTATTAATTATCTGATCGCTTCGTGCATTAGTTCAGCTTTTAGAAAAACTTAATACTGGATACATCTTTCATACGTTCTGTGTTTTTAAAATGCAAAAAACTATCTAACTTCCAAACGGTTAAAACCCCCGAAACAACACATCATTATTTCGGCCACACATCACGAATCTTACGGTAATAATAACACAACATCAATTAACATAATTAATCACAAAATCATAACTAATTAGCGAATGTAATAACCCGCGACTACGTGCTACGCGGCGTAGCGGGCCGCGGTTCGCCCGCCCTGCGCATGCGCGGTGGTAGAAAATTTTTGGTGGGAAGTGAGTGGGGTGCGCCCGCGCCGTCAGTCTGACGACACCACGCGCGCGCAGCGCCCGGCCGGAGTGAGTGAAGTGTAGTGCGGACAAACAACAATAACCACAGTGACGCTAAACAACGGGGAGAAAAAACATAAAAATTCAGTGTACGTTTACAAAAAGAAAAAAATTAAAACACGCGGACCGAAAGCGAAGCGTTTTAGGAATTGTTTGTAATTGGCATTTTGTTAGTGACGTGACAGTGCGCCGGTTTGTGGATCACACAGTGGATGCCTTATACTTCGGACGCCAGTTTTTTTATTATTTTTTTAATAATTTTTTTTCGATATTTCATTATAATAATAATCTGTGTAATGTCTACCTCCGTGTAAATATTCGAGAGATTATTTTTATTTTGTATTATTGTATAACTATGCCAATCACATCTTTTCCTATTTTTTTCCTTTTTTTCTATTTTTACTAACGACCGAGCTATTACTAACTGCATGAAAAATCCTGAAGAATAGAGGGAGAAAAAGGTTATTTAGAGAGCTGTTTGTAACTGTTTTTGAATGGGATATGTTTAGTAGAGTGTAATCGGAAAATGTGTATTTTCCGGTGCGGGGCTATCGGAACGGGTTCGGTTTTCGGCTGATAGCTCGAAGGTCGCCCGACTGGTTCTTTTACAGTTTCAACGGCGCGGCGCGGCGCGGCCGGCCCGTAGCGACACAAATTATTTACCACCATTCCTTTGTTTTCATTTTAACAGTTTCTTTTTCAATAATATTTTGAGAAGCTATTTTCCTGGCTAGAAATTCGTAGATGAATTAAAAATATAATAAATAGATAACCCAAATCATTGTTAGGTTAAAGCTTATTATTCATTTTATAATTTGAATAGTTTTGCATTTATTAGGTTATGTTCATACAAAAAAATATAATCATAGTTTGATTCTGAACCAAATTAAAACTAATTCAAAGAATGAAGTCATTACCCTTATCGCATAAAAAGCATTAAAAACTATAACTAATCGCAATCAATTAAGAAGTACCTTTAAAATATAATTAGGCTAAATATGAAGCTTTAGGAAATCCACGATTAAGTATATTCACGCCATACCCTAGGCAATAGTTATTCCTCTCACTAGCTAGCTTACTAGCCCCTAGCTTGCCTCCCCTAGGCCCTAGGCATCTGTAGTAAACTTTTAATCTTGTTCTAGTCCTTCTTTGTCCCCCACTGTCTGAACCCGGGTAGTCCTCTGAACATTGTCGAAGGCGCAAGAGACTGTCTCAGTTGATAACGGATTGACTGATTGATTGATAAACAAAGTGAACATGATTATGTTAAGGATTTGACATCAACTTCTCAGCAACGACTTTGCTTCAGTATATAAATGTAAGTATACGAGTACTTATATTTTATGTAAATAAAAATGGTGTAACCATAAAATATATACATTGTATAAACTTCTTAAATTAAATTAACTAATATATATATATATATATATATATATATATAAATGCCGGTAATTATGTAGATATAACATCACATCACATGTATTTTAATAAGTGCAAAACTAGCAAGGTGTACTGCGAATAAGGTTGAAATACTGTAAACTGATGACCACACTTCGAATCAATAAAGACAATATCAATGACCTTGTTGTTTCTAGGTAAATGAACTGTATTTAAATAAACGAGTACCGACGTTGATAGAACATACTACGTCATAGAACATACTACGTCATAGCTTCTGATAAGTATATTTTATGGATTTTTTTCTTTAGCACTTTACCTAGGTTAATAAATATTTAAAACTCAGCATTAGAGAAAGGTCCCGTTTCACTAAAGGTTTTTCTGTTTCAAAATATTTCAATACATTCATATAAAACGAACAGAATCTAATTATTCCGTAAACTATTTTCCAAGAATCATCACAGCTAGATTCTAGAACATAATAGTTAGCCTACATGATTCCTGTAGAAGTAACCCCTTACGTAAACATAGAATGGTGTCATCCGTTTATACATTCATTCATTCAATGTATTGCGGTCAATTTTATATGAATTCAGATTTTGTTTACTCTCTGTATATCACTTGCACTTTTTAGATCCTTGTGTGGATTTAGCATTGATAATACTTTCCTACTGTTTGCTATTATATCTCGGCCTCCTAGTTACTTCATCGTAGGTCAGTTATGGAAGATAGATCTTTTTATTTCTTAATATGCTTATTGCCTTCTTCTGTTTGGTAGGAAAATTAGATGAGCTTTCCATTGTCACCCGAATGATCGGGGGTTCTCTCATGTTTGGGTTGTTTTTGCCTTATTAAAAACGCTCAATAAACACAACACTTTAATAGGACACAAACAGTCATAACAAGATGATCAAGCTTAGCTTGAAATACTCACTATTTTAGTTAAAAAATTCAAACTATTTACCAATTCCAAAATAAAACCATTAACAAACGCATTCATTATCTTCAATTATGTTAATCTGTTCTTCGTAACAATTCGGCCACCTTCGTAAAAACCTGACCTACATACAACGTTGTTCCGTGTGCCGCCCACAGAGGTTGGCTCAGAGCACGCCAGCACGTTGACTCATCGGCAAGGATGCGATGATTAGACATGTTTATATTTCATACTAGCCTGGTACTCGAGTGCGAATCTGTAGGAGGTTTTCATTAGCTTTTTCGAAAGTTTTCAATAGATTTCGGTCAATTCGTGAATCTTTTCGAATTGATTGATTCAAAAATATCATGGACTCAATGGTTATCTACTTAGTTTTTAAACTGTTATGAATCTAATATAAACCTTCATACTTCTTGCAGTAACTTCATGTATTAAGCCACCTTAAAAAAAAAAAAAACATACATGCTCAAGCTCTTTAACAAGATAAGTAGTTCAAGAGCTGTCACTTGAAACTTAAGCATTATTTTTCAAAGCTCTTATGTACATAGACCTTGGCGTATATTAGCTGAAAAACTGATAATTAAAAAGGGTTCAATACCTACCAAAAAGGAACATTCAACCTTTTTGCATGTTATGTAAGTTTACTAGATTTTTGAACGACTTAATAAATTTACAAGGATTAATCCTTCACTGATGACTGACGATGTTGTCCAAATTAGATGTTCTGTAATTGACCGTTTTCATCAACTAACTTACACCGAATCGTTTCTATGTACGGTTACTGCCGGTAAGCTATCAGCTACTTAAGATGTACACTATTACCCTCATTAAACTTACGTTTACATGGTTCAACTTGCGCATTCACTATTTTCAATGTTAAGCTTTTATTCGGAATCGATAATACATGTACTTGAAGAAGTCACGACAGTTGTTTTAGTACCCAAAAACACAAAACTACTTAGTTAAAATTAAAATTCATTGACAGACAACGCACAGTCCAAACTAAGCAAGCATTATCCCCTAAGGGAGTTTTATAGGAGACGAAAGTTCATATTTGTCGATGGAAAAGCCCACCTTGTCAGTTCTTAAATAAATTCATGTTTATTTATTGACACCGCATTAAATACAACATAATGTCAAATCAAATATCACATACAACAGGCGACACAAACTATAAACAACAAGGTCTAACAGTGACACATATACGGCCGCGTGGAGGGGCGGGGGGAGGGGCGTGCGCGCAACTTTCACTAGCGCGCCGGAGATGCGCGGATCAGCAGCAAGCGGCAATGACCATGCAGACTTAATGTCAAGTGCAAGATAATGATGCCAGTTGAATGGCTGCTGACGGTTGGAAAGTGGCTGCTAAGAGGAAAATGTACAAGTGGATTTTGGTTGTGATTTTAGGATATGAAGAGACGAAATCGGGCTTAGCAGTTGATTACTAGCGAAAAATACGTCATCGATTATAAAATTATATAGCCATTATTACAAAACATGTTAAAACTACAGGGTACACGCTATGTAACGGCCCTATTACTGGCTTTTTCAGATGCGAATTTTCAAAGTTCAGGTAGCTTTAATCGGAGGAATGAACTTAATGTTACAACATATTTTAATATTATCAACAAAATAGAAAATACTGGCGACATATTGAGTGCCCAGAATTGAAGACTCTGCAACAAGTCATGCATTTATCAACTCTTCCTATTAAGGGTACTTTTTCGTTCCTGGCTGCGAACGTCTGTAGAATTAAAAAAACACTGGCTCTTTGATCGTATTTCTAGTTAACATTGGCAGTGCTATTGACATCATAGTGCTGACAGAATGCTGGACTGATAACAGTTTGCAGATTGAACGAATAAATATTACTTGCAATTTAGTACCCAACACAGCCATAACCAGAATGATAGTATTATCGTTTAAATTGAGAGAAAACCTCGACAACGTGCGTACTCACGAATATTTGATTGCAGACGGTAACTGTATTATCGTCAGGCTCAATATCAGTTATCGCTTCGAAAATACCACCCTGCTTCATGATACCAACCAATTAAGTTAATTGTACTGTGAAAATATTATCTTTTCAGGAGACATAGATACTGTCAAAAGATGAGTAATATGAAGAATGTCACTAAAAGTGCTTCAGTACTGCTGCGAACAGAAAATAACCCTATAAACTCTATAGACGAAATAAATAGACACTATCCGTCAATTAGGAAAGAACTGACTAACATAACTCTCACTTGGCTAAATTTTGCCTAAGATATGCTGGCGAAGCATGAACTGGAGGCAAATGGCTGTCTTAACTCGATGACTCTGGGACCGACAGATGAGGTAGAGGTTATTCAAGTAGCCACAATTTGAAGTGTAGCCAACATCTCAGTCGCAACAAAAAATACTTAAACTTATATATATTTAAAGCACTGATATATGTTGCCAGTCATAAATTATATAAACAAACGTAGAAAGCCTTGTGTCACCTATGGTATCTGTGCTTGAGGTGGTGTTGGGCAAACTGAGAGAAATAGAGCGTCCCCAGCATGCAGTTTGGAAGGTGCTGCTTTCCCTAAACCTCATAACAGCTACCACTCTGTTATAAAAGCAGGCGCGGGTGCTTAGCATCAGAAAAATATTTATATATATGAGTGCCTGCGGAGATATCACCGGATCATAGTCCCCGACTTGCTAAAACCAAACAAAAGAACGGATAGATATCCCGTAGCATGAGTAAGGAGCAAGTTTGCCAGAAAGCACTACAGCAGCATAGCGCCGCCTGTACAGCAAATTTAGCTAATTAAAATTAGTTAAAGACGTTAGAAATTTCCTGTTTAAAAAGAAAATCCTACTTTGGCTTTCAAAATAATAGCTACGATAATACTGAAAAGCTTTTCAGTAATCTCGCCTTGTGGACAAACTCAGAGTACACACACATCTACATCTATACACCCATCACACGTCTCACTATACACAATCTATTCCTATACTGCAGTGCGACTGCTGAGCGTGGGGTCCTGGGTTTTTCCATTAGGAATTTCTGAGAAACAGCCCGGAGTTTGGAAGTTGGCGGTATGATACCCCTGTGCCTCGTGCACATTAAGCCGTTGGTCCAGCATCTGATCTCTCTCCGGTCGTGTCGGCTTGCCGTCCCATCGGACTGTGAGAGTGAGGGATGAGAGAGTGCACCTGTGTCTGCGCATACACTTGTACACTATAATATCTCCCGCGCCGAAGGCTAGTCTCCGTTGAGATGGCCGCCATGGCCGAAATAAGGCCTGGAGGACTATTATTATTATTATTCTGAAACAGAATATGTTTAAGAAGTAATTCTAATTTAATATTTTTTGTTTTTTTTTATACAAATACTTAAATATTTTTTTCATAATTAATAAAAATCACTAAATTTTATTTAGTCTAAGCCTTCTCATGCTGAGACATGTAACTGGAGAAACCTCGACCCCTGTCATACAGGATGTCCTAGTTCAGGGTACTTCAGCCAGTGATGTAACGCGTACTGACGATTTACCTACTATTACTATTTTCCGAAATTATTCTCAAAATGGTTAAAAAAGTAACATAAACAAAAAGCAAATAGAACGTAATAAATGCAAGAAGGTTTGAGTACTCACCTTGACCACTGATTTCAACTGTCAAAATAGAGATGAAAATGTCCTAATAAAGATGATACATATATATTACTGAAGATTCCCCGAAGGTTTCAGGATGTTACAAAACGTTGTAGTTTCGATGACCACTTGTTGGATTTCCCAATAAGCAAGATCATTGCAGATACATTATCACATCAGTGCTCGCCAGAAGTCTGACTCAGATCGAGTTGTGTCGAAACAACTAGTTGACTTGATTCTGTTGAGCGATGCGATAAGATGAGGTCGTAGAATAAACCTGACTCCGAATAATCCAACGAAATTTAACTTTGATAAGATGTTAAGGGAAGATACTCGTATTAGTATTAAGACTTAGTTTTTTCCGCAGACAGTAATATTAGTCAATCAGTCAAAAACTTGTCAATATCAATCTAAGTTTAAATCGATGTCTGAAATAATCGATGACTTATAAATATTTAGATGCTTGTTGTATGTTCTCGTGGCCGTTGTGCATGTTTTTGTCCATATTGTAGTATAATGTGAGAGTTAGGACTACCGAATCCGTGACAATTTAAGTGCGATATTATGTCTCGTCTTGTCACATTGCGTGCATTGCTTGCGATCATTTAGTAGTGATTATGATCACGTGCTTTAAGTATCAGCATGCTCGGTTGAATAGTTTAGTTATTTTTGGTAAAGTAAAGTTGTTACTATAATTTATCACTGCTTATTGTAATATAGTATCATTGAGAAGCAGTCTTTTCCATGGACAACTACCTGAGCTCTAGAATCTATCGAAACATTCTATCCTGTTTTTATCGCGACACTTGGAGCATTGTATCTGAGTTAACGGGGTCGATTTCTAACTTAGCTAGTAGATACCATGGTATTAGTAAGTTCTAAATAGTACAGTTACTTAGTGCAAATGTGACTTTAACAATATGAAATGTACTTTCTATGTTATGCATAGACGTCATTGACCGACAGTTAACCGAGAGGACCAATAATATTCGTAGAGTGGACTTCTTGTCTGATATCGTGAACCCACACTGAGCAAGCGTTGTCATTAGGTCGTTTTGTCCCGGTAAAAGGAGAGGCCTTGCAGTGAGACAGTATGTAACTGTCTGGTAGAGATAGATACAGACATACTTATCTACAACAAAGTGCATCAAAATAATCCCATACGTGCTTGAGTGTAGAAGTTGAACGCAGACCGGGGCGCACGCGACGCTTGCCGCATCGATAACGACGCGCGGACATTGGCCAGCGCGGTGAAAGCGAAACAGCGGATCCTTGTACTTTGGATAAAGGGGTAGGCAGGGGGGTTGGACCTGGCTCAATTTACTAGACTAGTGCAATGGTTTCGTGGTGATAAATCAACTTTGATGGAACCTTTGGTGAAGCAACAGATGCTTAAGGGATTATGTCCAGAACATGGACAGCAGTGTCTATCATTTCTGTTTTTTAAACAGGAAATAGTAATATAGTCGTCAATTTCTTCGACTTGTCTGTTTGCACTGACTTGTGACATTGTCTAGTTAGGTGAAAGTGATGAGTACATTATTTGTTGATGTCATTGACCTGTTACAATTTTCCCTTTACACTAAACGATACTAGCTCTGTACTGTCAACTGCACGTCTATGGTATCAATTTGATTTCTACAGCGCCTTTATTTCGCAGCAATAAGGGCGGTTCTTGTACTTCAAGTAACCACTTACGCATAGTTGACCGTACAAAGCTCTGCCCGCATATGTAGTTGCTAATTTTCCGGAGAGAAAACTACTTCATGTCCTTGAATGGATACTAGATACCAAGCTGCCTTTATGTCGTTAATGTCAATAAACCAAACAAACTGGTAAATCAAATTCCATTCAACATTTAGAAACAAGCCGTAAACATTCAACAATCTTTCAAGTACCAATTCTTTTTCACGAAGTGTTTTTTGATTTATGTCTTTTCAGTCGATGATTGAGCGACTTGTTTCAAGCGTAAACTGTCCCATTGAAAAAGAAAGGTCTTCCCCAATGCCTTCTACGTCTCTATCAATACTTTTACAGTGACTTGTCAACCTTTTAACTTTAATATTCTTTAATCAATCACATTACAACTCTGCCTACCCCCGTGTGCGAGCAAGCTCAATGTTAGCAGCAAACAGTCAAGTGCGTAGTAGTGAAGAGAAAGCCGCGCATCAGGCGCACCGGTCGGCGTCCACAGCTATAAGCTAGACTAGGACATGGTATTGTGACCCACTTCGGTGCTATCCCAGGCTTTAGGCACCAATTATTAGTACTAAGATCGAGATTAGTAAGTATAGTAGCACCTACTTTTGTCTGCTTTGAATGAGAGAGTTCTATGGAATAGTAATATCATCGATGGTTGAAAAATCATTCGCCATAGTGCAATATTTTATAGAAGGATTGTGTCTTAGATAGTCCATCAGTCATCGTGCTACTTCTTTAGATGACTCCCTATCCCAACCATTGACTATATTGTAGTTTTAATAAAGTACAAATATTCAATTATTTGTCCCTAACTGTAAAATAATTGATATTCCTACAATAACAATTAAATGAGGGTTTGCTATAGATACACCTCTGCTTAACCCTTGGGGGGCGACAGGATTTAGAGGCGTGATCTAACTTATAACTTTTAATAAGAGCATTGAAATGCGTATCGCTCGTTGATGTCTAATACAGGCGCAAACATATTTTGAGACAATCTTTTGAATCTTTTACTACTTCAAAAGATGAATGAATATCTAGATTCGAATCGAAACGAAAGTGTTTCATAAAGTAATAATTGTTAAAAATAACCCCATACTTAATAAACATTGAGCACAATAAAAGTAACCACATAATATAAAAACCCAGAAATTTTAAATATTTTAGCCATTTCAAAAGACCACATGTTATCGAACTATAAGGTTCTTTATGTGCATATGTTAAGGCTTTCTCGCGTGTTGCTTTCACCTATAGATCCTGCGACAGATGTCCTTCGAACCCTTCAATCAGTCAATATTTGAATTGGGCCGAAATCCGGCAGGTACGAGAAAAAATCCGAACATGTGCGTACTGTGGGAATTTTGGAAGATGTGCCGCCGATATCTTAGATCGACGTACGTTGGTACTTCTCACACATCCTTTCTTTGTGGATGTTTACTTCTTGACTATCCAGAAACACTATTTAATTGAACAAGTTTTGGATCGGGATTCGCGATCCTATACTAAAATCTACCACACCCCCGGTAATGTAAAATATTTAGCAATCACTCGAACGGCATGGATCTCTTTACCCGCCACTTCTCAGCTATTCATATCCATATATTGCCAGCCCCTTTACCTAAAATAATCGTAGCCCAAAAAGCCTGCATCTTTAGTTCAGCAATCATAATTATAGTTCTAGAAATTGGACCTATAAGAATAAGGACCTATTGGTTCAACCAGGTCTCAGACTGCCTAAAGGAGACTCCTCTTTCATGGGATACAATTTAAAATGTTACATTAAAATACCTCCCCACTTACTTCACTGAATGAGACGAAATTCAAATCTTGTGTAAAACGCACGCTATGCAGGCAGGCATATTATAAGTTAGGGAATTACATTGCCAATAAAATGCTTGGCTCAATGCTGGTCCTGCTCCACAAATAATTGAATAACATTTGAAAATATTATTGAACTTAATCTCCTTTGTGTTATATAATTGCATAGCACAGGTGTGAGTAATAGTACTCACACCTGTGCTATGCAATTATATACTTATTATATTATAGTACTTTAGAGCTACTATTTTCCGGGTAAAATGTCTTTCATTGACATGAATGTGTTCTGTCTGCTCATAGTATGTCATGCTCAATCAAATGCCTCGCACACGATGGCGCATGTGTTGGATCATTTAGCTCCCTTCAAAATGGTTGAGCTGAATGATGCTATTCCATGCGTCATGTTCGTGAACGGGCGCCGTCAGTTGGTTCTGGTCACCTCTTACTCGTAGCTACCACGACTTATTATAGTTATTTTACTTTTGAACAATATAATTTAAAAATTGTCCATAGAGTTTCTTGCCCGTTCTTCCATAGGTACCTACTACGCTTTGGAATGGACAACAAGCTTCATATTTCTGACTGACCGACTCCTTCACAATTCAAAAGTGCATGTTTTGAACAAAACGAAGAAGATCGGTATTTCCATGGAATAGTTTGACAGCCAGACCTACTACAAACTAAGACATGTGCCATCATTATACGTTTTTGATCAGCTATCAATAACCCAAAAAGCCCTTGTTCACCCCTTCACGGACACTTCTATTGCTACACGCCTATTAATTTAAGAAACTACTGCCACCTTATTTTCCTCCCATCACATACGCCTTTAAATTTGGCAAAAAAAGGTCCTCCTTAATAGTAGGGAGCTATTAAGCTACTCCTAACAATGTGTAGGCAAACAACCCTTTATTTACATCGCCCCTAAATCCGGAACGAACCGGATATCGTTTCAATAAGCGGCGGAAGTGACGTCACGTAACATGACGCCGCACATCCTTCACTAGGTTAATGGGTGTTCCGTTCGGACGCTTTTCATAGTTTTTTGCTGATCTGCTGATTCTTCCATTGTGGGACACATCATTATATTATAGTTGAGAAACTATCGGTATGTTTTATTTGATCTTCACAGTTTTAGCTGATCTTTAAGAAGGAGATATGAATGACTGGGACGTTTATGATATGAAATTATTGTCTTTCTAATTTCTATTGATTAACCGATTGCAAACCTGGCTATTTGAACGCAACCAAGAGTCTCACTCATAGTGTTACATTGTGCCCTATAAATTAAAATGAAGAAGAAGAAGAATGGAAATAATCTACTTAATGGGGCCCAATACTATCACCAGTAAATGTCTATCCTATTAGATAACCGACATACACCTGTTAGCCATAAACTGTTTCAAAGTTAGTCAGGTTTCTATCGCAGCTGATGCCAGGGATATACATTTTTATTTTACTCCGAAATCATTACAAAAAGAACTATAATACTGTTACTTAGCACCTCCGAATACGATTCCTATTGGAGACTCCATCGTCCTAAAAGAGTAGTACCGCAGCCTGCGTGCGAAAGGGACAGATATATATGGGTGAGGGAGATGACGCACGGGCAATGTCCTGATTTGTCAATAAACTTGACCCACATTTCATTGAGAGCGAGTCTGGAAGGCTTTGGAGGTAAAGACGCATTACAAGGAGGTGAAGAGTTTGATAACTAAGGGGATAGCTTTATTGACTGGTAGAAAATGAATTTTTAGTCCGACTCTGTACTTTTGTTTGGTTTTGTAGGATAAATAAATATTTTCAGTACTTTATTAGAAACACAAACATAATAACGAATAACATTACAACTGATTGCAGTTGTAATGTATGTAACCATACATATTGATGTATGGTGTTGCAAGTAAAACCGCCTCTCTTTTGTCTTTCATAACAAAACCCAATTTATTGTAAAAGAAAAGGAGAGAAAGACTTCAGTTCCAAGATTATATCAAAATCATTTTCGATACTTACAAACAACTCTTACTTAAGCTAAAAATAAATGAACATCATTTTTAGTTCGCACAAATCTCTATCAAAGCCTACTTTGAGAAATGTTTGTGCATGCGGCTTTAGTCGAGGTCCTTGTCCCTTGTAACGGTGCGTCGGTTTCGGGCGACGGAGCCCAGTCACGAGCCCCGAGTGGCCCCGCCACTAAACCAGTGGTCACTGGCACCGTACGCACAAATTGTCAGGTTTTTATTTTATATCTACCTAGGTACAAAAATACATGTTGAAATTACCGGTCTGATTCTGGGGGAAAAGCTTTATGATTATAAGCTCTTTATTTTTTATGTTTTATTCCAAGTTCAGTAAAAAGGAGTATTCAATATTCTTTTAGGAGAATTAGGAAAGAACTACTGATAGATCAAGTAGACACATAATGTCCACACAATGCCTACTCTCCACTACTAATTACAAAAACTTCTGTGAAAATATTAATTTTGAATTTCAAACAGTTTCAACACATTGTGTAGTCGAAACAAAATCCACAAATCTAGAAATAAACCAAAAATCCGCTCGACCAAAGCCATCGTCCATCTAATTCATAGCAGTAAATCTATCGTCCCCACATTATGTTAATGCCGCCACGTGGCGCGGGCGTCGAACGGCCTTGTTCGCGCGCGGCGAGGCGTGCGCGGGCGCAGTTACTCGCTACGTCACACCGACCCGTACGCTAACTGTACCACACGTGCTTGCCAATACTCTGATAAGCTTTGTTTGGTTGCTCATTAGTTTTAGCGCTATGAATTTTTAAGTTTGTGCCCGAAAATGTTATACAATAAAGCTAGAAATTAACTTTAAAAATTGATGAACGTTTGGAACATCATTCATGATTGACTGAGCAAGACATTATATAATAACCATTTAATGTATTTTACAAAGTAAAGTCAGCCTATTTCCTTCTCATATACACCTAATAGTTCGTGATCTGGTTGGTAACTGCGACCCCCGGCATGCTGCGATAAAATACAATAATCATGAACAATGATTATTACAACTATAATCGAAAAATCACTCAAGATGACGAGGTCGTGTGCTTTAATGTGGTTTCATGACACTTGGAACTTAAAAATTTTAGTTAAAAGACAAATCATTTCCTTTTTAAACCAAATATAATAAAATTCTGAACTTTACGATAGCTGTGAAAACTACATCTTTATTAAAACATCAAATAGGCCACAAGAACAAGTAATCGAATTAAAAATTCTTATTTAAAAAATTAACATAGAAATGTTTGCGGCCTCTGTTCCCCGTTATAATAATATAATAAAATCCACGTCGATTGCATTCATGAATAATTATAATTATCATCCTAATGTAAGCTTAGAAAATTATGGAATTAAAGTGTTTACGACCCCTGACCGGTCAGATAATATATTATTGATGTATTGACTCGCAGGCGCATTAAATGGGGCTAAATGTTGTAGACAATAATTAAAATTTGTACAGTTGTTTACCAAACATATTGTATAAGTACTCCTATAAAAATAAATTCTATTAAATCAATTTGACCGATACCCTGCAGTTGCGAATCCCACTTTTTTGCCAACGCTCTGGCCTGTCAAAAGTAGGGTGACGTTTAGACCAAACATCTCTAGCATCACATATAGACTATAGTTTGTCATATTACTGTGTGAACTGTGTGTGTGTTGTTCTTAAGCAGCTGATTTAGATTGTTTTTTTTTTCTTTTATTTTTAGATCAGCAGCGATACACAGAAGAAAGGAATGAGCAACGAGCAAAGCCTAATAGCTTTACATGATCAAAACGCCTTTTATTTGGTCCAGTAAGTGTCTTTCAATCGTTTTTACTAACCATTTAGTTATAATAAACACTCATGTGACACTCATGTTCATTTATTTTTGGCTCAGATATACATTCAATACACTGATGCCATGGAAGCCCGGGATAGGCTCCAAGTTGTTGTGGATGGGTTCAGCCAGTGTAGCATAGAGTATGAACAAGCTCTTAGTCACAAGCATTTACTTCAACAGCAGCTACATGAGGCTCAAAGTCAGATTACACAACTAGAGACTACCAATCTTAACATCACCGCCTCGCTGAATCAAAGTCTGTTCAATGAATTGGTGCCTATTGCCCCGTCAATGGTTTCTGCCATAAACCCCTCTTACACTATTGATTTGACAGGTAATGATGAATCAAGATCATGTAATTCAGTGAGAATAGTCACCAGCAAAAACAAACTGAAAAAATACATTAAAATCAATAAATACATAGTTAAAACACAAAAAATGATTAAAAGACAAAGGTTCTTTATCAAAAATGTTAAACTTAATAGAGAAAGGTTAAATTTGCTAAAACAATTAGATATGTATTCTTTTAATTTGGATCAAAGTACTAGGAAGTACAACATTGATACACAGGACTTGCAATCTCAACTTGACCATCTGCAAGAGAAACTTGGTTCAATGACTATCAAATATAATACCTCTGAAGAACTAATGAGGGAATATGTGTTGGCAATGAATGAGCTAGTAAACTCACAAACAAACAGCTGTGAGCTTTGTCAACCACCAACCAATGTACCTACCATTTGCCTGCCTGCCCATTCATTGTCAACATGCAATACCACCTTACCGCATCCTTGTGTTGATTTGACAACTCCTGCTGTAAATAGTTCCATTAAACAATGTAAACAAATGCTAAATAATGACATTGTGTTATTTTGTGACGAAATTGGAAAGGACTTAGGGCACTTGTTGACAGATGAATATCCCGGACACTCAATAATTAATTACTGTATGCCTGGTTGTTCGCTATTTGATATCATGAATGAAATTATTAAATGTAACTTTAAGCAGGAAACAACATTATTGATTTTTATGGGAAATAGGGGAAATGTGAACAAAGGAGAATTGCTCCAACATCATAGAACATTGTGCAACCTTAGTTTAAGGAAAATTGTGTTGTTTACTTTCCCCTATAGTAACAGTTTGCCACAGGAAGAAAATACCTTAAGATTTGACATTAACATGACATTGCACAATTTGACTTATAATGACAATCTGTTCCATTTAGTTGACACTAACAATTATGTTGGTAATAATTTGTATTTGACAAAAGATAGATACAATATTGTTAAGTACTATCTTTCTAACTATCACAAAAGACAGATAGCTGTGTCGCTATCATATTATTTTTCTATTTCAGCCAAAAATTTGGCTAAACAACTTGCTTCTTTTGAGCAATGCAATGACCTTTTTAATTATTCTGCCAATAATTTGGTCAAAATTAATGACAATGGTCATCATTTAAATTAGAAATTAAGACAAAAGAGTCAGTCTCTTGCAAAAATATAACTAAGGCAAATAATAAATCATATGAAAGTGTACAAAAAGTAAATAGTATCAACCTGGTGCATCAAAACATTCAAGGGTTTTTGAACAAAGATTTAGAAGTAGAGTTATTCCTGAATTGTAGCAATATAGATATTCTTTGTATGACAGAACATTGGCTTAAAAGCCACCAGTTCATGTTCAATTTTAGTAATCACCAGGTTGGTAGTTCGTTCAGCAGAGTAAATGCTGTACATGGTGGCTCTTTAATTCTAGTAAATAAACAGCTTAAATTTAAAGACCGCAAGGATATTGTGAGCCTCTCTGTTGAGCGGACAATTGAAATAGCCTGTGTAGAATTGGAGCAGCTCATTATATTAAGTGTGTACAGACCACCTTCAGGATTGTATGATTGTTTTGAAAAGGTTATGGATGAAGTGTTGCACAAAATCTGTAATTCAAACAAATCTGTCATCACTTGTGGTGATTTTAATGTTAATTTGTTAGAGAATTCTGGGTTAAGTACTAAAATTATAAGTCTATTTCAGTCATACAATCTTGCTAACCAATTCTTGGAGCCCACTAGAATAACTTCCACTAGTGCCACATGCCTAGATAATATTTATACAGATGTTATACCAACCCACAAAGAAATTATTAACTTGATAGACTCAGATCATTGCGGACAATTGATTACTATTTCTAATTTAAACAAAAGAGTTACTAAAAAAGATATCACTGCTAACCCTAAAACTACTAATCGCTTGGAAACATTTAAATCTAAACTTTTAAATAAATTACCACTTCTGTTGACTAATGATGACCCTAATCAACAATATAATGATTTTTTTAAAATATATTGCACACAATTCAATACCACATTCATTCCAAAGACGTTCTCAGTTAATAGTAATGCTTCCTTCAGTGACTGGGCCACCATTGGTATACATACAAGTAGGAAAAGACTTTATGAATTGTATGATGAACGGGCATGTATAAACACTGCTGAATTTAATTTATATGTCAAGAATTATTCAAAATTATTTAAAAAAGTTTGTAGTATAGCCAAGTCACGTTATTTGAGTTCAAAAATTAAAAATAGTGGTAATGTAATTAAAATGACATGGAGTATCATTAATAGCGAAACGGGAAGGTCATGCAACCGATGTAGTGACTACAGCCTAGCTATTGATGACAATATAATTAAATCAGATTCTCAAGTCGCCGCGGCCTTTGAAAATTTCTTTGCAGAGATTCCCGTATCGACTACTAAATCTCTTAACTCTTCACCCACTGCTTCAGAGTCTTTACTTAAAGAAAACGTTCCAGTTTGTGATTCTGAATTTTATTTCCAATATGTCACGTGTAAAGATATAATTAAAACCTTTCACAGGTTAAATGTTAAAAAGACCGCAGATCTATGGGGTAATTCTGTGGACGTTGTTAAGTCGATTATAAACATTGTAGCACCAACTTTAGCTGTTATTTTTAATAATTGTATTGACCGTGGTGAGTTTCCTGATCTTATGAAAAGCAGTAAAATAATACCGTTGTTTAAATCGGGTAGTACATCAGACCCTACTAATTATAGACCTATATCAGTGCTACCTACCTTTAGTAAAATTTTTGAAAAGCTTATTCTAAATCAAATGCAAAGATTTTTCAACGTACATAAATTACTGCATAACAAACAGTTCGGTTTTACAAGGGGTCGTTCAACTACCGATGCCGGAGTTGAACTTCTAGGGCATGTATATAATGCATGGGAGGACAAATGCGATGCGTTGGGCATCTTTTGCGATTTGTCCAAGGCATTCGATTGTGTTCTTCATGAAACATTAATCAGGAAACTGCACCACTACGGAATCCGGAACGCCTCTCTGGATCTTCTTACTTCTTATTTAAGTGATAGGATTCAGAGAGTTGATGTTAACGGGAAAAGATCTCCCGGATCGGTAGTAAGAATGGGGGTCCCTCAAGGCTCAATTCTAGGTCCATTTTTATTTCTTATTTATATAAATGACTTGCCTTACCTCATAAAGGATAAACATGATATAGTGCTGTTTGCAGACGACACTTCACTTTTATTTAAACTCAAACGTCAGCAGCTGGTTACTGACAATGTAAATAGCGCCCTCGCAAAAGTAGTTAACTGGTTTAACGTTAATAACCTTCTTCTTAACGAGAAAAAAACTAAATGTATTAAGTTTACGTTACCACATGTTAGACAGGTAGAAACAAGTGTTCTCATAAAGGGGGAAGAGTTGAAACCCGAAAATACCACAGTATTCTTAGGCATAACTTTAGACGCCAAGCTGCAATGGGGCCCCCATATAGATAAAATGTCAAAAAAGCTTAGCTCTGCAGCATACGCTGTTAGAAAAATTCGTGGTTTAACAGATTTAGAGACAGCCCGTTTAGTATACTTCAGTTATTTTCATAGTGTAATGTCGTACGGTATTCTGCTGTGGGGAAATGCCGCCGATATTCAGACGATTTTTGTTTTACAAAAAAGGGCAATTCGTTCAATTTATAAATTAAGTCCCAGACACTCCCTCAGAGAAAAATTTAAAGAGATTAATATAATGACTGTGCCTTCTCAGTATATTTATGAAAATCTTTTGTATGCACATAAAAATATTAATCTGTTTAAAAAATACAGTGATATCCATAGTATAAATACTAGGAACAAACACAAATTTGTTGTTCCTACAACCAGGCTCAAGAAAATAGGTGGCTCGTTTAGATGTCAATGTATACATTTTTATAATAAACTTCCTAGCCACATTCAAGAACTAAGCCTTAATAAATTCAAATCTTTTATAAAAAGGAAACTATGCCAGAAAGCCTATTATACTGTCAAATACTTTATTGAGGACAAAAAGGCTTGGGAGTGAGCTGTTCCAATAAATTTACACAGGGAATGTTGATTTATTTTATTGTTTTTTTTGCTAACTATTGTACTTTTAATCTTTGCTATAAGTATCTATAATTTTTTACATATACAATGACATGAATATTTACTGTATAAAGTATTATATTATTTTAATTGTTGTGAATGTGAGGACTATGTGGGTTATTATTCCAGTTTTAATCATGTTCTGGCAGTTTGAGTAGTTTATGTGGCCTACCCAAATGTCCTTTCTTTGGTATTGTTCGTCGAATCGTTGAGCTCCTTAAGTTCTGAGTCGAGCTGCACGGTTACTGACAAATGCGTGCACTGTCTGGACAGGTCCACTCAATCTGTGTGGTTCTTTTCTCAAAAGTCCATTTCAGACACCAATCTGCATGGTCCTCAATGATTATGTCCGGATTTTATATACACATTGACATTAATGAATTTTATATACATATACTATGACAAGAGTATTTACTTTGTAAAGTATTATGCTATTATTTTAACTATTGTGAATGTGAGAACTATGTTGGTCATTGCTTTTTTTTTTTTTTTTTGTATTTTTACTCTTAGTGTAATCATGATCTGGCAGTTTGAGTAACTTGTGCGGCCTACTCAAATGTCCTTTCTTTGGTATTGTTCGTCGAATCGTTGAGCTCCTTAAGTTCTGAGTTGAGCTGCACGATTGCTGACAATTGCGTGCACTGACTGGACAGGTCCACTCAATCTGTGGGGTTCTTTCCTCAAAAGACCATTTCAGACACCGATCTACATAGCCTTCACATGATCTGACCAAGATTCTGTCTGGACTTTAAAAGAGACTGTGACCTCTGAGTTTGTTTCGGCCTTTCTTCTCAGAGTAGTCAGATAGGAAACGCCGACCTCATCTAGTTTAAAAAAAAAATATGATTGACGTGTAAAAGTGTTTGTAAAAACCTACTTACAGAAATAAAATCATTTATCATTTATCAATATTACTCACGGCTTCAACGTCGTTTATACTTTGATGCCTATATTATGTTCTACGTTGAACCAGTACCAATGTCATCTCTAGTTTAGGTAAATCATTTTTCCTAATTCTTTGCACAAACTGGTAACGTTTTACGTGATTTTTGTCGTGAATTCAACACGTGCCCGATTTTCGTCACACATTTAGTACAGTCACGTGATCGGTACTTGACTTTGAATCGAGGTTTCGGGGCCATTGCGGGGGAGTGCGGTGAAATGGAGATGCGTGGGGAGGGGGGGGGGGGGGGGAAGGCTTTCGTCTCAAAAAGTGAAACGGGTCTAACTGTAAAGCCAGGTTAATTGTCGGATTTGTTTTGCGAGTGTTATTAAACTTGTGTTTTATCTGAGAGCATACACGAAGTCGTGAGACTTTCAGTCATACGTTTCGTTAAAAATATTTTGCCGTGTGATCTAGGATGTTAGACTGATGAATTATACAGACGGGGCTTTACTATCACATTCACAGGCATACATATATATACTACATGGAGTTTTCAAGCTATCATTTTATAAAGTACTGTTACATTGTATACTTTCATTACATTAAGTTTGCAAAATCATTTTCCACAAATAACACTGAAGTCAAGTGGTGTCAAATTCAAATCCTTGCAAAATAATTATTATCTTAGTTTACCTGTCAAATTAAAGTTTCGCGTTTGACAAGATAAATTACATACTACGGTAGTACATCTGTAATGTATTGTTAGATTTAAATTGCTTGTATTGTCTTTCTGTTGAACAAAAAACTGCTGTCGAATGGTTAGAGAGTTAGCGATCGCTTATTGCTTGAAGTTAACCGATGAATATCAAGTATATAAAAGATGGTTGAATCAGCACTATAATTATAACTTATTGCTATAAGTTATAAGCCAATAAAAACATATATAAAATGGAAATTTCATATCATAGGAGCTACTTAATTGTTGAGTTTGAAAGTTTACAAAGAGCCTTTATGAGTCAGTTTTCTTGAAGTATTTAATAGATTTATACATTAATGTATCTATGTAAAAGTTAACGACGTTTTAAAAGTCTATGTCTAATAATTATGTTTATCAAGTTGCGAAAAACCACATTATTAATTCGTTTGCTTACACTTTGCATTTATTAACAAGTGAATACAATTTTATGACTAGAATTTCTTTAAGGAAAAACTACTACTGTCTTTTCTCAGAATTTGTACTAGGTTGTATTCGTGAGAACATTCTCACTAAGTAAGATTAGCCCGACGAGGCCAAGGACAAACAATGATTATTAATTCATTTATACAAATGATTCATATTTAATAAACGTAGCTTTCTATTTATATGAAACAGTTTTGACAAGTTTAATTGCAAGACCCGTTAAATTCTTGAGATGATTCTCATATTCAGCTCAATGAGAAGCTCCTTTATCGGAAATACCCAAGCTGAAGACGAAATATCTAAAATAAACCAAATATTTTTTTCCTTTTTTTAATTTTTATAAGGAAAAGACCACAACTTTCTTTTGGCAAATTGCGTCACGAAATCCGGCTTACATCCGTGCGGTGGCTTTTATTTAGCACAAAAAATTGGGTCAAACGATGAAAAAGAGCCGAAATTGGCTTCTTTGGAATTTACATACAAACTTGCTGACGGCTATAAAAGAGGCTTACTTTTTTATTTTACTTACAAAAATGTTGCATTTTGTCTCGGCTCCTTTAGAGGGTTAATCTATAGGTTTCAGTAAACTATGAAATCAATTCACGTTATGATATCATCGTTTTTTAGAGAAGAAGCAACTTAGTCGACAAATATGTACTTACCCCTATAAGTTTATTTTCAAAGAACAAGTTAAATATAAAATGATACAGCAAATAGCACACTCTAGGCATTCGTCAAGTACATACGTCTCATTTCACATTTGAAGGCAAGCCTAATGTAAACAATACTTGTTTCCTACATAAACCACCGTCGAAGTAACCACTACGAAGTAAAAATAATAATACTGAAGTCTGAACTGCTCGGATTGATTCGAAAGTCGATGTCCTGATAGGAGATATCATTTGGTTTTCAATCTTACAACTATATATTATTTATTCGCATTTCGCGTCTGTCTGTGAGTCCGCGTTGTTCTTCACAATTACGCGAATTTGATGCGCCTTCAAAATTATTTACTGATTTTACTCCCGAAGGCTTAGGATAATAATACATTATTAATAAACTTACGTATACGAAATCTCGATGTTTTGTCAAGTAGTAAACACCGTGCGAAGCAGAGGCGGGTTAATTAAATTTTAACTTGGTTTATAAATAGAGCATAACAGTTAAAATCCACCTTTTTAAACTCGTTCAAAACCTACACAAAATCAACGCATCTCATCTCACGTGTCCTGCATCGACTCCACCGGCCAAAGTTTCCGAAAACCGTATTGGGGTCATTCCGGTCCCGTTACCTCAAGGAACCTGTTCCCTCCCGGCTACCCGGTACATGGTGACTGACAACTACTTATTAGCTGCCCAAATTATGTACTCACTTCAGTTACTCTCAAGTGGTTTTAGTATGAAAATTATAAAATTGGTGCTTGAAAGACCATTGGTCTTGCGTTTATGAAATATACTACATTTATTTATTTTATTATAAAGAAGGCCTACAGACTAACAAACCAATGATAGAAACAAAGTAATATAAAAAATTGCTAATAACAAGCCTCCAAATATAGGACAGTTTGATGCGCGGTTGTTTATGAGTATTTCTTATGAATTATTTCTTCTGTTCGTAGTGTTGTTTCTTCGTATATCTCTTTTAGGTATTTTTTCACCAACTTTCATTGTGGATTCTTTTTTGTTGAATTTGTATGGCTTAGTTTTTGAACATTTGAGGTAGTGCAACAGGCAATTAGGCTACAAACCTTAAATATATATATATATATATACTAACTAAAACTATTAACAAATTAAAATATGGCGTCGAAAAATTCCTCTGCATCGCTGTCGACTGGTAAAGTACCCAAGAGACTGGCGGCATTGCCACGTTGTATGGCAATGCTAAGCCTCTGGCCAAGGTAAAGGCCAGCCCTTGGATCCCGGGAAGTGTCAACAAGCCGTTTGGAGATTTCGTTGAACAAACCGTATATATATATATATATATATTATTATAAGGAGTTTTAAAGGAGTCTATATATATATATATATTATTAAAAGGAGTTCGTCTAAGATGATGTTGATTTACGCATGTGACACATACACAGTCACAAACAAAAGCACAGAGATTATCCTCGTGAGTACATTTGCTTACACAAATCTGTCTCAAACAGTTCTAAATACTAAACGTACGTGTTCCACATACGGACGAGGCGTCGCTCGTGAACCCACATAGTGGTCACATCACACATTTTTGTGGCCAAAATACAGTTTGTTTTTTAATTCGGTGCTCAACTGGTCTTCTGTTATACGCCTTTTTGTGAAATGAGCGGTTTTTATACAGATTAGAATTTTTTGCAATTATTATTCAGTATGGTGTGAAATACTTTGAAATACAAAATAGCGGGCTTTTAGTTTTTTATATTTATAAAATATTTGTCTATCTGGTTATGTTTAGGTATTTTATAAAAAAAACTCCACCAATCTGCCTAGCTTTATCCAACTGTGTTGGGGTCGGCTTCCAGTCGAACCGGATGCATACCAGAATTTTACATAAAGAGACTGCCTATCTGACCTCCACAACCCAGTAACTGGGTAACACGATACCCCTTGATAAGACTGGTTGCCAGACTTTCGGTCTTCTGACTACCAGTAACGACAGTCAAAGATCTACAGATGACAGCCGGGACCAACACCTTAACGTGCTTCCCGAGGCTAAAATAAAACTCGTTGTCTATTAATTCCATCATATCAGCTTCTAATAATTGACCCACGCGTATATTAAATTCTCTATTCTTCCATGGACCAAAGAATAACTTACTGTATGTCTGATTGCCCCACTATAACAAATAAATAACCCAGAAAAATTGTGCCCATGTGATACTGCGAATGACATGCGAAGCTAACCCGTTCATTACCGCGGCATTATGCGACGCCGCGCCGGTAATAACATACCGCGTGAGGCCTTAGAGGTGTGGGGTTAAATCGGCTGGTGATCACGATTATCAACTGTTATTGACAATAGCAAGTAACAAGTCTTGGGCTAAATGGGGTTTTGGAAGCAAATGCTGGGTCATTGAAGTTGTTTTGTACGTCTAGGGGTTTGACAATTTGGGAAGTAAATAAAATTAAACCAACGTCTTACGTTGATTTGTTGACTTAAGAACTTTTAATTAAGTTCATATCTTAAGTGAAGTACCAGCTACAATATCCTTTTTAATGGTGCCCATTCGATATGTAGTTTTTTATTTGGAATTAAATGTAAAATTTTGTGTAAATTTCAAAAAACCCTTAAAACTCAAATATCTCGAAAACTATTAAATTTCGGCCATACATTGGGGGGTTCAATTTGTTGCATTTTGGCCCCCCTATTAGATCCTGACGAATATACGTCAAATTACAAGTAGAGATCGTTTGATTTATAATCGCGCGCCCCTCCACTAAAATTTATATACAAACATTTGAACTGTGTATGCAACAGGCACTTGAGGGGCATGCCATTTTAAATTAGACGATCTCTAACCCTGTATAGAACAGTTTTTCGCACCTACTAAATTCTTATTTAACAGCAATGCTAGTTAAGGCTTTTTACCGGTAAATTAAGTTCAGGTTTTGAAGGTATATACCACACATAAATCAAATTATAAATTTTCTACCAAAACTCAGCCTCTCTCCGTAACCGGAATGTAATTAATACCTTTAAAATAAATAAATGTTTTTCGTCCGTATAAGTGACGAGATACCAGCGATTTTTGTACCAATATATGACGAACATTGTTAAGTCTAAGTTCCAGGGGACTCGATCAAAGTCTCTCACTCTATATCTCTATCTCACTCACCTTAGTCTACTTGAACCTTCATTTCAAAAGGTTTGTGTCGCAGCTAATTACTCCTGTTTTAATTATAAGCAACTTTAGTCTCTCGGCCAAGGAAAAGACATTCAAGGCTTTAATGGTAACATGTCCTCTACATTAGAACAAAAAGCTAAAAAGTAATACGAGCCAACACCAATATTCTTCAGAAAACCTCGCCACTGTCTCGTCCCTTGGGCACTAACAGTATACTCTGTGTCCATTCAGTCCGCGAACACCCAACTACATGAGATAGCCGGCTCCGTTACGCCATATTAAATTTATTCGCTGTGTGTCTATACATGTGTGTAAAAAAAACCGGCCAAGTGCGAGTCGGACTAGTACACGTAGGGTTACCACCGTATAATATTAAAAAAAAATACGTTCATTTTAAAGGGACCCTCTTTTATTTTTAACTTTATTTTATTTTTATTAATTGTTGTTATAGTGGCAATAGACACACTCTGTGAACATTTTAACTGTCTACCTATGGTTCATAAGATATAGCTCGCTGACAGACAGATGGACGGAAGCTTAGTAATAGGGTTCCGTTTGGCACCATTTGGGTACGGAACCCTAAAAATGAGTGGCCATTACTTAATTAAATAATGTTGATGATACGAGATGAGATAAATGGCGGACCACTTAGTAAATTAGTACGGTAGGTTCAGTTAAAATAAATAACATACCTACATTCAAAATCTGTTTAATCAGAATACCCATAGCAATTTTATTATTTAATCTGTTATTGTATACGTACTGTAAAAAAGTAGTTTGTTAAATGTGTACATGGATGCGCAACCCAAACAGAATGTCAATTTTACCAAAAAAAAAAACCTATTCAAAGTTCCCTCTAAAGCAAAGTGAAATAATAAAAGTTAAATAAAATTATTATTTGAGAATGAATTCTCATCAAATAATTACATTTCTTCAACAATCACTTAACACACAAAAAAACTAAACTCTAATTAATTTCACAAAAATATTCACACCTCAAAGAATCGTGTGAAACGTAATAAAAATATTAAATTAATTGTTACTCAAATGCTCCAATTAACATCTTAACAATGTCTTATACGCCACTGTGACGTCACTAACGGTAAACTAATCTAGTTCGTTTTTCAAAAATTCAAACTAGTTTTACAGAACTTGCGGAAACCGTTAAGATATGACATGAGTTTATGAGTTTTTTTTAGGCTGTCTATGTTTAGTTCATAGGTGCCCGCTCACTATAGAATATTAGCTAAGGAATTATTTGTAAAGGAATTTGTATCTTTTAGACGTGTTATTTTCAAACCACTGTTTTAACGTTAAAGTTAATAGGAATAGCATTAAGGTCAAAAATACCACAAAGTGTCTATATACGATAAATATTTTTATTATTTTTTTCTTTCTTTGGTATTGTTCGTCGAATCGTTGAGCTCCTAAAGGTCTGAGTTAAGCTGCACGGTTACTGACAAATGCGTGCACTGACTGGACAGGTCCTCTTAATCTGCGTGGTTCTTTCCTCAGAAGACCATTTCAGATACTAATCTACATGGTCCTCAAAGATTATGTTCGAATATTTATATACACATTGACATTGATGAATTTTATACATACAATGACATGAGTATTTACTTTGTAAAGTATTATATTATTTAAATTATTGTGAATGTGAAGATTATGTGGATTATTACTTTTTTTATTTTATTTCTTAGTTAGTTTAACGATCTGGCAGCTTGAGTAATTTATGCGGCCTACCCAAATGTCCTTTCTTTGGTATTGTTCGTCGAATCGTTGTGCTCCTTAAGTTCTCAGTTGAGCGGCAAGATTACTGACAAATGCGTGCACTGACTGGACAGGTCCGCTCAATCTGTATGGTTTTTCCTCAAAATACCGTTTCAGACACCAATCTACATGGTCTTCACATGATCTGACCAAGATTATGCCTGGACTTTAAAAGAGACTGTGACCTCTGAGTTTGTTTCGCCCTTTCTTCTCAGAGTAGTCAGATAGTAAACGCCGACCTCATCTAGTTTTTAAAATATGATTGACGTGTAAAAGTGTTTGTAACAAACCTACTTACAGAAATAAAATCATTTATCATTTATCATTACTTTTCTGAGCGCTCTGGCGACACGGGACTATATACCTTCAAACTGATTGTTAACACACACGCACACTGCAAGTCAGTCAATTCGCGTGCGGCGCTTGGTTACGACAGACGTATAAAGTGAGTATGGGTGAAAAATACCCGGTAGCGTCGCGAACGAGCGATTTTTATAGAACTATAAAGTTTTATTTCAATTTTTGTTACTCGTCTGTGACAAGCTCCCATTTTTTATAAATAAACATTAGGACTTGAACGGAAATTTTATTTATTGTATCAATAAAACTATAAAGCTAATTCAACTATTAATTAATAAATTAATTAAACAATATTTTTGTGGTATCTTTTACCTGCTACCGAGTATTCGTGTTTGTAAATACCTAGAAAGTGCTGTAGGGTTGGTTATTAAAGGGAAATAAAAGTATTTAAAAAGTTTAATAGCTTACAGTTAGTTTACAGTTTTATAATCTCAATAATATAAACAACAACAGCTCATACCCTTTTTCAAACATAATCAAATCGGGTTACTTACTTATCTCGTTGATCATTACAATAAACAACCAACAAAATCTTTAATTATTTTCGTAAGCTTTTCAATCAATCAGACGTAATGCATCAAAACAATCAGGTTGCTACCGAACTGTCGAATAAAGAACCTTCACGTGACGTCACGACGAGGGTGTTCCCAATAAAGTTGTCACTTGTCCGTGATCGCCATTAGTAAGAGATTAATTGCAAACGGGACGTGCGCCTGCGCGACATGCTGTGCAGGACAGAGGCAGAAGGTTAAAAGATACGATATGGCTTAACTGTTTCACTTAAATATACCAGCAGACCAGGCCAGATGTATGTACGTAAACGAAGCAAAATGATGTAAGGATGGTAGCAGGTGACGTTCTATAGTTTCTGTCTACCCTCTTTGTGAAAAAGGCGTGAGTTTATGAATGTACTTATGTTTAACTACACACACACACACACACACACAGCGCACAGCTGTGTTCCCTGAAGTGTCAAGTCCCAAGTAATCGGTGGCGAGCATATTATGTAAGCTACGTTTTTTAAGTTTTACTCAGCAATTTTCTCGAGTCCAATTCACGTGACGTCTTCCACCGCGTGAAAAATAGCTCGGTTCGAGTTCAAAATTAACCGGATGATTCTGAAACAGAAAGACGAGTAAAACTGAATATCAACGTGACTCTACAGTTAAGTTTAAAGTAGGTTTAACTATCAGGTTTATTCATTCAAAGACGGTTTCAAAAGTTGTTACTGAATCTGTACACATCATCTCTCATCACATCTTGACACGAAAGATTTCTATAGAGTGTTCATCGTTTAAGATCATCATCAGCTAGTTCACACATTTCCTCAATATCAAACACTGTATCTCCATAGTTTAAACATATTTACTTATTAAGTTTCTGTTGACTACCATACATTCTTGCGCATAACAGTCCCGATCGATCACTATCGGATCTATAGACAGATCATTATTGTGTTAGATCCACAATAAAGATATACTTGGACTGCTTGGCCCCGATCAAGGATCGAAGCCGTACGTAAATTAAGTTGTATAAGTTTAAGTAGCAGTAACTGTAAGTGGCAGAATGTAGCAGAAGTGGCAGTAAGTGATTGATGATGTGCCATGTGATAGCGTTTGATGGTTTTTGAGGTAACTGTCCTTTGAATTAATGTGATGAGGATTTTTTTATTGTCGTGTTTTTAGCTACATAACGGCCGCGTGGATCTGGTGAATCAATCTGTGAGTTTAGTTACGCTTGCCGCTGTCGGTCTACTGATGGGTCACTGGGTACTATTCTTTACAAAATGAAACCTGTGATTGTTAAAGAGAAGAGCATGTCATACCATTTTTGTGCCTACCGTATCAACTTGCAACTTTGGTCTCAACTTCGGCACCACCATCGAGTATAAAGCCCAAACAGCGGCCAAGAAACCGGGCATCCTAAATAGAGTGAAGCGATACTTTACGCCTGGAGAGCTTCTGACCCTTTACAAAGCGCAATTCCGATCTTGCATGGAGTATTGCAGCCACCTTTGGGATGGCTCAGCAAAGTACCAACTTGCCGCGCTTGACTCGGTGGAACGCAGAGCTAAGAGGCTCATTGGCGACGTTAAACTGGTGGATGCCAAGCTTCACAGCTTGGCTCAACGCTGCAAGGTCCCCTGCTTGTCGGTCTTCTACAGATTCAGTGAGTGTGCCCAAGTACTCCACGACCTCATTCCACTGGCCCCGTTTTTCCATCGGTCATCTAGACGCACTGCAAGCTACCATCCTTACCTAGTTGCTATTCCACCAATTCGCACTAAGCGTTTCCAAATAGATTTTGTAACGCGCACACAAAAGAGTGGAACTCTCGCGTCTGTATTTCCAAACGCATACAGCCCTAATCTCTTCAAAGTGAGAGTGAACAGGCTTCTTCTGGGTAAGCTCACTCCATCGTCAACTCTGTCTCTGCCACCACTGAACTAGACTAGAGTCAAGAGCAAACCCATCTTAAATAAAAAATAACCGTGTGGTCTATTCACCTTTTCAGTCTTAGATCATTGTCGAAAAGTCTTTGACAAGGAGAACATCTGAAATGTAGGTGAGCTAGGAGAGATAGGTACCTACACCTCTGCCTAGCCTTTCGGAAAATACAGACGTGATATGTTATGAGTAAAATCTCTTTTTTATTATTTTCCATTCAATTCGTAAAATCGTGCTGTAAAGCTTATTTTATAAAACGTTATTCTAAACTACGAATTATTTATTCATGTACAATTTAATGCGTCCACGTTTACAATCGCAAATCCCTCTCACACAAACAACCAGTCCCAGACCGAATAACCATCTGGGGCCACAATGTTTGTTTAGTACGGGGATCGAACCTGTGACCCTTAGCGATAGACTGAGCATAAATGTGCCATCAAATTATTCGTCTCGTAAAACTCAAACTCATAGTTATTATAATATAAATAAGCCTATCAACGTAATCAAAACAAACTCAGATCACAAGTCCAAATCAGTCAACTAAATAATTCAAAGTGTTCAAGTTCTTGCCAAGTTTCACGGACCTGTTCGCAGTAGTTACAATGTCACGGTTGCAAGAAACGAGGTGCGCCGGCAACTGCGAAAGAAAGTTGATGACGCACACGAACGCACACACATAGTGAGCTTGTGTGCCTGTGTGTGTATGAGACGGAGGCGGGGCGCGAGTGAGTGTATGTGCGTGGGGCATTAGATGGATCGATTGGAGGATTTTGTGTCACTATGGTATATAAAATAGGGCAATAATTTATTGCCTTTTTGCAGAGAAGATTGTTGTTGAAAATGTTTTTGTGTTTATGGTCAGATTCTAAGAAAAAGTGGATGTGAGTATAAACCTTTATTCTAAGGTATAAACGCAATGGAATTGTCAATCCAGCACCATTAAAAAATATTCACCCTTTTCGAATTTGCACCAGAAAATTGTTCATATCCGACTACATGATAAACTATCGTCCTTTTAAACTAAGACAGAACTCTATATCACTTCAAAGAACACTTGTTATCATCAATCTGACATATAAAAACATTCAGTACGCTTCACTTTCACTTGCAAAATTGCTTAGTCATAACTTATTTTTCAAATCATTAACGAGTACTTGCGTTGTGCGTATGTGTGTGCAATTACACTCACAGTGTGCACACAAACAAACGTCGACCACTGTATGCACGTTCACACACACAAAGCCACTGTCAGTAGGTCACCGTACTGCGGCGCGCGTTGATGTCTTTTCTATGGACATTAGCGCTTAGGCGCGGGAGCAGATTTTAATTTAATATTATTAATATTATGGGAACGATATTTGTCTTATTTATGGTTCGAAAGAGAAAAATATGATGTATTTTGTCTAATGATTACTCTAATAGTATAAGGTTGTGGTAGGGAGAAAATTGAAGGAAATTAATAGGTCTAAAAATAGTCTACTTCATTGTGATTTAAAGACACTCTTCAAGTGCCAATAAGTTGATGAATTGCAATTCGTTAGTTTTAAATTACATGAAGGTGCATAATTATGTTTATTGTTTTTTCTGTCGTTGATGAGTACAATATGTATTTGAGCTTTATTATTTTAAATAATGATGACCATATAAAAATCCTTATTCGTTGCATAATAATAATTATTGCAAGGTGCTGATAATTAAGCACAAGAAAAGGCTTTATTTGCTGTTCAATATTTATGTCTCTAACAAAAAGAATTGCCCAAATCATAGAAAACCGTACTAGCGGGGCGCTGCTAAATGTAAAAGTCGTCATGTCATGTTAGTAAACAATGAAAAATCAAGCGGTTTTCAACCTTATTGCGTATACCGTAAGAGGGTGAATAGTTCGCGTTTTCTATTTGCCAAGTAAAAGTTTTGTTAGTATAGGATTTTTTTTAAGTCGCTATTTTTTCGCGTTAAAGTGAAGTTTAATGACGGTGTTTTTAATGACTGTGTTATTAAAACGCATTGTATTGGTACTTAACGTGACTAGTATTATCTTAGACAAGGCTGTTAACGTGCTAACACTCTAACAGTGACTCAACAGAATCTCAGCGGACTTACGATTAATAAGAAGTTTTTATTGAAATCCCACTCGAGAAAAAGTTAACATTGATCACTCGCTTGACGTTTTCACGATGATAGCGATGCTGGAATAGTAAAAAAAACCGTTCAAGTTCGTGTCGGATCACGCACAATGAAGGGTTCCGTAGTTGGAATGAATTTATCCCAAGAAGAAACTGAACATTGTAGTTGAAAAACATCATGTTCTCCCATACATTTTTCGTCACGGTCAATTCACCAACTGTAAAAGTATGGTAGCAATCGCAAAAAAAAATGTGATAAAACTTGAAATGAACGATTTTTGGACTTTTTCTTTTTGAGTTGCGGAACCCTAAAAATGTGTTGGATTGACTAAGCAACCGAAAAGCTTATGTCAATCCTATTGAAAGGTGTAGAAATACAAAACGCTTTGAAAGCGATTGCTTTTCGGTTCCTTCAGGATGTTATGTTTAACGCTTCGCCTGAGAAGACAAGACATTACGCAAGACAGAGAAACACAAACAAACACTTGCATACATAAAAAAAACACACACAATCATTTAAATTAAACTGTAGAAATAAACATTTCGACATAAAAACATTTGGCTTACTTATCTTTTATTGTTTATCGTAATAAATGATAAAATAAGATATTATCTGTTTGACTAATTCGCTCGGTGACTGTTACGCTCAAAGTGTGCAGTTAAAAGTAATCAGGAACATTTTGTTTGTTATTTCAACTCATTTGTCTGATCGTTCGGCGGTTAACGTAATTCTGTACAAGTTACAAGCAATTAGCGATTTTGGTAAGAATACAAGGTTTAATTAATGACATTGAGATAGATCAACTGAAATGTATTATGTTTTCCTCCCAGAGTTGGTAGGACGTGCCGCTCTGTATAACCCCACCCCACCCACTCACCCACCCCCACCGACTCTGACGGAATACCCTGCTACACACGTCACTTACTACTGTCGAGCGGTACCGGCTTGTGGCCGCTTGTGGCGGCTTGTGGCTCCAGGCGCTCTCGTCATCCACCATAGGTAGTATGATGGATGACTCATCGTTTCTTCGGCCTAGTGTAAATAGTTAGTTTTATTATATATTGTATACATATATTCATTTTAATGTATATGAAACAAAATTATTATTATTGAACATTGAAAAGATCAATTCTTTGAGTGAGTACTCCCAAAATAATTAAGTTAAATATCCTCGACAGTTTTTAATAATTTAAGTAACCAACTACAGCTTCAGCAAGCAGTTAAAAGAAATTAGTATAAGGGCACACTTAATTGCAACAAAATTCAAACTACATTCAGCCGTTTATAAGATACCAGTAAGGAATCAGACATCCAAACCTACTACTGTTCTTAACTAGTTTTTACCCGACTGTGAAAAGGGGTTATGTTTTTATTCAGTCGCTTCCCGCCTCCTCCTTGCACCACCAACCACCACCTGCAACTGAGTACCTACAACAATGTAGTACCGAACAGAAAATAATGACAGCCTCATATCTCGGTGAACGACCTGTGACGTAGCCTTTAATAATAGTATCGCCATCCCAATAATTATACTGACAGTTCTGTTTGAGACTTTTTGCTTATTGTTGGAAGCTCTGCGAAGTGGAGAAATTAAAAATGTAAATATGGATTTATGAAGCTTTTATCTTCGAAAACGTGTTGGTAACATGAAGAAACCTATATTCGTTTGAACAATACTTACACTCTTATTTTATCTTTCTACTTTTCAACTCTCCATGAGCTTTTAAGATTGCAAACTACGTAGCTCGATTTTTTTAAAACTACACCTATTGTAATCAACCTTTGCCGTTTTAAATAGAGAACAATTAGAGACAAACAGTTTTTGATTTTCGAACATCAAAATACTTTTATGTGAAGATTAAATAATACGGTTTCACAGCATGTTTATTGAAAATGATGTGTGTGTTAACTGGCGAGCTGCGGGTGTGCTACAGGAACACCTCTGCCCTCTGCCTGTACCTGCTCTTACGGCGTGTTGTTATGAGATGTTTTAATGGCCCTTATAGAAACGTAATATACTTACATAAAAAGGGACGTACTTTTTCTTAAGTTATAGTATTAATCGAACTCCTCAAAGATATATTCTTTTTATAAGACAAACAGCCTTCAACCCTTCATTTCCCTTCTCAAAAACAAGTAAACTAAAGTTGTCACAGCACATGTCAGGTCTTGTTAGAGAGCATCGCGCCTCATATGTCAATAGGGGCTGGCAGGCTGGCAGGTTTATGGTGTTTCCCCGTTAGTAGGTGCCGTCAATAGATTCGCACATGCGACGCCATGCTTAGCAGCTGTCAGTACTTCAGTAGGTTTATGAATGTGGCTACTCGTTACGTATGACTGTTGGTTAAAATGTGAAGATTCAAGTTATGTAATTATTTATACTATAAGTAATTCAACCTATTATAAAACAACGTAAATCTACTATGATATTACAAAGAGGTGTTTGTTTGTTTAATAGGTCATCTCTGGAAGTACTGATTCGATTACAGAAATCCTGTCACTGATAGAAACCTACACTATTTCCGAGTACCACAGGATATATTTTAGGGTATAGTTGACTTCCACGAGGACGGAAGTCACGGGCAGAAACTAGTGGTAGTCGTGGGCAGAAACTTGTACCTATCCTGTTGCAGACTTGGCTTCAAATAAACTGCTTTAAAGTTTTGAGGTTTGATAATTAAGTGTTTGACACTTCGATTTCGTCCGATTTGTCTGCCTCTGAAACTCCGTTATTCATACTAATAAAAATCATTTCTTCCCCGAATCATACAATCCCATTTGTTACTAATTACAAAAACCGCTTTTAAAACACTAGTGTAAGTACATACATTAGGTAGATTTTAATTATTACCTCGCTAGATACTCATCTACCGTAAAGGGTGATCAACACACTCGGGTTGGTTCCCCTTTCATATATCTTCATATTATACCTAGTACCAAACAGTAAAACTTCTCAGGCTATTTCCGACCTTAGACACCACAATATCATTCGACTACCTACAGTAGTGAACCTCAGCCTGATAAACGGCTAATAGCCAACCCGTAAAGCTGTCAACATTAGCATAAACAAAGGCTAGTACTCTCGGTACATGCGCTCATAACGATGCATTGTACGGTCAACAACGCATAGGTTATCACTTGAACTACGAATACCGCCCTTACTGCGCAGACATAAAACGCTGTCAATGTCAAACTGTTACGATTTACGTGCAGTTGAGTGTACCTAGTTGGAGCGAGCGCGTATGTAAACAATGGTTAACTGTACCACCACCTTGACTCGGACAACGAGTCGGCCGCCGCGCCGTGTAAATATTCTCGTGTGTGGGACGTACAGGCTGATTCCATTTTGAAACATGCATTTAGAAAATAACTAAAGCATTTTTTTTTGTTTCTGTCCAATGCTGTGTTATGTAAAGCCAGAATCATGTTCAGTCTAATGACTTTTAATTCTAGTTACTTATCTTATATCATCTGCCATCTACTTCTCTTCTAGAAATGTGTAATTGAGTAAACCCTCTAAAATTGCAGCACGTCTAATTTTAATAACAAACAAACTTATCAGAAAAAGTGCATACAAAATGTAATTGAGTGGTATATCCATTCAGTAAAGTACCTACTGACTTTTCAACACGAAATACAACACATTTAACAATACAAACTCCCAGAAAATTATTAACAAACAAACCTCTATTATACCTACATTACAAATGACCAATAACAAATATTACAACACCGCAATATCTTTTATAACAAACAGCTGATTGGCCAACCGTCGAATTGCACTAGATGTGCAAACTAGCCAACTACTCAAATTAGCTCGTAACCCATTCTAGTAACTATGCGGTCTACCACTAATAATATAACGATAAAAAACGGCAAAAAAGTTATTTAACTTCAGAGACCTTAATATGAAAGCAAAAAATCTATTTGATAAATATTTATGAATATATAATTTAATTGAAATCCAACGCATTATATCAAGAAAATACATATATTCTTATTGTGAAACACAATCGGAATGTCAAACCTTTTCATTCTCTTTCTGACAATTCAAAAATATCCATTACTTTATTTTTCTTCTTGAGCGGACGAATTTTCGAAACATACGAAGGAATGGATTTTGATAAAATTAAAAAATTAAAGGGAATGTCAATTCAAAGGTGTTTCTCAATTAGGGTGCAGGATCTGTATTCTAGTAAACAGCCTGTATATCCACGGGAGTGTCACTACGTCACAAGTGGTCTAGCGGCTCGCGCATGCGTCATACGAGCCGACACATCACATAGTACACATGGACGTAAGCTGCGAGCACACACGTGTGAGTGCAATGCTAGTTATTAAACTTTTTGTGTATAAAGATGAGATGTAGGAACTGGTTATTGAAATATATTTAGAGGTTCAGGTTATTTGAGTTCATGTTCTAACTTCTTGGGGGTCTGTGCCCGGTACTAGGGGCTAGAAAACCGCCTATATTGTGCAGTTATAGCATGATAAAATAGACAGCAGTTAATAAGATACCCATTATAAACAAAGCTTTCGCTTAACACATAAAAACCTTGAGAAACACCACAATAATTGTTTCTAAATTCACAAAAAAATACAATTGTTCATAGTAATTTGAATTCTATCTTTTTATTTCTTGAACCAATTTCATAAAGCACAATAACATCTGAACTAGCTACAGTAAGTTACTAACTAGTCTTATCTTACGGACATCATGCAGCTAACCCATTGCCTTACATCGCCAGTGGCGCACGCGCACCATAGCCACGCTATAAGGCATTCTTTATCTAGATAAATCTATTACATCTAAGCTCTAAGATACGTGATAATCTCTAGAATCTAGATTATCACGTTTAAATCATTTATTTTGGGTTGTATGGGCTTTTCTGCCCACAGGTGATATCAAACAGCTTGTACTGTAAAAGCTTATCTACATAATTTGTCGATGAATGTAGTTAGTTAGTCAGTGGTGTCGGTGTTAACTAATTTGGAAGTTTCGAAGCGTTATCTGACAACCACGACTGTTCAGATGACGCTTTGAAGCATCCCCAACTAGCTGGTGTGTTTGACTGAAAATCTTTGTTTGTATATGACCTCCACAATTGAATAAATGTAGATAGGAGAGCACCGATACTGCTTAACTAAAGTGTATTACACGTCTGGAGCTCCACAAAAGCCTCCTGAGTAGCACTGTAGTCTAAAACAAATCTTCCAAAACATAGTTACTGAACGATATTTCACTTCACCCCCTACAACACAAAGCACTTCTAAACTTACAATTCCTCCATTTCCCACCAAAACACAGTTGTCGAGTCCACCTGTCCTATTCATATTCACGGGAGGATCCTCAAGGCCAGTCCGGTGGTTGACCCGTAACTGTACAGGGCTATCCCGAGTCGCGCTCAGGACGACGACCTTAGGGCGAGCGAGGGTTTTTGTGGGCAGCGCGGGATTCGGACAGTCGGGTCGTTAACTAGTTTGATTGTCATTGCAGGAGTAACGGTATGTTCGTTTTAGGCATATTAGCGCGGTTCTAAGATTTTTGTATGAGGTGGTGCTGTTTTAAAATGCTGTAGATAAAGTTCATTTCCAAAAGAAGTTATTTATTGTGCTACATTTCGATTTTGAATAATATAGCTCTTATTAACGCCCGCCTTTTTCAAATTTCATTAGACTAATAGAGAGAATAATAAATATAACAATAACTTAAATTGAGTTTGGTTGTGCAGTTGTGCCACGTGCTTACTTAACAGAATTGTCACCATTGTCAAATAAAGATTTATAAATCGGAGTTTACTTGAAGTATAGCATCAACAACAGTAACAAAAATTGAACAAATGCGCCTTTGTTTAAATAATAAATAAATATTGCAGATTCCTACTGAGCATCCCTGGCATAACTCGGCATTTCGGCAAAAGTTATTTTTTTGCGGACATGCTTTTGGGGCTTGTTTTTTATTTTTAATCGATTGCAGGTTAGTATTATTTTCATAGGAATCTAATCTGTAAAAAGGATTTTCTAGTAAATATATTTTATTTCACTAAACAAAAAAATCCTCTTTCTTATTTTTTTAATGCCTTGTAAACTATTAGCCGTATCTTATTAAATAAGTAGGCATTAATCATACGTTTACTTTGAATCAATGACGCATAATCCAAAACAAGTTGAACCGATTTTATAATGGTATGGTCGGATCTTTTTTTCCGGGATTGACTTTGTCGGTGCCATAGTAAAAGTTACTATTGACAATAAGATCTATCAATTGCCATTGGTTTCAACTACAACATGGTCAACATGTTTAAAAAATTCGGGCCAAGCTTCTAGTGATGAGTTGTATTGTCCTTTCCATATTTAAATAACTACTTTCTGGAAAACAAATTGAAATGCTAATAAACCCCTTTTCGTTAACCTTTCTTTATGTTATATTAACATAATGACTTTAGAAACAATGTCTTTATTTGTCACTCATTTGCATTTTACTAGTATTAGGATACGGCCAAGTCAGTGTCGTATATTTCTGTTGAAAATACTTAACATGAAGATTGGAAGCAGATGTCCAATAGTTGAAAAGACTTTCCAAATATAATGGTCCACCGTCTTTCCCACTATTGGAATTTTAAGGATATTAAACTGGTAAATAGTGCAATAATCAAGTCTCATATTATTTGTAAATGTTGACTTAGAAATTACAAAACAATGTAACTCTAGCTTTCAGTTTCAGGAAGGCCCTGCTCGTAAAGGACATTGACTACACCATAACACTGTCGTAAAGCTATTTGTTATCTAAATCATTATCAAAGCAATATCTTATAGGTATATATTTTATAACTGGCTACAAAGCCAATAAATGACACTTATTAAAATATCGTTCGTTGCAGCAATATCCAACAGTTGAAAAACTTATTGATATCAACCATGGCTACTTTCTATATCTTGTCAGCCGAACATTATGATATTTGTTTACAATATAGGATATTGCCATTCTCTTTATTCGGCTTTTGAGCGTAATTTTAAAACGTAGAATAAATGTGTTGTAAACGTGCGCTTGCGCAACTAATCGTGATTGATTGTCGAAATAGACTCGTTTCGTTGTTGTACGATTGATTTTATAATTTTTTTCAGTTCTGTTGTCATTCTGAGATTGTGTTCTTTGAAGCCAGTAAACTAATTTAAATATGGCGTCTAAGAACAGAATTTAAAAGAGACCTGTCTGTGTCTTCAGTATTTCTGTAATCATGTCTAATGTAACATGAATTTTATTAGTGGTAGATTTTTCGAAAAAATATCTGCCATACCTACTTGTTCTGATTAAGAATAATAAATTAAATGCTATTCTAATGGTAATTATTGAGGGTATCATACTGGCAATCGCATCAAACGAATGTGGACGCAATCAGTAAAATAATAACTGAAATCAGAAAATAACCAATACTTTTTACCGAACTAGATCACAATTCTACTAAATTAAAAAACAATTGATACCAATTACCGTATCGTACTAATAGGGTCAAAACAATAGCGCCTACACGCCACACGTTCCCACACTGGGCCACGCTGGGCCACCCAAAATCCACTCAACCTCGTTGTGGCGCGCGCATACCACGGTCCACTCCTAAAAAAACCCGTTGGGCCTATAACGGTACGCGGTGCCTTGACAAACGACCAAACAAATATATATGGCAATTAGGATGTAGGGATCAAAGCGCCCGGCTGTACTTGTTAATACTAGGAAACAATTGAGAACAAGTACAGTTAAAATAATACATGTTGCCTATGCAAGTTGGTTAACTTTTTTTTTCGGTGTATTTGCATTTTTGTTTTGAGGTAAAAAAAAATTAACTAGAATGATTGAGTAATTTTTATCATTCTCTATTTTTCCCACTTTATGGAGGTATAAAATAAACCCTGTACAAAGGTTCACAAAGTCTTTTGCAGGCCCATATTATTTAACTCGACAAACATGGGATTTTGCTAATTAATTATATGTAGCGCGAATTTAATTTGAAAATCAATGGTATATGATTTATTTGTGATTGTGACTCAATATATTCGAAATGCCATTTCACATTCGAACACAGACAATAAATTATTCGACACCTAAAATATATTCTAGTGGCACCGATATAACAGTAATATCTGAAATAAATTTAATATAAACAATATCAGTATCGCTATCGGTACTAAAGCGGTATCGATAAAACGCTTGCTCTTATTGTATCTGTTAGAAGGAGATCTTATCGGACAAGAATTAATTGAGTGTGGAGCGGTAACAGTAATATACGCGTAATGTGTACTGAGCCTTAGGTCATCTCGTGATAACGTGTACTGAGCCTTAGGTCATCTCGTGATAACGTGTACTGAGCCTTAGGTCATCTCGTGATAACGTGTACTGAGCCTTAGGTCATCTCGTGATAACGTGTACTGAGCCTTAGGTCATCTCGTGATAACGTGTACTGAGCCTTAGGTCATCTCGTGATAACGTGTACTGAGCCTTAGGTCAACTCGTGATAGTAATCGAATTGTGATTAATGTTAAAAAAAACTACGTGGCGGAAAATATACCGTACTTTACTCATAAAAATGCGCGATATAACGAAAAATATATTGACCGCTAAAAACATTATGCATTTCTGCAAATTATTAACATAATCGGTAATGTTATCAGTGTAGTAAGTCACAGCAGCTTTCTCCGCAAAACTCTTCGAGGCACTATCGCTTGTCAATAGGCCATCAACAGCCCAGCCGCGGGTCTAGCCTTGAGGTAGGTTTAAAAACTGGATTCTCGTAAGTAATCATCAAACAGAAACGGACATAGCTCTATTGTCGTGAATCAGCACCGTGAAAATCGAAAACCAGCCCGCTGGCTACCTTAATTCCGACTTTAATACCTCCGGTCAAGGTTGTGTTTTGAATGACCAGCCGTCGTTGGTTACGACCTGTGTATAATAAAGTAGTATTTACGCCACTGACATACTTCCGTGTGTGTACCGTTAGGCGGCCCTGTTTCGCTTACACCCGTTTCTTTCACTCTCGTTTATAGCGTATGTTTTGTCTCTTTCTGTGCGCGACAAATTTTCGATGCGGGCGCCTCGTGTAGGTTGGCCTAAAAATTAATTTCGTGATACGATTTTTTTTAAGAATCCGCCTGTCGCGGTGGGGGTAGCCGTTTGTCGGTCAGTGTGTCGCGTGCTTTATGTTAACTTACCATGTCTAAGCTTTAGTGTTTGGAATTCGACCCGACATAGGATTTGGATTAGCATTAAGGATTTTGGACCATAACTTCGGCTTAGCCTTGAAAGATAATATGCGGGTAGTTAATGAAATTGGATGGCTATTAACTGACTTCAAAAAGGAGGAGGTTTTAATACCATGTGTCGACCTGGATACATAAAAATGCAAACAACAAATGTACATAGGTATCTTTAATGGTTGATTAAATAATCTTCAAAAACCGACAAAAAAAAATGCTTGTTAATGATGAGCTGCTTGCATCATCACAAAGAGATCAAATCCAACTCCCGACACTTCTAGGGAACCTAGATACCATCAAAATATTGGCTAACATGTTATTAGCATTATAGCTAGCTCTGTCGGATAGTGCCTAGTAACAGACTAACAGACGATACATTGAAGCTGTTGCCAGTGATAATGAGACCGACAAACATACAGATACTGATGATTCAAAATAGCTTATGTTACTTTTTAAGATTTATTAATAAAATACGTGACAATGTGTAGGTATGCCTCGCACATTAACACTGGGCGCCCGTTGTTTTGTTGTAGTGTTCTATTTATTTTTATTATGTATTTTCCGGTGCACAATAAAGTATATATTATATAAATAAATAGAAAAATTGCACTCTCTTGTACTTGGCATCTGAACATTTGTGTGCTTTGAGAATTAAGTAAATAAATAAACTTATATATTGTTCTTAACTTAGCTAGAGCTACCAATACTACCGAAAAAGGTTATACTTCGCGTTTGTTGACGTAAAGTTTCTCACAACTTCAGCTAAGCTTATACAATTAACTTAAAACGACAACTAAATTCTGCACCATTACTAACCCTCCCCAATAACACAACTTCTGAACTTAATAAGCAATTGATACACTCTATTTTCCTCGACAATGGATTACCCTACTTAAAGGCAGCAGAAAACGTTAGGAAATCAAAAATTTCATACTTTCTTCGCTCCCCGTTGTCAATCATAGCCAATATTTTATAAAAGATCGTTTTGATTTACAAAAGCAGACGTGTTTCTACTTTCACTCGGTCGGTCCATCGGAGCGGATAATCTATGGAACTGTGACAATTTCTACGGAATTGGGACAAGAGATGTTAAATTCTTGTATTTTTGTTCGTGTTGTCACTGAGACCGGTGACACGGCGGCGATGGGTGACGAATTTTTAACGCTCTTTTTGGCAAATGGATCTTTTAATAATTTCGGTGTAAATGATGATGAGTGAAATAGATCTACACTGGCATGGTATGGTGTAAATAAAACGACAGAATATAATGTTTAACAACAGGAGAAAACCTTTTGTAGTGAGCGAGCAGATAGAGGCAGGAAATGAGTATAATAAACTACCAAAACCTTCCCTTGTGAAGCTTTAATAGTTTGGTGAACGTGAAAAGAATGAAAAAATTGGCAATATTATAAATATTAATAACAACGTAGCGCATGAGCAGTAAATATTTGCCGTTAATTAACTCGTTTATAAAAGAACGTTAATCTTAGTTGCTCGTGCCTGAGCTCCGCCCGACACATCCAAACATCCTGAACCGTCCGCCTCACTTGCTTGCACACAATTTACTTAAAAAGTTAAAGCTATATTAAAAAAAAATCCGCATCGAATACCTGTGCTCGTATCGTATAATCTTACACACTAAGGGCACTAACCTAGGTTTTTTATTGTGTAGGTCGGGGTTGCCTCCCGTTACGTGTGGATGGTATTTGTGGACTACGAGGAAACCTTCGACTCCATCGGAATAAAGGCAGTTCTGGCCTCTCTGCATCGATGTCGAATTAACTGGCGCTACATTGAAGTGTTGAAACGACATGACATCCAAATTCTCAGAGGAGTGAGACAGTGGGATGTGATATCCCCAAAACAGGAGGATGTGTTCACCAATGCGCTAAAGGACGTTTTTATGACGCTGGACTGGAATGGGCAGGGTATCAATGTGCACGGCGAGCACATCTCACACCTTGGATTTGCCTTCGACATCGTCATAATGGCAGAGACGCTGAAACAGTTAAACCAGATGATGCATAACCTAAATAGAGCCTCTTGGCCGTTTGGCCTAGTCGTGAATTTGGTCATGACGAAAGTCATGAACAATTCGCACGTCTTGCCGAGTCCAATCCACATCGAAGAGTCACTTCTCGAAGTTGTGAAGGGGTATAGACATACCCCTAGGCCTAGGGTCGCCTAGGGCGACTTACCCTACGTAGACACAACTTTTAGAAAGAAACAAACAGAAGGATCCAGTTGGGTTGGGCAGCGATTGGAAAACTTCGTCAAGTCTCCTCGGTACCAATCCCGCAATGTTTGAAGACTAAGGTCTTCAACCAGTGCGTCCTGTCCGTTATAATATACGGTGCCAAAACATAGACACTGACAGTCGAGCTGGTACACAAATTAAAGTTCGCTCAGCGTGCTCTGGAGCGGGCTTTGCTCGGAGTTTCTTTGAAGGATAAAGTCAGTAACGTTATCCGGAAAAGAACCGGAGTTGCCGACATAGCTTGCAGAGTAAGCAAGCTGAAGTGGCAGTGGGCTTGGCCATGTTTGTCGAAGGACCGATGACCGGTGGAGCAGACGAGTCCTGGAGTAGAGACCGCGTATCGGCAAGCGTAGTGTGGGACGTCCCCCAGCTTGATGGGCCGACTACCTCAAAAAGGTGGCTGAGACAGGTACCGAGGTGGGATGACACGGTGTTGTGGCACAGAAAAGAAGAAAGAAAGAAAGAAAAAATGTTTATTCTGCACAAACAAAACGCACATTACAAATAAAAATAATAATAAAAAAGAGACAAGTATACACATCCAACGTTGTCAAAAGCCTCATATCTCACAGCGTGGGAGAGGCCTCTGTCTAGCAGTGGACTGTGATAGGCTGAGTTAATTGATTGAAAAATTGGCGGCAATATATATGATAACAAATTATATCTAAACTATAATCGTTATGTAAGACTTCTGTAAATTTACGCGACAAGTAATTTTAATATTGACTTTTTAACATAAGTACCTACTATCTAGCTGATTAAGTATGTGTAAATGAATAGGCTGTTGTTTTATCTGCGTTGAGTTTGACGCATTCTTCATTTTAATTGTCATTGGTCCCGAATGGGAGATCCTGAGGAGAAAACATGCGCTCTCTTTACTTCAGTCTGCTAAATTGATGTGACCTCTTACCGTTTGAAGAAATACTTTTTACAAACGACCATCCACATCATTTGAAGATTTCTGCTCTTTGTATGATGGGTTTCGGAGGCTACTGCCGCAGATAAAGATATCAAGGGCTATAGAATACACCAGTAGGTACTAAATATTACGAAAAATAAAAATCTTAAATACTATTGTTGTCTATTAAAGTCACGTTCAGTATGCAATCGGGTGTCTTGGTAATTCATTTTTTCTGCAGCGGGTTGCGACAGCGATCGCCACGGCCGGCGCACGCGCAATCAGCCTGTTATCCACACTACAGTATTTTGCGAAAAACTCAATCAAGGCCGCGTACTTGGCAGCCGAGACAAATCTATATTTTAATAGTATTTTTTTCCGTGAAGCTATCGCAACTCGTTGCGTGCAAGCATTGGTCAACGGTGCGTGTTGTCATAGGTTCGATTTTTTGTCAGTACTGAATTGAACGTTATGAAAATTCTAGAGAATCAAAGGATCGTTTTTTACGTTAGGAAATAAAGCTGTTAAGAAATGCCCGAAATAAGCTAAATGTTAAAATAAATTGTTCGTAATTTATTTAATTGTGATGTGGCTTTTTACTAAAAAGTTCGCTGGCAATGTCCAAATTTTTCACAAAGTTGAATGAACCGCACCTGCGACATTGAAATGCTCCAGTCATTCGTAGCGATGTAGCAACAGTCTATTATTGAAAAGTCTTATTCTAAATATTAAACCTGTAAACAAACTTTGCTTAGAATTGTCCACATTTGGGAAATGGTGGAGGACAGGGAGTTGCGTTGTAAAGTGGACTCTCCTGATATCGAGAAGAGCACTGTGAAGGGCCGAGTAGATTGATTGATTTGGAGAATTGAGAAAGAAAAACCTCCGAAAAAGCTTTTGGTTGAGTAAGACCACATTGTTAGCGGAGGGACTCTCTTTCATCGTCTTTCTTTTAACTATCTGTAGTCACATGTGTCAATATACGCAAGATTTGTTCTTGTAAGCTTCAGGAGGAAATCATAGTCCGTGAAAAAAGCTGTAGGTACTATACCTATAATACTTTTCAGGGGAATTTCTACTCCCCAACTAAACGCTGAACATCCTAAAAAGATTTTAAGTGTCCATCCGTTTATAACCAAACACCACGCAGCCTATAAATCTGTTTGTTTCGTGCATAATTACCGGTAACCTAATCGCTAACAATGTTAATGAGTAACTCGTTTGATTTCGTTAGCAGCACCGTATCGCCGCGAACACGGTCAGGTATCGGGGCTCCGGTAACTGTGCCGGATCGGTGCTGGGCTATCTGCGGCTAGTATCAGCGTTGTGCTTTGTGTTGCAACTGTTTGTATGCTTGTTGTTGTCTTTCGTTAGAGATATGGGAAGAATTCCGTATTTTTCATTGAATATACTCGACAAAGTCAAAGATAATCCGTAAGGTTTTCTTTGTTGTTTAAAAGTCGGTCTTAATTATTAGGTTTTCATGTTATCTACAAAATGGGGCGTGTCTTAAAAGAAAAGCATTTTTAGGGCTAAATTTTACTAAAAATATAATTCGGAGCATTTAGAAAAATTCCAGTGCAAAAACGAGCTGAATTGAATATTGTAACTACCGTTTCGTTAATCTGCTGAATATTTGAAAGTCTCTTTATTTGACATCTAAACAGAAAAACATGATGACACAATAAACGAATAAATACGATTTCAAATTGATTCCTACAACGAGCTTACCTATCTGTCTCCACATTAATACAACGAGCTTACCTATCTGTCTCCACATTAATACAACGAGCTTACCTATCTGTCTCCACATTAATACAACGAGCTTACCTATCTGCCTCCACATTAATGCAACGAACTTACCTATCTGTCTCCACATTAATACAACGAGCTTACCTATCTGCCTCCACATTAATACAACGAACCAACCTATCTGTCTCCACATTAATACAACGAGCTTACCTATCTGTCTCCACATTAATACAACGAGCTTACCTATCTGTCTCCACATTAATACCACGAGCTTACCTATCTGTCTCCACATTAATACAACGAGCTTACCTATCTGTCTCGACATTAATACCGTACGCCCCACTAAGCCTAAAAAGCCATTTGTTTATGTTAAAAACTGAACAAAAATGTCTAGAAATAAAACAAGTGACTGTGGGCCGCAGCACGGTTAGCTATTGAGGCGTATCGTTCGCGATTACCGCCTGCATCTCTGATTGCGTACTAGTTCATACTAATACTGGGCTGTACTGGTATTACACAGTGTTTGGTCTAAATTATGTTTCTAGTCCTTTTTTTTGAAAAACAATATAAAAGTTTTGCGTGACTTTTTGGCCATGTTTTATAAATGTTACGAGGACATTTTCTTGATTACGTAATAACTGTGTACTAATGATCGTTTTCCTTTGTTATAGATAGCGCAGCAGGGTGGCGGCGTCAAAGTATGGCGGCGGAGGACTGTCACTGGGCTCCGGCGTCGCGGTGAGGCGCGGCATGAAGTGCGCCGGAGTGGCGGGCGCCAGCGGCGACGAGTTGCTGCTCGGCAGCTGCTGGCTCGACCCCAAGCTCGACAACTCCTCCCCTCCGCCCACCTGCCACGAGCTCCTCGACTCTCTCCTCGCCCCTACTCCCCTTGCAGAACTCAAGCCTCTCCCCCCCTTCACCGGCTACACCGGACACCTATCTATCAATGGCATCTCTGGACACCACTACCATGCTATCGCGCAACGCCTTCCAGAAGAGAACAATAACTATCCGACGCAGAGCGGCTATGGCGCTGACCATGACGTCGTGTCCTCATCGACGTGCGCGGCTGACGCGGAACCTCCCGACTTAGAAGACGTCAAACCATTCCTCGACGGGCCCGACACCAAGCCCTTCGTGGACACCTCCGCCGCGGACTCCTGCGCCGCGTCTTGTTCACCACCCGCTAAAATGTTCGAGGATGGGCACAAGCAGGACATGTACGACATCAGCTCGATAGAAGACATCGCGGCTATCATCGGCTCAGCCATCGCCGACACGACTGTCCCGTCGCAACCTGAAGACCCCGACAGGAATGACTCCAGAGACAGTTGGATGGACATCGACGCCTGGATCACGGGCGCGTGCACACAACCTGGTGACAAAATTGTACAACAAGATCTTGCGGAGTTCGGTCTGCCGAATTCCCCACCTTCGGGACAAAATCACCACTCCAGTCTTGACTACCCCTGCAAAAACCAAGAGTTTTCAAAAAGTACTGAGTTTCTTCAGAAAAACTTGGGACAAGCGGGTTCGACACTGCAGTCCTTGTTGACGCATGGTTACATGCCACTGTTACAAAATCGGCTGCAGAATGGACCGCCGGTCAAGCAGGAGGCTCCAAGCTCAACAAGTTATGGGATGGATGTGATATCAACGTCGTCTCCGCCCGGGAACGCCGTCTCCACGACTGATGGTGTTGGTGGGTTGTTAAACGGCCGATATGCACCACATTATGCACTCAGTCTCAAACCTGACGGACTTTGTAGTCCAGACCGGCTTCTTGGCTACCCGCATGCTCACACCACGACTTCCACACCAGCGAGTAAGAGTAAAAGGAGTCGAGCAAAAGCGAAACAAGCGAACAGCGGGAACATGCACGGCAGCTCGCTCTCGTTTCCGTCGGCGACGGCGGCGGAGCTGAGCGGGCTGCTCGGCAAGGAGAAGCCGGTGCACCGGTGCGGGATATGCAATAGGGGTTTTCTGAACAAGTCCAACATTAAGGTCCACCTCCGGACACACACGGGGGAGAAACCTTTCCGCTGCGACGTGTGCGCGAAGGCGTTCCGCCAGAAGGCGCACCTCATCAAGCACCAACAGATCCACAAGCGGATTGGCAGGGACTAGCAGGTGTAGGTTCTAGCTCAAACTGAAGCATTTTGTAGTTTATAATATAGTGTGTCTGTGACTTAAGTGTCAGTGAGCGGTAACGCAGTGCGCACTGAATCTCATGTAGGTTATTGTAAATTTATTTCGTCAAGAACGGAGACGTTGCAAGGCGTCATGAAAGAACATTGCGAGTAGATGTCGCCAGGCGTTTCGACGTCCGCTGTACGTCTGCTAACGTAGTTACGTGGTATCACGAGTAATTAATTTAACCCATTAGTATAACATTCCTAAGGACAAGTGCAATGTTAACTAGTTTTAAGTGATTTATATTCTCTGTATTATATTATTAGTTTGTAAGTTCTTGAAGTTTTCCGTTTCGCTTTAGTGTAGTTATATCTTCTATTATTTCGGTTATGTGTTGACGTCACATTGACTCATGTCATAACATGCTACGTCATATGTTGCTCACAAAAATCGCAAAGTTTTAAAACGGACAAAACATGAACGAAATAAATATATTTTTGTAATGTAGAAACATTTTTATTTAATTTTAAATGTGAATGGTTACTCCGATTACCTATTGTTAGTCAGAATTTTTAATTAGTTTTTTTTCGTTTAAATGTATAAATAAGTACTTAATTAATTTAAGGAAGAGAAATGACAAAGCTCATGAGGCTAACATGATACTGCCAATTGTAAACCTTTTGTACTTATAAACTTTGTATAAAATACTCTTTTAAAATATTACGTGAAGTAGGGATCTTTAATAATTTGGTTGGCAGCATAGTTTATAAGTAAGGTTTAGTTTTCATATCGCTACTGCTAGTTATTTATTGTTGCGCCACTTCCAGGCTCTTTGAGTTAACTTTCTACTTGAAGTAACAAGTATTAATAACATAACATACCTCAGAGTAACACAACAGTCACAAAATGTAAATAAATAAAAATCTTTGCGACTTATGTACATTATAGAAACATCACATTATATTTAATTTTCATCGTTTCATTTTTATATTTATATGGGGACCAAAAGATTTGAATTAAAAAACAATTTAACTTGCAAAGATTTTTAATGTTATTATCAAAGTAATCATTCATCTTATATCACTTGCAACATCACAATCAAATCAAATGTAGATATAAGTTCCATAGAACCGTTATCATTTTCGTCACACACATTACTAGGGTACCTAATCGTTATCCCTTAAATACTTAAGTCATTTAAAAGCTCAAGTTCATAAGTCATGCACACGCAACATCACTCATGTAAGTACTTGCATTTACAATACATTAAATTCAAATAACATCACACAGCCATTTCAGTCCATAATCACAAGATCATCACAACTCATTTTCGAATGGAGCCATACATTATCATCATTGTCATAAAGTAATCTTACAATCATCACATTTGAGCATTTTTTCAAACACTGTCGTGTCGCACCAAACACCGCACAATATTGCACCAACAGTTAACATAGTTGTACCTACCTACTATTTCCGTCAACACGTTTAAAGGGTGGCCTTGTTTTCGCTTTTCTATTATAATTCAAGGCTACAAGGGCAACCAATTGCACGCTTTAATTTTAAAGTTCAATAGCCCTTTGCAACATTGAATACTTATTGGGTTCAATCGCGAACAAAAAATCCTACGAATAACTTAAATATAAAAAAAGAACAAAATAATTCTTAGATATTTTATTGATCGAATTTTACAGCCAATCAAAACGCGCAAGCTAATTTATTATTCGCGAACGCTAGATGCGCAAACGCACGCGAACGGAACTCGAAGCGTCCGGGAAGCGGACGGATAAAAAATAAAATTTATACTAATAATACCGATCCGCTGTTGCGTAAGATTGCTATTCGTTGGCAGTTTGTAATTGGTGTTACGGCATTCGGTATTTGGGGCATTTACCTCTTTAAGGCTAAGGGCTGCGTGATTCGGACTGAGAAGTAATTATTAGAGATGATTAGCAGTATCATGAATTAATGAGTTATTACTGTTTTTCGTGAAACGCCAAATATTAGATGCATTTTTTGTTATTCAGGGCTCAAGACCCACCTTGTGTTAAGCGTTAACTTTGTCATTATTAGCCTAGTCCTAGGCTAGTAAGTTTGATGTGAACTATTAGACAAATTTATCACCGTCTCATTTTGAAACTCCACATCATCTACTCTCACATGTATTAACGCAACGCATGAGAAAATAGAATTGCAAATCCTTTGGATAACAAATCGAATAAATTGTTCAACTTCATCACAATTATAAAACTATGACTTTCATCGATTTCACAATGAGTAATTTTGCAAATCTCTCATCTAATTTACAGCAATAAAAATGTATTAAAATTCATCATGAAAAAATTTACTATCATAAATATATCATATTTTAAATACATTCTTATGCATTACTCATCTAAGACTGTGAACTTTGACATAAAGCTACATTTGCACTAAACATCATTCCATACATTCCTATCTCACCCATCTGATGTATCATCTTTCACCTTCTGTGTATTCGATACACAATATAACATTCCACTAGGAGCCTGCAACTATTGCAGGATAAGCTTTGACTGTTTGAGGCGTTAAAACGCTTGTCGAAGCAGACGAGCGGCTGCCCGTTAGGGGAAAAAACACGCTGCGGGGCAAACGCGCGGCCGAAACGCTGTAATCTAACGCGAGTTTGAGTGAAACCCTCGCCTTGTAAATCTTGTTTATTGGTGCTCAAACAATGAAAAAAATAAATGAGGATAGTTACAATTGCATTAATTTTATAACAGAATACATATTTTAATCAAAAGCATTATTGTTACATGTAAACCGAATATATAAAGTCACTGCTTACCATTCACAACAATAGCAGTCTGTCTAGATTAAACATAATTGAAACTGTTGAATCATTAAATGAATGGTCTCTTTTAGAAAGACTTCGTAAAATGACTAGTACTTACTTCTTTCCGTTACATTTTATTATTTGCTTTCTCTAATAAAATAAATATCACTAGAACGCTGCAGTTTCAGCAATTTAGAAATTGCAATTAAATTAATAAGTTGTATGCATGTGCAACTTTTAAAATGCAGGCAGCGTTGTCACTTTTTAAACTTTCATTTAGAATTTTTGACCCAGAATTTTATCACAAATCTGTAACAGCTTAGTTTGTACTGAATAGCTTGGCATGTCGTACAATGTTTTCCATGAATGGATAAATACATACAGCTTAAATTAAATGCTGCAGTTACAATAATAAAACACTAGACGGACGGATGTTTCGAGCCCGGCGCGGCGGCGCGCGGCGTTTACCGCGGTGTGTGTAAGTAGAACTTAATAAAAGTACCTTTTTGTTAGAATATAAATTGTTAGCGCTAAGTATTTATTTTTCAATTATAATTTTTGTAATTATTAATTAATTGTAAAGCATTACAGTTGACGAAAACAATTAAATATTATGCGTACTTTTTAAGCGGCGAATGTTATTTTTCAAGAGGTTTTTCCAATAGATGTTTAAGTAAATTTGTAAATTAATGTAAAATAAATGAAGATTTTTTTGTTAACGATAATCTTGTTTACTTTCTACATTCCTTCCACTGTGATCTTGGACTTGGTAAGTTTCATGTATTTGCTTGGCGAATTATAGAGATTTTCTTAATACATTTAAATCAAACATAAGAAAATGGTCTCAATCAACAAAAATCACACATAAAAAGAAAAGCAGCAATTTTCTAAAAATACACGCAGAGCCACAAGTGGGTCACATTAGACATCTGAGAGCAAACAAAGGTGTGAACACACGAAGTGAAAGATCCGACTTAAAGTTTAGTTCACACAGCACACGTAATGTTCCCGTGCGTCTCGGAAGAAAGTCGGATGTGAAAATTGTCATAATGCACACACCAACGACAAATTGCCTTTTTGCGTCAACAAGTGCTCTTGCGCAGGGCACACAAGAGAAAACTTACACACACAGACACAAAAACTCGTGCGAATATAACTCACACGTGCGCGCGAAATGTCAACGTATCGCTCTGTCGCTGTCGCTACACGCACACAAAAGCAAGTTACGGTGAGCAAAAAAATCGTTGCGAAATTAAATTAATTAGGTTTTATTGCAACGTAATGAATTTGTTAGTGTCGGTTCTGTAACAAATCGATGTTTTATATAATCGAAATCTGTATCGGTTTGCAAATCTGTATCGGTTGTTGAATTGAGTGTCAAAACGACAATGTCAAAATTTTACTTTGTCTCAATATAGGTATATGACCGACAGCTATCATGTTAATATAATAATGATGGAGCTGTACATGTGTAGTTTTTATGAAAGTTCTAATTCCTGTTTTACTGCGTAATCCACAATACTATCGCGTATCTAATTTAATATGTTTAGATAATGCCTTAAGAATATATTTGTATGAATTAAAACATAGCAAAATTTTTGTTAATTCTCTCCGTTGTTTGTGTTTTATTTTTATTTAGTGCCCAAACAAAACACAAGCCTGAGCATTTGTCAATGGAAACTGCTTACCGTAACAATATCTAATCTAGTAACAGGTAATTAAAGACACTAAATTAAAAAGGCGATTTGGGTAATTATCTACCTAAAATAATTAAGGGCTAATTAATAATGCTCGTAAGTCAACTCATATTTTTTTCTAATTTGTTTATGATTAAGTACAGCCACCAAAACCGAAAAAAAATACATTAATAATTTCGCCAAGTGAACTTAGCTTTACATAATGTTTCAGGCGAAAAAAATCATGTCAAATTCAAGACAGGAAATAAAAGTGTTCGAAAATATTTTTGCCAAAACTATTAGTGATTCAAGGTCGGCTTAGCTTGCTATCGGTACGCCGCGCGCGCGCCGGAGAGATTCTTTCACCAACCCACTTACATAGCGCGGCTTGATTTCACCGCCGCCGCACACTGCTACTACGTGCACACACTAAATGTGAACTTGTCACATTTTATGTATATTTTATTACATAGTTTATTCTGAGGAAATAGTATTTAGAGTTTTAGAGGCAGACTAAAGAAAAAAATTGAATTTTGAAGGAGGATTGTGAGAAAGATGATATGGAAAGGAAGGAGATGAATTCTGAAATAACGGCTAAATGAGACGTGTGGAAGAAAAAGACGTGCTGTGCTGACCCCAAATTATTGAGATAAGGGCAGGAGAAAAATATATATTTGGTTTATTCAAAACTGTTTCAAATACGAAACAGTTTTGACGCGTGTAAGATACTAAATTATATGTATTTGTGCAACCTTGCACACCTCTGTACCTCCTATTTAATGTCATGATGAGAACACATAATATATTAAAAGAGCTTTAAATAATATTAAGAAAAGGGTTACTGCGAAAACTCCATGAATAACTAAAAACAGTGTGTCAGGGCTTTAGACAAAATGTGTGGACTAAAATTATAATTAAATATTGAACAGAATAAGTACTTGTTTATTGTTGCTGTAGGTTGTTAACAAATATAGTTGGTCAATTTAAAAAAAAGTAGCTCTACAACATACCTCTAGTTAGGGTGTACTGATACGTCAACAACAACAAGATGGTGTAATAATACGTCAACAACAACAAACAAGTCTTTTCGTCAGATGCTGTGACGTCTATTACTTATTTTATTCACAAAATCATCCAAGTCCCTACACGCAGTAGCGCTAGTACAAATGCAATGCATGCATTGTTTACTCCACGCGACGAGAATGAACATCACGCTACAACCCGCACGAGACCAGCAGAGTGATGACCTCAGCAGTACCGATCTGTGAGCTGCTTGTCAATCCTGATTGGTAAACAGAGGGGCCCTTGCTACTTGCTACGTATTCCGGTTGCGAACTTGCCGAATATCGGGAGGAAAACTTTGAAAAAAAATACAACTTGGTGTAACTTGGATCTGATTTAAGTACTTTGAGCTGGTAAAGTTAGGTTAAGCATAATCAGCCTATACCGTTACCACTGGTGGGACACAGGCCTCCTCTCGGTGAGAGGGAGTGGCCGTAATCCACCACGCGCATCCACTGCGATATGTTGGATGTCACATGTTTTCGAATTTTTAGTTCTAAGACATAAATTAGACATAGTTTCCTCATGATGTTTTCCGTCACCGTTTAGAGAGTAGTGGTGATGGAATAAATTTAACAAAGTAAATTGCCTGCCTGGGATCTAATCCACGACCCACGAAGATACGTAAGTCGGGGCAGTTACCACTGGGCCACCACTGCACTAAGTTAGGGTTAGGTTCCGGTGGGACGCCGCCGCGCTGTAAGGCTCATGCACACTTACAAGCCCAATGATAAGAAGAATGTCTTAGCACCGAACTAAAAACCTGAAATCTAATATAAAGTAAGCATGAACGAATCATATTTTGCTAGACTCTAGTACCAAGAGTCCACAGCAGTCTTTTGTGGTTTCTGAAAACATTCCACTTGCCATTCAAAATTACTTATTTCTTTGTGATAAGTTCTACCATGCCAAACAGATAGAAATAATACCATGTTCTCAGCTCGTGCACGTTCCATTATTTTTTTTTTTTGCATTCATTGGAATTTGCTTTCATTTCAGGCAGAACCAACCAACAAACTCAATCACAAATATTTAACAATCTATTTACTTATTCTCTGCATCAACGAACGTAATTACCATACAAAACCAAAATCTTAATTTCTTACATTACCAAACGCCCACCCATCCTTTTCAAGCCGGCCACACCCCCGACGTAAAGCAAATGTGAGCGAAAGGTCAACGCAACCTTTGCCTTGCAGTGAAATGCTTGCGAAAATGCGCCCGCGCCGCTCCTTGCCCTTCATACTTGAACTTGTGCGCGAGTCGCGACCCGTGTGCGGTGCAAATTACAAGCGATAAATAGTAGTCATAAATTACCCAAGTACTAAGGGTAACAATGGTCACACACGCTACAAAAGCAAATTTTGACTGCCGAGGATAATCATTTACCAAACTTTTGCAAGAGTAAAACTTATGAGTACTTATAGGTATACCTTTGCCTAAACCTTCAGGAAAAACCGGCGCGATGTTATGTTATGTTAAAACTTATGAATGTCACAACATCACGTTACTCAAGCAATCAAGATTAGGTCGAAGTTAAGGTAACAATCAAGACTAGGAGTTAATTTAACAATCAAAATTAGGTCAAAGTTAAGTTAGCAATCAAGATTAGTTCGAAGTTAAGTTAATAATCAAGTTTAGGTCGAAGTAAAGTTAACAATAGTAAATGACCACGACAAAACTTGACTAATTCTCCACCATGATATTTAATTGAATTATGACATTAAATGTATGCTGTCTCAGGTAATAAGGCATCAGTGAGACCTGGGTTACAGGCACTTTTTGCCATGGAGTCGGTCAGTCAGAAAGTGCCCAATCCAAATAGCAGGCCTAACTATTACGTATTGTGAGGAGTTTCTCAATTGAAGTGAGATTGTCGCATTGTCAGTTATATTACTTATGTAAATAGGGCCACTATTTACATAAGTAATATAACTGACAATGCGACATATTTGTCAAATAATTACATAATTGCCACTTTTCACATCAGATGCAGTTTTATAAAGCAAATATAGTTGAAATAAACTTGTGAAATGGTCACAAAGGTCGCCAGTCACCTGTCGCCTGTGAATTTGATTATATAGGTGGTAAAAAGTCAAAAATCGCTCCGCACATGCCTCTGACTGCGTGTGACCTTTACCCAACGCCACAGAATTTGGGCTGCAATGATTAATGACAGTGATTTGAGCGGCGCGGCGCGAGCGTCTCTGAGCACAGCTCAGTGCACGATAAACCAGTTAATTTGTGCTGAACCACTCTTGTTTGTAACAGCTTTATTTATAAGCTTTCCTATCGATTGGACAATAATTAGTATTCAATTCATGAAATAAGCACAATATGTTGAGTAGCAGATATGTACGGGCCTTATTATTCATCGATTTAATACCCACCTATAATATTAAAAAGCCATATATATAACATTCTGTTTGCGTGGTCATGTTCTAAATTTTGGACTACAAAATTGTGTTTGTAATTCAAATATTTGCATTGAAGATTGATGTGAACAATGTGAAGTGCTGATTCATCAATCTATAATCATTTATTTATCAATCAACATTATTAATCATTTTAATCCAATAAATATTACTTGTATTTTACACACGACGGACGGCACTACCCTAACTATAAAATGACACATTGTCTCGTCTATTATCTTCACTGCTTCGCCGCTGCGTCACGTTCGTGGCTCTTATGAAACAGATTGATGGCTTTAACAGCTTCTATATTCGCGTTGGTTGACAACTCCCCTGGGATAACGAGTTTCACAGCAGCCTGTACCTCCCTGCTACCCACGTCGACTTCTTTCTGTGGACAGCCAACCTCCCAGCTTCTACCGCAATCCTTTCCAGTATATCGTTGAGAAAATTGTTCATTATAAGCATTGATTTTCGTGAGATTCCCAAGTTTTCTGGTGCTACCATTCGTAGTAGCTTGTTGAGGTAGATGGAGAAGCTCTGGTAGTTTTTCTTCTTAATTTTTTCGTCTTTATGATTGGTCTGACACTGATAAATTATTTAAGTAGATTCTAGATGCTTAAATTAACATTTTGTCGTTTTTATATATTATTATTAACAGACATTCAAAAATACGATGAAAACTAAACTCATATTATCGGCCATAGATTCTGTCATTTTTATAATTATACCATTTACCATTTAGTACTTTACCCTCCCGAGGAGAAGAAAGGCCAAGCCTCTCTATCATTAAGAGTGAAATTAAAAACACAAGAACAATACAACTCAAAACAACCTATTTCCCTCAATTGCCTAAAAACTGCCAACCGAATTTATTTTGGAGCGTATAATAAATGCGACACGCTCTAAATGGTATGCCTTACTTAAGCACATGATATTTCGTGACAAGCTCTTTTATTTATTACCCAAACTTGCGAAGAAAGAATCACTTTTTGAACTCAAAAGCACGATGTCCTCAAGACATCACCACGTCAGGCAGGTCATGGATTTTTCTTATCAATAAAATAACCAATTTTACTACTTAAAACTCTTCCTTAAGAAAACCAAAGACGCGATGAATGAAATATATAAACACGATAGAACTGAAAAGGCAAACTACTGTTGTTCCCAAATAGGTTGTGGGTTATGGAGAGGAGGATAATTTAACTGTGTCAGTAATAGCCTTTTGACAAATAGAAGGGTCTTTTATAACATCGAGCCATAACAATAACCAAGACACCTAAGAGAGATAAATATAAATAGCCACCAAAAAATCCCCACATGACCTAAAGGCGAACCATAACCTTGACCAGGCGACCTTAAACGTGGTCTCCGGAAGCTGTGCGGGGGGACGGGCCGGGCGGCACGGCCCGGCTCGTGAAAGTGTGCCGGTGACACCGATCCGCCGGCGCTGCATCCGCGACGCAGCTGAACTATGACGGGGCTTTACTTTGCCTATGGTGGGGTGCTGCCGGTCAGGTAAATGAGATGAAAATTATGAATTTGGGTTAAAACTAATAAAATGGGTATGGTCAGGGGTCTAAAGTTTTGATGCAATATAAACTATATAACTATTTATTTGTGCCACCCAAAAAAGTTAGTTTTCTTAACTATAAGTTCAAGGATATTGAGAAAATGAGAGAAATGGAAGAAGTCATGACATCTGAGCACTTAATTTTGAATTAATTACCTCAAACTGAGGTGTAAGGAAGTATCTTATACGATTGACTACTTAGAAAATAAATACGTATATGAAAGATAAATAATCAGTTCGGCTACCACCATCGGACTCGTTAACCTATGCATAGTATAATGAAACTAGTACTGTTACGAACAAGTTACTGGTATTACTAATATTACTTAAAGTAATCGTAGAGAAGTAAGTGGCCAGCCAACTCATTTGCACTGATAATAATCGTTGATGGAATCTATCATGATTACCGACTGCCCCGGCCATCGGTCTAGTCTTTGTAAGTGCATGCATGGGTCCTGGGTGCGATTCCCAGGTGTAGCAGTCTTAGTTTATTCAAAAACTAGCTATGCCCGCGGCTTCGCTCACGTGACAATATTAATCTATTCTATTGGCATCATAGGCAAATGGGAACACCGCTGGTTGAACGCGCCCCAAAGGGTCATGGCCATCCGGCTGGTCCGGGGATACCGTACGGTCTCCGGTGAGGCGGCGAGCCTCCTTGCCGGATTACCGCCATGGGATCTGGAGGCAAAAGTCCTCGCGCACGTTTGGGAGTGGCGCGAGGAGGCGAAACGCCGGGGCGTAGCTCCGCTGCCGCGAGAAATCACGGTACAGCGGACAGAGCTCCGGCGGGATCTCAGGGCGGCATGGAGAGTGCGATTGTCGCAACCCAGCGCTGGGCACGCCACAATTGCGGCGATAAGTCCCCTCTTTGAGGAGTGGCTAGAGAGGCGCCACGGCGTCCTCACCTTCCGCCTGACGCAGGTCCTAACCGGACACGGTTGTTTCGGGAGGTTCCTGTTCCGGATAAGGCGGGAGGAAACGCCCGGGTGTCACCATTGTTGGATCGCCCGGAGAACACGGTGGAGCATACGGTGGAGGTCTGCCCGGCTTGGGCGGAGCACCGCCGTGTCCTCGTGGAGGCGATTGGCGGTGGCGATCTCTCGCGTCCGGCCTTGGTCCAGGTCATGGTACGGAGCGAGAGGGCTTGGGAAGCCGTCACCTCCTTCTGCGAAGCAGTAATGTTCGCGAAGGAGGAGGCGGAACGCGTGAGGGAGAGGCAAAGTTTGCGCCCTCACGCCCCTAGCCGCCGCAGGAGACGCCCTGGGCGTCGGGAATCGCAGGCCGATTCCCGGCCACCGTAGGCGCGGGCTTGCGAACGGCGAGCAATGGGCAGCTCGCCGTTCGATAAGGACCAGGCCCGGGTCGACGGCGCGTTGTGTTCCACGCGCGCCTCAAAGAGATGTCAGCACCAATGACGGGGTTTGCTAGGACCGATGCCTGCTAGGGTTGCGGAAAAGTCCAAGAGGGTTACCGTGGCCCCTGGCACAGGCAACTGAAGGAACACGGGTGGGTTTTAGTCAGTAAGAGTCTGACACGCCCTCCTGCTCTGCCCAGAGCGGGAGAAGTTATTTGATGATTTCCCACCCACAAAAAAAAAAAAAAAAAAAAAAGGCAAATGGGAACATCAAGTCAAATTATATTCTAGCTAGCTGACATATGGCAAATAATTTAATTTAATGTTCTATATGTCTCGTAATGTTAATTACATACTTTGCATACCTACTATTGTTTAGAATCCAGTTCTTCTAACTGAACAGACTGCTGTGCTGCTGGGACGTTTGTTGCGCCACTTCTACTTCTCAGCTAAAGCACTGGGATGTGGTGAACGGCGGGCGTGCCGGGGGACTGTCTCATGTAATTTTGACGTTCGAAAAGTGCTGATTCTCAGCCTAGTTTGAATAAATGACTTTTGATTCGAAGTATCTTCTACAACATAAATTGATTTGGATAATTTTCACGTAAAAACGTTTACCCTAACTTCTCAGTAGCAGCGCAGTGTCTTAGTTTATCTAGCATGACGTTGCTCTGCTATACACCTCTCTCTTCCTCTAAGGGGAACACAGGCGTGTGATGTTAAGAGGCTTTGAGGGTGTAGTTCATGTGGCTATCGCAATTTTAATCTCATTTTCGTGAATATAGTGTGCAGTCACAGGTAAAGTCGTTATTATTTTAACAAGAATGACGCTATTCTATAGATCAATCATCGTTTGATGGTCCTTGTGATGGAAATGAAGGCTTTGTGCAGATCAGCTAGATCACTGGCGTGGAAATCGGCGCCACAGTACGTACTGCACCGGACTGTGATAGGAAAGGCAAAGAAGATTCATCGATCGACCGAAAAAATTGTAATACCTAACATTACACATACAGAAAAAAGCGTCACAATTATTATGGACATGCTAAATAAACACAGATCCAAATATCAATGCCACCATTTTTCAAAGTCAAGCTATGTTTACATACAGCATGCCTAAAACATTTTCTTGTATTTCCCACACGGGTAGGGGAGAAGGGAGGGGGGGGGGGGGCGACAAAAGTAAAAGTCGGGCCGTCGAATAACAGTACCCGTGTTCACTCTCGACGCGGTACACTTAGAAGTGGGCATGTTGAGGCAAATAACAGTACCCGTATTCACTCTTGATGCGACACTCTTAGCAATGGGCATGTTGAGACAAATAACAGGACCCGTGTTCACTCACGACGCGACAGACTTAGAAGGGGGCATGTTGAGGCAAATAACAGTACCCGTGTTCACTCTTGATGCGATACTCTTAGCAGTGGGCATGTTAAGACAAATAACAGTACCCGTGTTCACTCACGACGCGACAGACTTAGAAGTGGGCATGTTGAGGCAAATAACAGGACCCGTGTTCACTCTCGACGCGGCCCACTTAGCAGTGGGCATGTTGAGGCAAATCACGTCCGAATAGATCCTTAGTTACTGGACGATGTTAATATCACATAGACATGAACACACGAGTTTTTCCCACGAGGGTTGGCACAAAGCACAGAGTGACGCTACCCTTACATACTTCTTGTTGTTCTTCAACGTTCATACATCATTCATGAACGCCACGTTATTGATAAAGATTGTCAGCTTTGATCTACCACCCAATCTGTGGATTCAATAAAAAATATGGCCATTGTATTCTAGAAACTTTGCCAAGATTAGTGATTAACTATGACCGAGAACAGCCTTTGAATGTGTTTGAATGCCATCAATGCTTAAACATATTTCTGACCCAACCTTTGAATGCTTATATAGGTAAGTTGTTACAACAATGCTTAAACATATTTCTGACTCAAACTTTGAATGTTTATATAGGTACGTTGTTACATCAATGCTTAAACATATTTCTGACCCTACCTTTAAATGTTTATATACGTTGTTACATCAATGCTTAAATATGTTTCTGTCCCAACCTTTGAATGTTTATATACGTTGTTACATCAATGCTTAAACATATTTCTGACCCAACCTTTGATTGTTTATATACGTTGTTACATCAATGCTTAAACATATTTCTGACCCAACCTTTGATTGTTTATATACGTTGTTACATCAATGCTTAAACATATTTCTGGACCAACATTTGAATGTTTTTAAACGTTGTTACATCAATGCTTAAACATATTTCTGACCCAACCTTTGAATGTTTATCTAAGTTGTTACGTAAATGCTTAAACATATTTCTGACCCAACCTTTGAATGTTTATATACAACGTTAAATCAATGCTTAAACATATTTCTGACCCAACCTGTCAGTCGTGCTTCGTAATTTTTATTTACTTACAAAGACCTACATTGTAAAATCAAAAAAAAATAGTGTAAAAAAATATACTGTTACAAAATTAATTGCAACCCATCTTGATGAAAGAACATTCGGTCGTTACTGACGCGTTTAGAAGCAACGCGTTTACATCGATAAAAAGTTAAAGAATAGAGGTTCCCACGAACCACTGTAGCTTAACAACCAAGTAACCAACATATTAATTACAACAGATATAAAGAATTGTAACTAATGATCCATTTCTAAATTCTATAAAATTTTGCTAATGATAGAATATTACTTTTTTGTTTAGGGGATGGAATTTCTTTACATTTCGTGAATCTGACCTAGTGGACCATCAGTTTAGCTAGGACACAAGGCAATTTCTATGCCACTCTGTGGATTAACGGAGAAAGGTAAATATTTAAAAATAAGTAATTGTAAGATAAAGGACATCGCTAGGTCGAGCGGCCGGACTCAGGGTGGCTGGTAGCAACTTTAAAAGAAGAGCAGACAAAAGTGGCGGACTGCTTTAGGCTGATGATGATGAAGCAGTAGAACACTCAAATGAATTGGTAACTTGTAGGGAAACGTGCACCATCACTTACCTCAACCGGTAAAACAGTTGAAAGACACGAGCATTAAAAAAAATTCAAAATTAACTATGTAGATCAATCCAGTTTGATCAACTCATTACAAATAACAATATCTGTACAAAAAACACCGTTTTTTTTTTACATCATAACCAAACTGATATCACCCGGTGACGACACTGCCCAAAATGATCACCTACATGGTCACACTACAACGGTACCTGTAACGGTGATCAACCTTCGCGAATACTGAATATAGACTCATCACTTTATAAGATTTGTTTTAGAACATTTCGTTGTTGACTTTAAAAATACTTATTTTTTTTGTATTCGCATGATGGTGCAGTTAAAGTACGAGTGTGTTCAATGTTAAATAATGTTAATACTTGTGTGGAATGTGTGGATATTTTACTGAAATACCTAAAATATTCCTACTACTAGACAGAAAAATAAAAAAAACGACACTAATAATAGGTAAACGGAACATTATTTGTGCAGAACTGCTTATCGTGTTGTGAGTTCTTTTGGCAGAAACGGTCTGGTATCATTATTAGACAAGGTTCGTATCAAGAGCAGAAAACGAATGTAGGTAATTTTAATCATAATAAATCATAAAGAAATCATTGTTACTACGAGTATCTAATGCGCTACAAATAAATCAGCCACAGGCACAATTTATACTATCGCACTATAAAGATAGCAACGATTCTACAGACATAGTCGCGGTGCTTAGGCCTGATTGAGCCTACACAATAATGAGACAACCTGCACTAAGCTCATGATATGCTATACTTAACTTTCCTTTCCACAGAGTATGAAAATAATGAGAGTAGCTCTTATCTATCGGTGTAATGTATACTTAGGTATAATCTGGGAAATATATAGCGAGCAATGAATGGAAACTATCTACTCATACAACAATAAGTTTGCCGATAAATTAAATTAAAATATGGCTAGAAAATATATTACTTTTTATTTCGCGAAGATAAGTCTTCCTATATCGAAAGTATTATCCTATGTTCATAAAGACACAAAACGAACAAGCAAGAATACTACTAAATACTCTGTGCCAATTCTCTGTAGGTCTTACAGAAACAAAGAAGACTCAAGAATGGACCATAACAGCCACCAGCCGGGAAATAATGGAATGAGACTTTTGTCCAGCAGTGGGCAATCTCAGTGGGACACCATGAGTAGTATGATAAAACGATTGAGTTATTCTTTAAAGGCCATAGAAAATCTGCCTCGTTTCTGTAGTGGTGACAAGAACTGCAAAGTGTGAGGAATGATTTCGATTCCCGGTGTGGCAGAGTTTTTGAGTTCGTTTAATAGGAAGTTCTCAATAGCAGACCAGAACCTGGTTTTGGCTCCAGGTAATGATAACCATTACCTAGGGTTAGCTCCGATTATAATTGAAGAATTGTGGGTATACCAAAAAATTATTGGAGACGTAAGGGCGTGATGTTATAACGATACGTTTTTATAGATTATAGAAGATAAGTATGGGTCAGCCACAAGCTAACTGTAATAACCGTTATGGTAACACTCATTAATTATTACTACGTTATAATTAAACAAAAACTGCAAATTATATAGCTGACAAATTGTCAGCCCCCGTTCGCCTTTAGCGGATATGTTATTAAGCTGTAATGTCTCAGTCATTCACACAGGCAGCTTTCCTGACACACGACACACACACACAAACACACACTGATATGAAGGAAACGTTCGCATGCGTTCCTAGATCAGGGGTGACGAATGTCTATTGTATTGCCCCATCAACTTGTTTTTGGTCTTTTCGCACTCAATCATAGATACTGGGCATGTTAAAAGTGCTCTATTATATATACATTAGTACACTAATATATATACGTAATAACCAGTAGGTACACACTAAGTAAGCAAATCAATCTGTAGCAGATAAGGGAGTGCTTCTGAAATTTTGTTTTGTTATGGTCACAACTCAACACTTTTATTTAAGTAATCTGTGCCAGTGTAAGTTTCCATTGAAGCATTTCATTATGTTAGTATAAACTCCTCACAACACGTTTGCTCCAGGTGCACCAACCCTGCTAGGTGTGTCTACTTGTCTAGTTAACACGTCAAGCTGCATCGACTGCGAATCGCAATGAACCGCTGAATGGCGCACAGATGGCCAAGTCATTGGTATTGCAGTGAGTTCGCCCTTTGTCGGCACAGGACGGCACTACCTCCTGTTTTAATTACGTTAGGAATTGGGCTGAAGTGGACGTTGTGTCCGGTTAGGGAACTGCACACATCCAGTGTTGATGAAAGTTTAACGTGCCTTTGGCTTTGTATTCATTAACAAGTAAGGCAGTTACAAATATAAGGATTATGAAAAAGGAAAAACCTCCTTCAAAAATAAAAATATATGTAAATATGTGTATCCCCGAAGTTATTAGCACAGGTACTAATCGGTACCTACTTCACCCACATTTAATCGGTTAGACTTAAGTCCCATGTGGCGTAAGGCGAGTATATTAATATAAACCGGGTCCAAACCCTAATGAAAACCGAAAAGTCCAATAACACTGGCGGATCTGGGGATCGAACTCAGGATCTAACTAACAAGAAGCTTATTCATCAAGGTATACGTTTATATGCTCATGTACGAGTATATCGGACTAACTGGTTGGCTACTGGCTGGTAAAACACAACGACACATTATATTGAATGTCAACCGACTGCACGTAATTAGTAGTCGGAGGCGCATTGAATGAGTATTCGCCATATATGGTATACTGTTTTGTTTAGGATAAAGCCGACTATAAAGAATAATAGGCAACTTTAAAATAATGGACGTATTTATCTTGATCATAAAATGGCTATATTTTGGAATTATAAGGGTATGATGTAATTTCCAAACGCTAGGACTTTCGCAAATGACAACTGACAAGTCCTATGTTGAGAATGTGAGAGTGTGACGTTAATTGTGTAACCAATTAATAACCCCGAAAACATGCAGAAATAAAAACTTCGATTGAGCATTTACTCCTATAGGAGGACGAGCAGTATTTTTCCAAAATAATTAGCCTGTCAATGCTTAGACAAAGCGTAGACGCTAGACAGACTGACAGACATTTTACTAAATGTCTGTCAGTCTGTCTGTAATAACTTTAACTTCATAAGCTTCATTAGCTGTAAGTCGGAAGTAATGCTCAGTCAAAATTTGGCTTTCCTGAAAAATATTTTCAAAAGACCTTCCACTTCCTGCTATAGGCTCACCACGTGCTCGTGTTAAAAGCTAAATCTTTAACACAAAGTTTCCAATCTTCTAATTCCCAAAAATCATTATTTTTCAGGTCACAAAATAACCTAATAACCAAACCCCATAGCCTTTTGCTTCGACCAAAGTTTGTGTATGTGTGAGAGTATGTGCGTGCGCCTGTGTGCGTCGGTGCTCGGCAGCGACGTCGGCAGTGGGTCAAGAAACAAGGTCACGCCATTTCTCTCGGCGGGGCGGGAGGGGGAAGGGCTATGCGTAGGCGCAGATAGACGAGACTCACAGAATTCGAGCTGGATAAGTAGCTAGGAGTTGAGTGGGGATATTGGAGTAAGGGCGTACGTATTTTGTATGTATAGTCGGTGGTAAAATGGGAAGGTAGGTACAAAGCGGAAATCAATGAAGTGAGGTTGAGAAATTTTAAAAATAATATTATTAGATTATAAGAGGACTTCGTGCTCATTAGGTATTTTATAAAGTAGGTCTATTCGTTCGAAGAAAGACTAAAAAATGTGTTAGGGAACTCTGTCTGAAAGCTGGCGCCAAAACGGCGACGACGAAAATATTTAAAAAATATCCACCACTGAAGAATACTGTTATGGCCGCCATGCTAAGCGATCAGATCAGCAAGGTGCTCGGTTCGAACCTTCCCAGCACCTGTGTAACTTTTCAATTACTTAAAATTATATCAGAAAATATTTTATTTTTAAACCTTTTACTTTCTGCAACATAACTAACTGCGTTGAAGTGTTGACGATGGTGCACGCTGGCTACTCGAGACGTTTCCAATCAGCTCATAGCATAGATCACTTCATAACATTATCATAATCAGCGCACCGTCTCAGTGGACTTAGCGCTCCTCTCTGTGAGAAGTAATGGGTATTATAGTAGTATGTATATTTCTGAAAGTTGGTTTCAACAAACACTTTTATACATCGATATTATGTAAAAAAACTACTTAGGTCGGGTCGGTGTTTCCTATCTAACTAACTCTGAGAAGAGTCACTAAAACAAACTCAGAAGTCACAGTCTTTTTTAAAGTGTTGCTGTAAGAAATGACGGTATGCTCGACAGCAAGTTTATATTATTCAGTCCAATCCAAAAACCGTAGTTGGATCTCCTTAAGTGCAACGCAGAGCTTAGTCAGGCTCTGAATTAACCCCGCCCACATTTGAGCAGCGTCTGAGCATCTTCAAACAAAAATAGTGTAACAATGAATATAATATTGGGGTCAATAGTTTAATTAGGCACACCCACAGGTACAGAACTGTTAGAACATTTACATATCATTATGAATGATAAATATGTATGCGTTGTTATTAGCATTAAGCTTAGTGATAAGTTTCACAATTTTATTCGCCGGCTGTCTGTGATTACTCTTAAAGACTTCAATGTTCCACTTAAGGGTAGACGTTGTAGGGGGCTTTCTTCAAAGTCAAAGTCAAAGCATTTATTTCTAATAGGCACATAAAAGGCACTTTTGAACATTAACATTTAAATAGAATTGATTCTAGTCGCCCCTTCCAAAAGGTAGTTTCGTATGGAGAAGTATGGTCCAGAAGCTCCACCGTTACTCTTTTAAAATGTAGGTATTACATTATTTTGTATACATTAATTATATACATAATTCTATGTGAAGACGATGCACCTATAATAAAAATTACCCTACCACAATAGGTAAAAAGAATTAAAAAAATGTAGCAATGATAAATAAGTTAATTAAGTGTTAGATACATGGTGTTCGCATATTTACAAACATTGTAAAAGTATATTATTTCCCAAATTATATAAACACAATATGTCAGTGCGTGAGTTAAAGTAATCACAGAATGTAAATCAATTTAATCAATGTCATAAAAATAATAAACTATACAATTAAAGTAGCAACAAGTTTGATTTTGTCTAGACCCTAGATTGCCCTATGGAGCTGGACCAGCATGTTTCCAAGCATTCTTATCTTGGATATAATCCTCTAATTTGTAATTATGCTTGTTTACACAGTGAACTTGTTATATGAGTTTTAAATTTTCTTTCATTTAATTGCAATATATGACAAGGTATTTTGTTGTAGCATTTATCACAGTACCCCATAAACCATGTAAGTATGTACTTTAGCTAATCTGAAGAATGGTTGATATATTTTATCTTTATTTCTTGTATTAAAATTATGTCTATCACTTATTTTATTAAAAAGATACAGATTTTTTCGTACATACTCACAGCTCGACAAAAAAAAAATTTTTTTTGTTGCCCTGGATATCTTCGCAATGTTTTACGTTTTCAAGTGCCCAGATTACAAATATATTCATGAAAGTTCTCAATGTGCTCGTATTTTCATGATTTTTGATCTTATAGTTTGAACAATTATTACTGCTGGTCTTTGAAAAGATATTGTCCCCTGAAAAATTATAAAATAAAACCTCATAAAAGGCGTTTTATGGAAATATAAAATATATTTTCGACATTTTCGTCTTTATTTACTTCGATGTATCCTAATTTCTCAAAACATAACTGACACTATAAATATATCTGTTATTTTGTTTCTCGTTTTTGAATTTTGTAATGTAAAATGAAAATAAAGGAATAAAAAATAATCAGAGCAAATCTTACAAAATCATTGATAGTTTCATGAATTGTGTGCATAAATAGACCCAAAATCATTTTCATATCTAGGGCAACAAAACCACTGTAGACCAGTGTAATATTTTCATAAATGATTTGGCAAGGTACCGTCATAATATTAATCCTTTTAAACAGTTCCCTGAGAGATTCGCGGTGACGTAGATTACAAATGGCTCTGACAGCTCTCTTTTGCAAAATAAAGATGGATTCAATGTCAGCAGCCGGACCCCACAGTAAAATGCCATACGACATAATGCTGTGGCATCTGACGGTTAATAAATGCAACGCATATCCTAGTCTGCTGTTAGATAACAAAATGAATGATGACGGTAGTAAAAGGTCCACCATGGTAGCAATAATACATAATGTCAAAGAATAATTGAAAAAATATGCTCTTTGCAAAAACCCTAGGACTATAAGTAAGAATCAGATTTTTGGAAACTAAGAAAATTTTTATAATTATTCAATCTACATAGTTCCAGGATCATTCAGACTAATTAGACTACTACTTACTACTTTTACTGGTGGATGGTATGTACCATTCACTAGTAAAAGACATTATTGTCATAGATCACACACACACGCGCTTACACACATACCCTAAAACTCGCTCGCATACTAGCGCTAGCGCTCACTAGCGCTTTATTTTATACTTAGATTTCATTTTTTCCTTGTCTTAGTTTTTGTTTTACAATTGCATAACCGTTTATAATGTTAAGTGGAGGGGCGGAGTCACCTAACACAAGCATCCTCTTGCTTAAAAGGTGATCTCCAACTCATGTGTGACATTTTTTTTTAGATCTAGAAACTATAAAACGCCCTCACCATAATACATTATTATCTAAATCTGTACAAGAATAATACACGAACTACGCTACTAAATACGATCTTGAACTGAGTTAAACAAACCTGCACGAATTAGTATAGCTTTACATTTGGACCACCTCCGGATTATAACAGATCTGTAATCTTAATGTATTCGATATAAGCAACGATGCTTCCTGTGGACTAGGAGTCGGGCAATAAGGTGTAATGTAGGTAGGTATTAGGCCTTCCCACGATGATGGCAGAATGAGGTGACTATGAGCCGCGGGCTGTAGGTTGGCGACGAACAGAAGTGAGCTCTTCCTATACAATTATTGACAAAGTAATACAAGATGTTTTGTAGCGTAGTTTAAGAGATCCGTAGTTTGATTCATTCACCGACTCTGTTTATCTTGCGGTTAACTGATCTGTCAGATATTTTTACATGTACAGTCACAGTCAAAATATGTTCGTCACCTTAAGGGTTATTTTTGTCTGCTCATTACACGATAGAATCTGCTTTACCGAATATATTGCGTCGTAATGTCAATACCGCAGTATGACATTCATCAATCTTCTTTTGATGACAGACCGAATTAAAAATGTGATACTGAACGAGGGACTCTGACAATTTTTTTTTCAAATGATGTTAACTAATATTATAAAGAGAAAAGGTTGGATGTGTTGTATGTTACGCTAAAATGGCTGAACAGATTTGTATGAAATTTGGCACATGGGTAAACCATGACCTGGATAAGCACATAGAATATTCTTTAACTCGATATTCCCACGGAATCGAGACTTATACGTGTTAAACTGCGGGGCGCAGTTAGTATTTCATAAAACGACCCGCAGAGCTAACACGACACACGCGACACTCACTACGTACTATCGCATACGTTCTCTCGAATTTTGCAATATTTTTTTTTTATGAGACAACATCCAGCCAAGGTCTTCAGGTCCTGAACTAAGTAGAGCCTGTACTCCGGTAACCTGATGACTGATATAGATACTCATATACACACCCAGACTCAGGTCAAACAGACATGTTCATGCACACAAATGTTTGACTTGTCCGGGGATCGAACCCGGGACCAGCGGCTCAGAAGGCAGGGTCGCTACCAACTGCACCAACCGGTCAGTCAATTAAACATGAGATACTGTTAAACACCGATTTTTCTCCAATTTAGTCGTCCTAGGACGAGTAAATTAGAGAAAAAAATCACCAGACACATGTCATGACACCAGATACCAAAAACATAAACTAAAAACTCTCCAAAATAAAATGGCAGTTTTATAATTATACTTATTTTCGTCATAATTTTATTTTACAATACGTTAATAATGAAAATACTTATTTTAAACTATTATTTATATTGGAATGAAGTTCCTTTCAGCGGCATCGGCAGCGAGAAAAACTGTGGCGGAGGGGAGCACTATTACGTAGATTAGCATCACTTTCAGTAATAACCAGTCACTTTGCCAACTATGGTGGTAAACGATATTAAGGAAGCTATGGCTATAAGGCAAAATCGCCAGTACATTTCCTAATGGTGGTGATTAACAAAGTTTAGTGTTTTATGGTTATAATAGCGAAATCAACTCCAGCTGCATATTTATCTGAACGCCACTATTTTTCTTTGTTAAGTTTGGTGATTAACAAAATTAGCAATAACATGGGTTTCATGGTCATTGTTACAATACCAATCTTCGCTTTGTCAAATTGTGGTGATTATCTAATGAGTATATTATGTGCAACTAAATTATTAAGTCCATGTGTGAAATCGAATGAATGAAACGGAACGTCAAGCCGGTGCTGCTATGATAAAAATGATTTGTTTTTAATAACTTGCTACATCAGTCTCTCGACGTCAGATAAAGAAGTGTCAAAGCGCCTTTTTTGAGTTTACTCCTCAGAACAAGTTATTGTTCTGAGGTTTACTCGAGCCTAACAGTCGTGATAGACCTCGGATCAATTATCCTAGATAATTGGTCCGAGTGTTAGGCATTGAGATGCGTCAGAATCGTTGACAAAACTCGACAAATCGATTAAAAGAGTCGCGCTTCTCATGTTATCCCTGTAGGCCTATAATCAGGAGCCGCACCATCATGATTCCATTGGGAAAAAGAGATAGTGCTATCGGTCATGTAAAGCTCCGTCTCTCCTTCACGCTGGAACAATGGTGGAATTAACACGTCATAGTACGGCCCCAGGTTGAATTCAACTCGACATTGGTCAAAGGAGTATGCTTTAACAATTTTCTATTCAAGTGTCTGCCCAGTTCCCTGGGTTCCAAATATATTTTATGTTGTGACTCCTGACTTCATAAAGGACAGCAGAGTACCTACTCTCTGATTTCGAACTACTACAATGCAGAATGCAGGCAATACTTTTAAGCCTAAGCGATCGTTAATGATAATCATCTTAAATATGTAGGCACAGGATGGAGTTAACGGATCCCGATCAAAAAAATAATTCAAGACGTAACTAATAGTCTGTTTAATTGCTGGTTATAAAGTAAGCCAAAGAGATAAATATATTTTGAGGTCGTCACAAAGCCTTTCGTCTACAGCAAAATGGATGACTATGACTAGAGACGCTGTCAAAAGCAGGGATTTGAAGACTGCAGCTAATCCAAAATCAATTAAATTCGAACAACACAATAACCTAGAATCCTATGCATCCATACATGTAGCCTTCAATCCCAGATCTTCCAAATGAATAAACATTCCATATAGCCTAGAAAAGGCTCACGCTGTGGTCAAAGTGTGCCAATTTTAACAGCCAGCGACCATTATACAGATGTGCATAATCTCAGCATGTACCACGCCCCCCCCCCCCCCTTTCACCTGCCTACTCTTCGCAGCCTACTTCCGCGACACACATTCCCAAATCAACCGGATTGGAACCTAGATATTTTGGACACTGCTTTCCAAAGAAAACGATACCTTCATGCGAAGTGTTAAAGTTCCGTTTGCCGCGGCGTTTTCAGTTTAAAGGAAAGTATGACTTGTTATTTTGATTTTAAGGTCGATTAAAGCGTTGAAGACGAATGATCAATGAATTCAAAACGGTACGCGGCTCTTCGGCGCGTGAGTTAAAATTCGTATGTTTTTTAAACAGCTTCAATTGATCTTGGTCACTTGTTTCACTTTAGAACCTACTATAAGGTTGTGAATGGTCTGTCATGTTTTATAGGTGTAGGAGTACGCTCGGCTATCAAGCCCAGGTATCGTGCGACTTATTTTGAGTTGCAATAAAGTGTTTATTTTTCGTCGGTCAGCGAGCGCAGGCGCAATGTTTGACACACTTTGCACAACTTTTACTATCTTTTCAAGTGTTACTTGAATAATAATTGTTTACAATTACCTACAATAGAAATACTACAGAACTACCGGGGTAGTGCTGTTGGCGTTTATTCGTGGGAGAGCTGTAGAAAAACGCGATTAGTTTAAAAACGCGCCCGCCTTTATATTAATGTTCTTAGTGGAAGCTTAGTGCTGTGTCGGCCTAGCTATTTGCGTCACTCCATTCGCGCTGAAGTCAACAGAGAACTTTGTATACCGGTTGACACAAAGGAGGAGTTAAGGCAAATTCGGGCTTCTAACTAGTTGAGTAGTAAGTCACTTGCCAGCGCTTGCGTGGGCGGTCCTGTTCAATCACTCATGGACTAAAATATGAGGCTACACCGCCTGTTGAGGTTCTGGTTCTTTGAGAGGCGTATTAGGAATATTTCCAAGTAGGTTTCCTACTTATTTAGTAGTGACTGGCATAGTCAGTACTTGGGTGAGTTACTCTAGTAACCTTTTAATATACTTATAAATGTACGTGTATTATAAGTATAACCTAAATAGGCATGTACTAGTGTACCTATTTTATTTATAACTAGCGACCCGCCCCTGCTCGCACGATTTTTACGACTTGGCAAATTAGCAAGTTTTGTTTATTTTGTGTAAGTTTTTTATTTAAGCTTTATACACAAAAACCTTCCGGAATAAATTATCTAAATGATGGTATCAAACGCATCAAAACAACGCAGTCACCGTTTAAAAGAACAATATAGTCACACAGACAGACACAAAAAGCGACTTTAATTTATAATATGAAGGAATAGAAAAATATGATACCTTTTTATAATTGTTTTTTTTTACTCACAAACTTTGGTTCTGTCATGTTATCTCTCTCCACCACCCTTGGTTGACTGGTAGAGAATGCCTAAGGAATTAAGTCCACCTCTGTACCTCTATTGTGCACAAAGATGAAGTGGGAAGTTGCGCGCGAAATTAAAATTTTCTTACGTTTTTTGCAATTTGCAGGTCCGTGTCAGGTTGTGTGTTGCACAAAATATAATTCGTGACCGTAACAGTACCTACGTATTTACAGAATTATAATATAATCATTAAAATCATCAATACCACCATCTAAGTTCATATAATCCTATTGATTGATATTTTAAAAATTGAGATTCATTAAGATTAAGAATATGAACTTAGAGGGTTGCATTGATGATTTTAATGATCATAATTCTGTAAATACGTAGGTACTTGTTACGGCCGCGAATTATACCTATTTCATTTATTATTTGAGGGTTTCGGCGCTGATAGCCGAAATAGGTACAGGCTTTCGCCTTGTTCGGCTACAGATGTTTAATTCATTTGTAACAAGAAAATATAGCCTATGATAATTATGTGTACCATTGTAAACAATTGTTGAAATAAACTTATATATTGAAACTGAAATGATTGTGATGGATGTTCAACACATCATCGATTACAGCGACCTCTGGTGTCTTCTAAGAACCAATGGTGATCACGTCTTTAGGACTTCAGGGTGGCAAACCTGGTGATTATACGAATCAGCAGATACAGATGTTTACAGGTAAGAGCGCAGGTGTAATAGACAACTATGAATAATAAAACTTAACTGTTTTTTTATGTTGGTAAGTACCTACATAAATAGGTATATTTTTCGTTATTCTTTTTATAATTTAACGCATTTTTCCTTTTTTCACGCAATTTACTGAAGGCCGGAGACAGGGGAGGGATAGCATCCGTTGACTGTCACCTTACGTGTCCTACATAGCATTGCAATGATTTTCAAGAAGCGCTCCGCGCCGCGCGCCGCCCTCCGGTATAAAAAAACGAGTGTGCTTTAGACCACACAACTGAAGTAAAACTTCTTTAGCTCCATCCATATGCGTTCGCCTCTCCCGATCACACTTTTCGTAACGCTCTCGTCATGCATTCGCCAGCTTACTCCCCAAGCCAAGCGTGCCTAAAGAAGTTTTACTTCAAAAATCATATTTCGCAACCTACCCTATGAAATATAGATATTTCGTACGTGTTTATGAAATTGTCTACTATACTGGATGGATGTTTGAGACGACGCGACGGGGCAGTAATTAGCAGTTCTTACTATGCGGTCACTATAACAAGACGCGTGACGCGGTTGGCAGTCGGTACTTACTGAATATTGCAGTGTGGTTAGTTTTAAGACCAGTAAAGTTCCCGAAATTCGGAGACTCTTGTACTATTAAAGCAAAGCATGTATTTTGCCCAGCCCTGGGTATATGTATATTTAGAATTTACGAAATAATATATCAACATCATAAATAAATAAATAAGTAACTGTTCTACTCTATTGCTGAACATTTTAAGTAAATAATTATTTAGAGAAATAAAAACTCAAGGGGTTAAGACAAGGGGTGAATCATTTATTTAACATAGGTGAAATGGAGGGATAGACTCATTAGGGTCTGAAATGGCAATGGGCGTTCCTCAAGGTTCGATATTGGGTCAATTCCTCTTTTTATTTTCTATTAATGATTTACCCCAATTACTTCAAAATCAACCGAAGATGGTGTTATTTGCAGATGACACATCATTGATCTAGATAGACCGACGGTCACAAAATCTTGACGACGTGAATAGCTCTATTCTTCAGGTCCAAGGTTAGCTTACGGTAAACAATTTGGTACTAAATGGGAAAAAAACCAAATGCATTAGATTTAAATTACCTAATGTTAGAAGTAGCTTGTCAATATATTTATGAAAACATCATGTACTTATGGAAACATTTAAATCTTTTCAGTAAAAGAGGTAAAAGATACAACTACCTATAGCTCTAGAAATAGGGACCAATTAGTTCAACCAGGTTTCAGACTGGCTAAAGTAGACTCATGGGGTACTGTTTAAAATGTTACAATAAAATACCTCCCCACATACTCCAACTGAATGAAACGAAATTTAAATCTTGTATAAAACGGACGCTGTACAGCCAAGCATACCTATTATACCTAAGTTGGGGGATTACATCGCTGACAAAAATGCTTGACTCGGGGCTGGTCCTGCTCCACAAGTGCGCGTAAACTAATTAATTAGCATTCGAAAATATTGTTGGAGCTGATGAAGGTTGTACAATCTATACTTTGCATTGTATGAATTCAATCTCTTAGTATTATATAATTGCATAGCACATGTGTGAGCACTATGTACCCACTATAAAGCTTACTGGGTTCGTCTTTCATTGACTTGAATGTGCCCTGGCGGCTGAGAGTATGTCATGCTCACTCAAATGTGTCGCTGGTGGTGGCGTGTGTATTGCATCATTGAGTTCCCTTCAAAACGGTTGAGCTGAATGGTGCTGATCCATACGTCATGTTCGTGAACGGGCCCCGTTCATTTTCAGGCAGTGGTCATTTCTTAGCTGCCACGGCTTATTTTAATTCCATAATTGTTTTTATCTTTTTATTACGGACGCTTTTAACGTGCACGTCTTTCTACATCGTTCTCACATGTATAATTTCAACATGAATTATGTAACCACTTTTTTGGAGTTTCTTGCCCGTTCTACTCCATAGGTACCTACTACGCTTTGGAATGGGCAACTAGCTTCATCTTTCTGACTGACCGAACCCTTGACAATTCAAAAGTGCCTGTAATTGGTTTATTTGAAATAAATGCTTTGAGTTTGAGTTTCAGCGAATTTGACAACTTAATGAATGAAGAAAAACTGTTTTTTTTTTTAAACACACGGTTTTCCTAGGAGTCATGGTAGACGAGAAATTACAATGGGGACCTCATACTAAGTACATCTCTTGCGGGGCGGCTAAGCTCGGCCGCTTATGCTGTTAGAAAGATAAGACAGTTAACAGAAGTAGAAACCACGCGTTTGGTCTATTTTAGCTACTTCCACAGCATTATGTCGTATGGCATTTTACTGTGGGGTCGGGCTGCTGACATTGAATCCATCTTTATTTTGCAAAAGAGAGCTGTCAGAGCCGGGATCCTGCCGTTTTGCCGAAAATATTTGGCCAAAATGTCACTACCCAAAGAAATTTTAGCAACATTTTTTTATACCAGTGTAATGTTTAAAATGATTTTAGTACGCACATTTTCATTTGGTCAATTTTATACTTAGCAGAATATTATCCAGGATGTCAGCCAGAAACGACTAGGTTATATAGAAAAAAAACAGGCTACCCGAAACTGAACTAGTAAGACGAGATTAATTATGAAAAAATATGCAATTATCTAAAAAAAAAAAATACTAGAATAGTTAATATTAATATTATTATTTGGCAAATTTTATTTTGCGTAAAATGAGTTATTCCAACTGAAATATTTGACTACATAAAAATTGGTAAAAGTACTAGTGGTAAACAAGTTATTGTTTAAACGTTCACTTGCCAAACATAAGGTTTGCGTTACAATTATTTGTGAAGAGATTTTTTGCTAAGTACCTAATAATTTGGCAAATTAAATTATGCGGAAAATTGTTTGGGAAGTGATCATTTGGCAATTTCTTTTCGATGAAACAAGGGAGACCCGACAGAGCCATTTATAATCTACGTCACCACGAATCTCTCAGGAAACTACCTATTTAAAAAGATTTATAAGTATTATGACGGTACCTTGCCAATTAATTCATGAAAATATTATATACCTATGTAAGAAAAAATCTACATCTTTTTAATAAAATAGGACTAGAAATAAAGATAAAATAGATTAACCATTTTTCAGATTAGCTAAAGTACATACATCTTATATGGAGTATCAACTGTGTTAAATGTTACCTTGTCATTTATATTGCAATTAAATGAAAGAAAATTTAAAACTCATATAAAAAGTTCACTTTGTTAGCAAGCATAGTACAAATTAGAGATTATATCCAAGATAAGAATGCTTGGAAACATGCTGGTCCAGCTCCATAGGACAATCTAGGGTCTAGACAAAATCAAATTTGTTGCTATTTTAATTGTATAATTTATTATTTTACGACATTGATTTACATTCTGTAGGTAATTACTTTAACTCACATACCTACTGACGTATTAGGTACCTACTTGTTTAAAAATTTTGGTTAAAAATATTCAAATTCAAAATTTATTTTTACACATACCTAGGTATATTGTAGTGGTACACGACGTTAAAAAAAAATATTGAATCACTATGTGCTGCCTTGCAAGGGGTACAAATATTACTACACAGTTGGTAATGGGTATACAGGTAATAGGTATAGCCTATATAATTTTATATAATGCTAAGTAACAATCTTACATCTTTAGTAATAAAATAAAGATAAACAAAATAGTAACATAAACAAATGAAGGTAATTGGTGCCGATTCCCTTGTCACAAACTAAACTAAATTTAAGTTGAGTGCATCTTTTTCTTTCTATTTCATTATGAAAAGGACAGAAGATAAATATTAGTTTAGTCCTGTCAAATTAGTCGGCACCTGACGTAATTTGATGTAATTTTAGTAGTCAACTTTTTAATCACGTCTAAACTTGTATGGAGTAGTGTCAGGCGCTGATTAATTTGACAGGACTAAACTAAAATTTATCTTCTGTCCTTTTTTTAATGAAATAGAAAGAAAAAGATGCACTGAACTTAAATTTGGTTTAGTTTGTGACAAGGGAATCGGCACCAATAACAATAATTAATTTAATTTAATAACTAAAGCAAGTACTTAGTTATTAAATAAATCTGAGAAACTTATTACGGATTTTATTTTTCATCTAAATATTCATTTATGTACAGTGTAATATGCTTTCTGCGTCAGAAACATATGGAGTGGATTTTTGAAAGTATTTAAGTCTTTTGAAGCTTTTATCGATTTGGGTAGTTTGTTAAATATTTTTTCACTTCAGTAGCTCAAACATGTAGGTTTTGCTGCCTAAAATCAGTGAGCAAAATGCGATTATGCTCACCGAGTGAGACCAAGTAACTTTTTTTTTTTTCAAAAAGCCGCGAATATCTTAGTCTGCCTTGGGTTAATCATACAATTCGAAACATTCATACTCTATCTCTTTCCCGTCATTAGAAAGAAAGAGAGACAAACACCAGCCCTTTCGAAGTTCCGATTTTGAATTCGACCTCAAAGACAAACACGTTCGGAATTTCGTAGTAATTAAAGAAATTTTGCAAAAAGATAATTATGTCTTTTAATGTAATTTATTGAATTTTTAACTTATTGTTGTATTTAAACGAACTTTATTTGTAAATAAGTATTTACTGCAAATAAAACTGATATTAACCTGTAAATATTTATTTCTAGTTTCAATAATGTTACGTAATATATTTTGATACCATATCATGGGTGCTATTTCCGAACACGCCTTAATTTAAATAAAAGAGCGGGAATAAAATTTCGTGGCTGGCGTAAAGAGTTGAATGAGTTAAAAAAAATATTAAAATATGAGTGAAACTAGCGACGAGAACAGTATTTTAACACCGGAAAAGTTAAAACAACAAGTTATTAATGCAGAATTAAGTTTCCTACCTGAAAAGTCTCGCGAGAAATATCTGAAAGCATACCATGTCTTCAATGAATGGAGACTAACAACGGGCGCAAGCAGTTTTTCGGAGACGGTGTTGCTATCTTATTTTTTAGATTTATCACAGACGAGGCGATCATCTACAATGTGGAGTATTTACTCAATGTTGAAAGCTACTTTAAAAACAAAATTTAACGTGCATATTGAAACACAAGTACGCAAAACTCGTATCTTTTATAAAAATAATGTCAGTTGGGCATAAGGCTAAAAAGTCCAACATTTTCACGGCCCTTAACATAGAAAAAATTCTTAATGAAGCTCCGGACTGCAATTTTCTTGCCTCTAAAGTAACTAGTACCTATGAATCTATGTTGTTAGTTATTAAAATTTGTATGTAGACTGTTATGTATAAAGGTACTTATTGCCTATACTTATTACAAATTTTTGGGGGCGCAATGAATCCTAGTCTGGCTTACTTACCAATACTGTTAAAATATTTATTACGATATGTAAAAGATGCTGTAAATATTAAATTATGCATATTAATTACCTATGTAATATTTTCATTACAGGTTGTACTGATCATAGGAATTATAGTGGAGTGTGTCGCAATAACGAGCTATTACAGCTAACAGTTAATAATATCGTTAAGCATTTAGATAAATTACTGTTAGTATAATTGAAAAATACGAAGACGAACCTTGACAGGTTTTTTGTCGTAGGTACGCGAAGAATATGTAACTATTGTAGAAAAATACCAAAATTTACGTCCAGCCAATTTTAAACCTATATAAAATATATAAAACCGACCAATTTTCCATACAATGCCATAATAATAATAGCTCGAGACAGCCTATGGGAGTAGGTAAATAAAATAGGTGCAATACCGCGAGAAATTGCCACTTTTTTAAAACTGGAAGAGCCTCAGCTATACACGGGTCACTGCTTTCGGAGAACTTCGGCAACTCTCTTGGCTGATTCCGGAGCCGATCTCACGACTTTAAAACGTCACGGCGGGTGGAAGTCCAATACGGTTGCAGAAGGCTATATTGAAGACTCAATAGAAAATAAGTCGAAAATCTGTAAGCGTATAGTGGAAACAATAAGTGTGAATTCGACCTCGGATCCTTGGTTTCACCCACACCCATCCACTTCCAACGACGCACAGTGTACTTATACAGAAAGCCGATCAGAGTCACCAACGTTCACCGTTGTTCCTTCTCAATCCGCCACCGAAACAGAAAATCAAACCCAGATAATCAAACTCAACTCAATGCAACTAAGTAGAACGTTGCCAAATAAATCTGTTACCTTTAATTTGCAGAATTGCAGTAATTTTACTTTTAACTTTTAAAATGTTCCATTTTATTGAATTGGTACCTCTACCTACAATGTAAATTATTTTGATTCACAATAAATAGTTATTTCAATCTATTCCTGTTTATTATTTTATCTCCTAAAGTGTTCTCGCTGCTGAAGTGAAAAGTTATGTATGTTACACGAGAGCAAAGTTTTCTGCATCTCGTGCCTTTGAATCCCTCGCCACACTCAGGATTCAAAAACAGTACTCGCAGCAAAAAACGACTTTGCTCTCTTGTTGCACAAATAACTATTGGAGCCTTGGAGCCATTCCCTTCCCAGGAATGGCTCCAAAAATGTTTGAAAAAGTTTGCGATTTCTAACGTTTAGGTACGAGGTACGTACTCAAACCTCAGTTTGTTCATTAGACGTTTTTTATCCAGCGGAAGGGTTATGACTTATGATTATGAGACAGGATCGATACCTAAGCATCAAAACGTTTTTTGTGAAAACTGCCCATTTTCATGACTAAAAAAATATCCAAATCTGTGAATGCAGATCAAAATGTCTCAGAAAGTTAAGTGTTAAGGACAGTCTATCTGTAGCTGCAACGTCTCACCTGTACACTAATACTTTAGGCCCTAAAGAAATATAGTACATGACCTTATAGTTTAGGGTCATGTACTATATTTCTTATGGTCGACCAATTGCCGTGAATCTAGTAGTTGTAGGCAGCGCCATCTCGCGGCGGCTCACTGCTACAGTAATGACGCTACTTCGCTAGCCGCTGTCAAGTCTCCCCACAAATATCATAGGTAGCTGATCGACTGGCCACACTTGTGGGCTATACCACCAGGATATATCAAGAATTCAAGATACCTAGGCACGGAATAAATAGTACACCTAGGTAACAACGAATGCAGGCGGGAATGAAATTAAAAATAATGTTTTATGTCTGAATTATTTTATTTTTTATCCCCAAAAGACACCTCCACCAACAAACGTTAAACAATATAAATCATCTTATAAAAATAATCAACAAAATAAAATTTTAGATTATTTAATGAAAATATAATTCTATGACAAATTTGGGTCAACTTAATAGAAGAGTCAAAATCAATGAATGTAGGTACTTTTTTCATGAATTGTTGACATGCGGATAATAAGTAATCATTATTTGCAAATACTAATAGACCAATTATCAAAACGAGGCTTCGATATATTATTAATATGTTGAATAATTTATTCAAAAATTATTTACAACTTATTCGTATCGTTAAAATTTAGCTACAGCTACTTTGCGGATAAAATTGGGTTAGTAACATGGAAATAGCAGCTTTTGAATTTATAAGTAATTTTGACACTTTATTAAATTAGTAGGTACCTACTTACTTGCAAAAGATATCTTCATATTTACGGACTTTTTTAACGGAGCAGTCAAATTCGATCTACTTTTGTCTTAACTGTAAATGAATTTTAATTGCTACTAAAACTGGTAATTTATACGAAGTTTATTAAGCGAAATCTAGACGGATTCAGGTTTCAAAAACTCAAGATAACGGCCTAAGCAGTTTCGAATCAGTTCAGTGTTACAAGTTCATACTTAAATATCATTTTATTATCAATACATTAGCATTGATAATGGAAAATGTTTTTCAAGTAATTTATTTTGTTGTTAAGAAGCTATGATTATTTTAATTAGATACTCTTTAGATATCCGCATGTAGGTATGACGAGACATCGCGATTTTCATATTTATTAAAAACACCTATCAAATTGTAGTTCAGCTGATTAAAATTTAAAAAGTTGACAAATCCATTTTACATAGTATAAGCCGTGTGACACAGTTTTGTCATAATTAAAAGTTCGATTTTTATATTCCTTTTCACAATAATCAACTACATTAATTTACTCACCCGTTGGCACACACTGGTACGTAGGTACAGTATCATCAAATAAACATGTATACATATAGTATCATCAAATACATTAGAATAGTAGCTTCAACATTATTTATATATCTTTAACTCTCAAACATATTGATACCCGTATTTAACAACAGGATTTAAATACCAGTCAACTTATTATAAACACTTAAAATGTATCATTCAACATCCCTAATACTATTTGATTTTAACGAAACAAAAATAAATCTTCATACCAGCTTAATTGAGTACAGCGTCATCTATACGCGAATTAATCAACTACTATATACCTAAAATGGAACGTTTTGATAACTTTGCTAAAATAACATGTAATTTATTTTTGTTATCAAAGCGTTGAGAAATAGTTCAATTACAGCAATAATTTTTGTTCAAGAGCTGCCCATAAGGGGTCAAGAGGTAATGTGAGAGCGTAAGCATTGTACACCTTCGTGTCAGAAATGACAGACTGCGTTTTTTCTCCAAATGCCACGTATTGTTCGCTCGCGGACACAGAGGGCGGCAGCGAGGCAGGCCGGCGACGACCGGACGCCATGAGGACACTGCGCATCATGGCCGTGGACTTTAGACGTTCTGAAAAGAATATTATTATGAAATTAAAATTATTACATTGCTTCTGCCCCTTCTCCGGCACGCACACAACCACTTACCAAAGTTTTATCACAATCGGTCGAGCCATTTTCGGGTTTTTAGAGACTAACCCGCGGAAATTGATTTCTATCAAAAATCTAAATTAATTATTTTATTTCAATGACAGACATATTAGACCGATTTGTTAAATTGAAAGGGTGCGTTTTAAAGTCTCTTAATGACATAAACTCGGAAATAACATTTCAGGATAGAAACTTTGAGATACCAACAGATGTTAGCAAACATTTGCAAATAGCTAAGATGACAGTTGAAGCTCTTTGTCGCCGCGATGCAAACCTCATTACTGCAGACATAGCTATGAATTTCATGCTCACAAAATTAAAGGAACACAAGGGGCGTTTTAGTGCCAAATTTGCTAAACAATTTACATACCTATCGCATTAAACAACGATGCACTAATTTGATCCCTGTTCTGAAATATTTGCAGGACTCTCAGATTATTTTAATATGAAAGATGAGAGCACTACTTTTCCGAGTGTTGATGGCCAACAATTAGCTGATGTCATTAGTGACCTACAAAAGATCAGGCAATTCCAGACTTTGATAATACCGACCAGCAGTCAAAGCAGCTCAAGTGACGACAGTAACTTCATATTAGTTTCTACGGCTTCCACTACAGTAGCTGGAATTACCGCTATAGATACGGAATTTGAGAATGATTTAACTGCCATCATCAAAGTAGAGCTGGGCCCTTTATGAAAATGAAGGCAAAAAAGGTAAAAACCTTTTTATTCTAGTGTTCTCTGATTTAGCACTAAAGCTGATTAATAAAGAATTTAGAATCATAAAATAGCTTTTATTCCAAAAAATATCGAAATAACCGAATAAAACGGAAAACCGGTTTTCAAATATATACCTGTGGTTTTCCGACCCTTAATGGACAGTATAGGCCTATGAAAAAGTACCAGGCACATAACAAAATAGAAAATGATCTACAAATCTACAGTCTAAATGGCCTATAACGGTCTCATATTCACAAGATTTATAGGAATGTATACAAGAGATTTAAAAACAATTTAAACCAAATGACCTGATTGCCATTATTATCATTATTGTAAAAAATCTGAACTAATCCACAAAAGCCACCAATAAAGAGTTGAAATTAGAATTGTAGGTATATAATGTCAAATAATAAGAAGAATATGTCAAGAAATATGTGAAAAAAAAATTACATCGTAGTTTGGGAACAGCTAATAGGCATTTACATACATCATTACGGGTCATTACGGGTACTCGGAAGCCCAAAAGTCTGACAACCAGTCTTGCCGAGGGGTACCGTGTTACCCAGTAACTGGAGAACAGTAACTTGTGGAGCTCAGATAGGCAGTCGCTCCATTTAAAATACTGGTATTCAGCTGCAAGACTGGAAGTTGAGCATACCATAGTTGAAAAAAGGCAGATGATGAGGCGTTACTCATTGACAACCCGATGGTTTTCTAGAACGTACCGTCGGCGGTGCTGAGCGGGCAGTACTTGCTGGTGTGCGCGCGGTCGCCCCGCGCCCCGCACCGCGCGCACACGTAGGTACGTACCGTCGGCGGTGCTGAGCGGGCAGTACTTGCTGGTGTGCGCGCGGTCGCCCCGCGCCCCGCACCGCGCGCACACGTAGGTACGTACCGTCGGCGGTGCTGAGCGGGCAGTACTTGCTGGTGTGCGCGCGGTCGCCCCGCGCCCCGCACCGCGCGCACACGTAGGTACGTACCGTCGGCGGTGCTGAGCGGGCAGTACTTGCTGGTGTGCGCGCGGTCGCCCCGCGCCCCGCACCGCGCGCACACGTAGGTACGTACCGTCGGCGGTGCTGAGCGGGCAGTACTTGCTGGTGTGCGCGCGGTCGCCCCGCGCCCCGCACCGCGCGCACACGTAGGTACGTACCGTCGGCGGTGCTGAGCGGGCAGTACTTGCTGGTGTGCGCGCGGTCGCCCCGCGCCCCGCACCGCGCGCACACGTAGGTACGTACCGTCGGCGGTGCTGAGCGGGCAGTACTTGCTGGTGTGCGCGCGGTCGCCCCGCGCCCCGCACCGCGCGCACACGTAGGTACGTACCGTCGGCGGTGCTGAGCGGGCAGTACTTGCTGGTGTGCGCGCGGTCGCCCCGCGCCCCGCACCGCGCGCACACGTAGGTACGTACCGTCGGCGGTGCTGAGCGGGCAGTACTTGCTGGTGTGCGCGCGGTCGCCCCGCGCCCCGCACCGCGCGCACACGAAGGCGCGCAGCACGGGGCACGTCACGCGCCCGGCGCCGTCCTTCAGCGCGTGCGCGCGGTAGTACGACTCGCGCTCGCCGTTGTTCTTGCAGAAGCGGCACTCCTGCAAACGACAAAGTCAAATCTTATAAGCATAAACATAGAGAATGAACTGAACGTTAGCCTCACAAAATTGACAACTCTCTAGAAAGAGACAAAGCGACTGTGCGGCCAATACTTGTCCCTTTTCTGCAAGCCTGTAATAACAAAGGCGCAGTGTTTCAATTTAAATTCATAAGAAAAACATTAAAATTACAGTGACTAATAATAATTATTTCTATAATGTTATTGTTATTTCTAGACTTTACTGGCTTAGATTCGACACTGAAAGATTTCTTTTTTTCCATATTTTTTTCTTCGCAATAGGAATTGGGACAATTAAAATTAATTAATGAAAACTGAATTGAAAAAATATTTTTTTCTATTATAAGGTGAACTAAGTCTCGATAACTTTATTTCATTGTATATCGATTATATCTACTGATATTCAAAGAATAAACTGTTACTTATTTTACAAGCATGAAAGTATAATATTTTTCTTTCTTTCTTTCTAATATAATGTCGCACGCAACCAAGTATCCTTTGAGATAACAGCCTAGCCTTTTTTACTATACGGCGCCGTTCAACTAGCGGCCTGAATGATATTCAGTAATTCAATCAAACCGCTAAGCAAATCACTTGGATTGATAACGTTTAACTATTTGCCTAGCCTAGACATTTAAATGAATATTGTAGTTTTGGTAAATTAATTATCTTTTGTACTGTGTACTGTGTAATGACATTGTAGTATAAAATAACCGACCAGTCTTAGTATTACTGTTCACGTTCTACTGTCACACTAATTTACCGACCGCCCAAAAATAAAATGCCTGCCCGTTATTTTTCTCAACTCATCATAATAACCTAATGTTTTAATAACAGTTGTTAACATTGTAACCCATCTAAAGGACAATGCCAGGAGTCGGCTCGAATCATGTAGCGTCCGACAGACTTTCTTTAATAAAGATAATTCATAATAGAAAACAGTAAGAGTTGTGTTGAAAAGTCATTTTTTTGTCTTTTAGAGTGATTTTTTTCGTATTTTTTTTTTTAGTTTTTGTGCGGCGTAAGGCAGGGCGGATTGCCTTCCCCAACCCTGTTCAACCTCTATATGGACGCACTAATCGTCGCGCTCAGCAGTGCCCGTGTCGGCTGCCATGTTGATGATGTTTGCGTCAATAACCTTCGTTATGCTGACGACATGGTGCTGCTGAGCGCTTCGGTTTGTGGCTTGAGGAAGCTAATGCAAATCTGTGAGGAGTACGCGAGTGGACACGGCCTTAAATATAATGTGGCCAAAAGTCAATGCATGGTCTTTGAGACGAGTAGTGCAAAGTGCCCACGAAGTATACCACCAGTCTATAACAATGGTGTTCCCCTAGACTGGGTGAAACAATTTAAATACCTGGGGCATTTGGTAACGGCTGACCTAGGGATCATGCTGACATCGAACGGGAGCGGAGGGCTTTGTCAAAAAGAGCGAATATGTTGGCACGCAGGTTTGCACGCTGTTCTGATCAAGTTAAGATCACACTTTTTAAAGCATACTGCACATTTATTTATTAAAACTTTATGCACAAGTAAAAAATAATACTGTACAAAGGCGGCGGCCTGTGGGCTAGCTATACACAGGCCAGCTACAGTGCCCTCCGCGTCCAATACAACAACGCGTTCAGGGCGATATTGGGGCTGCCCCGCTTCTGCAGTGCCTCGAGCATGTTTGCGGAAGCGCGCACCGACTGTTTTCACACCACCATGCGCAAGCGGAGCGCGTCCTTGGTGCGCAGGGCGCGGGCCAGCTCCAATGCTGTCCTGGCGATGATCGCTGGACGTTTGGACTGCCCTTATATTAGGAAGTGCTGCAGTAAACTTATGACTTAAGCCAGAGCATGTTAGCGACCAACTTGACATGATTACTCAGTTTTTATTAATTTATGTTATTATATTTGATCCAAAATGTGCCCTAAACCCTTAATTGTATTTGTATTATATATATTATTAATTTAATTTCCGGTTATTTTTTGTATTGATTTTGGTTTGATTTCCTTTTCAAACTCAAACTCAAAGCATTTATTTCAAATACACCAATTACAGGCACTTTTGAATTGTCAAGGGGTCGGTCAGTCAGAAAGATGAAGCTAGTTGCCCATTCCAAAGCGTAGTAGGTACCTATGGAGAAGAACGGGCAAGAAACTCCATGGACACTCTTTTAAATCAAAATATTGTTACAATAGAGTGGTTACATCATTCATGTTGTAATTATACATGTGAGAACGATGTAGAAAGACGTGCACGTTAAAAGCGTCCGTAATAAAAAGATAAAAACAATTATGGAATTAAAATAAGCCGTGGCAGCTAAGAAATGACCAGTGCCTACTGACGGCGCCCGTTCACGAACATGACGTATGGATCAGCACCATTCAGCTCAACCATTTTGAAGGGAACTCAATGATCCAATACACACGCCACCACCAGCGACACATTTGAGTGAGCATGACATACTCTCAGCCGCCAGGGCACATTCAAGTCAATGAAAGACGAACCCAGTAAGCTTTATAGTGGGTACATAGTGCTCACACATGTGCTATGCAATTATACAATACTAAGATATTGAATTTATACAATGCAAAGATAGGTTGTACAATCTTCATCAACTCCAACACTATTTTCGAATGCTAATTAATTAGTTTACGCGCCCTTGTGGAGCAGGACCAGCCCTGAGCCAAGCATTTTTGTCAGCGATATAATCCCCCAACTTATAATATGCTTGGCTGTATAGTGTGCGTTTTATACAAGATTTAAATTTCGTTTCATTCAGTTGGAGTATATGTGGGGAGGTATTTTATTGTAACATTTTAAACAGTACCCCATGAAGGATGAGTCTACTTTAGCCAGTCTGAAACCTGGTTGAACTAATTGGTCCCTATTTCTAGTCCTATAATTGTGTCTTTCACCTCTTTTACTGAAAAGATTTAAATTTTTCCTTACGTACATGATGTTTTCATAAATATATTGACAAAGTACCGTCATGATGTTAATGTCTTTAAACAGTTCCCTTAGAGAATCGCGCCTGCGGAGGCTGTATATTGCTCTGATAGCTCTTTTCTGCATAATAAAAATAGACTCAATATCGGCAGCCCGTCCCCATAATAAAATACCGTAAGACATGATACTATGAAAATAGCTGAAATAGACTAGCCTCGCGGTATCTACATTAGTAAATTGACGGATTTTTCTTACAGCATAAATGCTGCTGAACTTAGCCGTCCTGCAAGAGATGTTAAATGAGGACCCCATTGCAGCCTTGAGTCTAGCGTTATTCCCAGGAAAACAGTTTCATCGACAAATTCTAGTTTCTCGTTATTCAATACTATGTCACAATCACTACTTTTAACATTCGGTAAAGCAAATCTTATGCATTTCGTTTTTTTCCCATTTAATACTAAATTATTAGCAGTGAACCAATTATGTACCTGCAGTAGGGCATTATTTACGTCGTCAAAATTTGATGCACGTCTATTTATCTTAAAGATTAAAGAAGTATCGTCAGCAAATAATACCATTTGTGGTTGGTTTTTAAATAAATGGGGTAGATCATTAATATATACTAAAAAGAGGAAGGGACCTAATATCGATCCTTGTGGAACACCCATTTGTACTTTTAAATGAAGTGAATTGATACCATTTATTTGCACTTTTTGTTGTCTATCATTTAAATAAGATTGTACTAAACTAAGCGCGAGTTTACCTAGTCCGTAATGCTCAAGTTTTAAGAGCAAGGTTTCGTGATTAACGCAGTCAAATGCCTTGGAGAGGTCACAAAAGATCCCTATGGCATCTTGGGCCTCCTCCCACGCTGTAAATATGTGTTTTAATAAAGTGTCACCTTGTCATTGTAGTTCTTATTTGTTGACATTGTATTTATTATTATGTTTACATGTTTAATTATGATTTGTATTTATCTCGTGTGTCGTAAATCTGTAATTTGTATATGGGAGAAACTGAAATAAATGGATTAAATTTTTTATTTTATTTTATTTACAAATATTAAACTGTAGAAAATTACTTATTACTTTTACGTTTTAACAAACAATGAATAACTGTGCGACTTAAAGTAATCACTGAATGTTAGAAGAATTAATGTGATAAAAATAATTAAATACCTACTTAGGTAAGCAACCAGTTTGATTTTGTCTAGACTCATGGTTTTCCTATGGAGCAAGACCAGCTTGGAAACATTCCAAGCGTTCTTTTCTGGGATAATCTGGGAATGCAACCACTGCATACTAAAACCGCAAAACTGCAGAATTGCAGACCAGTTGTTTGGCATATATAAAACATCATACTTTGCCCACGATATCTGCTAACAGTGAGAAAGGAAGCCTCAATGATTTGACGCAAAATAAATCAAGTAGAACTAAAAGTGACTGCAATACCTCTGGTCTTGCAGGCTATTCATAGTTCATACACAGCGGTGTGCCGTCAAATTGTTTGCCATCCAATTCATCATCATCATTTCAGTCCGGAATCACCCTCTGCTGGGTCCCCTGCCCTTTCTTCTGCCATCCTTCCCAGCAATATTGCCACAAACTTGCCTAGTCACATTTGACGTAGCAATTTGGAACCAATGAAAAATCAAAATTGCCAGAAGTACACAGTTTGCCGCTACTTTCGACGATATTGACAACCCAACGAGCTTTTGGACGGTGACGCACAATCTAATTCAATTACCTTCAAAAAAATCTTTCGAAGACAACAATACTCACGGTAGCGACTCTCTTGGGGCGTTTCTGCAGGTTCCCCTTGGTCTGCTCGAGGTCGTGCAGCAGAGAGTACAGCACGGCGTCGGGCAGAGTGGCCAGCACACGCGCCTGCTCCACAGACAGCGACGCCGATGCCTCTGCGCCCGCGGTCCTATCTTATATGATGATTTACAAAACGAAAGGTTACTTATTATACAAACTACAAGACCGCAGTGCACAATCCACAAACCAACAACTCGAAAAAAAATATAAAGGACATGAGAACCAGGAGGTGTTGACCGCCGCGCGCCGTCCGAGCGGTCAACAAGTCTCCGTCGAAGAGCGGAACACGTGTCCAGTTATCGGTTTGGGTTTGCTTGTTGCGTTTTATTGTTCGTGCCTGCTGCTTATTCATATTTTACGGGCTCCTAAGGTTTGCCCTTTGAATGGCGGTATTGCATACTACATTCAGGCTTGAAACTTATATTTGGCGGTACAAATTGCAAAAAAAAACGTGTGTCGTGGATTTCCGCAAAGTGACGTCTGTGGCGTAGTTGCGTAACACACTAACAGTCGGGATGGCTTTTAATTTGACAATTCAACAACATTCATTGCGTCATTTACGTTGTTGAGGAGACAAATTTTTCGAACGTATGAAGCAATGGATTATCTATATCCTTCAAAATGGTTTAATTAGATTGTGATTGATAGTGTGTTACGTAATTCTGGTGCTGAATCCATCTACACACGCCAACACAATCTAGGGATCTTTTTGTTATTTAAGTATTGGAACATAACTACAAAGAATTTCTTATAGCCTCCGTAGGTACCTATTTCAAAATGTGCAGTATTTTCAGCTAAATCGGTTCAGCCCTTTTTTTTAAGTGATACGCTTACTAACGAACAGTATTTCATTTATATTTATATAGATTTGAAAAAAATACCTTCAACAGCCTCAACAGGAGTGGAGCTAGTGAACTCTTTCGGGTTGAACTCCTGCGCGGACGCCGAGGGTATCCGCTCGGAGCGCGGGCGCGGCGGGCGCGGCGGGCGCGGCAGGCGCGGCGCGGGCGCGCGCTCGGGAGCCGCCGGCCACGACCACTGGCGGCAGAAGGCGCCCGCCGGGCCCATGCCAGACATACCATCTGGAACAGGAACGAGTCAGATGGAAATTGATCGCTCTCGATCCGGATAAGACAATGATGTAAAACATAAAGGGGTGAGGTCATCGCAGACGAACGCTTTTGAGATTTCGACTGACTTTTGAGCGAACAACATATTGCATAACTCACCAACAATCATTTTCATTTAAACTCATAATCATAATCCATGGCTTCATGTACTTGAAAACTTCGGCTGCTTGAAATCAAAAACAAAATAATGAAATGATGTAAAACATTTTGTCACACTGCACTGTCATAATATTACGGTGCCGTAATAGTACATTATGATTATAAGTGCGGTAAGTTGAAAATTACAGCCGAGGCGATATTACTAGCCCGCGCCGTAGGCGAGGGCTACAAGAATGCAGAGGCTGTAATGATCAAAGCGCACGTAGGTAGGACACAACGTCATACAACGTTTTATAACATATTTGCGAGGAAATAAATAAAACTTGACTTTCCTAAACGAATAAACCTTTAATCACTTGTTAAAGCAGTTTGAAAATTTTTAACTTTTTGTAAAATTGATTATTACGTTGCCAATTGGCATTTTTAATGTTGTCAAGTTATTATTATTAGTTACAATTTCAGCAGTCTCTCTCTCACTCTCTTGAGTGAAAGTAGGAGAAACGAGACCACATAGTTCTGCAGTCGGTGGCGGGGACGGAGGCGGCTGCGACGATGGTGGAATGTACGCGTGTGTGCTCGTAGATGGTCGAGAGTCAACACTTGGCTCCACATTTATATTCCTTGTAATGCGGGAGCTAATTTCTTCTTTATTTCTCACCGAGTCATCTATGTAGCCCTCGGCTGCACTGTTCGACCGCCACCGTCCGTGGCGTTTTAGTGTCAATAAGTTCGCACCTGAATCGGCGAGCAATGTAGCCGAGGACCTGAAACTGTGCCCTGTGTATTCATGTGGATCATCCAAATTTAAGAAAGTGGCAATTTGTTTCGGCATTGTTCCAAATTTATTTATGCCAATGGGTTGGCTAGAGCATTTTCCATTTTGGTAATTTTGAAAAAATCTGTTAGATATCGCTTTTGTTGAAAGAAGCGCTTCGTATTTCTTCACTATGTCGTGAAAAGGCCCCTGTATTGTGAACGATCTTGGAATTTTATTTTTTGTGTTTTTGACCTGGACAAGAAGAACCCGCCCATGGTTCTCGACATCATTAGTTGTGATGTTTGCCAACTTTTGACGTCTACATGCACCATTTATGCCGAATATTAATACAACCTGAAAAGAGATAAAAAAGAGCGAACAAAACACCTTTATTGTGAAGAAATTTTGAATGACCGGTTAGCCAGTTGCTAGCGACCCTGCCTTCTGAGCCGCTGGTCCCGGGTTCGATCCCCGGACTAGTCAAACATTTGTGTGCATGAACATGTCTGTTTGACCTGTGTCTGGGTGTTTATATGTATATTATAAGTATGTATATCAGTCATCAACTGACCTTTGTTGCCAAATATCGGCAATCCGGAGCTTAGCTTAGCTTTAGGAACTTTTTGACATTGTCAGCCGAAAATACTTTCGACTTTTTACTCACATGGCCACTTGAACGTCTTTTTAGAAATACCAGCAAGTTGGAGTATGATTTGATATCAATACCATGTTTTGTTTTCACAGTGTTTTTTAGCATTTAATAGTAACTCCACAGTGAGCTTGACTTATATTTTTGAGAAAGTTCCATGAAATAGGCTAAAAAAACACTTTCTGAAAATGAATTTGCATCTTTGCTTGTTTTCCATAAGATGAAAGTTTGATACGGTTGTAAGTATCTATCGGTCGATCTTTGGGCAAGAGGCTTGAGTAGGTAGCCTGTTTCGCTGCCTCTGAGATTTCTGGCGGTGTCGAATTAATAAATTTCATCACTACTAGATAAGATAATATTTATTTGTATAAACATGGTAAGTATATACAGACAAGAGCATGCAAGATGATAATAAATGACATTATAGTCCAATCATGTTTAGCCTTATAATATATTGGCGTACAAATATTTTATTCACATTACTACTTTTAATTAATAGAAATTATAATTAAATTAATGTCAGACAAGTTTTTCGACTAAAAATTCAGACACACTTTATTAAGCTTTTTGCGATAAAACACTGTCAACTGACGTTTGAACGCATTGATACTTAGCTCCTTCCAACGCTTAGGTAGCTTGTTAAATATAGTTGGAGCCATGCAGATGATACTTTTGAGCATGAGTGCAGTTTTATCAGGATATACGCGAATTATGCTCGTATCCCGTCTATTACGTGGGACAGCGTCCTGTAAGCGTGGAAATACTTTGGGATTGGTTTTAACAAACATTAACAGTTTCGAGGATATACAGACAAGGCAAAGTTAATATCTTGTCTCTTATAAAATACGGTTTACAAGTATCATCAGTCTTTAGCCTAAACATTGACGACATTTTCAAATACATAAAAACAATACAGCGAAAAGAAAAAGCGCGCGGAATAGTTTTTACTTGTTCACAAATTAGCGATGCGCGCGCATCAGCGCTTTTTTTTTAAGGCATAGGCACAATTACAGCCAGTATTACTAATGAAGTGAATTAATATTTATTGTTTTTGTTACAGATAAATGGTTGTAATTTATTGTCAAAATTAATTAAATTATAGAATTAAATGTTTACTTTTTATATTTTATCTCCCAAAGTTTATTTTATTCATAAAATGTTGACTAAGTACTTTTCTGACATAAAAACTCTTTGCTATGATTTAAAAAAGTACCGTTCGTTTTAGACGGAGCATCTTGAAAAACCGTACGTTTTACCTTATTATAAAGAAACTCGTGCGTTTTACATTACAATAACGCACAAGTACGTAATGACATACATTACGATATTGAAATTGGTGAAATTTAAGAGACCACGAGCAAATGTGTTATAAAATAAAAAAAGAGGCACATTTTGGTGCAGGTGTGGCAAGTTCTCACCGCTCACGTATAGTCGCCGGCACGTAACTTGGCAAGAGTTGTTAGATGCGTTTTTGCTTTCTTCATCTTTCTTCTAAACAGACATGTTTCAAAATGAAATATGGCAATGAACATAGAATAATGACAAACACTAAAGGTGTCAATTTTCTTGTCTAAGTGTAGGTGCGAAAACTTACTCCCAATACGCCAAAACCTTGCCAAGTTACGTGCCGGCAACTATATCTAACGATGTTTCTCAATACTTTTGCGGGGGAAAAAGAGCCAAAATATATTTTGTATCAAATGTTTAGGTATTTGTGTAAAATGGGTCGATACATTATTTTTCGTGCGCCTTGCCTTCGTATTTTGAAGGAGAGGCACTGAAAGACAGCAATTAACAAAAACTGCGAGATCACAAATAATATAACTTGAGTTTGAGCACACCCATAGATTAAACTTAAATGGGTGTGCTCATACTCAAATATTTTATTGCACTCGTGTAGTAAGCAGATGTTTCATTCAGGGAGTCCAGCATCTGACATGAACTCTGTAAGGGCAAAACAATTTACAAAACTATCCCTACATTTCGTGTTATGGCTACTATGGAAAAAAGAAAGTACCTATTACCTAGTTCTAAATATTTATAATGAATTCTACATAATTAAAAAAAAAACACATGACATTATTATCATCTTTACTTAAAATATTATTTATTTTTTTATAAAACAAATGATTTTATTATTAAAAAAGTATACATTACATGTAATAAGTAATTTGTAAGCAGGTGTACCTAAATGTTTATGCTTCAAAGGTTTATAAAAATATAAATAATGTAAGTATTGTAGGTAAAGATGATTTCCTGTAGTTAGGTGATGTTGTTATCTCATTATACGTATTCATTTACCCATTAGGGCAACATACTTCCACATAATTTGGAAAATACCAGTTGGTATTCGTACAGCCTCCTTGGTCTAGTGGTCGCAAGCACTACTACGGAGCTTGAGGTCCCGGAATCGATTCCCAAGTCGGACAAAGTATTCATGGGTTTTTCCGTCTGGAATTTCTCAGTAGCACCCGGAGTCTGGACTTGTGTCCGGTTGATGGTAATAGGCTCGCCTCCTGTTACATGGGACCTCAACATAGCTGGCGAAATGTGTGTGTACTATGGGTACACCTCTGCCGAACGCTTCGGGGAATACAGACGTGAGCTTACGTTATGTATTGTTAGAAATAAATAAGGTTCGATGCTAACTAACCGGCGCAGCTGGTCCAGATCCTGTCCTCGTTGGGAGTGTAGGGCGAGTCCAGGCCGTTCATCTGGAAGTCCCTGCTAAGGTCATCCAGGGTACACTTCCCCGTCGCCACTGTGGAATTAACATGAAACCATACGCTTAAGTAGCCTAGAAGCTTCTCTGGTAGACTGCCTACTAACGGTCGAATACTGAAACGCAACTGATTTCTAGTTACGTGCCACTTGAAGGTGTAGAAATATGTATAGGTACGTTTGGAAGAGGTTAGAGTCAACCCTTATAATATCATCGTGTCCGACCTGTCCGTCTGGATGTCACGCAGTCATTTTTCTCGGAGACCATTAGCACTACTTTTATCGATGTAGATTAGCAAGAAGGTGTTTTCTGTGCACCGCTAAGCAACGGTGTAGTGAAATTAAAATTATTAGGGGTGGCACTCCCGAACGGCGAGCAATGGGCAGCTCGCCGTTCGATAAGGACCAGGCCCGGGTCGACGGCGAATTGTGTTCCACGCGCGCCTCAATGAGATGTCAGCACCAATGACGGGGTCCGCTAGGGCCGATGCCTGCTAGGGTTGCGGGAAAGTCCGAGAGGGATACCGTGGCCCCTGGCACAGGCAACTGAAGGAACACGGGTGGGTTTTAGTCAGTAAGAGTCTGACACACTCTCCTGCTCTGCCCAGAGCGGGAGAAGTTATTTGATGATATCCCATCCTCAAAAACAAAAAAAAAGGGGTGGCACTCCCGGACATGTAACAGAGATGAAAAACAAAACAACGCACATAAGCGTGGTGGAGTCTTGATGGATCCCATAATTAAAAATATTGTGGCGTTTCTAAGAGACACGTTTGGTGTAGTGGCTACAGTGGCTAAGTGTAGTCAGCGAAACCAAGTGGTCCTGGGTTCGAATCCCGGTAGGGGCAAATGTTTGTATGATGAATATGGACATTTGTACCCGAGTCATGGATGTATATTTATAATATGTATGTATTTACGAAAAAAAAAATATTTAAGTAGTGTATCAACCATCTGGTATCCATAACACAAGCCTTAATTAAGTGCTTAACTTGGAACTAGATGGTGCTGTGTGCAATGTCAGACGATATTTATTTATTTAAGAGACTGCTACTAAAGTCAAAAGTTTTTGAGATATTGGATATTTTCGGTTACAACCGCAGAAATAACTTTATTTTTCATTGTTTTTTCTCTAGATACCTAGGCACTATGAAATACAAACTTATCAATACTGTGCATGAGTATACAAGTATTCATCCCGACTACGAAACCCTTCACTGTGTTTCTTCATTAAGTAAGTACAAGTATGATCAATTACCCACATAATTAGGTATGTACCTAGGTAACCAAATTTTATTTCCACACAGTTTAAAGTTGATCGTTGACACGAAGAATAGGTATTTACCTAGTTATTAGCCAAGGCATTGAGCGAATAGTCCCAGTGCCCCCACATGGATTGCCACCAGGTGGCAATTGGGACTGGGACTATTCGGCATTGAGTAGTAGTGAACTAGTGACTGGTACTTACGATCTTGATAGCTGAGCGACTTCTGTTCGACGGGCCTGTCGTTACTGCGCTGGGTCTGGTAAGAGGACCAAATATCCTGAGGCGGCCATGATGTAGGCTGCAACAGAATTAATTTAATAAATTAATTATACACTCAGCGGCACGGAATTTAGCACAATTGTAGTTTATTGTGAAAATGAAACACGAAGGACATGTTTTTTGTTTTATAAAACTTAGAGGACGGTCTGATACCCAAACTACAATCACTAATTCTGAAAAAAAATGTGAAAGTTTATTAAAACTCATGACAATTAACACAGACATTAAAATAAAGGTATTGTTACAAAAAAAAACACAAAATAAAGACATTTTACAAAAAAAATACGACGTGTGTTCCACCTCTGGCTCTGATCACCGCCTGCATGCGATCAGGTATTCAGGCATGCTCTGGATGACTTGGGTCATTTCGTCACAAGCAGCCACCGGAGCGGTTTTCAAATCATGGTGGGTCTGAGGAGGGTCGAGACCGGAATCGCTTTTTAAGCATGTTCAATAGGTGTTCTATGGGATTCAGTCTGGGCTTCTTGCTGGCCACTCCAATTTGGCAATTTTAGCCTCTGAAAGGTACCTAGGTATCTACGCTGTGTGCTGTGTGCGGGCAGGCATTATCTTGCATTGAAAAAAATTCCTATGTACGGTAAAACATGTTCTTGGAAGAGGTCTTCAACGTACCGCATTGGTGTAAGACGATCTTCAACTACGGCCAATCCTGTGCGAGCGTCCAAACTTCTTGCTCCCCAAATCATAACAGAACCACCATGAAAAGTGACGGTTAGCCTGGTGGTGATCGGCAGAAACCGCTATTCGCGCCTTTTCAGCCGTTCGCTGTCGTCTGTAGCTCGTACGGCCACTGTCAGTCAGTGGACTGACAGTGGCCGTACGAGCTACAGACGACAGCACCACCGTGTAGGTGGGCTCACGACCAGTGGGTCGTGAGCCGACCTACACGGTGGTGCCAGAGGAGTCCTGGACCTTGTGCAGGTCTTGAGCATGCAGGTTCCGTTCCTCTATTCTCCTTCTGATTGTCCGCCCACTTACGCTGACCCCTCTGCCCGCTTGTAGGCGCTGCCGTATCTCGACTGCACTGAAGAACCGATATCTTAAACTGCGAGCGCGATAAATCGGTCATCTTGTGCTGAAGTGCACCTAATTCCGCCACTTCCTGGCCTCCTCGTGTACAGGCCACTCTAATCGTACCTACCTAATGTGTACCTGAGAGCTATACCTACGCAGTACATTTAAAGTTCGATTCCGAAACAATACAGCTAGAGCGACTTGAGCTGAAGTCAGAGACATTATTTTTTTATTCTGGATGCAGAAATTAGTGCAGATTAATTAAAAAATAAAATAATAGACTTTAAATGCACGGCCATTTTAATATAAAATTTTAAGTTACCCGTCTTCTACACGTTCGAATTGAAGCAATGTGTCAAAAACGTAAGAGAAACGAAAAAACATTGTGGTAAGCACAATGTTTTTTTCGTCTCTCTTACGTCTAAAATTAATATTAACAAACATTGTAACTGCCACTTCAAGTCCCTTTAAGCGTCAGTACAATTCAGCTGTTATCGGGTTGTTCATGTTTAAGCCACATTCTGTGCCGCTGAGTGTATAACACATCTAATACCTACAAACTAATATTATTATTAATTATACATTCGGAAGTAACTCTGTCTGTCTGTCTGATGAATTAAAAATTTACATGATTTAAAAAATTTTTTACTTACCTCTTTTATAGAGTCAAGGAATTGGAAATATGGCCAGAACCCGTATCTTGAGGCATTATTTATTTCATTTAAGTCGGTCCACCCGCTTGAAAGTTATTAACTTATTACCATTTGAAGTTAAAAAATAACTTAGCCTTGATGTTTTATAAAAAAAAAAAACTAAAATAATAGTATTTAGTTACTTTTAAACTAGCTTTGAAAGAATATAAAATGATCAACAGAACTAACATTAAAAAACATCATTTTAATCTCGATTATGATTGTAAATGTAATGCTTGGTTAATCCCTAGCATCAGTGGGATGGCACTGCCAGCTCACTTCACCTAAGTTTTCACGGTGAGATTGTTACAGAATCGCAATGCAGGGTATTAACTCAAACTTACGATCTCTAACATTTTTATTTATTTTTTATTACGATTTTTAACCTAAAAATACAGTTTTACTAAAAATCATGTGATCTTTATAATGAACGTGGTTGCATAACGATAAGACGATATGAAGTTAGTTTAAAATAATAAGGCGAGTTCTTTTTTTTATCTTTATTTGAAAAAAAAAGGCTTTAATCGCGAAGCGATTATGCCAGCCTCGTAGTTTTACAAAATAAATAGAAAATGAGTAATAACTAGGATACTATCTTAACTTAATTAATTTGACAATGGTGCCGATTCTCTTGTCACAAAATTCTCTAAACTAGACTAAAAATCACCAAAATTTAGTTTATTCCTGTCAAACGACGATTTCCCATTCTGAAATTGACTAAAGTGACACAACTTAACTATATTTTAGTTTGACAGCACTAAGATGGCACTGAGATTATAATTTAGTGAAAATGGCAATTATGCTATTCTGAATTTTACGTTTTTCACCTAAAATTTTGATTGTCTTAACTAAATCTGACTATTTTTAATCGCCATTAAAAAGGTGTGGAATAAAATTAGTTGTCATGAACTAAAATTCACACCAACACCTCGACTTCAGATGCAAAAACAGTACTGTATCTTTTTTTCTTTTCTTTTGCTTATATCTCGAAAACGGTGTGTCGTATCGCAAAAATAATGAAAATTTCGACCCCCTTTGCAACCCGTAAACCTATAAAACTCAACGTGTTGGTAATATTTTTTTATATTTTCCATACAAAAAGTAAAAAATTCCATACAAAACAAGTCGAGGCCGCACATAATGCGCGCCTACGGCTCTAAAAAAAGATCACGTGGTACGGCAAACAAGTACCACGTGGAGTCGCAATAATTGTCAAATTTGATTTTAGAAGTGTCAAAATTATTTTCAAATTTAGAGATTTTATTTTGCAGAATAGCGTAAAAATTCTCATAGCCAAAAGTAAGGAATTTTAGTGATAGTTTAGTTAGTTTAGTTCGGTGTACAACAGAATCGGCACCAATATAACTTAATAGCTAATTTGGATGTAGGTTTAGACAAAATCAATTTACATTTGCCAACATCCCTTAACCTAACTCCCGCTTCTGATTCCAAAGTTCTCCGTTCTGCCCCAACCCGAGCACACTCCACCAAAACGTGGAAGGTATCCTCCCTCATATTGCAAATCAAGGTGAGGTTAACCAATTATTTACATAAATGAAAATGTACTGATTTAAAAACTTCAAATCGCTCTCCTGAAAATTAGGCTTTTTGAGTTACTATCCTGTTCATCTGGACCAACGATATACTGCCTCGTTGGTCAAGTGGTTGAAAGCGTGAATGTTGAACGTGAACTCCAGGTTCGATCTCCAGGTCGGGCAGTTACATTATGGTTCTCTATTTGGATTTTTGAGCTCGGAGTCTGAATATATGCATAAGGGGCCTACTGACCAATAGGCGGTATACATTTCGTTCAGTATGTTTCAATTTGGGTGTGTGGGTCTGAGGGGGTGTGTCTGAGTGGGTCTGAGGACAGATCTGTTGGCGAGACGTGGGTGAATTTTAAATTACCCATCAGAAGAATACCCACTGGTGTGTGCGATTTAATGTGATGTTATAAGAAAAACAACTAAGTGAAAAATTAGGTACTTATTTTCGAAAGTCTTTGGTTTTGTGTTTTCATTTGTCGCCAAATTATTGATCGAAGATTGCCAAAGACTTCCAAAAAAAAAAACACGTTGTACCTATTACAAAGAGTACAGTAAACAAAATGTACCAAATACACAAGTTCTAACGTGTTATTTAGAAAGGTATCGGTATAGCTCAACCTTTATTGTAAACCGGTACTTACCGGTATATTTTTGAGGTATCTTAACCTTTAACCGTAACCGCTTTCAGTCCCTGGTTTTACAACCAGGGACTGAAAGCGGTTACGGTTACGTACCTAGTGTTTTTTTTTTGGGAAGTCGGTTGTTTTTGGAATACTTACAGCTTTTATTTTCACTTTATAATAAGCATTGTGGTACCTACCTACCCCACACAAATTCTTATACATTCACTTGCTAAGTAAATAACAGTGACATAAGGAAGTTATTATAAGTAACATCATCAACATAATAAGTGGACTATACTAAGTGGAAAAATAAGTACATATTACTGAAGCTAACTCAAAAACTACTCGTCAGAACTTGACCAAATTTATATGGAACCACCCTTTATGTAAAAAGAAGAGATCGGTTTATAAATGACAAACTTTTGCGGTAACAAACATTAAAACAAAACTACCGAATTGCGAACCTTCTTCTTTTTTTGAAGTCGGTTAAAAATAGTTGTAACTCTCACTATTATATATCAACTAACTACTCTCTATCTAACTACTCAGCAAAATTCTTCTTCGTACTAACCTAAACAACTTGAGAAAACGACCACTACTTCAAGTACCATTCGCATCAACTAAGTATAGGCGCAACGCCTTCTGCATACGTAGTACTATATAGCTTTCAATAGTTTGCCATCACACCTGGAAATCGATTTATTTTGCACTAGCGCACACAAAATTAGAAAGATTTTAAATAAGGATTATTTTGGTGACACCATAAATAGCTTTTAATCCTTATTTTGGTACCTATTGCATGACTTGACATAAGACGACTTGACTTTACTTAGGCACATAGTATTATTTAGTATTTTAAAGTTACAAGGTCACTATCATTATTGTAGACTTTACTTTGTAGTTGTTTTCTTTTTTTTTATATCTAGTATGTTAACTTACATTGTATTCTTTAAATTTAATCAAATCGCTGGTAATTGGTCGACGCAAGTAACTTGTAATTAAATATATTTATACATGTGGAAGCTTGTAATTAGCAAATGAAACTACTTATCCATGATATTTATAATTATTATTAGTCTGTAAGCATTCTTTAAAATTAAAATTAAATAAATAACCAGATGTGATGGCGACTGTACACAAAAGGGTTGGATCTTTATAGAGTCGCCTGAATTTGAGGCATCTGTCACTGTAGGGGTGTCAAGGGGGTAAGCGCCCGCCCCCATGCAATTTTAGCTTCTAGAGCTGGGTCGAAATATTTAAAATTACACCTAGGCATCGATAAGTCACTAAGTACCTAATGCTTGAAACCGGCTTAATTTCACGAAATTCTTAAGTTGTGTCTGTCAAAATACGTAAAATGAATCGCTACGCCGCCATTTTCTTGACACTGACAGTGACGATGACGACGTAATTTTATTGTGCTCCGTACCTATCGCTAAACCAAGCGGAAAATTTTGGTGATGCAATAGCGAAGTACTTGTGGCGACGGAATATTATGAGAACGCTCACCTAGTAAAATATTGGCGCATCTGCAAAAAATGTATCGTTGTCTACATAATAATAATATTATCTGTTGTTTTGCGCTGATGCGGGGGGAAACAACAATAATGGTATAATGACACTAACGACCTCTCTCGATGAATACGGAAACTACCGTTGTGCCGTTTTACCACTTTGTAGATTATTTATTTATAAATATTCTTTATTGTAGATACACCAAAAAATACATACTTAACAAAAAAAAAATAACACTACTTAATATACAATGGCCGGCCTTATCGCTTTCTGCGATCTCTTCCAGGCAACCTTGGAATGGACAGTGATTTTCCTGGACATAAAAAGAGGCTGTCGTGCGTTGGTGCGAATAACAAGATCACAACGACAAGTAGATAATGTAGTGCGATTTTAAACACGTAAACTCATTTTCGCATTTTTTGCAGATGAGCCAATATAATTATGTATTACTAGGTAAGCGATATAAAAAAAAAACATTTTTGGAAGTGGCGGAGGCTATTATAATAAATATGCGTTTTAGTTGGGTGCAAGAGCGAGCGAACAAAGACCCCCGCTATCATACCCTTCGTGGTTATTTTTTTTAAACCATTCAGGTAGGAAATAAATAGGAATCCCGCTAAGCGGGCTTCGTCGACTACGCCTTGTTATTGTTGCTTGCTTGAGGAAGCAACCCCCCCACCCCTCATTATGGCGATTTTTTTTATCAGAAATCAATAAATAAAAATTCTAAGCTTTAACATTTATTACAAAAAAAGGAAAAGGTGGGGGGCGACTCTACACCCTCCCCCTACATCCTCCCTCCGCCCTATTAGGGCGACTTGATTTAAGATGTTACTCCACTAAAATATTGATTATGAATGGAAACTTATTTAATTTTAATCGTAGGTTCCTACCGTACGGCCTACCTACCTAGGTACCTTGTTTATATAGTAAATACTCATAGTAAATAACACATCACACTATCATCTAAATCTACCTAGAAAATAAGTTGCGAAAACCATTCATGAACAAAAATTATATTTTCTTCTACCCACAAGTTATAGGTAATATCAACAACGCGTTAGAAACAGGTACAACACACGAAAATATCAATACAACAAATTAAAATCATTTTACAATAAAAAAACATCCATATTTTGCGAAAGACAAAACAAGTCCGTACCTAGTTACTTGATTCTGTTTCAGTAACGCAAACTTATTTTTTGTTTTGCAAAATCTCGCGTTATTATACGAAAAAAAACATTGAATAAAAACTTACCGAATTCGATGAACTGCCACTGCCATAATCACTGTAATAATTCTGACCGAAGCTCATTGTTCCAAACTTCCAAATGTAATTTTCCGTAATTTTGAAATAGGAGAACGTGACAACGTGTTGATTCCGAGACACCTAGATCGGGAATGCTGAGGGATGTTCGATCCGATCCGATACGTGTGTGGATCGATACAAAGGAATACGATCCACCCGATTTTTGTATCGATACAATGGCTTTCGATCCGTTAGTGGATCGATACATTACATACAATGAGGATCGGATCGAAAAATCGGACCAATTAGTATTATATTCTAAAAAAGGTAAACAAATTTTAACCATAATATTTATTCGTAACATTAATACCGCGTTCCTTAACTACAAAGTATGGTCTACTACAACGAACTGCAGTGCGATTCTGTAACCATCTCACCGTGAAAACTTAGGTGAAGCTGGTGAAGTGAGCGTGAAGTGAGCTGTCAGTGTCGTCCCACTAATGCTAGGGATTGACCAAGCATTACATTTACAATCATAATCGAGATTTTAATAATATTTTTTATGCAAATTCTATTGAAAATTTTATATTATTTCAAAGCTAGAATATAAGTGTCATAAAATTATAAAAAAAACATTCGAGTTACTAACTGAATTTCTGTTTTGCTATTTTATTTTAAAACGCCGAAAATAGTAATGTTTAGCCACTTAACTACACACTAGCTTTGAAATATTATAAAACGATCAATAGAATTTGAATAAAAAATATTAGTAAAATCTCGATTATAATTGTAAATGTAACGTTGGTCAACCCCTAGCATCAGTCGGATGACACTGACAGCTCACTCCACGCAAGTCTTCACGGTGAGATTTTTACAGAATCGACAGGCAGGTTCATGTTCATAATTATTACACTAATACAAATATTTGTCTGGCGGTAGATTTTGTTAAATCAGTTGTTATTGTATCTTATATTTCAATAAACCTTCAATTTCGGTATGATTCATTGTGTTGTGATCACGGAGCAAATTTGCTCCGTGGTTGTGATGATAGATCATTTCATTTTTGTGTATTACGTTTTGTTCTCTTGAACCGCCAACAACTTATACTAATTGTGATATCTATGGCTCCACCAAAACAATTAACTGTTTGGTCGTTTTTCTTAAAAACGGCGAGTGGAGGAAAGTGCAAATAATTATGTTTCCTAGATGTAAAAACAAAAGGAAACACAACAGATTTGGCTAAACATATACTTAAGTAAAAAGTGACCACAAAAATACGTCATACGTAAGTCAGCGAGAAAATTCGTTTGGGGAACATTGAGCGATATAGCCCTACGTAATTAAAATAAAATTTTATGCTTTAAAATACATGTTTTTTTTATAAATATTGATACAATAGTGGATCGATCCAAAAAATCGTATCGAATAAATAAGATCGATACTTGGATCGATACAGTGTATTACGATACGATCCATTGCATCCAGAACCTGGATCACAAAAGCACCTGCATCATCAGCATCTGGATCGAACATCCCTAATGCAGGGGTCTCAAAGTCAGTACTGTTCTCACACATTGGCCAATCTACAAAGTTACCAGTTTATTTAGATATAATTCCTAAACAAACTCTAATATGTACAGACGCCAGCACATCAAGCTACTACAATCTGTCAAATTTCTTTAATAGATTTTCAACTTTATCGCTAAAGCATTAAGGTTCAAGGTTGATTGGGAAAATTTGACAGTTTCGGGTAGCTTGACCTGCTGGCGTCTGTACCTACTCAAATGTGTGCTACGTTTTTGTGATAGAACTAAACTAGGTAACTAAACTGCCTTACATAGGGCTATGAGAATCTTAACGCTATTCTGCAAAATAAAATCTCATATAATTTTGACACATATTATCTAATTTGGCAATTGCCGTGGTACTTGTTTGCCATACCACGTGATTTTTTTTAGAGACAAAGGCGCGCATTATTTACATCCTCGACATGTTTTGTATGGAATTTTTCACTTTTTGTATGGAAAATATGAAAAACTATTACCAACACGTTGGATTTTAGAGGTTTAGGGCTTTTTTAAGAGGGTCGAAATTTTCATTATTTTGCGATAGGACACACCGTTTTTGAGATATAAGCAAAAGAAAAGAAAAAGGATACAGTACGGTTTTTGCATCTGAAGTCGAGGTGTTGCCATGTTGGTGTGAATTTTAGTTCATGACAACTAATTTTATTCCACACCTTTATAATCGCGATTGAAAATAGGCAGATTTAGTTAGATAATCAAAATTTTTGGTGAAACACGTAAGTAATATTCAGAATAGCAAAATTGCCATTTTCACTAAATTATAATCGCAGTGCCATCTTACTGCTGTCAAACTAAAATATAGTTAAGTTGTGTCACTTTAGTCCATTGCGCTAGTATAATGGTGCCGATTCCCTAGGACAGAAGACAAATTTTAGTTTAGTCCTGTCAAATTAATCAGCGCCTGACACTACTCCATACAAGTTTAGACGTGATTAAAAAGTTGACTACTAAAATTACATCAAATTACGTCAGGTGCTGACTAATTTGACAGGACTAAACTAATATTTATCTTCTGTCCTTTTCTTAATGAAAAGAAAGAAAAAGATGCACTCAACTTAAAGGACATGTTAGGTTTTTGTATGGAGGCTGGGCTTTTATTCGAAGCTGCTGTGAACAGGGAAGAGATTATATTTTTATGAAAGTACATAAATTAAGGAGACTTTGCATATATTTTTTTAAAAGCACCCTTCCCTTTTTATTATAATATATTAAAAATATTTTAAAAAAGGAATTGCAACCCATAATAATTATTGATTTTGGCAACACTTTTCGGTTGGATGTCAATAATGTGATTGTGAAAATAATGTGAACGTTAATCAAGTGTCAAATTAAATTCATTCAATTCAAAGCGTATGCGTCCGTGGATTGCGTGGTTTGAATTTGTTTGTGTTTTTGTTGTGCTATTTTTGTTCAAGTTTCATGTTTTAAGTGGATCTTTATTTGACCTGGCTTTTAATTTGGATTCTTTAGATACTGCACACGATTTTGGCACGATTCTGGTTAACTGGCCTGCGTTGGAGGAGAGGTTTAACCATCAGTAGTAATTCTGCAATTTACCGACTTCATGATAAAGTCTCAAAATGTAGGAAAAATAAGAATCATTGTTACCTATAAATTAATTTTCCTTATCATAAATCATTTATTATTGTAAATAATAGCGTTTCTGCGTTAATAAATTTCGCTATTAAATAAATTCAGCCCATTACTGTCCCCTTGCTGGCCACGGGCCTCTTCTCAGAATGAGAAGGGTTTGGCCAGGCCCTGCAGTCTCGACATAGTTAGCAATCGTTTTCGGTTGCTAAGTCCTAACAATCCAGATTTAAATGTTGATGTAAATGTTTGGTAGCCTCGACACTCAAATTTATCGGTTGTTACCTACCGGTACCTACCTAAAATACCAGTAACAACCGATAAATTCGAGTGTGGAGACCATCAAATATAGTTACATCTGGATTGTTAGGACTTAGCAACCGAAAACGATTGCTAACTATGTCGAGACTGCAGGCCCTGGTGCGGGTTGGCGGATTGCGCATCATCGAGAACTCTATGGCCCTCTCAGATCATGATTTCACTAATATCAACATTATATTTTAATGTACTCTGTAAATTGTAGAAATTACAAATACTAGGTTAAGTACCATCAATGACAACTGACAAGTGTGACAGTGACACTGACAACCTTATGAACCTTACTGACACAGCTAATGTTTTCATAGATTACATTAGGAGGCAAAGGAATCAATGCCATACATACAAACCATGGAGATAATTCGTTGGTTTTATTTTATAGCCATTTAGTATTATTTTAAAATATTTTAAACTAGAATATAAGAATAAGGTGCTTAAAAAAATGATAAAAATGTTTTTTCTTTGTTTCAATGTGCAAAAATAATAATGCGATACAAAAAATATATGGATTTAAAATATTTATTTATTAAATAATGATGCTTTCAATATTTATTTTTGTTTTTATAAGGCCATCCTGAAGAATTTTCCCTATCAAAAAAACCACACATGATCACTGTTCAAAAATTTTTTTTATTTTATTAACCCATTTCATAACATGTCCTTTAGTTTGGTTTGTGAACAAGGGAATCGGCACCAATGTCAATGCTTTATTTAGTCAATTTCAGAATGGGAAATCGTCGTTTGACAGGAATAAACTAAATTTTGGTGATTTTTAGTCTAGTTTAGAGAATTTTGTGACAAGAGAATCGGCACCAATGTCGTCGAAATAATAAGTGAAGTGTGGTGTGTGTGTAAGTAGATAGGTACCTTAGCCAGTAAGTACCTACTTAATTAATAGACTTTTTATTAGACTGTTTCATCTATGACGGCTATTGTAAACAACCGAACCATAATGGCCGCTTGAAATCGTCTATGGTTTAATTGGTTCGGGTTTGGCGTTTTGGTATGGTGGTGGTTTTTACTACGGTTTTTTTTTGTTGTTTTTGTACCTGTTTTTATATGTAACGCTAGTTCATTTAGCGACATCTATGTGTATTATAAGTAACCCGCGTGAGCATTGTCACTCTCATTTACCTGCTGAGCTGATGCAAACTATTGTAGTACCTATAGTAAAAAACAGGACAGGGGATATCTCGGATAAGGGAAACTACCGTCCCATCTCCCTTGCAACCACAGCGGCTAAAATATTGGACAGTGGTGCCGATTCTGTTGTACACCGAACTAAACTAACTAAACTATCACTAAAATTCCTTACTTTTGGCTATGAGAATCATAACGCTATTCTGCAAAATAAAATCTCTAAATTTAAAAATAATTTTGACACATCTAAAATCAAATTTGACAATTATTGCGACTCCACGTGGTACTTGTTTGCCGTACCACGTGATCTTTTTTTAGAGCCGTAGGCGCGCATTATGTGCGGCCTCGACTTGATTTGTATGGAATTTTTTACTTTTTGTATGGAAAATATAAAAAAATATTACCAACACGTTGAGCTTTATAGGTTTATGGGTTGCAAAGGGGGTCGAAATTTTCATTATTTTTGCGATAGGACACACCGTTTTCGAGATATAAGCAAAAGAAAAGAAAAAAAGATACAGTACAGTCTTTGCATCTGAAGTCGAGGTGTTGGTGTAAATTTTAGTTCATGACAACTAATTTTATTCCACACCTTTTTAATCGCGATTAAAAATAGTCAGATTTAGTTAAGACAATCAAAATTTTTGGTGAAAAACGTAAAATTCAGAATAGCAAAATTGCCATTTTCACTAAATTATAATCTCAGTGCCATCTTAGTGCTGTCAAACTAAAATTTAGTTAAGTTGTGTCACTTTAGTCAATTTCAGAATGGGAAATCGTCGTTTGACAGGAATAAACTAAATTTTGGTGATTTTTAGTCTAGTTTAGAGAATTTTGTGACAAGAGAATCGGCACCATTATTCTTGATTCGTGCCTGAAAAAGCATTTGTATTTGCACGATGCACAGTTTGGTTTCCAACCTAAGCTTTCAACCGAGAGTGCTGTGCTGAGTTTGAAGAATACTGTCCAGTATTACACAGACCGAAAAACGCCGGTGTATGCCTGTTTCCTGGATCTCTCCAGGGCCTTCGACCTGGTGTCATATGATGTGCTCTGGAGAAAACTGGGTGACAGGAATGTACCGGCACCAGTGCTTAAGCTCATGCAGTATTGGTATGCGAACCAAACCAATTATGTAAAGTGGGCCGGAACGTTCTCGGAGTCATATGGGTTGGAGTGCGGTGTGAGGCAGGGGGGGTTGACCTCTCCACGGCTCTTCAACCTTTATGTTAATGATCTCATAGTGGAGCTCAGCAGTATGCGTGTCGGATGCCGGGTTGGTGGTGTTAGTATAAACAGCATCAGCTACGCAGACGACATGGTGCTGCTGGGCCCGACTGCGGGATCTATCGGAGAAATGCTGAAGGTTTGCGAAAAATATGCTGCCTTGCACGGCCTTATGTACAATGTCCGTAAATGCGAATACATGGTCTTCAAGGCCGCCGGTAAGTGCCCTAATCATGAACCTAGCTTTATTCTGAATGGTATGAGCATAAATAAAGTCTACCAATTTAAGTACTTAGGGCACATACTTACCGACGACCTTAAAGATGATGTAGACATTGAAAGGGAACGTAGGGCACTAGCGGTCCGAGGTAACATGTTGGCCCGTCGATTCTCGCGTTGTGCGGACCAAGTCAAAATCACCTTGTTCAAGGCGTTTTGTCAAGGTCTGTACGCGGGGAGTCTGTGGGTCAGCTGTACCAAAAGGTCGTTAGATGTCTTACGCGTTCAGTATAACAATGTTTTTAGGATGTTGCTGGGACTGCCCCGTTTCTGTAGCGCATCGGAGATGTTCGCTCAGAATCGAACTGACGGCTTCCATGCAGTAATTCGTAAGAAAGTCGCATCACTGATGCGTAGAACGCGGGGCAGTGACAATAGCATCCTGAAAACAGTTGTGGAGAGTCCTTACTCCCCGATTCTGAGGCACTATGTGGGGATAATGGTCGGGTAGCTTATTCCTCACTTTGTCGTTCTCTGCACATTCTGCCTCAGACACCTACTTTGTTGTTTGTTTCTTGGCTGTTTACTACTAACACTAGTTATAAGATATTTTTACTAACAAAATGGACTATATTGTTGTCCGAATCTAATACTACTATCCTATCGCAGGTATGCTGGAAGAGATTTCATTAGAAATAAGCATCACCTTTGTACCTATTTTTCTGTTATTTTCTTCTTGTCTGTTTATATAAGTGTGTACATAAATGGTTAAATAAATAAATAAATAAATATAATAATAATAATTGTTCAATGCCGTTTTAAAACCCCACAAACAACACAGATGGCGCCAGTTTTAATTGCAGTAATGATAATTTCCTCTATTTAATTTTTACCTGACTGCGGTGCAGCCCACGTCGAGGGTAGTTTTTGTCTGCTTGCATCAAAAAAATCTACTTGCAACCCGGTCACAATATCTGTGCATCTCGCTTCGTGACGTCACATCGGCGCTCCCGGTACGGTGTGCAAAAAAGGGTGCGAACGCGGGGAGGTGAAAGGGGAAGCGGGAGCGGCGCGCGGCGTCGCATTCCAGCCAAGTGCACAGATACTGTGACCGGGTTGTTTAGGGAAAAGGGTAAGCAGAACCTTGCAACTAGTCATATAGCCAGTGCCAGCAAAGAAAATCACTCTCTCACGCTTTCACACAACACATAATAACTCACGTTCACGCTTAATAACCTTGTAAACCAACATAATTGTTTCTTTGTTCAATCTATGGACGGTAGAGGTAAGGACAACTATCTCAGAGTAAGGAGAAAGTTGAAAAAGTGTCCAACAACAGTAAATAATAGTTCAAAAACCCAACAAAATAGCGCTACCGTAGGCAAATGGTGTGGTATGAATGTAGCAGTTGATAACGGACTGAAGTATGCCGAGTTAGAAAATTAACGTTCAATCCGTCAATTTTAAGTAATCAGAGTTAGAAAATGTAATATTTTTAGTAACTGTAGTTAGTGACAGTCCAGTATACCATACCACAACAATTTACGTAGTCCAACATTATTATGTAAACATTAGCCTATTTATACCTATTGCTTTTCAAATTTTCCCGGTGGCTACTGTAGCGCCACCCTTATGTTGCATATTTTAGCGAACACTTTTTCATAGGTTCACAGATATAGTTCTCCTTACCTCTACCCTCCATAGTTCATTGGCACTCCAACCACAGAGCACCTACTTTTACATCCAACCCTCCGTGCGGTGTGCGTTACGCCAGCGGAATGTTGTGGCTTTTCAGGATTTCGACTTAGCCAATGACTTTAGTCATTGGACTTAGCAGATAATTAGTTTAGTACTCTATGTCGTGTAATTGTGCCCGAAATGTATAAGTTGTGCGTCCAGCCGATCCAAAGATATTCACGAAAAACAGATTCCACTGGAGTAGCGTTACCCCAGCGTTATGTTTTTTTCCTAGTGGTCGTAGCTAAATACAAACTAGCTACTTAGATAGATTGGAGTGCGCTATTCACAACAGTATTTTTATGCAAGTGAGAACGCAACTCTCAGATGCGCAGCACGGTTTTAGACCAATGAGGAGCACCACCAGTAACCTACAGAGTTACATGGCTCACGTGTTGCCGATTGTAGACAGTAGGTTGCAAGCTGACGCTGCTTACTTCGATTTCAAAAAAGCATCTGACTTGGTCGAAAATGACGTGTTGCTCAGGAAGTTCGCAGCCGTTGGCTTCACTCCGCACCTACTTCTTTTATTCGCCAGTTACATGAGGGATAGGCAGCAATACGTGGAGTACGAGGGACACAAGTCAGAGCCGTACTTTACGTGGTCTGCTGTAACTGGTGTAAGCCAAGGGAGTAACCTCGGACCTTTGCAATTTATAATAATTATGGTAAACGATTTGCTTAAAGTCGTTAAGGATGCAAATTGTTTATTATTTGCAGACGATCTTAAATTATCCATGGCAGTGAGGGGTGATGAGGATTGTGAACGCTTACAGAAGGCCATAGATAGCGTAGTTACTTGGAGTAAGGAAAACCTGCTGCAATTCAACGCCCAAAAATGTGTCACCATCACTTTCCCGTGTGCACGTAGTCCTATTGTGCAAGATTACAGCATTGATGGGATGCCGATGATCAGGGTTACAGAGGTTAGGGACTTAGGAGTTAGTCTTAACGCGGGGCTAGCGTTTCGTGATCCTATAGTCAAGTGCTGTAAAAAGGCCAACAGAAATTTGGGGTTTATTATGCGTACTGTTCGTGGTTTCACAAATATTACGGCGATTATCGCTTTATACAACACTTTAGTGAGAAGCCAATTAGAATGCAACGCAGTCATCTGGGCCCCACATGAGACTAAATTATAGTCTTTTCTGTTATTTTACGCCGTCAGAAAATTAGGCATTTTTCTTCAAAAACCCTAAAATTGATCCATGCGCTTCAATGAGAAACCCTAGAAACTTACCAATTATGGTTGTTTGTACCTTTTATGAATTCTATGCATCATGTCAAATAAGATGTTTCTATTCCAATTCCATAGAGACAAAGACATTAAATTATCAATTTAATCTCTTTGCATAGAGATAATGCATTTTAAATAAAATCTGGCTACAATCTACGATATAATGTAACGTTCCAATACACGAGTTACTATTAAGTGACGGTAATTATGATTCTACTAATAATTTTAGGACTCTTATTAAATTGTTTATCCTTAAAGTTTCAGCTGAAAAAACCAAATTACTCAGCTATAAGAAAAAACAATAGGAAACGAAATGACATGATTAACCGAACAAATTCAAATGACTACATAAAAGCGGCCGTACAGTACATTATGCCAACCTTCTTCAATTTGTAGTACAACATTTCGCTTTTTACAACAGTCTCGCACAAAAGTGTTAATGTGAGCTTACTGTCCGTCACTCTCTTTTTGCCAATGCTTTCTTGTATAGGTAGCTGGCATGCAGAGTTGAAATAAAACGAAATATTTCTGCACATAGCTTTTATTACAGCCTCGATTAGTACAATAGCATAGGATCTCCGTAGAATACTGATTGCGTGTGAGGTACTAAGCACCTTAGTTACCTACATTATATTATTGTCCAACTGTTTAAGAAAATCGGAGTTTGCGCCTGTTTGCCCATCCAATATGACCAATTTGATATTTCGAAATGTATTGGAATTTTGTTAGTAGGATTGGCATCGACAGGCCTATCGCTTGAGATTCAGACATTTTCTTCTCTAACTCCAATTTCCGACGTTCAGTGTGTATTGTGCGAAAATTGCACTCATGATATTTATGGTGATTAAATTAATAATGTTCTATTATAGCTATGTTGTTTTAATATTATATGTAAGTAAAGCTTATCTGAGACTACTTTAATATTCATGAGTGCAATTTTCGTTGAAAAGGGAACTAGTTTGCCACAGAATGTTGACATTAACTACCAGCGACAAAAACGTTAACGATTTTTATGAAAAAGCGCCATCTTTGTCGGGCTAGCAAGTAAAGTCAAGTTTGAGCAGCGAGTGAGGAGTGCGGGTCGATTAGTTGGCATCGACGAAGTATTCCTGGGCGGCTTTGGTGTCTGGTTTGATGGTCTTGGAGCCAGGCTTCCAGTTGGCTGGGCACACTTCTCCGTGCTTGTCGGTGTACTGGAAGGCTTGCACCAGGCGGAGCGTCTCCTCTACCGATCTGGGAAACAAGATGGCGGATTAGGAATAACGGGTTATTGCTTTGTATCGTGAAAATAGCAGTTTATTGTAGAAATAAGAGTTATACTTCGAGAGAATTGAACCGCACGTCCATGTTAATCATTTGAAATGGACAGCGCTTTTATTTTGTAGCACAGTAACAACGGTTTTAGTAATTCAGGTGCTACTACTACCTAATGACGTTGGTGTATGTTTCAATTGATAAGCACTCAAAGCAATATGCGATCAGAATTCATAATATCAGTATGTTTCCAACATTCCTATCATATTCATTAAGTAGGTACATAAATTATTTGTGGCATAAAACGAAGGTCGTTATTACCACATATGGGAACCTGCAGCTGACACGCGCATGGACACACTACACGACATTATCATCATTATAAGCCTTATAATAGTACTTTTAAGTTTCTCAGGGGACTTATTACCACAATAATTAGGTACGCGAATTATTTAGGTTATGGAACGTATTTTTCCATACGAGTAGTTCCTAAACGCCTGTCGAATACGTTTATTTATGTTCTATGTTATGGGTTTGGTTTCCGCACTTAGTCCTTCAGTGGACCATTGTGCGTGTACGTTTATTTATTTAATACTTTAAGCACGCAAATGCACGGACATAATCCATAGGCAAAGAATAATAGTCGTGACGCTATACTAAGTTTATAACGTGATTACTTATGTCGATTTGATTGTACTTCGAACTGACCATTTTGAATAATTAATTTAATTTGGGGAATATTGTCATAGGGGCTGGACTAAGGAAGTTTATAGTATTCAGGAGGGAAATTTTTACCTTGGGTATTATATTGGGTATTTTTAACTCGTGAATTGAGGGTGTCCTATTACCGCTTTACATTTAGGTAATACAGACGTGACGTCATGTTAACGTTATCATAAGTACATCGAGGAGCGAATATTACAAAAAGATAAAATTCGCATTGTAAGAATTGCGTAGTGTTATACGTACTCAACAATAAGCAATTACACAACAATCGATTTTTTTTATTGTTCTATACGAGTGTCGCTGTGCTATCATTCAATCAACAACGTTTAATATTTTATAGTGCACTTTTATCACTTACGTCTAAAGGTCACCAGTTACGTAAACAGCTGGTTTTATGATGTATTGTATAGTTGTGTAGATATTATAAGCGTGTTTCAATTAACTATTGATTACCTACCTACTTAGTTATTTTGCAGGGCAAATTTAATTGAATAATATTATATGTGTACATATTTAGTTGGCTTGCCTAAATAAATGATGTATTTCGAATAATATTCACAATTTTGCTATTGCAATTGTAACGGACAGTATCGTTGTTGTTTTATCAATCCGCAACTTGACCTTTAGCGTAGGAATCTACCCTCTAGAAAGAAAAAATATTTTTGAAGATTCATTCCTAATTGCTTCAAGTTGCTTGTCTGGCGTGTACACCAGGGGAATAACTTGATTCTGAAGTGAGTTTTGCGAAGCTATGCACTTAAAGCAATAGAAAAGGCAACAGAAGGTGTTGTACGTGGGTACTGAAGCCCAGGCCAGGAGGTCTTTTCACAACTATGTTGGGGTCAGCTTCCAGTCTAACCGGTTGCAGCTGAAGAACAGTATTTTACATGGAGCGACTGCCTATCGGTTCGCCACAACCCACATAAGATACCTCTTAGTAAGACTGGTTGTCAAACTTTCGGGCTTCTTCTTACCTGTAACGACTGACAAAGGTCTACAAATAACAGCCAGGACCAACGGCTCAACGTGCTTTCCGAGGGCACGGAGTGGTCTAACATCCGCGGACCGACCTCGGGTTGCGTAGCGTAACCTTTGGCCCGAGCGGCTGCTATTATTTAGCCACGGGGTAGAGTAAAGTGACAGTGACGTGTCTTACCGTCCCACTGGCAGGTCGTTGACGGTGATCTGTCGCAGGTTCTGCTTGTCGTCGATGACGAAGAGGCCGCGGAAGGGTATGCCGGTCTCCTCGTTGAGCACGCCGTAGTCGCGCGCGATGCGGTGCGACTTGTCGCTGATGAGCGGGATGTTCATGGGGCCCAGGCCGCCTGGAATACATGTCGATGTTACATTATGTGAAAATATACATTTTTGCGGGTCATTGGTTTCTTTCAGAATTATGGCAATTATAATATAATATAAATAATGTACACCATATAGATTACATATTAAATGTAGACATTTTACATACGGTGATATAGGTCTTATTGGTAAAACAGATTTTTTAAAAACCCTTTGGATGGATTAAAGGGAGTTTAAAGGATTTTAAAGGAGTTTAAAGATTAAAGGTTTTTTATTAATTTGAGTTTAATTAACAGATACTAACATTAATTAGATTATATACATTACATTAATCTTTCTTGAACTAACTTACAATACGCGCCTCGCGGGCCGGTGATAAGCCACATGTTTTTCAGAGACTACGCTCTACAAAGCTAAACTTTGAAACTGTGTGCCATGCCACATAACCAACAGCTATTTAGCAAACACATTTCAAGTTCAACTACTAGTAATTTTAAGCGTCACACGATGAATTGGTGACAATGAATCAGTATTAGGTAATTGGTTTGGCAGTCAAAATGCGTGGAATGGGCGTAACGTTATTAAAAAAAATATTGTATGTCATCATGACACACATCATGACTGTGATAAGTGCGTGTGCTCAAGTGTTATAAATCTTATCTTAGACTTAATTCTTAGTTCAGATTCATTACCGGCTGCTTAAATATCACCTTTACTATAAGCCCAACCCTTTACGAAAGATTCAGGGAAAAGGTGCCTCGATCTTAATAAACGTGGCTGGCAGCACTGTTTATAAAGGTTTATGTCCAAAGCATAGTCGATTCTCAATAATATTATACAATAACTAATATGCTTGAGAACTGCAGGGAACATTAGCGTTTAAACTAATACGTCTACGCGGTACTCGCAGGTCTGATATCTCTTTCATGCGGTATTTCACAGCCGCTTGCACATGAAAATTGATGCTTAAGACATAAACTTTCCTTTGATGTGTCATGAATTCATGATTGATGACAGTGTAGTCATGGAGTGTAAATGTATTTCGTTTGATAGTTACCGAAAAAGTACTGATTTTTATAACGAAACAGAATGCAAATATGATGTTTGGTACATCGCCTAGTCTCTAAGTTAGTTCTCTTCAAGTCTTATATTGTTATTAGGTTGAGTACCTAATTAAATAATTGGTCAAATATTGCTATACATACTAGGTTTTGTATGTGTGCAAAAATTTAAATACAGCAACGTTTATACAGGAAAAGCTGTGTTCATTTCAAGTGAGTTTTGGTGACCAAAGTCACCCACGATTAAGTTTCTACGCGCCGATGTCCCTTACACCGTGTATAACTGACAATATGAGATACTGACCCTGTTTGCGCGGCGTGTTGATCCAGGCGAGGTGCGTGAAGTGCGAGTCGGTGGAGGCGCCGACGACCTCGCAGCCGATCTTGCGGAAGTCGTCGGCGCGCTCGGAGAACGCGATGATCTCCGTGGGACACACGAACGTGCTGCGGGCAATACCTTACACTCTCAAACATTTGGAACAGATGGCTATCGGTACATTATGATGGTTGTGTCGATGAGGGAGTGAAAGTTTCACTATACAACGCTCCAAGGATCTCGTGGCGCGTGGCAAAAATCGGAACTAACGCCGCCATCTTGTTTTTTCAATTTTCAATACAATTTTACAAATTATGTTCACCAACAACGCCCCCCTGTCATTGCCATTCAGCCGCCACAAGATCCTAGTAGCACTTTAACTATAGACTTGTCTTTGTACTTGTTTATTTGACTTATTCATATGCCTGCATACTTTATGGATACACTATCCAGTGTATCCATAAAGTAAAATTCATAGTACCTATTTAAAGTTGATTTAGTTTAGTCCTGTCAAATTAATCAGCGCCTGACACTACTCCATACAAGTTTAGACGTGATTAAAAAGTTGACTACTAAAATTACATCAAATTACGTGAGGTGCTGACTAATTTGACAGGACTAAACTAATATTTATCTTCTGTCCTTTTCATAATGAAATAGAAAGAAAAAATGCACTCAACTTAAATTTAGTTTAGTTTGTGAACAAGGGAATCGGCACCATTGTCTATATCGAAACCAAAGAATAAGGAATGATAAAAGAGGTTTTTTATCAAACTAACTTTCGTCAGGGCGACCATCAATATTTAGTTGTAGTAATTGCCAACAAGACTCCGTATTTAATTTAAACACACTATCTTATCGGTTTGAGGTTTGTTATACCAACACAGGGTCAGCGATCCCGAAAATTAAATAAGCGAGCAAATAGATAAATATATTTTTCAATTTGCTCTGTTAGAGCGATACGTTGAGGCCAAAGTAATTTAGATAGCGTTTACGATCCACAAACTCAAAAGTGATTTATTCAAACTAGGCTGAGAATCAGCACTTTTAGAACGTCAAAATTACATAAGACAGTCCCCTGGCACGCCCGCCCTTCACCACTTCCTAGTGCTTTAGCTGGGAAGTAAAAGTGGCGCAACAAACTGTCCAGCAGTATAACTGCTGTCTGTTCAGTTAGAAGAACTGGATTCTATACAGTAGTAAGTAATTAACATTACGAAATAAAAAACAATAAATTAAATTATTTGCCATATTATGTCAGCTAGCACACGGCAATACACCAACAAAAACATTGAGAACTATACTCAAGCAGAACTTAATGCTTATATAAAAACCTCCAAGCATAAAGAGCGTGCCCGCTTACATATATTATGCAATGCTGTATTATGCTCATATAGCTATAACATGAAGTCATAAATGATAAACTAGGACCTTCGAAGTAAAATAAATAAACAGTTAATTACTAATAACAATAACAAAACCATAGTCAGCAAGATGACCTGTCACCAAAAGCAGCAACCGTTCACGAGCATAACGCAAATATCAGCCATTACCCCCCTTGTCATATTTGAAGGAAGGAGGCAATCCGACTCCCGACGCTACCCCGCAAGCAGTGACATCTAAGGGAGCATGACGAACTTGCTACCGGTTGCTCAGGCAACGAGGTCGCTAGCTAACCAAATATTGCAATACAACCCATTAAAAAAACATTGAAATGAGTATGTCAACAATAAACGAAAATAAAATTTAACTACGAGTAAATTGACTTCTAAAATATAGTCAAATAAAATAAAATATGAACTCCGTATAACCTAGTAAGCTAATCCTGGAGAAAGAACATAAACATTGCCTTGAGTTAACCACAGCGGCCAACTATTCTTATCATTTATGTAGAACATAAATACAGATACTAAAATTATTCTCATACAAATACTTCAACAGACAACTCCAGTAATGACCGACTTGTCCAGAATAAAGCTATGTCCCAATAAAGAAGCAATCATAATAATTGTCCGATATTACGTCAATAGTCTTTCAAAATACCGCGCCGCAATGCGCAGGAGACTTTAATGACTCAACAATCGTTTCAAAGATCACAAACCTCTCGCGAGGAATGACAAACAGTTATAACACCGAGATTGTTTGATTGTTTTTACTTGTTTCCTGAGTAAACTGTACTCCATCAATCAAGAGTTTGGTGTGTAATCACAATCAGCTGACTTTGCGAATGACAAAGTGTTCGGATGCTTTCCCTATACATATAAATGGTGTTTTTGCATAGACATGAAGCAGATAAAAAATACTATAATCTGGGTAGAAAAGACTTAGGACAGTGTTGCCTAAGCATATAAAAATATTATAGAAAAAAAAACTATGATTAAATTAAACGATGTATGTATAAATAAGAATGCAGGTATTTTTTTTAAACATGCTCGCGTCAATATTTCTCTAGCCGAGCTATTCTGTAACAATCTCTCCGTGATAACTAAGGTGAAGTGAGCTGTCTATAGTGTCTATCCCTAGCATCAGGTGGAATGATAACTCATGCACCTTTTTTTTTTGAGGGTAGGAAAGCACCAAATACCTTCTCCCGCTCTGCGGGGCGTGTCAGACTCTTACTGACTAAAACCCACCCGTGTGCGTGTTGCCTGTGCCAGGGGCCACGGTAACCCTTTCGGACTTTTCCCGCAGCCCCGGCAGGAATCGGCCCTAGCGGACCCCGTCATTGTTGCTGAATCTCTTTGGGGCGCGCGTGGAACACAACGCGCCGTCGACCCGGGCCTGGTCCTCATAGGACGGCGAGCTACCCATTGCTCGCCGTCCGCAAGCCCACGCCTACGGTGGCCGGGAATCGGCCTGCGATTCCCGACGCCCAGGGCGTCTCCTGCGGCGGCTAGGGGCGTGAGGGCGCGAATTTTATATCTCCCTCACGTGTTCCACCCCCTCCTTCACGAATATTACTGCTTCTCAGAAGGAGGTGACGGCTTCGCATGCCCTCTCGCTCCGTACCATGGGCTGGACCAGGACCGCACGCGAGAGATCGCCACCGCCAATCGCCTCCACGAGGACACGGCGGTGCTCCGCCCATGCCGGGCAGACCTCCACCGTATGCTCCACCGTGTCCTCCGGGCGATCCACACAATGGTGACACCCGGTCGTTTCCTCCCGCATTTTCCGGAACAGGATCCCGAAGCTCACTTCACCTAAGTTATTTATCACGGTGAGATTGTTACAGAATCGACCGGCTGATGTAGGTACTCAATTACTGATTATTAGTAGGTACTGAACTATTTTTACGCGTTCACGGCAAAACATAGCGCGCAAATAATATTTTAATCTAACACCTATGTAAATACCAATGTTTTACAAATAAATAATTTTATTCTGATACAGAAGCGATCGAAGATTTCGCCTTTCTAAAAAAAAAAGCTTACTTTAGCTTTGCTTTTCTTAAGCGACACACGTAACTGTAGACTGAAACACAATGAATGTTCATTGTTTTTAAGCAACAACATTAACCAACCCCTCAGAACAAACACAATCCTTTCCCTCTCTATCACGAGTCCCTCTCCCTTTACCCAGTCTGAGTCGTTCCCTGGTCTCTTTTAGGATTAGGACCTTCCTGGGCAGTCCGCAGACACGAGCACACTGCCTTCTGTATAATGTGCAGGAGAGATGGAGACGGAGAGGACTCCGTTTTCGAGAACGCTTCCATCACGGCTTCTTCGATGTGGGCCTTCCTGAAGATATTCCTTGTTAACGCTATCCGTGTCTTCGTAGGATTACAAAACCATAATATTTATGAGATTACCGCAGATTTTGTAGTCTTGGCTTAAAACCGTGGTTTAAAGTTAAAGACAGAATACATAATAATAATCTTTACCCAGGGAAACGATGCCGATGACCGCGTGGGCGACTGGCATGGAAGAGCCCTAAGAAGTAAAGAGACGTACTATGACAATTCGCGTCACAACTCACACCCGTGAAAATCGAGTAATAAAACAACCAAGTTGAAATTAAAAAGGTTCGAATTTAGAGAACCGTCTATCGCGCATACAATGCATATCCGTAAATAGTAGCGAGCTTTATATTCATTAGAATCGATTGGAAATAGGGTCACATCCTCCTTTTATGGATTTTTTTTCTGTTTGACGAATATTTCGTGATGTTGAACAAGTAAACTAAGATAAATTTCTCAACGACTTTCATCCCCAATTGGTTAATATGATTATATCTAAATGTAGATATTCAATTTTGATAACCGAGCTTGATAAGTACCTACGTACGATTATTTTGCGGTATTTACGTATAATTCGCTCCTGCAATCGGCTAGTCTCTAAATCCATGCCATTTTCTCTCAGAAGTTGACACCCCTGACCTCAGTGGGTTACATGATTGTGTGCTAATGAATGCGACCGGTTTTATGCGGATGTAGTTCGACCGGTTCAAAGAACTGAATATGTATTAATACTTTAGCTTGACATAATCAGTATGAACTGTGAGGAGATTGTAGAACATTTTTGTATCATCGTGCCGTCATAAACACCAGGTTTTCGGAACATTTTATCAGCCGGCTTTTTTCTTAGTGGTCGAAGGGCGGCAAAACATTAAGTATTTGTGTAGTAATAATAAGCATAATAAGCCGTAATAAGAACCCATTTGAAAACATCACAACTTTTAGGTTAAGTACTTAGTATTTACTTTTGTTTGTAGTGTTGTTGCAGTCCATAACTAAAACTAAGCATCTATATCGAATACCAAAACACAACCAAGAGTAATTCCTTACCTGACTTATTACTACACACTACTTATTTGAGCCTACTTCTTTTGGTAGTGTTCGTTAAATAGCAGTGTTAGGATAAAACAGCATGTTTTAAAGTTACGACATATTTTTTTATGGAAACATGCTTCGACTCCTGTATTATATTATAAGAACCTAAACCTACAATAGAAATGATTAGCGCTCTGCTGGTGGATGCTCCTACACAATGGTTGCGTTGACAGAGCACATAAAGCACAAGCAAATAATTAAGAAAGTAGATTAGCAAAGATGAAAACTAATAAAGCGATTTATGGTAGTACATACACACATACATAAACTCACTCGTTCTTCCCATGGGGGTAGACAGAAACTACAGAACGCCACCTGCTGCGATCCTTACATAGGTACTCGTATACAATATGTAATGTTTTCTTTAATGATTTGATGACAAAAGATTTTTTTTAACTGTTTACATTGTACTACAGCATGCCGTATTATCAACGCTTCGCATCTCATCTTCTGTACAGATTAGGTGCTTCTGTTTTAACAAGTCATATAGACAGAAAACTTGCAAAATCATGTCTTTATGGCACGATACAACTAGTTTATGAAAAAAATTGCGTTTGTACTCACAAGTCAAGAGGATAGAAGAACAACACTACATATTTGCCTTTGTAGTCGGAGAGAGCGACGTCCTTGAACTCGCCGTTGACGACAGCGGTGGTCTTGAACTGGGGAGCGGGCTTAGTCAGCTGGAGAGGCATCTTGTTGAAGCTGGAATTGACATTACAACCTTATTAGTATGACGATAAGGTTGATATTCAATTGTGATGTGTTGTTTCGTAGTATTTTTTTTGTTCAGTGACGATGTTAAAACTGGTGGGTAAGTAACTAATTCTAAAACCATTTATTGTATAGGATAGGCTAAAATATGTTTGAATGAGCTAGATATGGTGATAGTTAACGTTAAAACAATGATAGTGTTACATAACTACCTACTACAAATGACTAAGAGAACAATAAGTAGGTAGGTACTTACTTATTCATTATTTTAGTATTGGTGCTATCACCGAATTATGTCACTTATCATTAGAAGTACCTACCTACCTACCATGCAAAATTGCACGTACAAGATTACACATCGCTATCATATCCATGCTGGAGTCCCTATTTATTTCAAAGAAGTGATTAGGTATATTCATTTTCTGATACCGGGTACATATTCCGCGATGTCTTGAATTAAATGGTGTTGAAGCGGCTAGTTTACTTTGAATCATGAACTGTGTCATTTAGTGTACAAATTAACAGCTAGTCCAAGGACAGAAAATTGAGAAGTAGGCGGTCAGATAAATGTAAAAGCACACGTGTAGGTTATGCAATGTAAGTGGTCTATCACGACGTATGCAGGTACCGTTATTCATGTGGCCATCACGTTTGAATGTAACAAGAGCATAGAACTTGACGGAACGCGATTGCGCGCTCGCGCAGTTTGATGACACACATAGTTGATGATGATGATTTTTAATGAAAAGTTTCGTCTAAATGAAATGAAAGATATTACAAAACTGTTTTGAAATCCCGGTGAAGTGACATGGTATAAATCCCGAAAAAGTGCTACTGGTGCTTAGACCGGTGCACCTTTTATTACATTTCCAAAATTGAGAATCGCAACACTATCTAGGTAGGTAGGTACCTAGATAGCGTTGTGATTCTCAAATTATGAACTCAATTTTTAATTAATTAAAGCGCTAAGAGTAGGTTCAGGAAGGATTTGTGGCAGGTCTTTTCTTAGGCTAGAAGAACAAGAGAGAAAGTCGATATTTTGTTGAAAACAATTGTTTCTCACAATTGTTTTAAACAAAATATCGACTTTAAAAAAATATTTATGAAGCTACTTACTTAATAAATATTTTTTATATAATCAAATTATTTAAAAAAATATTATGAAGTAAAAATAACAATACATAATCAAATTATTAAAAAAAAAATGAACTAAGTAGCTCCATAAATATTTTTTAAATAATCAAATTAATTACCAGCAGGTAAGTACCTCAATTTTAAAATCTGTATTCAAATAAATATGAAATTATTTTTTAATGCAAATTACTACACAAAACCTCGCATTGAATATTCACAGCACAAAGTCACAGAAATATTTTTAAGTAATTGAAGAACTCACTTTAGAGACGTCTTATCAATGGGAACACTTACGGTCAACTGAAATAACTGAATTATGAACTTCACAAGTTCTGTACGATACTCACGCACGCAGATCGATAAGATAAATGAAATCAAGAGGCGCTTGAAAATGTCACTAGAAACACTTACATGTGCTTAATTTGTAAAACGATATTATTTATACGTAAAAGAGCGGCAAGTTTCTTGATAGGTCTTAAAATTTTCTGTCCAGGAGATAATCTGTATGATACAGATCAAGAAGTGATGTTTGAAAGCACCTAGCTTGATATTGAAAACTCAGTCATTGAAAACAGAACCTTTTCCAATAACGACTATACAAATAATAAAATGGTGGTCATCAAACTTTGCAGTTAGACCAGTGACGTTGATAATAATATGATGAAAGCAGCACAGATGCTTCCTTCCACACCCTTGGGAAACAATGCAATAGTCTAGCTAGGGGTAATGGCTCATAATTCATCTACCATGAAAACATTCTCATACAAAACCCTTTTTACAAAAGTTAAAACTTTTAGAAAACGACAAATCCTTAATAAACGACAATGTTTGTTGTATGCAAATTAGGTATATTCACCATAGAGATAATAACAACACCCATCAGTTTAAATATCACCGTGGTTAAAAACAAGCCGAGAATCTTCTATGGTGCAGTTACACAACGAGGTTATCTACTGAATGTCAAAGGTTGAGGATAGATAGATCTGTAAGAAAATCAAACTCAGTCAGTTAACGCAAGAATTTATAGTAGGTGCGTACTGCATATTTCAAATCAGTTTAATACAACATGAAAATGTTATAATATTATGAAGGACGACATGCAGCGAAATGATAGAGAATAATCTGGGAATACGAACATGGAATAATAAACAAATATGTAGTTCATTTCTCACCAGCATAGCAACAAGGATTACTTAATAAAAGTACCTACATAATAATACCTACCTATTATTAAGTACTTTACCAGTGCTTTTTTATACTTTACTAATTATTTTATTACACATTTTTTAACTAATTACTATATACCAATGTCATCAATAAAGAATAATAATCCAGCAACAACAGTGGTGAAAAAATAATAAGAAGTTGAGAAAGACTTTTTTCTTTTGATATTGAATTGAGAAGGTGGAATATTCAAATTGAATGATATAGCAAACAATTGAAACGACCGCATTGCAAACATACTGAAAATTCAACAACACCATCGACTACGAAAAAACTTGTCTACTTTGGAATCATGATTGGCTGATGCGGTATCTAATGCATCGAAGCCTGCTGAGTGCTGCCACTGATAGAATAGAGAACCATTTATTTCTGAGTAAGTAGGTATATGGTAGATTTTCGAATGCGTACCTTGCAGCATGAAACAAATAGTAAACCAGCCAAGACGACGACAGGACAATTTAAATATTAAACAGACTACTTACTTAAAAAAATTAAATATGCAAGAAGCTATGGCTATCGACCGTGCTAAGGCGGCCACGGTTAAATATTCTGTGGCCAGCCAGGGTTCAATAAAAAGTATGGTTCTGTTTCTAAATCCACCGCACAACGAATTAATGCATTTAAAACAAAAGATGAGGTCTTTTGTTTTAAATGCATTAATTCGTTAGTAAATAATTTCACGGCGTATCAAGCCTTATAAATTCTTTAAATGAACCGAAACAGTCGCGTTATAAATAGGTATATAGAATCTTGAATTTAATTCTAGTTACAATTTCATTGTAACTAGAATTAAATGTTGTTCAATTATCCAATTTTGCAAACTCTATGATTCAACTATGACTATTCAAAATTGAGTATTGCAAGTGACCAGAATACGTCAGCAATGTTCACTCAAGTGGCTTCTAAGCTCGGGGTTTGGCGAAAGATAGGTGATCAGCCTAAAACTGCTAGTAAAATTCCATTCTAGACAAATAGTACGTCAAAACTCGTACTCTGCATCTTCAGACAACTTTCTACAGGACATCAAGCTAACTACTCAATCTCTTGGCCTCCGATATGAAGGAACCTACAAATTGAACTACAATTTCTCTATAAGCAAAACTAACCCATAACTTTGAGCGACGTATTGCTCGAGATGCCATGGCGACCATTCGTGGACAATTTCGTGAATGTCTTTAGTCTGCCTCCACAATCCAACTAGCAGGTGTCCGTTTCCGTTTTGCAAATATGCGCCAAGTATTCCACATGTGAACATGTTTTTTAGAATGGATTCCAAGTTGCTGAGCCTGGGAAGGAGGACAACTGTCCGTTATGAAGTTTTATCATGGCCTAATGAGAGAAAGTTTAGATATTATGTGGGAAGCTGGGAACTTACTGAGTTTTGTTGAGAGAAAGGTTATAGGTAGTCAGTCGTATGGCATTGTTTTACAAACAAGTGTTCTTATTTAATCTATCTGTGTTTTCAGCTAAAAGGCGATTAACTATTTTTCATTTACTGGTTTTCTTTTTTGGGCTCAGAACTTCTTGCTTTCCAAAGGAAATTAAATAAAAAGATCTACTGAAGCTTGACCTCTAGGTTCAGATTTCACATTTGGAAGAATCGTCATACTACTGCGGTAAATATAAGTAGTGCTAAACTGCACTCGTGAGTAGATAATGCTAAGCTGTTTGTGAACGTTTATCTTGAAGATGATAAGACAAAACGAGGGAGATAGTAACTCAAGTGTTTACTACACGCTCAGACGGTAATATTTACCAGTTTTCGCATTTGAAAATAAGTAGCTCGGAAGAAAGAGTAAAATCCGTTTTAGTAGTTTCTTTCTGGGAAATTGTTCTTATTAATTAAAGTAGGTATCTACAAGCGATATCCTGATATTTTTTTGAACTACACCACTTGAAGCATATTGAAATTGAACCCAGCAAGTTCAACTGTTACTAACATTATCTTTACTATATGCACTTTAAAATTACACGTTTCACCAAAAGATCGTAAATGCAAGTTATTGCCACACTTTCAAGAAAGATAAAGAAAATAAGATATGACGTCATTGCGAAACGATTGCAATTTGTTGGAATGTTCTGAAATGTTCATTATCGTTGAAACTAATTTGTCTAGACAATTAGTGACAAGATAAGTTTAATGATAGATATGATTCAATCGCCATACCCCCTTATCGGATAGCCTTGACTTCGATTCGTAGTGGCCGATAGGAGCCGTGCAGGAAGGATACTGTCAAATGTTAAATTAATTTCCAATGTACCACAGTCGACTCAAGATGTCAAGGAAACCGACGATGATGCCGAATCAGTAGGTATTCTGAATTATGCAATGGTAGAAACCCACCACACAATAATTGGTCTATGAGTATTACCCTCGGTCGATTAAGAATCCTAGTACCTAAAATACAAGAAATAGATGCACCGCAATTTCCTCTTCTCAAATCTCAAATCGTTTATTGCAATCCATAATGTAGATACAATTACAGGTAGTAGATAAAAGAAAAACAATAGAAACAATTAAGGACCCTGTCGGGCACAGCAAATTTTTTAAATAAGTAGAGAGAGGAAGAGCGCTTTTTAATATTCTTTGTTAATGTTAGAATTATTTTAATAATTATTACCTATGTATCTATTCCATTCATTCACTTATTCTATTAATATTTTATATGCAGGTATATCTATTCATTTATCATTTATTTAATTATATCCGAACATTAATTATACCACTTGCACTGTTTTAATTACCATATTTTCATTTCACCAAACACCTAGAAAGTTTGTGCACACTATTTCTTTACTTTTTTATCAGGCTCCATTCTAAGCGTAGATAGACAATAAAACAAAATTGTGAACGTTGGGTACTTATTCTATTATCATAAATGACATTTGCTAATAATTACATACATTGCTTTTGGCATACATTTCCCATAATATAACCTAACCACACCACCACCTGACGGACCGGTTGGTGCAGTTGGTAGCGACCCTGCCTTCTGAGCCGCTGGTCCCGGGTTCGATCCCCGGACAAGTCAAACATTTGTGTGCATGAACACGTCTGTTTGACCTGCCTGGGTGTGTAAAATATACCCTTATTTTATGTAGAGTATGTTTTTGATATAATTAAGATACGTTGAATTTAGGTGTAAAAATCATTCAATTTTCGCGATCACTGGTTCAAATGTTCCGCTCGATACCTGTGACGCTATCTATGAGTTTTTTTTTGTAATATTTATACGTTGTTCTAGTCGCGAGGCCTTGACCTGACCTAACCGAAAATAAATGTTTCCTTAGCCAAGTAAAATAGAATTCGGTTCTGGCACTCGCCAACCGCTGCCGCAGCACCGCTCGCTTGTCATGTGCGCAGGGGGTCGCAGCTCTAACCTAATCTTTTATTGAGAGTATCAGCCTCGGCGGCGAGCGTTGAAACCACCTGCTCATCAGCTCGCGGGCCACCTCGCCCCTCCGCGCCTACGCGGGCTTAAATTACACTCTAGGGGTAGGGCAAAAAGACTGCGTGAAGTCGGTTTTGCAGCGATTCGTTTCTGTCACTAAATTTTGAAGCTCCACATACCTATTGACTTTTGATGACACTATTTTAATTTAATACCATTGAAAATGCTACCAAGTAGGTAACCGGCTATATATTTATGACCAAATAATATTCCGTAAAATGTTGTTTCGGTGTGGTGAAAATATGGCAAATTAAATGAAAAAAGTTCACAAGAGGCTTCGGCCAATAGCAAAAAGTTATTTTGTAAATCGGCGAAATATAGTTCGGTAAAATATTACCTACCTATGACACATGCATGATACTTCGATGATCTAAAAAAAATTCAAATAATGCATTTATAGCAAAAAAGACGTCGGTCAATAGTTTTCGGTCAAATAAAAATCTAACAAAAAAAGAAACGGAAAAGTGATTGGTTCCCGTCATGAACGCAAGGATGATGAAATTATCAGAAATACATAATGTCGTGTCTAATATGAAAAAAGTTTTTCTTTTTATAGGTCCGTAAGTACACGAATTTAAATGGTGAATATAATTATTAATTATGGAAGTGCTACACCATTGAAAATTCGAAGTGGGAATCCTTTAAAAGTTACGTTAAAAATGCAAATCACTGAAAAGTTCTAATCCATTTAATGCTTTAATGTGGTCAAATCACGTTCGAATTGGGCCTTTTTTAAGAGTAATATTTGACTAGAAAGAAACAAGTTCAGTATGTGGGTAGTTTTTGCATGAAATATTTGGTAGATATTACACTTACAGCATCAATTATAGTTTGAGTGACATCCGTGAACTAAGTCTCTTTCAAATGCTTACCACCGATTGATTGAGGACTAAATGAAAATAGAAATACATGTTTGTATTCTCATTTAGTTCTCAATCAATACATTACTTTTATAACGTTTAAAAAAAAAAGTTACTTATCTGGTGGGTAGGTTTGTTGGGTAGTAAAATCCTCTTTTTCACATGTTGTGGTGCATCCACAACATGGTCCAAATTGAGTTAAGTGCACCAAACTGATGCTAAATATTAACACTATCAGCCAGTAAAACAAATCCAACCAAAACCCACTGTCTATCACTTTTTATCAACCTCAGAACTAACCCACATGTACCTATGGCACTTTAAAAAGACTAGTGTGCAAAATGGAAACTGTAGTTTATCCAAACCATATACATTTACATTTACCTCGAAAAATACAATACTACGCTTGGCTATACTATTAATGATAAAAAGTTTTATTATTCCACACACAATCATCATACTTTTAATTAATTTTAAAATTAATACCAATGAAGAAATATCTTCCAAACTTCAAACATCTATATCTCTAAAGCGATTTTGTGTGGATTGGATCCTTTTCGTGTAACTACGTCCACATAATGTTAGGCTACAAATTACATAACATTATATTTTCTAAGTTACCTGTTTATCTACCTATTTCCAACTAAGTGTTTTTCTTTTACTTAAGTAATTTATTGTTACATTAACTAATAAAAAATATATAAAGCAGACAGAGAAGCATAACAAAAAAAAATCTCTCATGCTAACCAACTAGTTCACCTTGATTAACAATAATTATGATTAGAAGACCTGTCTGGATTAAAAAAAAGTCAAACTACATATCTGCCTATGTGGGTCTATATTATTTAACAAAGGGCTTGCTTGTCTTCCCAACCGAACACATACAAACATCAGCACAGGAATATTTTATTAGTACATTTGACAGTTTCTATACAAAGAATGACAGACCTCATAAACCTTTGTTAAATAAGTAAGATTCATGTTAATAAGTAGATAAAGTTTAGACTCAATCCAGAGAGCTCAATTCATGTGGTTTTCTTTCTAAACAATAGAATAAACAAACTAACTACATAGGTTTATTAGAATATTACGCATTGTAAACTTTCACCGAAGTCCCAAACTCAAAACTACTACAATTCCAATTCAACTCTACCTAATATACCTTGTTTTTTTTCTTCTATAATCAATTAATCACAGACAAGCACCTCATAGAGAAAGGCCTCATCATGGGCAGTAGGTGTTCAGGCTTGTTAAGGTCGATGTCATTGGCCTCATCGCCTCTGCAGTAACATGCATGCGCCATGGACATGTTGGCAGCCGACACTTGTCAATTTTCAAGTCAACTGGATATAAATTAAGTTTAAATAATTACATAAAAATCTTCAATTTTTTTTTTATATATTTAAGTGGCTTTTCTGCCAATAATAATCACGAGATTAAGCTTATCTAAGATATAGGGATTAAGTATTTTATCAACAGTTGTACCAGTTTTAATAGAGATGTTGGATTGGAGCCCAATATTGGTTTCTATGGCGACAATGAAGCACAGAAGTAATACCTACTCCCCATACTAACTAACAAGGGGCATCAACTGTAAAAAAACTGCAGCGCCACAGAGTTCCGAGTAGTTATTGATTTAACTAGTTTTAAACTGTTTTTGTGTATGAATCATGGATCAGTCATGTAGTTTCATCATCTGAACAATGTTACACCATAATATTTATATTTGCCAATACAATTTAAAATGGAAATTAACCGATAACTGTATATATCATGCAAAATATTTCCATGCAGCAAGACAACCAATTATACACACCAGCACCTTTCAAAAATAAATAACTCACTTAGCACTTGAATAAACTTACCACCTACATCATGTTATGACAATTTTCAGTTATAAATTAAGAATCTCTTATAAAGTACCTAGCTACAATAACAATTTTGGACCTATCTGGCGAGTCATGCGACATGCCAGACCTGTCACCTTCCCCAAGTTCCACCAAACATTAAGATTCCAAAGTACAATACATTCAATTATTAGGTACCTATTTATTTAGATTTCCTGCAGCAACAGGAAAGTTATAAAGTAAAAGAGAATTGTTGTTGACTTTTTATTTCGTGAAAGAATTACCTCTCGCCTATCATCATTTTCGCTACTTTCCCCGTGACTTCGTCCTCAGACTCACAGCGAAGCCTTTTCCTATCGCTTCTGTCTTGCATGACCTTTGATTTAAAAAATTATATTATAATAAATTCAGAGAAAATTTTACCCTCCATGTGTTCACAATGTTATTGTTTTTTTTGTTACTAGCTAGGTATGAGTGCAACCCCCTTCCGATATAGTAACTATAAATTAAACAGTGATTCGTGCTCGAGGCAGCATCCGCGTTGTGCCAGCGTGTCAAGGAGACCACAAGAAATTCCGTTTTTTACTTCCCAGTCGAATCTTTCCATTGTCTAACTAGACAATAGGACATTACTTTTGCGAACAGTATCTCGTGTTTTTATCTTATTGAGGATAGACAATAATATGCTACATGCTAGTTTAAAATTAATGTTAAATTTCATTATAAATGTTAATTTACCCACTTACTTGATAAAATATGACTAATAAGCAGACGAACGAACAACACACTCGCTCAGCGGTCCGTGGAAAATAATGACAGCCAGCGGCCGGCCGGCCGGTGGCGGCGGTAAAGATGGCGGGTGCCGGCCGGTCATAACTTGCCAGTATTTTATTGCGAATAACTTCTATTTTATCATAGAACAAATGAACAATAGTAAAATATAATTTAACAAAATTATAAAATATAGTCTATATAGCAACATTTTTGATTATTATTGATAATGTTTTTTCCGTTTTTTTGAAAAAAAAACATCTTTTGAAAAATACTGCCGTCTCATGCTCGCAAGGCGCTACTGGCCGTTAATCAGTTTGTAGTACGACTGAGAGATGGCGCTGTTCACTGAGCAAATTATTACAGGAAATCTAGCAAAAAAAAATATAATTGACGTGTTAAAAAGTGTTTGTACAAACCTACTTACAGAAATAAAATAATTTATCATTTTATATCAAACGTAATCCAATAGGTAGGTAGGTATTAATGTTGTAAAAATGAAACGTTCTTAAGTACCTACTTAAAGAACAACATAAGTACTAATAATATATTAATAGTACTATAATTAATTTACTAGTGTAATATTATACAAAGTGGAGCAGGACGATTGACATTCCTTTAAACCACGTAAAGAGTGGCATGCTCTTTACCCGTAGGTATACAAAAAATCAATCAAATCCAATGAATACTTTAGCCACAGGAATTTATTTTTTATTTTCTTATTTTTCAACATGATGTAGATCTGAGTCCGTAATAATAGGTAAACATTGTAAGGTCAGGAACCTGTGCAAAAAAGTACGATTCTATTGTCTACGTCTCAATATGCTTGAAAGACAGAGAAAGGTGTCATACGACCCTACTCTGACGCACCCCGCCCACTCCCACAAAATACTACAATTAGAAAGAAAAAGAAATATTATTTACGCAAATAATGCATTAGTGGTGCATAGAAAATTGCGAGTGTGTGTGTGAGCGGAATATTTTCGGCAAAAAGTCCTTGACTCGGTAACTATGCCAGTCAGTGCATAGCGGCGCCCTTTGAGGAGAGCACACGCCTACTTTTTTATCACAAAACTAGCCGCGCGCGCATTGTCGTGATTTTATGAAAAGTTTAAAAATTGTTTTTGTAATTAAAGACGATTTATGATAGTTGGATTAGTGCATAGTGTGCATAGGTTAGTGTGACTTATTGACAAAATATCAGACGACCCTGACTTTATATCTAATATTATGTGGACAGATGAGAGCACTTTTACAAGAAATGGAGTTTGGAATAGACAAAACCTAAGATATTGGAGTAACGAAAACCCGCGCCTGAGTCGTAAGTCTTCATTCCAGTACCGGTTTTCACTAAATGTCTGGGTTGAAATTCATAGGAACAAAATAATAGGTCCAGTGTTTATTGATGGGATGTTAAATGCAGAGAAATTCTTAGAACTTCTTAGTGGCCCAGTGTCAGACTCTACGGACGATTTACCTTTGGACGTATACACGTCCAAAGGTAAATCGTCCGTAGAGACGATTATGGACGATTATGGTATCAATTAGACGGTGCACCCACCCATTCCGTAGTGCCTGTTAGACAGCGACTAGCGGATATGTTTGAAAGTCAGTGGATTGGCCGTTTTGGACCTATTCGATGGCCAGCACGGTCACCGGACCTGACACCACTGGATTTCTTTTTATGGAGGGCCGTAAAAAAAGAGGTGTATGCACGAGAAGTGAACACTGTGGACGATTTAAAAATTAAAATAATTAATGCCTTCGACAAACTTAAAAGAATGGCAGATGGGGACTTGTTAAGACGAGTCCGTGAAAATTTAATAAGACGATGTCGCTTGTGCCTAATGAACAACAGGGAACACTTCGAAAATCAAAAAAAATGACTATTGATGATTTAAATTCTGGTTGTGATGTGATATTATGTGATTAATTATTCAATCAGTGATCTTTTATTAATTAACAACTCGCAACTTAGTGAGTTTATGCCGCTGATTTGTTGTTCTCCGTCTAAAGTACCTACGCCCAGCACCTCCGCCGCCCGCTGCACCCCACACCACGCCGCGCAATAGGTCAGTGACTTTTCGTAGATAAAGCGTGTTTACTTTTTATGCAGTTGATCCTGCTATTTATTTTGTTTGAAAATTGCAATTTTTTAATTTTCCATTAATTACTAATCTTCGTGTTTTAAAATGTTTCGATGGACTAGTTCTGTGCTCGTTTTAATTTAATGTCGTAATTCCAGATCCACATTGTATACTTATATTTTTACAGAACATAATATCACGCCTGTAATCCACGAAGGGTTAAGCAGAGGTGTACCTACAGCACAGTGTACAGGTGTACACCCACATTTCGCCAATTGTGTCCATTGTTTTTTATTTAGTTGTGCTTTTTATTGTTACAGCAGAAAACTTAAATTCACAAACTCTTGGCTTAAGTAGGTACCTATGTAGGTAGGTAGGTAGGTATGTATGTATGACACGGCTGTAGGCGCTGAAGCGCCTGTCGCGAGTTGCTGTATTAGCTGTTTTGTACTTACCTAAGTGAACCCGAAACACAGTTAAAGGTAGGTAAACACCTTTGATGCCCAGTATTGCCCCCGGCCAACCAACCAGTGGTATAGATAGGTACTTAGAGGCACCTTGCCTGCGTACCTATTACTACATTGAAGAGGGTGCATTCTGGAAATCAGCAACGTCGCAAATAGCTGCCAAAATTTGCCATTTTGATTAATTAAAACATGTTATACTTATCTATATAAATATACATAGGTACTTAAAGTTACAATAATAATCATGAAGCATGTGCAAAGAACAAAAAATATTACTTACCTGTGTTGAAGGAGCTACATTAGTGTTTTTATTAGAATAATTAAAAAGAAAACTTTATTCAATTTAAAAGCAGACCGGTAACATCGGGCCCGGATTACTCCTACAGCCTTACTAACTAAACCCATAAAGATAAAGAGACACGTTTTCCTCAATCGCCCTATTTTTATTTTTACCTATTTTTTTCACAAGGAACAATGGAGTTCAAAATAATATAGGGCAGAGTAATAAAGCGTTCTGCTCCAAATCAGCGGTCAAGTGGTCACATTAGGTGCAGATTTATAGCCTCCTCCCGACGCGGCGACGGGACCCGACATACATGGCCCTACTGTACCTACCTACTTTTTCTTTTCTCACAAGCACATTGGCCTTCACCGTCTATATCAGGGATTGCGGACATTTTGACGTCCGCGTACGTAATTCTTGGTAAAGCGACGTTGACCAAACTTTTTGTTTTCTAACTATTGCTCTCCCGCTGTTGGGCAAAGGAAATCCAAGCCAAAAGCCAAAGCCCAAATCCATCTAGGTACCTAGCTCTTTGCAGAACCGTCTCAAGCCAGATAGAAAACCATTATCTATCTAAACAAAATACTTATGTGTAAAAAAGCCATTTGGAAGGTTTCCAAGTAGGTACTTTACCTACTTTTTTATAACTAAAACTAAATATTCAGTGTCAAGATATTCATATTAGTATTGCAATTCATAATGAATACTTTTGTAGGTAACAACACAGAATGATATTTAATTTAGTTTAAGTAGGTAACTATTGTTTTTTTTTTAATGACTAAAATGATCTTAAATAATAATAATAATTAAATAGATAATTTTAATACGGTACCTGGCTAGTATAATCAATCGTTTAAAAAAACTCATAGCTAGTACACAGAAACCGCTGACCATTGCGCCCAGACCGGAAACAAAGTAATCGGAGGGTGCAAGCCGCGGCCGCACTGTACATAGCGTTCAGAAGGTTCGCTCCCTGCATATACAACGAAAGAAAGTTTTTTTTAGAAAAATACCACAGACTTCCAAAAAAAAACACTACAAAGTAAAAAATTACTCTATTTTCGGAAGTGGGTGTCTTTGGTTTTTGTATATTTTCGTTTTTTGCAACCGACTTCCTCAATTTGGATGTCGGTGGTTTTTTTTTGTGAAAATGTTTTTAATGTTATCTTTTTAATTATGGTACCTACCCCAAACAAAGTTATCCCACAACTTGCAATGTAAATAACAGGGACTGGAAGTTAAATATTACAACATCATCAACATACACTAAGTGGAAAAAATACGTATTATCAATACCACGTATTTCTGATGTTGATTTTTAAGTCAGCTTCAAAGCTGACTCAAAAGCCACAGTACATTTGTGGGGTTTTTTTTGGCGAAATTGTATTGAAGACACATGAAGGTTAGTTAAAATTTTGGCACGCAAAAGATCCTTGCAAAACTCTACGCCTTCTGTACCTATATACCTATCTATTTGGGACGTGGTCGCACGTCTCACAGCGGAAGGCAAGCGATCATTCTCTGCTTTATTGCTTGAAACGTTTGTTAGCGGCCAGCGAGTGGCGACGAGGGACGGCTTTTATTGCAGCATCATTAATTAGGTCCCTGATTCATGCTTAATCGGACATAAGATTCATATTAGATTAATTTTGGGACTAAAGTCGCCATACATAGTCAGTTCTGTCTTTCAAATCCGTCTGATCCAAACCATATGAGGACATCCGGAACCATCCGTGCCGTGTGAGGCTCACGGTACAGCGGACAGAGCTCCGGCGGGATCTCAGGGCGGCATGGAGAGTGCGATTGTCGCAACCCAGCGCTGGGCACGTCACAATTGCGGCGATAAGTCCCCTCATTGAGGAGTGGCTAGAGAGGCGCCACGACGTCCTCACCTTCCGCCTGACGCAGGTCCTCATCGGACACGGTTGTTTCGGGAGGTTCCTGTTCCGAATAAGGCGGGAGGAAACGCCCGGGTGTCACCATTGTGTGGACCGCCCGGAGGCCACGGTGGAGCATACGGTGGAGGTCTGCCCGGCTTGGGCGGAGCACCGCCGTGTCCTCGTGGAGGCGATTGGCGATGGCAATCTCTCGCGTCCGCTGGTCCAGGCCATGGTACGGAGCGAGAGGGCTTGGGAAGCCGTCACCTCCTTCTGCGAAGCAGTAATGTTGAGTTGTTAATAATGAGGAGGCGGAACGCGTGAGGGAGAGGCAAAATTCGCGCCCTCACGCCCCTAGCCGCCGCAGGAGACGCCCTGGGCGTCGGGAATCGCAGGCCGATTTCCGGCCACCGTAGGCGTGGGCTTCCGAACGGCGAGCAATTGGCAGCTCGCCGTTCGATAAGGACCAGGCCCAGGTCGACGGCGCGTTGTGTTCCACGCGCGCCTCAAAGAGATGTCAGCACCAATGACGGGGTTTGCTAGGACCGATGCCTGCTAGGGTTGCGGAAAAATCCGAGAGGGATACCGTGGCCCCTGGCACAGGTAACTGAAGGAACACGGGTGGGTTTTAGTCAGTAAGAGTCTGACACGTCCTCCTGCTCTGCCCAGAGCGGGAGAAGTTATTTGATGATTTCCCACCCTTAATAAAAAAAAGGTGTTCTCAAAAACTTCTCATAAAACACTAGACTGTGAAGAACAACTGTTGTTTGCCTCAAACATGAAAATGTCCAAACTGGTACCAAAACCTAGATAATCATAACACAATAACAAATACAACGTAAGCAAGCGCGCACAAGTGCTGAGAGCTACTGATAAAATTAGGCTCAAACGTTCTATTTTTAACACGCTTTTATTAGTTTGGTATGTATCTATGTAACGGAATTGTTGAACTCGTTTTTCATCCCATTCAAAACGTCGGATTGATTTGAAACCTCGCACACTTATCAAGGACCGATGACAATGCAATAATTTAAATAGTTTGACCCATTATCCTTGGCGAGATCCTCAGGATTAACGACTTTTCCATCCCTGATACCCGGTAGTGTCTTTGTGCCAAGTGCACGTATACAATAAACTTTCCGGAGAGTGAGCCTGAGAAACAGCTACCACATCCAAGGAAGACAGCAGGCGCGCCAATTTCCCATTTCTTACATAAGTTACCGACTTTGAATAAAATATTGTATAGGTACTGTAGTTTTCCAACAAGTAGTTAAATAGAAAATAATTTTCAACAACGTGACTTCAAAACGTGATTAACAAAAAAAAAAATTGTAGTAAAGCGTGGGTGTTTTATCAGATACTTTCATTAGGACGCTAATTTCACAAATATATTTACAACAAGTCAAGCACCCCACGCAATCATCTCATCAAACTTCATTTAACCACGTCAAAGATTTAAAAAATCACGTATCGAAAATACAAAGTTTAAAAATATTGGTACGCGCAAAACGGTCCTAAGGTGCATGAATTGCATGTCATCTTGATCGCCGTTGAGCACCAGCCCTTCAGCTCAATTAAGTACAAAAAAAGTGTTTTCTCCCACACAAAAAAAATACAAAAAAAAATCTGAATCACGTGGAATAACTAATACCGTAATTTAAATTAATATTACGTAAAGGTATACCAGAGACATCACCAATTTTTTTTTTAATTCCTGATTTAGTTTTTCTGAGGATGGAGCTTGATTTTCAGACCACTGAAGGAAGCTAATCGTTGAAAAGTCCAATCGGTTAGACTCAGACCGATCGGATCCATTTACTGTTCAGTTTTATCTCAGCGTGTAGGTAAGTAGGTTTAATGACAGTGTATTCGAGTTGTATGGGTATCTACTGTGCTTATGCACAGAATATGTATGGAGCAGTACGGAAACTACCTACAAACGCTCAAAACGGCACACTCACAAACATGTGTATAGTTTAATGTACTCTGTAGTCTGTGAACATGTCATTGTGCATCGACGATACCCCGAAGCGGTTGTCGCGGTGCCTTCAGTAGTGAGCACAGAACATAATATACCCTGACGGGTAGTGAGTTCCGCGTCAAGACGAGTGGTCACGAATTTTTTTTCTCCGCAATCTTTTTAAAAATGCCACGAGCGTATTTGCTTGGTATACGACTGTTTGAACTCGGCTTCATCAAAGCCGGAGCGGAGCTATCGTATTTTAAACTTCCTGCTGATTTTGGAAGGTAAGAATGATTTATTGTTATTGTTACACATAATCGTTATCGAAAAAGTCCGTGTAACCGATCATAATGAATTTGTGAACTTATTTGTACATACAGAATGGGCGGCGGTTTTGAGGGTATTAACTACTAGCGATCTCAGAAGCTATTTCATACATTGAGTCATTTGAATCAGGAAATTATTTAATACTGACTGATTCTTGGAGTGCTCGGCAACACCTGGCTCGATGCACCTCGAATTGTCGACGTGCACCGATAGCCTATCCGCTAAATCCCCGCGGGAAGCTCTCGTTCCCAATAGCAAACTACCGTCCCCCTGGGTACCAGTTTACCCGGCCCTTTTATCAGCTTTAACAAAAACAATCGAATACTTAGAAAAACTAATTGTTTACACTAGAGCGGCGATGACGTAATTTTGCGCGAGCATCAACTGTAAAAAACCGCCGCGCTACGGTTCTGAGTAGCTATAAAATTTTAGACTCTATTGGTAAAATCCAAGACAAAATAATGTTCTTCAATGGGCACCATCGCCTGGTTCAAGCCATGGTCCGGGGCAAGGGGGAGTGGGGGGCAGTCGCCTCCTTCTGCGAAGCAGAAGCATGCTAGCAGCTAGCATGACTGCGAAGCAGTCATGCTAGCCGTTTTAAGCCGCCGCGGTGGACGCTCCGGGCGTCGGGAGCCGCGTGACGACTCCCGGCCACCGTAGGCGCGGGCCTGCGGGCGGTGAGTAATGGGTAGCTCACCGTCCGATCAGGACCAGGCCCGTGCTGGACGGCGCGTACGTGTTCCACGCGCGCCTCAAAGAGATGTCAGCATCGAAGAGGGGGCCCACCAGGGCCCAAGCCTGCCGAGAAAGCGGGATCATCCGAAGGGGGTACCGCTGACCCGGAACATAAAGGAAGGAACACGGGTGGGTTTTAGTCAGTAAGAGTGTGACACTCCCTTCCGCTCCACCCAGAGCGGGGGGGTCATTTGATGATTTCCCATCCCCAAAAAAAAAAAAAAAAAATATGGGTACCATCCCATATTGGCTTGTATGGAAATGAGGAAGATAGATTGTTTAGGAAAGGAGGCTATCACGGACGGAATATCTGTTAAATGTTGTCCCTTATTTAGTGACCTCTTGTATCGAGTTCGCGACCAGTGTTTAGAATTATGGAAAGAATACTTTGATGAGAGGTCACTAAGTAAGAGAATTTGATATAGATCCATTCAAGCCTTTCCCGCCTTCCTTGGTTTGTGGGTGCAGAGACGCATCGAAATGAGATTGTGGCTGCTTTCAGACTACGTTCGGGACATGGTTTGTTGAACAGCTTCGCCTTTTAATGAGAAAGAGTGATTCACCAAATTGTTCTCAGTGTGATATGGTAGAGGATACCATTCATATTTTAGCGGAATGTGTCCGGAACGAGGTTGAGACGAGTAACAATTTCATGGAAAACGGTTTTAATTATATTACTGTTGGCATGTTTAGTATCTTGACTGCTCCCTTGTCCAGGACAGCCAAAAAATTATATGAAATTGTACGCCTAGGTATTAAGCGTACCTAGATAGATAAATAGAATGTCCGTATTAGGGTGACATGCTCATACTGATCAAAACCCTCTATTTACTAAAAGATGCGGCGAATGGGCGGCGGTTTTGAGGGCTATAGCCGATAGTGCTGTCAAAATATAAATCCAAGATGGCGGCTGCAATAAATTATCAACATATTCGTCATGGGTGTCATTTTCATAGTTTTCGAGGGTGTTGAAGCCGATACTGCTGTCAAAATGTAAATCAAAGATGGCGGCTGCAGTAAATTATGAACATTTTTGTCATGGGTGTCATTTTTATGGTTTTCGAGGGCGTTGAAGCCGATAGTGCTGTCAAAATGTATATCCAAGATGGCGGCTGCAATAAATTATCAACATTTTCGTCATGGTTGTCGTTTTCATAGTTTTCGAGGGTGTTGAAGCCAATACTGCTGTCAAAACGTGAATCCAAGATGGCGACAGCAATACTTATAATTTTTTTCGTCATGGTGTCATTTTCATGGTTTTGGAGGGTGTTGAAGCGATAGTGCTGTTAAAATGTAAATCCAAGATGGCGGCTGCAATAAATTATCAACATTTTCGTCATGGGTGTCGTTTTCATAGTTTACGAGGGTGTTGAAGCCGATACTGCTGTCAAAGCGCGAATTCAGGATGGCGGCTGCAATAGCTATGAGTTTCATAGTACCCTGTCCTTGTTTCCCAACAGTTTATATAATGAAACTGTTTATTAGAATGAGAATTCTTTACACACTAAAATTCAATAATAAAGAATTCGGATCGTGTCGTAGCAGATGAAAGTATTTTTCTGTAAATAACTTATAATAAGAATAATAAAGGTATTTTTTGATGTAATGGTTTTTTATTTACCAGGTATCACACGCATTTTCTAATTGAAACGCGGTACGGTTCACAGCCGCTCATGAGCCCTGCCCGGGCGCCAGCTGCGCTGCGGCGCCGGCGTATACTGCGCACTCGACCCGACAAGCGCACGAAAAGTTTTCGTCTAACCGCGGCTCGCGTACGTTCCCGCCAAAACTTGTAAAAGGTTACGCCGCGCCGTAATGACAAAGTTAAAGATATATAGTTCTATATTATGTTGTTGTGTGTTAGCATTAAATTGTTTTCCGTGTTTTAAACTAACGTCTTTTGCTGAGATTAACCGACGCCATGAGATTAGGTAATCAGATGAAATAACTAGCATAGACATATAATTTAAGTACCTATTTAAATTGTATTTGTAAGCTAGTTATTTCATTACGATTGAGTGATCACTAAAAAACAAAAATGTTGTAATAAAAAAAAAAACAAAATCAAAAACATTAAAAGTTACAACCCTATTGCTTCAATGGACCGCATAGGTAATTATTTCATCAAATATGCTTAGTTTTCGTACTGTTCCAAATTTATACTGTGGCTTATGTTATGAAGATTATTGTCGGAAAGAGTTCAAAGTTTTCAAGAGTGTTTTAAGAGTTCTGGGAAATGTAAAAGTTTCTAACTTGTTGTAA